>CM073778.1:80861078-81555598 GCA_037158775.1 Hetaerina titia
TGAGAGTATTTTTCTGGCCAACATTTTCTTGTCATTGACTACTCAAATCAGCTCATACTTCAACATATTTTGGTTTTATAAAAGCAAAAGTTAGCCATTAATGAGCAATCGTTAACGGTCCTACATAGGTATTTAATGCCAAAATAAAACATCAGAAATGATAAAAATATGATATAAAGGGGACTTGAACACTGTAATTTCCACCCCACAACTTATTTTGATGATACCTAATTAAAGCCTCGAGTGATTCAGCAACAAAAACTTCAAAATGCCACCCAAATTGGCAACAAAAGAATGTGAATAAAGCTATCCTGCCTTGTCATAGCCTCCAATTTACACCAAATGACAGTAATTAAAAGGTAATTTGGGAGAACATTAAATATCCATGCATTAATGGAAAGATGGAACTGCTTTGACACGTACACAACAGGAAAACCAAGTGGAAGTAATAATATAAGTAATTTCATATCATTACATTAAAAACAAAACAAAAGTCTCAAATAAAACATTAGCTCTTGGGATTTGTGTGAATGAGCTTTCATTGGAAAACATCTGGGAAATAGAGTGATAGTACCTATCCCATTTTTCCTCGTCCAACGCCAACATATCAAGAGCTCCCTTTGGATTTGAGTTCCTTGGGTGCTTCCTCCGGCCACCAAAACGGTTTCTCAGTCTTCACTTCTGAATCACCCACTTTCAAACTAGGTGCTCTGAGCACTTCTGCCACCCTAAGCAATCCCAATCCCACACACTTGCCTCCAACATCTGTCACTCCCCGTAATTTACCTACAACTTTACTCGAGGATGGGTCTACGATGGAAGCTTCAGACGTTTGACCGAAACTATTTGGAAGAATCAAGGGCATTAGTCTCTTCCTAACTACTCCGGTGTGATGAGTTCTTGCGGTTAATTCTTGCCCAACATAACAACCTTTGTGAAAGCTTACTCCATGGAGATAATCGCAATTGGCTTCCAAAGGAAAGCTGTTACCAGGAGGTACATCATTCATTCCTTCACCTACTCCGAGACGATAACGGTGAGCCCTGTAATACCCAGATTCCAAAATCTGCACATTTTCAGCTTTATTAAAATCTCCTTTGGGACACAAAATTCTAACCCCGAGTGAATGCAGTCTAGGATCACGAAAAGCCAAGCTCCCCTGACTTTTAATTTCCTCGAATAAATGTGAGCTTGCTCTCTCTGATTCGGCAACATCAGGACAGAATTTAACCCACACATCCAATTCATCGCTTATCTGTGAAATATCAACTCTTTTCCGGAGCTTATATAATTTTAAATGTTTGAGCAATGTTGCGGACATTTCTGAATCACACTCAACATAAAATATTTCAGTCTGTTCGTCATGCTTATTTTTCGTCAAGACCCTGTATATAATACTATCAAGAATTACTCTGCCTCGGGCATCAAGAAACATACAGTACATGGCCCTCAAATGCTGCCTCCCTTCTTTAGTTGATACAGGATCGTCACTTAAGTGCTTCATATCGTTGGTAATGAGTCCCTGAAGATAGTCCACTGCATCGCTACCAGATACGCGGACTATGCTTCTGTTGGAAAGGCATTCGGCTGATAAACTTACATTAGAACAAAAATACCTCGCCCTTTCTGATAATTGGTAATTTGAGACGTTTTTCAAAGACCTTATTAGAAGGCGAGGCAAACGCCATCCATGAGCTCGAAGCATATTCGCCTAAAAAATAAAGCATGGGATACTATTAGATTAGTTGGAATTATGAAGTTAGCATTCATGGCGCAGCATTACATGTAAGTATTATCTTGCAAGAATTTTATACGCTTATATTAATTAATAATTGAGTTTTGAAGCTAGGTTAATACTATCAGACAGAAGAACATATATATAAAACACCTCTAAGCAACTTTGTTTACATCGAACATATGGTCAACATGACTGGCTGTAGAGTGCTGCCACCACACACAATTTCCTTCTGTATCCAGGTTCAATTTGTAATAAAAAATTAACTTTAAATTACTTTATGAAGAGTAACAAGGAAAAATTTAATCTATATAATTAATTAACATACCCTTGCCTTAAATACAGTAAAATGTTATCGATATTTAAATGTTATATACTCTGACGTTACCTGGCATGGTGGTGTCTCCTAACGTCTACGGCAGTAATAAGTGACAATTGAGCTATTATTTTAATTAATAGAAATCTCATTTAAGTGCAACATATTAAGTGTATATTTTGAAAATAAGCATAAAAAAATTTAAAACACATAATAGTAATACGAAAATCTGTTTATATTGAATTAAAATATTAATGTTTTTACTAACAAATGTATAATCCAAATAAATACCATTTTATTATTTTGTTACATTTTACAAAATCATTTGCTGCCATTAATTGACAATGATAACGCACAAGTAAATTTTAACCCTTAAATAACGCAAAATGAGCGTAAGTTTTTCCACCAATAGAATCGGAGCTTGTATCTCACGTTGCCCCCGTTCCCATATACGGGCATTGCCAACTTCACTGTCCGTTCGTCAGATTAGAGGAGAAGTTCATCGGGAAAGTGCTGTGTGTTGGGACGTTTTGTATTCTGTTGTTTATTTCCCTGGAAGTTTACATGTTCTCATGTTGTGTGCAGGGTTAATGTGTGACCACGTAGTTAGATGACATTACCGTATTCATGGACGTAGAATCTTCGTTATTTTTTATTTCACTTTGTTTTTAAATGAAGTGTTAACAGTGAAGGATTTCGGGTGAACCGGATACCTACTTGGAATCATACGTAAGTTCCTCATAGTACATGTAAATGTTGTTTTTGCAAAAATAATAGTTTTTCGTATATTACTATATACATACGAAGATAGTTTTGTGTTTACTTCTGTTTGTAAATAACTTGGCGGGAGGCGGGTGGGCGTCCTGAGAGTGAGGTAGTGAGGTATTGGTTGGGCAAACGGTGTCACTGGAACAGACCAGACGCCCACGGGCTACCGGTAATATGTTTTTCGTGAGTTCTGACTGTTGATTATGCATTTAAGCACAAGGGAAGGGCATCTAAAATCTCATACTACCATTGAATGTTGGAAGATGCGATTATGCTCTTTGTCATCTTGATCGAGTCATGTACCTTGTACTGCATAACGAAATAATAGTGTATAGTCACCCATATGGTTTTGCTCGTATTGGTCATCCTCATTGCACCTGCATCTTTGCGACTGAATATTTACAGTCGACCGATCCTTAGAGACAGGGTTCTTTTTGTCACAAGTTGCCTCTTGGAGTAAACTTCTCGTCGTTGAATAACCGAGGAAGAAATAATACATCCAAGTGCTAAAAGAAGGATTTACCATTCTGGATCTAATTTGAAGTCTCCTTCGCTTCAGGGGACGTCTACACCGCCAGGTTGTTTGTAAATAGCACGGCTTCAGGATGATGGCCGATGGCTATTTGGTTGGTGATGGCTCCTGGAATCTTCGGGTTCACGTCACCGACCTGCAGGTCGAGAGGACACTGCGGGTCAAGGGAGACTTGCACATTGGGGGTGTTATGCTGAAACTCGTGGAAGATTTGGGTAAGTACTCACCATTTTACATTGGAATTGTTTTTTCAGGTACTGCCTTGTTGGATGTGTCCGACTGCGTTGCATCGTTCACCGCATGTTTGTGTGTTTTTAGTGTTATGACCATCACGGATGAGTGCCTAATTAAGACAAATTTTAGGAGTTAGACAAAATTGTGTATTTGGTTGCCTCGGTATTATTAAGGCTGGCAGTAACTGATGTGTTCGCATATTCGCATGGGCCCATGAAGTGAACCTCCTCCACGTTGTATTCTGTACCATTTCGGAAGCTTAGGAATGTTGAAATTCCAGGAAATGTCGTCCACAACTTGTGATTTACAACTTAACCAAAAGATGTCTACTGCATTTTACCCCACGCTTCTGTGTGTTGCCGTTGCAGTGAGCGTCTTCGATGTAAATATATGTACTAGCTTACTGACTTTTGTTGTGATTAGGCCATGGAACTGATTTCGCGCCTTCAGGACGAACTCTTCTCGTATCTTAATTTTTATAGTCACTTGAAAACACGGAATGACGGTATAATTTCCTGGAAACTTTGAAGATATTGCCTATTTTCCTAAAACCACGTAATATTTACATGTGTATCAAAGGGCGCTGCCGTAGTTTCCAGTTATGAGTGGAATTCATTTGGCACGAAGCAGTTTCATTTTCATTAATTGTCATGCATGTTCACATTGGTATGGGAAGTATTCGCCCACATCTGTGGTGGGAACTGCGTTTCCCGCATGTGCATTTGGAGCCGTCATCGGCACTAGATTATCCAGAGTGGGCTGCTAGGTAATGTTTATCTTTTATGATGGACCCAAAGGGTTCACCCAACCCATTGTTTATTGCCATTTGTTCTCCACAAAATCTTTAATTATAAATATTTCGGTAAAGTACTATACTTATATGATCACCCCGATATACCGCTCTAGTGGTGGATGTTGGAATAGCGTTTGGACCTGACTTGTCGTAAATGATATTTATCGCCTTGTTTTTAATCCGAAAGTCTTAAACACGAAAAGGGTAGCAATTTGAATAATTCCCTCCAGTTTATTTGCACCTCTCTCTACTTTCTGCATTTTTGTTAGTGCTACGATTTGTTCTCACGTATTCTTCTATTCCAATGAAAATGTAATGCACGGGAAGGATGGAACATGCAATTCCGCACGAGAGTAAACTCTGTCCTCTCGTTGTCTTCATATTTTCATCTGATAATACCATTGTCCACTCTTAGCCGTGATATTTTCGGCTGATAGTTTTTCCTGAGTTACACAACATGAGTCGGTCAAGCGTTGAACTGGCATGAACTGCGTGTACCATTCATTAATATTCATGTATGTATTTTGGACTAGGAGCTGCTGAACATATGTTCACAATGGTCAATTTTCCTCCAATGTCTTTATCGCCAAGTCTGCATCGCATAATTTGTGCAGAAATTATGACGTCTGGCAGACTGGCAAAAGCACATTTTGGCATTTCGTTTCGGGCGACCTTGAAAGGTCGCGCCACTTGCGCATATTGAAAAGTCAAATAAGGTAGTCTGAAATATTTGCGTGTAAAGAAATAATGGGCGTCACAACAGTATGCCGGCCCCGGCTCACCTCTGTTTACACCTCGCTATCGGCAAAATTTTTACTTGCCAGAGTAGTCTTACATTTTTGTGTTTCATGCAGGCATTGAGCGGTGAATGTGATTGTGCAGTAATGGCCGGCCATGATTTTTAATTGGATGCTTCCGAGTCAATTGTGAAAAACCGCGGAGGTATTTTTCTCGAGTGAATGACATTGTTTTGTTAGTTTTATCTTTTTTTATGACGAAAGTTTTTTTTTGGGTAATTTGACCTGTGGTATTGTCGTAAAACATTTGTGGACCCGCGCTAAAACAAAAAAGACATCCGTTGAGTTTGTTTTAAACTATATCTGTTATGCGAGTTAATGTAATTTAATTGGCCTCGGGCTCTCCTTCAATATAACAACTTATTTCTCCGCCATCTTACGGGCGCATGTATGTTCATCATAATAGAATAATTCTGGTCACAAGGAGCACGTGGAGGTGAGGGGTGGAAAAGACTCGGGTCGCAGATGCCCGCGGACTTGCTGTGGAAGTGAGCAACAAAAAGAAACTTGCGCGTTGAAAGTAAGTATGAAAACAGAACGCTGTGAGGATAAACATAGTGGCATATCTAAAACATGAGAGGAGCTAGGCTGAGAATCACTCGCGGAGCGAAGAATCATTCATGGATTAAACTTCTTGCATAAATTGGAAGGATCTCTCTTTAGCTATAATGTTGACAATGTATTATTACCCCATAACTGATAGATTTAAGATTCATTTTTTCCACGAACGACAAGGGACCAGAATAACATTGCCCGACCGCGTTAGGGGGGAAAATATTCGGGTTAAAATTAGTCTGTTGTGCCCCTGCCACACACCCTAGCGGTGGCTTTCAGGGTACTAACAAATAAAATAATAAAAAAACAATAAAATATGTCGTCGGTAGTGATCAGCCTAAATTACTTGAAAGAATAGAATGATAGAAACTTGCCAAATTAAGCAAAAGCCATATTTTTGTTTTGCCTTTGTAATGTTGTTAGTAGCTGTTTTGAGAGCACCTTAATTAAACATCGTAACTTGTTATTCACTCCAAGCTCTTTGATTTTTCTGGTTCCGTATCGTGTGGGACAAGAAGTCTTCCTTCCAATAATAGTCAAATGCGTGATACAGTATACTCACCATTAGGCTCAGTTTTAGTAATAGGTGACCTCTGCCTTCTCCTGTAAAACCAGTCTTTGGTTGAGGATTTTTGAATTTGGTGACACGGATTTCCCGAATACTGGTTGTCCACTTTCCCCACTATTTGACCGAGTTCTCTTTTAAGGAAAATACAAGTATTCCTCATTGTACGCAAGTGTGTTTCGCAATTTTATGGGCAGCTGGACAGCTTTTTTTGAAGCTGGACTTCTTCTTAATAATTTGTAAATTTTACTTTTCCGCTCGCGCGCGAAAGATGTTCAGATTCCTCGTGCTAAGGAGGCGCACGCCCTTCGAGAACAACGGAATCATTTACGAAAGCCGACCTTTGAGCGCGAAAGCCATCTGCTCCATCGAACACTTCCGGTTTGCTTTTCCTAGTTCCCAAACGAAGCATTTTCGTCGCTCCGTAAACATCAGTTTGAAGTCTCACTCCTTTTGCTTGCAGTCCGAAAATTCTTTCACGGGCGCGGGTAGCCCCAAAAAATTCTGTCGTCATCTCATGATTCCACCCACAGTTCGATTTCTGGGAAAAGGGTATGAATTTTGAGGTGTTGCTTTGTTTTCATTAGATATTAATTTCGATTTTTTTATATCTTGAACACGCTTCGGGTAAAAAACAGCCGTGATACGTCGCGACGTGACGCGTCGCCTGCGTTCAAATCGACCTGCTGACACCCAGAAATCTATTGCCGTCGGAGCAAGGTCGCAGTCGGTGATTGACCGCCTGTTGACGCATGGGGGCAGAATATTCCTGAACTCGAGTCATAGTGATAGTTTTGGAACCCGCGCTTTTAGATTTGAAAAATAAATTCACAATTCTCGATCATAACAGAGAAAGTATTGAAGACGAGTATTAAAACTGCACGAATATGAAACTGCAATTCACTCGTGTTCTGAATATCACATCGTTGAGTTCCCCTTGGTGGGTTGTGTGGTGACACCCTTGGTGTGTGCATATCCCTGTGGCTGAGTTCAGAGTATTTTTCTCCTGTGCTTGAACGTGAGGAGAATTGACGGATGGGCGGCCATTGATTTCTGAGCGTCAGCGGGAATGAAGGCGGCCGACGTGCTTGGCTTCGCCCTCTCGTAGCGCCCAACTCCACGCTTCTTTCACTCGACGAGATGTAACATCTTGTCGAATCATCTGGCACGCACCCCGTGACAAGTGAAACCATTTAGGACCTCCGCGATTTACTTTCGTGTGGCGCTGAACACATGCCCTCCCCCCCTCTACCTAAACAGTCGCCGTGTTTCAGAGGCGCCTTTATCGCCGGAACGTGGCCCTGCATTGCAACGCGCATTTGTTTGTCGAATCGCTTCAAGGGGTGTAACTTGCGCACGGCGATCGCAATGCAAGTTGATGCATTTAGCCGAAACATCTTCAGTAGATCATCCATCTGCTTGAGTTATCGCTTCTACGAAACTGTTCGTGTTCATTCATTGATTTGGAGCATTCGGAACGGGCATTATTTAGATCGTCTTTTCATTGGAATCTCGTTTTAGATTTTTTAGGTGTGTATAGACAATACCGTTTCTGAAACACGCCATATTGTTTATTTGGAATCCTATATTTGTTGACACTGTTGCCATGGACATATAACCGGGAGCAATAACAAACAAGTAAAACGAAAGGTTTTATTGATGGAGAAACAGCTCTTATTTCATAAATGAAACAAATGAACAGAATTTTTCGGAAGTGTTTATAAACTCAATATCATATTCCTCGACAAGTCAAATACGTACGTGTACAAAATGCCTTTTCTAATCCAGAAGGGATCCTTCAGAGCAAGTTTTTTTCAAGTTGCGATTTTC
This sequence comes from Hetaerina titia, assembly GCA_037158775.1. NCBI lineage: Eukaryota > Metazoa > Arthropoda > Insecta > Odonata > Calopterygidae > Hetaerina > Hetaerina titia. The sequence continues at coordinate 80,869,204 of CM073778.1, forward strand.
GCAGGGCGCTATATAAAAATATAAACATTTCGCATGATAGCTCAGCATTATGCACAAATGCACCGGAGTGCACTGCGTAGACATTCTGCGATTTTGATTTTTTTCGCTGAAATGTTGCTTTAGGTGGGTCGAGCGTCGACCACAATTAGGAATGACAGTATTCGGCGGGATGTCATTTCGGTTGTGCCGGTTCCCTTGCAGGCTGCATGGTTCCATTCAAATTTTGTTGCCAAGAGAAATTGAGAAGGTTCAACTCGGAGGGCGTGTCTCCTGAGGCATCGCCCGAGATCGGGAGTCTGCGTTCAGTTGCCTCCTCTCTCGTCAGCGTTGCATTGGCGATGGTGCGCTCCATTCAGTCGTAATCTCACGGCCGCCCCTCGCTCGGGGGTCTCTCTCGCCCCCGCCAGCCGCCTTCCTCCTCCTCCACCCCTTCCTCAAGCCCGGACGGAGGCCCTTGATTGGCTCAATTCCCAGTGCTTTTTAAGACAATTATTATGGTCGCGCTTGAGACCATTTGGGATTCTTGTCTGCTGCCCTGTTGTTGTTCTGGGTAGCTCGCAACTCGGGTAGGACGCAGCGGTTGGAGGATTTGACTAATCTTATATCCAACTCACACTTCCCACTCGAGAGTCGTCCAAAGATTGATTCGTCTTTTCCTGTAAGCTGTTGGATTGAGTTTGAAAGAATTGTGAAGATTTTTGCTGACTCTTGCGTGCAAATAATCTTCCTTCGTGACAACTGGTTATTTTTCCTTTGGCATAAAACGCTCGACATTAATTCCGAAGTGGAAATTTTCTCTACGGTGATTGATAGCAAATTGATGGAGGCTTGCGAAAATGGGCTGTCACGATGAAAGGCATATTTAAATAATCACTCCAAATTTAAAGAATCACTTTTACTTACCAGATGTGAATTTAGAAGAACTTCAGACCGCTATCGCGCACACTCTGCTTGCATCAATGAGAGGGTTGTTTTTTTAGTTGCGATGCAGCCAAACTTAAAAAACCGTGCATTCGTGGTCTTAATGATAACACAGGCCTACAAAAAAAAAATTTTTTTGGTGCCGGGAATCTTTGTGATGATTTAAACTATATTTGTAGAGCTGAATCCAAATATGAAATCCGTTTTTATTTAACAGCTCTACTTTTTTAGTTATGACACATCTTACGATTAGTTGTTTTAATATTTGATATATTCCGGAAAATAATTTTCAAAGTTAAATAAATCTATAAGTATACTAATTTATAACCACTCTGCGGTGTTCGTTTTATTTTAAATAAACTGTCAATAAGTTTTATGTATATTTCTATATTGTAGGCCAATGAGATAATTATTAATATAATATTCCCATATCATCACGTAGAAGATTTTTTTACGTAAGTAACAACATATCTATATCTTGAAAACTATAGCTGATAGGAAAAAACTAGTGTCATAATTGGATTCAGCACCCCAATTGTTCTTAAAATCAGCATTAAAAGCTCCGGCACCAAAACCACTGTTGGCCTGTGTAATTTGCCGTGGAACTGTCTTCATTGCACTTGGCCACTTCATTTAAATTTGTTTTTGTGTTGGTTTATGTACTATCTTCGCGCGAGTAGCAGTTATGAGAAAAATCACATTTATTAACGCGTTTAACTATATTTGGTTTATAGAACTTGCAGATTTCCACCGAAACTAAACGGTTGTCTTGTAATGTATCGATATCGACTTAATTATTGTTCAAATTTTAAGTTATCCAGATGGACTGTAATAGAAGGGCGATTGTTGGATAGTCTATTCAGAGAGAGAAAAGCAATAGTTATATTTGATTTCATGAATTAAGGTAGACATTATGTGTATCTGAAGACTCATTTATTGTAACGCGTTTCTTAAAGGCTTAGAAGTGATTTACCCTTTATAAGATCGCGATGTTGTGTAATAGGTGTCCGGGACAATCTAAAAGTTCCAATTAATGCATTGTATGGCTTGCTTATATCTCTCGACTTTCGGTGAGGTCAGCCTTCAGAAGACATTCACGGCGGGGAATTAATAATGAGCCTCCAAGGAAAAAAGGTGACCACATACGAGGTCTGCCCAATAAATACGCGAACTGATGCCATAAAAACTTTATTTTGCAAAATTTAGTCTACTTCGATTGTGTCCCTTTCGAGGTACTCTCCATTCCTTGCTATGCACTTATTTCGTCTTCTTTTCCACTGTTTGAAGCACCCTTGGAAGTCCTCGGCAGGTAGACTTTTTAATTTTCTCGTCGTTTCTTGCTTCATTGTGTCCACATCTTCCCAGTGATGTCCCCTCATCACATTTTTCCAATTTGGGAATAGGAAAAAATCGCAGCGGGCGAGATGTGGCGCGTAAGAGGGATGATCGAGGATGGTGATTGAATTTTTTACCAGAAACTGGCGAACAGTCAATGCTGGATGTTCACGATTTTTGCGCACATTTTTTTAAACCCAAACGTTCAAACATGTGCGCTGTTGATTTTCCTAAATTCAGTTAATCAGCTATCAATCGGACAGTTTTTCGGTACGAAAATGTAGAAACAGAAGTCATGTGTGTTTCCAAGGCCACAATTTTCGATTTCTCAGATTGTTAATTTTCCGCAATTAATGATGAACCATATTTACAATGTTGCCCTTCATAAAATGGGCTAGATGCTACTGATAACAATTTATTCGTATAAAAACTCATAATACTCTTTTCAAATTGAGAACCGTTTTGTCTTATATTCGGAGAAAAATGTTTATGACGGAAAAAACAAAAGGAGGTGACCAGAGGGTAATGGCTTGAGGATTTGCCGTCGCGTAAACACAAAATGAAGGGGAACTGAAGGGAGGCGTGCCCCGCGGTATCGCCGGCATCACGGCTCATCTGCCTGGAAGCAAACCTAAACATGTCATCGCCACAATCACCCCTAATTCCCAGGGCGTTTGTGAAATATTGCGGGAAATTAGCGTGTTTCCCGGACACTTATGGGTTTGCCAGGCGCGTGGTCACCCAAGAGAAAACAAGAAGCGATACGATGGCATTTACCGCTCTTCCCTATTGCCGTGCTGCTGGCACCAAGAGAGGAGGCGATGGGAAGAAAGGCCGGCCGGTCGGGGATCGCCAAATGCGGCCCACACTGCATTCCAGTCGCGAGTTTTCCCACCGAAGCGAACCCCGACGCGGATCTGGCGGGCCGCACGCCGAGGGGGGAAGGAGGTCAGGTGCGGCCCCAGCCCCCCACCCTCTCCCGGGCCGGCACTCTCCCGCCGAGCGCTTAATACACACGGGGGCCGCCCCTCGGAAGGGGGAATGCATCGGCGGAGATCCTGCTCCGAGGGCAACACTCGCGCATACCGTCTCTTTAAGTGTTCCACCGCCGCCCGAGAGCATTACGCGTGCTCCCCTTCGAGCGAGGGGAACCGGCCCCGCGTGGCCTTGGCAACTTAAAAACTTCTTCGGAATGCGAACGCCTCGGCTAGGATGGGAAGCTGCCCAATACGGGCATCGAACCTCCAAAAGGCGGAGAGGAGGACCGAGGAGGAGCCCTGGGAATGGGATCCATATCATAATTGATTCTCGCAATGAAACTGTCAATACGGCACCGGGAGCTAAACATAAAGTCCCATCTGGAGGATCGCAGATGCAACCAGACCCGTGGAATTGTTAATGATTTCAATTATTCGCAAAACTATAAATATTTTTGACAACAAACCCAGTTCACCATAACGACAGACCCGCGATGGAGAGGGCAACTGATAACAAGTCGGCAGCCTTTTCTGTCGCGACCTTAAGGCAAGTGTACGATTAATTTACTAGAACAATCAACTCACCAAAGATTGGTTTGACATGTGAAGATGGCGCTCATAGCGAGCCTACCAATCTCCGTTCGGCGTGTGAAATTTAAAAATAAGAACTAGGTGGCCAATGGCCGAGCACTCTACACACTAGACTACCACTCCCCCTAACGGTCATTGAAACTGTCGGCATCGTCATATCAACGTATCTATTAAATGAATGGCATTTTATGTGAATGTTATGCCTATCTTGCGGACTACCACGAGGGAGTGTGGCAGTAGCACCAGACTTTAATTGTGTAATTGAGAATGTGAAGCATTACTAATATTAATTGCCAGTAACAATGGGGCTCACAACTTCTGGAATAAATTATCTTGATTAGTTTACGATCCCAATTGGTGTGAGGAAGACACAAGCATGTAAAACTTTAATTCCGGTAGTTAGTCCATTTCTCATGCTTTATTCGTTATTTTACACTTTCGAGATGACACTGATCAATCGTCTTGTTCAGGTGGCATTCGAGCATTAAATAATGCGGGCAGAAGGAACTCAGTCCACAGAATAAGGTTGTAGTGCCACCGAAAATTTCGAAATAAATGTGTCTATCTATATTTGTGTTGGTTGGAGGACAGATAGGAAAACAAATGAGAGGAGTTATATGTGGTGGAGGAGGAGAGGGGTTGTTGGGAGAAATCATAAGGAGACAGGAAAATGGATGAAGAGCGTATTGCGTGGTAGTGGGATGTTGAATACTGTGAAAGAGGGGATACTGGTAGGCAAACGAGTTAGGGATGTTGGACGGAGTGAAGGGAGGGAGCACACAGAGATAAAGAGGGGCTGGTTGTTGAGCAAGATGTTGGGTTGTCTTTGTTTAGGAGAAACAAAATACTTATTTGGTAGTTGTGAAAAGAACTTATTTGGTATTTGTGTCCATCCAAAATCTACCTTAACCAGCAGATTGCCTATAATAATCATATATTTATGGATATGTACGTGTATATATAAATATACACATATATAAATACATATATATATTTATTTATTTGTATTTATATTTATGCATGTATAATATGATGAATATGAAGTTAGCACGAGTGGACAAAGACAAAAACACACAAAAGAAAAGAAACTCACTAGGTTTATAATTTTCAGTGGTCCACGCCAGCTTTCTCAAGGAAGAGAAGGGCATAACACTCACACGCACACATACACGCCTATACATGCGTCAAGTCTGTATGCATGCCCGTGTTAACTGCGAGTGTAATTGGCTCTTAGGAATGCACCTTCACATGGGCATCAAGTTCGACAACGAGTCAAACGGGATTTTGGAACGAACGGGGTACCGATGAATAGCAAACACGACAGGGTCTCAGAAGATTCACGCTTCTAGCGAGCAGGAGACATATTTACGTAACGGAAAGAGAAAATAGAACCTGGGCGGTTCTTGGCAGGTCAGAAGACGAAACAAAAGAAGTGAAAACGGCAGGAAATAAAACAAACGCAAGAAAAGAGAGGAGTGCCTCGCCTCCGATGGGATGGACCGCGGGGGTTGGGGAGGGGGGAGGCGGTGTGATGAACGAATAAAAGAAATACTTCACTCTTGATGTGAAAAGAGACAGATCAACATGTCAATATGCGGAATGCGATTCCAGACGACGGCGTCGGATTCTTAATGGCGCCCGCTTGACTTGGACAGGGGACAGAACTGTATGTTAGCGTTTTAGATTAAATATAACTTAAGTGGAGAAAAAAGAAAAAACATATCAAAAGTCGTCTGAAAGCTACCAACTGCGCCAGTGTGTTAAGAGTGAACCCAAAGATAGTGTCCAGTTCACCCCGTGGGGCGCACCGTGTTTAGGGGAATAGGGAGGAGGTACGTTTGAACACCCGCTTTAAAGGAGGGAGATCAAGCAATCTGAGACTGGGCGGAGATTCCATTGACATTTAGAGATATTGCTCTTGAAGAACTTAATCCCGAATGTTATTGTCGTGTTGAGATTTAAGTTTATGGGTGCGTTCTCATGGGGAAAATTGTAACGTTAATAGGGCTTCAGCAGGAATCAACTGTGTGAAGTCTCTGTTTTCTGCACAAATAAATTAATACCAATGCCGACTCAGTTTCGCTGAGTGAATTCGGTTGGGACCATGGTTAACCACCAGGGACATCATAATCAGTTTCAATCCTAAGATTGGTGCAGCTCTTGTCCCTCACCGTCAGATAGGTTCCATTTTACGTCCTTCTTAATTTGCTCTATGTACTTGTCTCGTGACCTTACTCTCGTGATCTTTCCTTCAATTTTTCCTCCTATTATGTTTCTAACTAATCCATTGTGTCTCAATGTGTGTCCAATCCATCTATTTCTTCTTTGCCGTAGAGTTTTCCATATGTTCCTTACCTTTTCTGCTCCTCTACATACTTCCTCATTCGTTACTTAGTCTGTCCATTTAATCTTCAGCATTCTCCTCCAGCACCATATTTCAAATGCTTCTTTTTTTCGTTGGTCCACTTTCCCAATATTCCAAGTCTCCGATCCATGGAGTGCCATGCTCCACACGAACGTATTTTCGAACTGCTTCCTTGTTTGCAATCTTGTGTTCTTTGAACATAATTGTTGCCTCTTCTTAATGAACGTCTTCTTAGCTTGGGATATTCTTCGCTTGATGTCGGTCGAAATTCTTCCATCCCATGTTATGCTGTTGCCCAGTTTCACTCCTCGAATTGTGATATCTGCATTCAGCTTCTCTCATCCAAAGAGAAGGATTTTCGTTTTATTCACAATGGTGCTCATATTATATTCCTCCAGTACTTGGTCCATAATATTCAGGTTTGTTTGCAGGTCCTCTCGCGTCTCTGCTGCTACTGCGATGTCGTCTGCGAACTGCAGCATGTCAATTTCTTCGCCATTCTCCTTTACTCCTTTGACGCCCAATTTTTGTGCTTCCTTTATTGCCTCTGCTAGATATGCGGTGAATAGTGCTGGCGAGAGGTTTCTTCGGTAATGCAATCATTACACTCTTCTCGAAGTACACTTGTCCTGTCGTAGATATCTTTTGTTATTTCAAATAGGGTATCCTTTGCATTGGCCCCAAGTGCTTTGGCAATTTCTCCGTTTATTTTATCGACTCCCGGTGCCTTGTTGTTCTTCAGGTCTTTCACGGCTCGGTCGAATTCGCTTCTCAGTATCTTTCAGTTCAGGAACTCGCGGATCATAGTGAGGCTTCATATTTTCCAAATTCACTGACACTCGAGCTTGCAGCAGCGGAAAGAAGCCAAAAGGGACATCATCTAAAGGCCGAGAATCCACTAAAAGAAATTATATTGCCAGTTAGATTTTTTATGCATATAAAATGTATATGAAGTTAGCACTAGCGGATAAAGACAGAAACACACAAAAAAGAAAAGAAACTCACTAGTTTTCGAATTTTCGGTGGGCCAAGCCACCTTTCTCAAGGAAGAGAAGGAACTGAAGGAAAGGTTGTAACAGAAGGGGCTGGAAACACTGGATAGAGGGCAAAAATTCGAAAACTAGCGCATTTATTTTCTTTTTTGTGTGTGTCTATGTCTTTGTCCCCTAGTGGTAACTTTTTACACATTATTATTCACATTCTATCATTTCTAAGAAACGTTTTCTGTCTTATTAGCCACATTTTTTTACTCCTTCGGATATGTAGCTCGGCGCCATTCTAAAATTGCGTGATTTTGAGACGCTGTTTCTGGGTTGAACTTTGTCGACAAGTTCCAATTACTTCCTTAACCGTTACATTGTTTTTTTTTGGGAAAAAAACCAAAGGTGCGTCCGCTTTTTTGTTATGTTTTACGCCTGTTTTCAAATCGCCGTCTTTAGCCTGCGACATTCTCGATCTTCGATGGGAACTGCCCGGGAAGTCAGGTCGCCGTTGACGACACGGTTTCCTCCATATTTCCGATGTATACGCAAAAGACATTCGCGTGATTGATGACGGGCGACGAAATGAGATCCTCCTTGAGGCGGCGAGCAACCAACCAACCTTTCGTCACTTCTGAGCATGCGTCGCTCCGTAAGCGGCGCCCTCCATCGTCGCAGGAGCCGAGGGACCGGGAAGCACTCGCGTTTTGTTTTATGGGTGCACTCCGAATGGAGCCGAAAGGCTTTGGGAAGGATGATTGTTATGGAAAAGTCAAATAAATTCCCCCGTTGGGTGTGTGGAACGATCCTGGGCGCTCTCTCTCTCCCTGCAAAGGGCACATTACGCATCGTGCTTGGTTGCCGACACCGCGCTATATTTCAGGATCTGAAGAGTCGGATGGCTACGAGAGGAGAAAAAACTGACGTGACTGCATACATACATATATATGTGTATACATATACACACATATATTTCTATATATATATATATACATATATAAAGGCGTGTGGGTGTATGCATATTTTTTCCGTCGTCTTCTTCGGTCCCTCCTCCCCCAGCGCGTCGTCTGCTGCGGCGGAAGTTTTTTTTTAATATTCCAGTGACGTAAGTGAGAGAGGGTGGTGCAGACGTCACTGGCCTCGGGGGACACGTCCGGTTGTCCCTGTGGATGAACTACCAAGGGTTCATAAATACAACACTGTCTACGCTACACTTTGTATGGCTCCGAAAATGAAACCCGGTTTAAATTATTCTTTTTTTCTGTTTTATATTCCCACCTCACGCCTTGGAATGACAGTACGAGATATTACTAGGATTGAGTTTTTGGGGTGGATAGTGCACCGGCTTCTCACCTCGACGGGCCGAGTCAAATCCTGACGGTGGCACCCCCGATCCCTACTGCTAGGGCTGCAAAGCAGAGAGCACTTCACATCCTATCCCTCCACAAGGAACCCTTAGTTGGTGAATCCGTCGGAGGGGACGTTAAAAGGGTGGACCCCTTGGCGCACTTCGTTAAACGTGAGCCGTGTTTCGCTCGTCCCTTCCTCCATTTCCGGAATATCCTACCTGCTACCAAACTACCCACTTATCCCAAAGTAACCTGAGCTATCTCTCATCTCCCCTATTAAATGCGGTAATATTAGACATTATCCCGGAGGTCACGTTTTCATTCACGGACCCTCAGGAATACGTGATCTCGCTAGATTGAATTTCAATGTGCTGATTATGTGTTTGTGAAAATTATGGAAGAGGTACTTAGCTATCGTTGGAAAATCTAATATACTAATGGAACAGCGAGGTTAAGACCCCCTCAACCGAGATGAGGGCGAAGATAGGTTTGGACTTGATATTCATTGGTGGGCGTCATTGTGCTTTCCGTGCCTTTTTAGGGGTTGTAATAGCGCCTATCGTGAGTCGAATGGAAGATAAATTAAGATGTCCTAGGCTTTGGGCGTTATTGTTCCGTTGGTTTTTGGTCGTGTGTTTGAGCATAGTCTTTTACTTCATTTGTCTCAATTTCGAAAGGGAAATCAAAATACCAATTTCCCCGTCCCCGCCGCTGCTGTTGGCAATTCGTCACTCCGGAGTAATACGTGCTCGGAACTTCTGAATTCACAATCGGGACAACATCTCTCCGACACTGGTAGTGTGTGACTTTGTTCAGTATTATTTGATCATGAACCACGACGCATTCCTCGTTAAAGTGTTCTTGAGCGGATGTTTTGGAAAATGTCGCACAAAATATGATATTCATACATTAATTCAGCTTAGGTTGAAGGTATTAGTTAACGAGAGATTCAGATGATTCTAGAAATAGTCAAGCATAGATTTACGTTGCGGATATATATTTTTTGGCTTTTTCGAAATTTCACCCTTGGTCATTTTGATTATTTTTAGCCCGTTCGCGTGATTGATTAGCTGTGTGATACTACCTTCTACTGTGATACTTCCTTCGAAATGGATGTTCCTTTGCAGTGTGGCTAGTCTAGTTGAGAGGATGGAAGCGTTGTGTCTCACAAACTAGGACCAACCCCATGAATGACCTCTCTATCCTCGAATGATCTCTTAGTCTGTTTCCTTTCCAGATGTGTGAATTGCTCGTAAAAGAGTAAGATACTCTGCGAAACGAACAATTTCTGTGTTAAATGAGAAAGATGAAGTGGAAGATCGTGTGGGCCCGTATCTTAAAATTGATATTCAGTTATCATACGGAATATGGCACATTTATAAGCCGCGCACCTAATTTTTTTCCCGAAAAAGCGACCTTTCCTGGTCCGGATAATGCAAATCGCATTTAAAGTCTGCAAGTTAAACGTGATGAATGCACAGCACCAATGCAAAACGGCGTGACCGAGTTGGCGACTCGAAGAGGTCACTCACGCCCGGAGTATGGGGCCTCGTTCCCGGTTTGGTTGCATCGTCCTTTCGCTCTCGCGATGGACGAGAACCCGTCGCCACCGTGCATCATTCTTACGCTTTGTGCTTTTCGGTGGTTTAGCACCGTCATCGGGCTCGGATCCCTCCTCATCTGGGTGCGTCTAGTGGGTGGCAGTTGTCGTGTCAAGACGATCCTCCCCTCGAGGAGTCCGTCCCAGTGACGTAATTTTATCCTCGTAGTAGGCGAGGTTTTTTTTTAAACCGGTTTAATTGGATTTTGGCGGCGCTAACGCGAAGCGTGCATATTTTTAATGAAAATTTCCGATTTTATCAACATGCCCGACGCCCAGATAGGTTTCCACTTTAAGATGGTATTCGTAAACGCGCCACTGACGAGCCCTATCCTGTTTAGGTGTAAGTAATATTTGAAACACCTTGCTCATTTTTCTAAGAAAAAACTTGTGCGTGTAATAGTATAAGCTGTTTCCTGGAAACGTATTATTATTTGAGTTGGTGCAAAATCTTTTTATTGCGTCGGAAATGTGAAACATTGGTAGGGTGGCAACTCATTACTGGACTACTGAACTGAGTAATCATGTCATTTTAAAAAGAAATCGGGAAAAATCCAATGAATTTCCGGGAAAAGTCGGGTATATGGTGTGCGGATTGTGAATTAGAGTGTTGTTCCTTTTAGTTGTGAGGCCCGAGGCACGAATTTCTAAAAGTCGATTGACAAGCCCATGCATTTTGCATATGCGCTTCGGTCTGAGGTGGCTGGTGTTGAATGACGCTGCATATGTTACTTGCCTGTATGACACTGTATGCGAAGGTGAAAGTTTTGACGATTGTCGGAATCAGAACTATGGCATGGCGCCACCACCTGACGAGGCTTAATGCTGACGAGGAGGCTCTCGAAGAGCCGTGTTCAGGGAACTGTGTACGGTTTTCCTGCTTCGTTCTGCCATGCGTGAATGAACTTAGTTTTATGCTCATTTTTGATGATCGCATCACATCATTTTCCTTCCATTCCTCCCGCGTGTTTTCTGTCATACCATTATATAATGCGCTTTTCTCGCAAGCACGTATTTCGGACTTTTCATCAGCTTCGCCGCATGATGAAGCTACTTTCCTCTACGCATGGCTTTTACGGTGACATCATTGGTTATTTGTGATATAAATTTCGGCAAAGGAGTTGAAGTATGCGAGATGGAACTCCAGGAGCCATGTTCGGTGTCGTTCATTCCGTGTAAAAAAATCCCGCACAACGACCAGATGGAGCAGACGCCTCGTCCTGCGCCCAGAGAGTCCCGCCCACCCATTCCCGGCTCTGCCCGCGTCTCTGCCCGATTCTCCGCGGGGAAACGATGCGTGGTTTGCTTTGTGAGCAATTTTAACCAAAGAAAACACTTTTTAAGTTATAATGCAACCATTTCAGAGAGTAAAAATCATTCGCCTTGACCGGGATTCGAACCCGGATCCCTCGATATCCGGCCGAGTGCTTTAAACACTTAAGCTACCGAGACGTCCTCTTACACCCTCTCGTAGGACGTTTCGGTAGCTTAAGTGGTTAAAGCACTCGGCCGGATATCGAGGGATCCGGGTTCGAATCCCGGTCAAGGCGAATGATTTTTACTCTCTGAAATGGTTGCATTATAAAGCACACATAGCGGGTGACTCCGTTAAAGTTACTGTGACAGTTTCTTGAAACTTTTTAAGTTGATTGAAAAATTGCACCAATGCTATTAAATCCTCTCAATAAAAGCAAAGAAGGATATTATTTTTGGCCTGACGAGTGGCATTCAAAAGATGAGGTTAACACGATCGATGTTGAATTTGCATTAGTTTCCGTTCTCGTTTTCAGCACGTTTGATGCGTTGGTTTTCCGTTTCTTTATTTTTCTTTCATCCATTTTCCTTATTTGATTTTGGCAAATTCAATAGTAATTTATGGGGATCGGGTTGGTCTGGTGGATGACGTAGTGGCTTTCCACCGAGAGGGCCTGTGTTCGAATCCTGGATACTGCAGATATTTTCCAGTGTTATCCCGATCCCAACTTGAAGTGCTTTGTGTAGAGTACTTTGAGTGGGCACGCCGTCCGTCGGAGGGGACGTTTAACTGAGAACCTCTTGGCAGCTTTCGCTAAGAGTTAGCTAATGCCGACGCTGGTTTTCCCTCCTTTCCCATCCATCACCAATAGCGCAAATGACCTTAGTTGTCGCCTTTCATTCTTCTCAAATCTCATAACAATATCCAGCATAGCGAGATTTATAACGGTGTGTAGTGTAAAGCCTCGCTTATTTTAATTTTCTCTATTTCTATGGTAATTATCCCGCTTAAATACGCGCGACGAGTTGATCACCGGGCCAAGGCGTTATGAGCAACAATTCACACAGATATTGCCTTCATCGCTCTCTCTTCCCCCCTTCTTTCGGTGGCGAACCTCCCAGCGTAGTGAAGCCCTTTTCGAGCGGCAATTTGTTGCTTTTCCGGGGTACAAATAGTTTTAGTGCGACGATCAGCAAGTTTAGAAAAATTCACATACCCACCCACCGGACAGCGGATATGTTGCAAGCCTGGGCGGCCCACTGCAGTGTTCATTGTATTCCCCCTAAAGAAGATGACGTTTCCAGGCGGCACACTGTCATTATGCTCGATATCCTGGGCGGAAGTGATGACAGTAGACGTAAGACTAAGGGCCCCGTGACTCAACGTGAACGGAGAAGTGAGGTTGCGACCAGAGATTGGTTTTAGTGGGAAGTAAATCCGAGTATTTGGTTGAATTACCTGCTTACGTATATCAGCGGTGTTATTGTACTTAAAAGACCTTCGTGCTGTGGTATATCCTTTGAACCACACCCTGACCTGGGTCATGCACGTAATAACCTCAAACAATTCAGATCAAAAGTGAACTGCACGCGCTGTCCTTTTGCCGTGATCTCGGAGAGCAAAAGTTTTTCCGCGCCATCAAGTTGGCTGCCACCTGTGTTATTTGAAAGAGACTTGTGTTAAACCTGTTGTCTGCGGATTCGAAAACCACGAACGTTTTTTCTTCGTCACGGAGGCGTGTCAACGTTTTTAGATCGGCAGTGAGAGCCGACCGCCGCGTCGGGTTACGCCTCGCCAAGATTTCTTTTCCAATGCAGAGGTGAGAAAATATATCAAGAAATGTCGAGAGATGCTAGCATGGTTTTTTCAAGGTCTGCATACTCCCGTTTATATTCTTTATGCAGCAATGCTGCTCATATGAGTTCATTATTTCGATTTTTGAATTAAAAAATGCCCGTCTCAGAAATTTGTGGAGGGATATTGTGTAATCGATTGTTGATGATGAAAATTTAAACTGAAAGTTACTGTCTAAATGATGGGTATATTTATAACAAAAGCTGAAGTTGAAAGATACAGTCCTCCAATTCTAACATAATGTGTACTATACGGTCGTAAAATTTGTTACAGGCGCATGCTGAATTATATGTTGTTAAGAGAATGTCTTTAATGGTTTGCCTGATGCAATTTTCTGTACTAGAGTCCTGTTGATAACATTTTTTTCTAGATCACTTGCAAGCTTTATGTGTAAAAGTTAGGAAACAATGGAGGCTATAAAAATTTGTATTGCAAAAGTGAATGATGTGTTAACGGGGCGTGATTTTGAACGGTATATGAAATTAAAGAGTACGTGATTATGGACGGAGTGTGGCGATGGACGGAGCGTGATCCATATTCAAATACATTATGATACAAATTCTTTGATCCATTTTTTTTAACAAACAAATCGCCGAGCTAATAAAAGCACGTCCAACCTTAGCGGCTGCCACAGGCAAAGTAAACAATGAACACAGCTGAAAATTTTATAATACTTTAGGGGCATGTTTACCAACATAATAAAAAAAATTGTTGACAATCGGACTCTCCAAACCCACGAAATTAAAAAATCTCGTTATTTTCTGAACATACCTCGTATCTTCATCGTTAAAATCTTTTAATCCTAGATTATGTGGTGGAAATGGAATAAAGCAAAGAGAATCGAAATGTGTGCATAGCATACCTTAGCAACATCGAATTACAATGTCATTTCGATGTCGATCTCGCCCAGATCTATCGCAGACTATAGGCACACACTTCCAAATCTGAACAGCCTTTGGGGCGGGGACGTGATGCCGGCGCCCATTTTCGGAAATGGTTTCGTCCGGGTTCTCTGTGTGGTCGGCAGCGCACGAGGGTCGTGAGCGGTGTCGGCCCTGACGCATTTGGCCGCCGACCCGCAGCAGTCATCAATGAGGCCGGGAGTGCCTTAAAAGGGCTTCCTCCCCGACTCCTTCCCCTGTCTTCACGTTGACGAAGAAGAATTCCGGAATGAATAATGTTCGTGAACTTTTTTTCCCGTAACGGTTGGAGTCGCAAGGCCGCCCCGAGCCGGCCCGCAAGGTGACCAAATGGCCGGCGGCCTCTCGGTCGTCCTTGGGGCCCCATCCTCCTGATGCCTTTGTGGGTGAAGGGAAGGACGGTGGCCCTGCCACAGTGGAGATTTACGGGGCGGGGGAGGAGAAGGGGGGGTTGCAGCGACAGCGGGTCCACTGGTCCTCGCTGGTCAAGGGGAGGCGGGAAGGTATACTAAGAGGTGGTGTCCTCGTCTTTCCGAAAACTCTTCGCGCCGGCCGATTCCTCGGAAATGACTGTACATTTCGTATATTTCCTCCTCCTCTGACACTGCGGAGTCGAAACCGGATGTCTGATTCTTAGGAGCGCCGGTGTTTTGTCATATTTCCAAATTTATTTCAATTCTAGGAACTTCCAAGTTGTTGTTCGTGTGTGTTGCCGTTAAAATATTATCGTCATGCTATTATTAGGTGTGTTTGTCGTCGTGAGAATCGCGTTGACCAGCTTATCTTTCTTTACGCCTGCTGAGCGAGCTAGCATTTCCACCAAACTCTCTCTCACTCTCAACATCTCACTGCTATTCACTACCATTCATACTTATCAATCTCTTGAATGAACGGAAGAACATTTACTTCGAGTCCTCACACGGCAGTGAGGCAACGCGTCCGAACAATGCATTTTCCCGTCGTATTGGTCATGAACAGAATCTCCGGTCACTTCGTCTCAGAGTAGGAATGAGAGCCGTGGAAGGGGAGGGAGGCAAGAAAACGGGTTGCTAAGCTAAACTCTTGAACCCACAGATCTTCGCCTGTTCAGTATACGAAAATCTTCGTAAAATCTTATTCCTCGGTTCCCATTCTAGGGGACTGTTATACCGTCTCCAGTTGATAATGCTGTATCCACATTAAACAACTGATAATCATCGATTTTTATTTATTGAGCAGCGGGTAGTCGGAGTAGTAGTTTAGGGGAGGCGACTGACAGCTGATAGTAATTCGCGCCATTATGGATGGAGGAAGGGTGGAGAGAAACCCGGCGTCGACATTCGCATACTCTTAACGAAAGGCGCCTATGGGGCCGCAGTTTAACGTCCCATCCGACGAACGGCGTACTCACTCAAAGTGCCCTCCACAAAGCACCCCAATTAAGGATCGGGATACCACTGAAAATGATCTGCCGCCTTCTGGATTTGAACGCGGGCCCTCAGAATGGGAAGACCTTAAGCCTTCGCACCAATCGATCCCTGCAAGTAATTCAAGAGAAAAAGATTGCCTTGAAAATGCTTTCGGTCGAAATAATTGAAGATACTAGAATATGAGCAGGTTATGCTGTTTATTGCTGTTTTGTATGCCAATGATCTTTATATATTAGCCGCGCTACCGCTTTCAGTATGTTGATGGTCGCATTTATTTGGTGAAGCTTTCGTGTAACGCAAAATCATGTTAAACATAGAGATTGCGCGGACATGGGGGCATTGCAGCTACGTCTACTGTCGCTTGAAATACGGAATAGAGGTGGGATGAGAAATTCCTTCCAGTTCCTCCTCCACTTTTCCCTGTAGGCGTGCCACCCTTCCCGCCACTCGCATCCCGGAGAACACCTTGCGATAGACGCCATGAACTGGTTCCGGAGCAAGAATTCGAGCGCCCGGCAGGCCACCTCATCCGCTGAGCGACTGACGGGGAACCGCATGGCTGTTGTAACATCGAGAAGGCTTTTGGTAGTGCGTGGAATGATAATGGATCCTTACACTACTACCCTTTATCGTATGAAAAACGCCAAGTTTTGGGATGTTGGGATTCCCTAATTGCTGTTTTGCGGGGAACTCAGTTGTGACCCAGAACTGAAGATTGAGTTAATGTTTGCAGCTGTTTCCGACAATATTTGTTTTTCCCGTTTAATTTACCCCGAGGGTGACAATGATTCTCCGCCGGTTCAAGTGTTTCCCACACATTTGGGGAGGGGGAATGCGAAATGGGTCGAGTTCAAGCCTCTTAAGAGGGTAACCGACGGGCGAGTTGAAAAAATCCTCACGTGTGTGTGTGCGCCGCGAATTGGAAGTGATTAATTTTCGTTGCTCATTGTTTGCTCGAGGGTCGTTGGGCACATTGATTAAAAAGAATGTTTGTATGTGTTTCTATATGTATATGTATATGCACACATATATATAATCGATGTGCCCAACGATTTATGTATAGAAATATATATATATTTCCGCCGTTTAAACTCGAGGATGAGGCGGCAGACACAATGCGCACACGTGAAGCGAATGAGAGATGCATACCTTCCGCTGCTGAAGTGGGAGGCTGCTTCTACCATCCAAGGAGTACCGAGAAGGGATAAGAAAGTTGCGAGGGAGGCGGATGTCGAGGACGTAAGATTTAAAAGGGCAGCTTTCCCTTGGTACGGTTGTTGCCCAAAAGGGGAATAACTCTTTGTTATTTAGTTGATTCGTTGATCCGATAGCCTTCGCTGTTAGTATTTCCTCTCGAGAAAACCTGGTGTTGATTTATGATTATGTTGGGTTTTTTTACTTTGTTTTATTTTTTTTGCAACCCCATCTGTTTCTGTATATTCATATTATCCCGTCAATATAATTATATATGTTGTGCCGCTTGATTTCAATGGATCCTGATCATCAGAAAAAGTTAGGGGAAGAAATTCTTGATTGGACAGATGGTTTCGAGTTTTTGGCAGGCGTACGTAAGGATTGAGTTATTTTTCGGGAGAAATTAGTTTTTCCTACTTTTAGCGTGCATAGTTGAGGCCACATAACGGCCCTCAACTTGCACTTGATGCCTCTTTTGATTTGGGAGGGTCATCCAACTTTCATCAGACCTAGAAACAATACCTTGTAATCCAAACTTGTAATTTTATCGATTGGGGTTTCCCGGCTAACGCCTCTGGAAATTTTCTCGTTATCTTAATGGCGGGGCACGTACGCCGAGTAGTCAATTACGCCTGGATGATGCGTTTACCCAACTATTTATTTCGTACCCATGTGCTGGAGAGGCTAATCGTTTTGATATCTGCGGCTCTTCAAAGGACTTAGGAGGTGTTAACATCATTCCAGTTTCCAAACTGCCGTTCATGTTTATGCCGAAGGCGTATTTAAATCTCTTGTACTAATTTTTCGGGAATGAGCGTGGAAATCAGCTTCCAAGATTAACATATTTAATCGGCATTTACGTGGGGGTAATTTGTAAATGAACTTGTTCCCACATGCGCTCCACTGTTTGAACTTTCTTATAAAACTGTCTCTCTCTTTTTTTTTCGAAGTGAACAAAATCCCGTTTTTTCAGCCCGCGGTTGTCGACCTCCTCGAGACGGGCCTTTTTTTTCCCTCCCCGCCGAAGAAAAACATGGGGTTAATTAATTCCCACCCAGAAGAGGAATTTCAACACCTTTCCCCCAGCAAAAAATGGAAGAATCCCGTTGGATGCCTAAACGAGACAGTTTTATCAGTCCTTTGTGGCGAGTTCAGAAGCCGTTGGTTCTCACGTGTCAACAATTCATTAGTGTTTGGAAAAGTTTTCCGATAACTTCTTCGCCAGAGGGTTGATCGCTATCTTGACTTCAATTATTGTGGGCTAGGAGGACTATTTAATTTTTTGGTGATGTGTTGTTGCTCGTTTTAGTTTCACGTGGCAATCGTAAGGCCAAAGCCAATGCGAAGTTTGGACAATTTAGGTTTTTTATTGTTACCATTCAGGGTATCATTTTCCAATTCATTTATTTATAAAACTATCGCGGAATCGGACTTGATATAAGGCCGGCGCAAAACTGCTGAAACCCTAAGAACTAGATCTTTTAGGTGTCAGCAGACGGTTGATTTATGTACAAGTACTTGTATTTTGTCCCTGAAAATCTCTTTAAAGTGATAAAAATGGGTTGAAACTCAAGTCTTTTTTTGTGAATGGATACCGGATGTGTTGTTAAGGGCTAAGGAAGACATGTTTAATTTATCGTATAATTTCATTTTCTATTTAAGATATACAAATCCTTATTACTGATCGTTTTGTATGGAATATTTCAATAGATTTCTATGCGTATTCGAAATTAATTATTGAAGAAACTATGTACTTATTCCTTGCTCATTCGATAAAGAACCCTGTCTTTGTAATTATCTTATGCCTCATTTCCACACTGTAGTCTCGAAGTACAATTAATGCATATGCTTAGTACGTTTATGTAATCATATATTGTGTATTTGTATGGGAAGCATATTTCTTATCAACCTTCTCGTATCTTTGGTGTGTTGGTGGCATTATGTTTTGTCCTCGTGGACCATGTCACGATAAGTACGCTTACTCAGGAAATTAGTTGTGAGCAATTCCCTTCGCTTTTATGCTCAAATTCTCACATTGATCATTTGATTACTGACGAGAGAGGTTCGATTCCCTGGCTAGCCTGTCTGGGGACCCTCTGCTCCACCCATGCTGTGATTTTTTTGTGTAACGGATATTTCTGGGAAACCATATACCGGCACAGGGAAAGAAACTGGCCCTCCTACCCACCCTGATGTGTGAATTTTCACACGTAATTCTCCTAAAAGTACTTGGGGATGCAGCACTCTCTTCTTCATTAATGCGTCTGACAGTGCCGGCTTACATGAAACCGGTCACGCGACCAATTACTATTAGTGGAAGTGCATTAAATGCTAATTCATGGTGAGTTTCGTGAACTCGCGCCAAATCACTCATGGAACAATGCGACTTAAATCCTCTCGAGTTGGACATCGCGACCCAAGGACATAGTGGTTGTTCTGCTCTACGCGTCGGGAGAAGGGGGAGGCTGGTGTTCCTTTTAGGAGGATCGTGACCGTTGACTTCGCTCATCTCACACGCACTTTCGAAAAGTGCTGGTGACTAGTTGCGTCCGCAACGTGCTCTCTCTCTTGAAGGAGATGAGAACGCACCACACTGCTGCGACCTCGCCCCACTTAATTGGAACGTCGTCTTAAGGTCGCCCCCCATTCTATTCTGCGCGGTTGTCATGACGGACGTTAACTGAGCGAGGGAATGTTATAGTGTCGATTGCGTGGATTCTAAGAGTTAGCTGACGATTTAAGTGACGGGTTCATCCGGGATGGCGAAGTAATGTGATTTGTGGCTCATCCGGAGATCGGAAGTTGTGCCCGCCGCTTGCGTCAATTTCCTTGTCTTTCTCCTTATTTTAAGACTTCCGTCGCTGAGTGGTCGTGTGTGGCGCAATTGGTTCATTTATCATGTGAAATAAGTCACCTCTTTTACCAGTGTCCCGAAGCCAACCACAATAGAAGATTTCCCGATAAGGATGTTACGTGAGTCATCCAAGAAGGGAAATTACTACGTGGTGCTTCTCGGTTGCGTGTTTGAATTGTGGCCAGGTGCAATTGTCGTCTCCCTCTACTCGATCCTTAATTCCTTTGCTATATATCAGAATTCGCCAAGAGTGAGTAGAGGAACGTGAATTCGATGAATTTGAAGAAAAAAAATAAATGGCGGGTGAATTATGATGCAAAACCCAGTACCGAGAAGCTCTGTTGATGAGGCCATTGCTGTGCATTGTGGGGATCGTTCCCCCTTCTCCGTTATACATTTAAAAATACTCCGCAAGCCACCGCAAGGGCGTGTGGCGAGGGGTGTTAGATCACCACCCGTAAAGAGGAACAAAACTAAATGAAAAATGAACACTTACATGCAAAACTATACCCACAGTGGCTTATATATTTATGCAAAAGTCCTTTCATACTACATGCATGAAATTGCATATAATATCATCTAAAAAATAATTGCACCCTAGGATGCGGTAAGAAATTTATCCAATAAATCTCTCTGTTTTGATCTTCTGGACGTATCCCCCCCGTTCTGGAGAAACCTCTATTTTAAATGATTATTTAGTTTCAATTGAAACTATTAATTCAAGTGCTGCGTCAATATTTCGTCAAAGATTTTTGTTTTTGCTCACGTGGTCACTTGCAACAATACTTTCTTTTCATTCTGCGATGTGAACGGTTGAGACATACTTTAAGTGATGATTTTTTCTTTCAAAGTACTAATAATGGCGAAAATTTGTTATCAACCGTATTGGTTTGACAGATTATTTACTCGATTCTTTCTGTGTTTGAAAATAGTGTCCGATTTAGATTCACGAAGATTTCATGCGAGTTTGATCCGAGAATTTGTAATTAATGTAATGTGGTATTTCCACCATTTCAGGATCGGTTGACCATTTTTAATTTCCCCCACTCGCCAAATGTATTCTCGGTTTCACTAGCTGTTGATTTCCCAGGATATAAATCTTGTGACCATCCGCGAAACTCGTCGTTGGAATCAGTCGAAAGTCCGTCCACTACCGTCGCCTGTCGCTGCTGGGGAGATTGGAGACTGCGGCTGTCCACCGTGCCCCGCTCGGCGCCATCTGTGCCCTTATTACTCACGCCTACGTGCTGCTTATCTGCCACTTGTCATGTGCCTCGTACGGACATCATAAGGGAAAGCCATTACCCCATGAATAATCATGTGGGTTTTTATTTGGCAATCCCAAGAATGCTTTGTTGCAGATATTCATGGACGCCTCTAGTTGTACGTGTGACCCCGGTAGTGCGAATTAGATTTTTTAGCAGGAACCGGAAGACTTAAAACGAAGATTTTCTAATACGTAGCATGCACACGACCTGAACATGAGATTCTTTAGATGCAAGCAGAAGGACGGGTTATGCGCCAGACTGACCCGATCGGGAGTAGGCACTATTTTACACTTACCCTTTAGGTACTTAATAGAATAAATGTACTTGAGACTTAACGACTATTTCCGTATTAAAAAAAATTATGAAGAAAGCTCTCTCACACCAAACCTTGTGAAATATATTCTATGTATATGTGATTGATAACTTGAAATATTTCATTTTATATTAAGTTTCACAGCAGTAATTTCAACAAAATCTATATTTTCAAGGTATATTCTATGTCCTTAGTAAAATATAACAAATAAAAAAACTTTTTGTAGGCGTTTGCAGACTAAGTCTTATCTTAAAAAACCAAAAAACAGTACGGTAGGTGATAATAGAGTTCACGCAGTACTAAACCCAACGGCGCGGCGTGTGAAATTCACACATCAGGATAGGGAATATTGAATGAATTTGGAATTTTATACAAACATGTATGTATAACCATAAACCATGAACACAGTATTCAACCCGAAGGTCGGTTTAGTAGGTGATGGCAAAGTTCACCCAGTACTAAGCCCGACGGCGTGTGAAATTCACACATCAGGGTAGGGAGGCCAGTTTTTTTTCCCTGTGCCGATATTGGTTTCCCAGGAATATCTGGTCCCCAAAAAATTGCATAGCTTGGGTGAAGCTGCAGGTGCCCAGAGCGGCTAGCCCGGGAACCCGGTCTTTCCGGTCAGCAGTCCAACGCTCTACCCCTGGACTGTCGCGACCCGGACTTTTACCTTACGCTCATGTACTTTTTAGAGGATGAAAATTATTTTAAAATAGGTTTTAATTTGTATATTCTGTGTTTTTACTCGGTGCGGCAGCCTAATTCGCTGATTTGAATTCGGAAACCCTTGAAATTAGCAAGTTATGCAGCCGCATCCTGTATTTCTATTGGCATCTAACGAGGACCACCTTAAAATTCCATTTTTATATCCCCTTTGAAAGTGGCTGCTTTGTCCCAATGCGTTGCAAGGGAATTGAGTATTGTACTCTCAGTTGTCATTGATGGCTATAACGGATTCGTCTTGCGGACTCGACGTCTGATTATATTTGAATGGGGTGGTATGTGTCACTCTTTTAAGATGCGGCTAAGTCGCTGAGTGTCACTTGCCCAACCGACAATGAGCGAGATCCTATTCGATGCCACTTGCCTGGCGAAATCCCGGCGGGCCGCACTTCCTCTCTCTCTCTCGCCCGTCCCACCTTCCTCTCCTGAAGCAACGCGATGACTGAAGAATGATGGGCTTTTGATTTCCGAAAAATTGATCTTGGTAAACATTGAGGGTCCTTCCAGAGTCACGTTGAGAAAGGTCTAATTACAAAATTTCTATCACAGAATATATAAATAACTTCAATTTTCTGTTCTATAACCACGACATACATTTGGGTTTTCCACGAGGTATTTAATTTTGTACGACTCGGGTTTCGTTGCGAGCCAACATCTTCGGGTGAACGATTTTATGACTTGGCGATGTTGCGTCGCAAAAAAGTACCCAATAGTACTAAATTTTAAGTACTGTGTGGAAAACTGAGTGTTGCGGTCATGTAACCAGAAGAAATTTCGAGTGATCTCGTCAGTTACCGTTAATCATTAAATTTTGTTGTTGAATTTGACGCTTGCAATTTCATTTTACAATAATTGTTGTTAATTCAAGTTGTTGGACATCGCGTTAAAAAATTGATATGTCATGAATTTTATATATTTACTGCCTAGTGAATTTTGGTAGTTTTAAAAATTTGATTAGTGTATCAACAATATGGCGTATTATTCGAGATTCGTGTAGTTTTTTTGGGTTTGTTTTTGTGAATTTCACGTATTTGTGTGAACGAATTCGGTGACCTTGGGTCGTGCGAAAATCAGTTTTGGGGTCGCTACATGTTGGTGATGCAGGAAATGGCGGTGGTTCTCTCAAGGGGCTGCGGCCCCATTTGGTGCTGATCCGGTTCATTTTCCCACGGTCTGTTAGAGCACCACCGCTCTGCATGGCGCCGCCGCTCGTCGAAAGCTCGCACGTGCAAAAAAAGTTGGCGTACGTCGCTTTCCCTCGTGTATAAAAAAACAAACGCCTTGGTATCGCTTCCTTCAGTTGCAGGCGAGTGCTCGTATTCAAGTGAGTCTGGGGGTGTTCCGAATAATCCCTGCGAATATGCTCAGTTGAATATCGTTGAGGGAAAAATATAGAAACGTTCGATAAGGGTGCTATGGTCACTAAATGGCAATTAAAAGTCGCCGCCTAACCTGCAGAATGGGTTGCGTATCATTTAAGGTGCAGGGGGGGGGCAGTTTAATCGCCTTGCGGTAACGCCCCCTTCTCCATTCTGTCCTTCAATCAGTAAAAGAAGAGAGAGAGTATGTTGAGGAATGGATGGCGTTGGTCATGCATGCTTGCTTGTTGGTCATATTGCAATGGGAGGTCATGCTTCCACTTAGGTCACTTGAGACCTTTCGGTATCCGCTAATATACATCACAGTAATCAACCCGAAGATCGGTTTGGTAGGTGACGGTAGAGTTCACCCAATACTAAGCCCGACGGCGTGTGAAATTCATGCATCAGGGTAGGGGGGCCAGCTCCTTTCCCTGTGCCGGTTATGGTTTCCCAGGAATATCTGGTACCCAGAAAATTACATAGCTTGGGTGAAGCTGCAAGTGTCCAGAGAGGTTTGCCCGGGAATCGAACCCTGGCCCTCCAGTCAGTAGTCCAACACTCTACCCACTAGACCACCGCGACCCGCATATATGAATATATATACACATATATAAAATTGTATGTTTGCATACCATATGTATGTGTGTATGTCTATAGAGAAAATAACACCTTTATGGCGTTCGCCAATATTCGATGCGCACGCATATATGTTGGTAAAAATATTGTTCAATATTCTTGCACTGTCTTCATAGAAATCTTGGGTTAATATTTTAGGTGGTTTCCCGTTGTTCCCACCAAACTTGTTTGTAACGTGGCACCATCTCTCACCCATATAACATGTATATATTGTTTATTTGTATTTGTTTCATTCGTTGGCTTGAATGTGGTCTGATATAGCTTTCTGAGAGTAGCATTTCATTAATCAGTGTCATTAAGTCTTATGTAATCATAGATGCATCCAAACGACGTATGGGTGAAGCCAACTCTGGTCCCTGGCGTATTGAGAAACAGCACAGTAACTTGAAAACACTTATCTGGGGGAAATGTAGAAGTTTTTGAGCAGGAATGACTCCGAATTAAAATTTTGTCTCTTACTGTTTCATGAGACGTGGAAAAACTGATGGAACAATAGACGATGGAATCTTTCTGAATGTATGCATTTTTAATTTCTGTGAATATGTGTCAGTTCGTAGAAATAAATAAAGAAGTGATGCAGACCTGAATACCGATAATCCGGTACCACTCCGAATAAAGAGGAATTCATTCAGCGTCTAATTAATATCCAAATGGAGTCTCTGACAATCACGCGGATGAGGAATATTTTGGTGTCACGTGCTGGAGTCAGGTTTGTTATTTCAGAAATTATTTTTCTAGTGAGTTTGTGAAAATTGCAGACGGAGTGAATTCGATCCTTTTTGGGATAGTGTGATGTATGAGCATTCGAGCAGAGTTGTAATTCACATGTGTGGTGCCCGCCGACGCATCATCTGGACTATAAATTCAAGGCGTTCTAGGAAGTCAATAGATTATGGGGATCGTAAAACATCCCAGATTGTGGGGTGATGGTTGCCCAACTCCCGCCATCATTCTCGGCATACTCTCATCCCACCTTGTGTTTCCATCGACGAATTCAGAAAGCAGTGTTACGATACACCTTTACCATGGCCTTTACAAATGGATGTACGCGTGTTGAATTTGAATTCTTTACATCCCGCCTAAAAAAATATCGCATAGCTAGTACGAAAGGTATGTATAATTACTCGAATCAAAAAAATACATACGGTTTGCACTATTTCACGTATCCATGGAAGAGAGTAGTGTCATTTTTTTCCGTGGGAGTTACTGGTCTCTTTTCCCAATTTTAACCGTTTTCATGCACAGGACCTGGAGGAAATGAAAATGTTTTTTTTGAAAAGAGATTCAGGCCCTTCAACGGAAATCCACGTGTTGACCATTCTCTCGATATTTATGCATTTTATGTATCTTAAAATATTTAACTAACCGTTGAAAATCATGGAAAGTGACATACATTTCGCTTCATTCTTTGACATGAGAAGCAGAATATTTCATTTGGTCTTAAGCAAGCGGGAGAAGATCGCTCAAAAGAGAACAGTCAGAAAGCGAAATTTTGAATCATTGGAGGAACGAAGTGAAGGATATTTCGCTAGTTTTCCGGGCATCATTACGAAATATTAATATTTAGAGAGATCCGTCATGCAAGCGGGAAGGGGTCATATGGTCGACGTATCAGTCGTTTTTCATTTGTCAGTACTTAAAAAGAAATTGCCCAAATTAAATATTCAGTAGGACTAATATTATCTAGTTACATTACATAAATAAACCGGCTGGGTCCCATTTATCTTTTATTTCCAGTTCGATACTTTCCCGTCTGTTATCTCTCCGCTTACAGTTGGCGACTATCGCGATTCTTCCACGATCTAAACAGAGTGATACACTCCTCAAATGACATGCGGTAATGTTGTACTCTCGAATGGCAATGGATGCACGTGGTCCATACTACTGCGGGACCAGGCGATCATAATTTTATGTGCATATTGCGGCGAAAACCGGAGGGCAACTCTTGAACCGCATTTCCGCAATATGATGTGATCGAACGCTGAACGGAATGTGTAGGGGGCTTACGAACTCATCAATCGACCCGAAGGTTGGCTTGGTGGATAGAGTTAGGTAGAGTTCGCCTCGCATTGGGTCCTGCTGTGCTTGAAATTTCCGTAGTCAAAAGGTGCGTGGACCAATTCCTTTTTATTTATCTCTTCGGCGTGACATGTAGGATATGAAATTCCCTTCCTGAGCACGTGAAAAAGACATTATTTTTTTTAAAAACGTTAATATAGTCAAAATAAAACAGTTTCTGGCATAACTGGGTGGAAAATCTTCATATTGACATTTGAAAATTAAACAACTTGGGTTTTCCACTTAAAATTTTAAATTCTCACGACGTAGGTTTCGTTATGGTATAACATCATCTGGTAATTGTTGTTTAATTTTCAAATGTCTAGTTAAAATAGTCTCTTTTTGAATATATGCTGAAATAATGTTTAACCCATTTTTGTTAAAAAAATTTGTTTTGTTTGACCTATGGTTTTTTTTTGTCTTTTCTTTTGTTTTTTGGTTGTTGTAACGAGTAAGTAAATGGCAAAATGTAGTAAATTTTAAGCAGATGTGATTACTATATTGTTTGCAAAGCTTAAAATTGTCAAGATGTTGAAAGTATTCTCATCCTTGGTATGCTTGAATTGATCATTTAATTTGTTGAAAACTTAAAAATTATTAAATCAAAAAGTGTTACTGTTAGGCTGGTACTGGACGTGAGTGCTAACGGCTGGAATGCTAATTTCATTGGACGTGCGTTGGTCCTTGGTCAAAATAAATCGTTTCTATTCTTCCTCTTGAAACTTCCCCCGGAGGATCAGGTATCCAGAAAAGCACACATCGGCATAGTTCAAGTGAAGCTATGTGGTACAATAGGGATCGCCCGTATTATTAGAAAGGCCCTCGAGAAAGTATCCAACCCGCTCCCTCCGTTTGGCCACCTGATAAACTTGTTTGAATATAATCTACCAACATTTGTTTGAAGAATTGCGCTTCCAAAATCGGTGCTGGGTATTCCAGTACTTCCAGCCGGCTAGTTAAGCGACTTCACGAGTGTTGTTCTCCGCCTCCGAATGGGTCTCGGAACGGCGCCGGCGACCCCAACCACCCGAAAGATCGCGGTCGTTGACGGGCGTGCGTGGTTGGCCCGGCCAGCGTGTGTCCATCGACGCCTGTGGAGGAGGGGGGGGTCCCTTGATTGGCTTCTCTTTTTTCGCCAAGATGGGGTGAGATGGGTGTGGTCGCGCCTTTGCTCCCACTCCGTGCCCCTTGCCCCCACAGGGGCGGGAGTTGGGCGTCAGCAAGGGGGGTCGATGCCCCCTTGTACGCAGCAATCTTGCGGAAGACAGGGTGCCTTCCCACGAGCCGCCCACCTCGGCACAAGATAAAATATGACACCCTGACCTCGTTTTTCCGGAACTTGGGCCGAGAGCGCGTGATGGGTTCCCCACTATTAATTCTCCCACGGAAAGTTGAAGGAAAGAATTCTTCTCCCCCCCTCCCACTTAAATTTTGTTAGCCTGCATGATTATACCAAGTGTGAATACGCGTGGACACTCGGACGGGTGTTATTCGATATTTAACATTCTTTTGTGTCTGGTAAACCACACTACAGGGATTAGGTGGTAGAAGAGACTCCATAGTCTCAAAATCTCGCCCCAAAATGAAGACATCTATCTACGGACTGGTAAATTTGCGAAGAATTCGTTCATCTCATGTGTTATGCATGCAGTGTTATAACAAAGAGGTTCTACTATTTTAATCCTTTCTCTTTTATTTTATTAGTATTTTATGAAATGTCATGTTGTTGGCATGCCAATGAGACCCATAGCGAGATTATGCTGGTTTAGTATGCCGTCAAGGACATGCCTGTACGTGGATCCCACGCCCATGAAAGAATTCATCGATTCACGTGATTTTATCGTAAGTTAGGATTTTTCAGGCCGGTCATTATTTTCAGATTGTACAATATACAGAGTCCGTTCCACAAGTAATGCACTTGTAGTTGGATATTATAGAATTATATCGGTAAATAAGTGCTTTATGAAAGTGCATGCAGCACCCGCAAGAGTTCTCCGATCTCTGTGTGTAGAAATATATATATATATATATATACACACACATATATATATATAGTATATATATATATATATATATATATATATATATATATATATATATATGCATATGAGTGTGTGTGTATGTGTGCGCGCATGACATCATACGAATGGATGAAGGTTGTGGTTCTGTGGGAGGCATAATGGAGCCACGCTTGGCGGCATGCGTGCCATCACCACCCCAATCGAAGGAGGCGCTCCCGAAGACTTCGCCTCCGAACGCGTCATTTTTTGTCCTCTCTTGCTTCTCGAGGTTTTTGCTAGTTTTCTCTTTTACTTTCTTCAAGGCCCTCCTCGCGTCTCGAGTGTTCCGAGTGAGGTTCACTTAAGCGTAGCTTTCATTAATGAGTGACGAAGTCCAACGCCATATGCGCTCAAGGCTCTCAAGCTTTCTGAGTACGCAGGTGAAGGAAAGTATTTGTTTACAAAGAAAATGCTTTCGGTTGAAACAGTTTTGCCTTATTCATAATTTCAGGCGAAGGTGGATTTAAAACAGATATTATGCAAAACTTTCGATTCGTAAAAAAGTAAGTTACAGTTGAATTTGTTTAATCGGTTTCGCTGATTCTTTTCCCTTTAATAGAAACAGTCTTCTCTATTAATGATCTTGACAGTTGTACTACTAACCCCCTTCGTACTACGCTAATCGAGTCATGACAATAAGACAGAGTGATGGGATCCAGAAAAAAATACGCATAGTAACTTAGATATCGAGGTTTGTAGCCATTATTCCTGAGATTGTATTGTAATTATTTCTTGCATCTCTCTCCACATTCTTGGTTCTTAAAACTTGTAATGAGTCACTTCACATTTTGTATCGACATCTACTACATCTACATCAATACCCTTTGAGCCTCCAAAAAGGTGTGTGGTAGGGGTTGCGACACCAGGAGGAAAGGAATGAGGAGGTTGGGGTTTTTCGAATGGGTGGGGAAAGCATATTTTTATATATGTATTTATATATGTGTGTATGTATATGTATATATATATATATATATATATATATATATATATATATATTCATTCAAACATAGAAGTAGGTATAAGGAAAGGGGATAGGAAACACATAAAAGGCGAACACAGGACATGTGGGGAAGGCGGTTTTTGAGCAGATCACGAATGTAAAAATATTTCCTTAACCGTGATTTGAACATCGGACCTTTCACTTGCCGGGCGGATGTGCTACCAATTACACCACCAAGGAAACTTGATTTACACTGAGATCTGTGATGTTTTAAAACGCCCAAGTGCTCCGAATCATTTGCCAAAGGAAGACTTTAGGGAGCTGTTCCACCCACCAAAGGAGAAATAGACAATACACACAATAAATAAATAAATAAATATATATATATATATATACATATATATATATATATATATATATATATATATATATATATATATATATATATATATATATATATATATATATATATATAAACCATAAACACAGTAATCAACCCGAAGGTCGGTTTAGTAGGTGATGGTAGTGCTCACCCATGTACTAAGCGTGTGAATATTCACACATGAGGGTAGGGGGGGCAATTCCTTTCCCTACCTTGTAGGTTAATACTTATTATGTCGAACCGACTCCTGGGGGGTTTCGACTAGTAGCATTCTGGTGTCTTATCGTTCTTAAATGCTGTTTGTAAACAAACATTTCCGTCATTTTGAATTTGATTTCTTTTTGAAATATTTTCTTAGGCTTCTTGGTTTTCCTGAAGTAGTCTGGTTGTAATGTTTGATTTAGAGGTAGTTGGTCTGTTGTAGAATTAACTCTTGCCGAACACCCCTGTCTCTGTCATGTAGGTGCTAAAATGTTCCTTCCCCCTCGATCCAGAATGACACGCGACCGGACGTCATAGCGATGAGTTCATGTACTCCCTGGATCGATTAATTCGATTTAGGAAGGAAGGCCTTGAACCTCGATATTTGAAAGCAGTGAATAAATCATCGAAGCGCCATGCCGTCTTGTCGTGGGCGAATACATTACTTCGCGCATCGAATGGCTTCCAATGGCGCATCATTTCCGATTAGAACACGGGAGAACATTTACGCGAGGGATAGTACTTAGGTTATGCCTTCTAAAATATGTTTTTGTCTTGGAAAGAAAATTTTTTCGCGATCCATTTCTTTCGTTCCTGAAATTGCCCCCTAATATTAGATTTAGCGCCTATTCCCAGCCGGATAACTTGTAATACTTTTGCGTAAAATGCACATGAAATACAAAACCGTCGCAAAGAAAGACCGATCATTAGATTTTCAGATTCTAACATTTTTTTTACTTCTAAATGTTAATTTACTCTCGTCGTCCTCGGATGGTAATAAAAAAATCATGCGACCAATCATCAAATTCTCATTAATAATAGATATTTCCTTCAAATTAATAAATATAATTACTTGGGGGTAATTATTGACCAAAATATTACGTTTGGTAAACATTTCTAAATTGAATAACAAATTAAAGTACATCATTCGTGAAGTTCACTACATTATTAGTTTTGTAAGTTTGAATCTCATCAGAATAGTGTATTTTACACTGGTTAAGAGTACTTTAAGAAATGGTATAACCGTCTGGGGATCCACTGGTTCATCAAAAATTGAGATAATAAAAAATAAAGAGCGAAAAATCCTAGAGAAAATGCCTGAGGCGAAATAAAAAAATATTCTAGATGGATGAAATATCGTTAAAAAATTAGGAATTCTGCCTGCAGGCAGGCTGTATAGATATGCCATCATAATAGGAAACTAATTTTTTGACAAATATAAAATACCTGATTTGAATAAAAAGAAATTTTTTACAGTCAGTAAACGCTGTGAAAGGGCTATGACTATGACTAAGGGCTATGTGAATGAGAGACTGGCTATTATTCAGAATAGATTATGGCTTGGAACAAAACGTGACACAACATATGCAGCTTATAATTGCATACACTTTAAGCTATTATTTTTGTTTATGTGGCACCCGCTGTCAAACCAGAACTGACTGGCTTAGCAGGACCAGAGAGAGTATCCCATGTATACATTTTTAATGTATACTACTGTTGTATATTATGAAGATCACATCACGATGGTGTATGATAAAGATTGTCTGTAACTGTATGTTGTATTGATTGTCTTAATTCTTTGTGTATCATACACGATGAAGATTATACTACAAATGTAAAATTCTTCCGTATTAAATTGGGTCCATCATGACGCAGATATTGGTATCGGTTCATTTTTTGAGTTGCTATATGACGTCAGCTATTGTACAGCATTTACGTTGCTTTCGTCTTTTGAAAAAGGATCAAATTAGTGGATGTTCTTTGTAGCCCTTCTGTCGCGTCATATTCCCTACAAGGTGTTTTCTGCGTAATGAGGATCTAATTCCAGTTTGCTGATGCCAGCAAGCACTATCTTAATACGCAAGTCTCCGCTTAAATTACAGCTTAGATTCGCGTCTGCAAGCACGTTTGACCTTTATGCTTTCCAAAGCATTCCTACCGCATTTTATCCCAAGGAGATTTGTGTACGTTCCTTAAGGTATTATGGTGAATAACGTTTTAGCAATTAGTACAAAATTAAGCTGACGTTGCGAAGTTAGCGAAGGATGTGCTGTCATGCTAAACTCTAGCGAGCACGGAATGAGAGTAACCGTTCATCGTGATATTAGTTGCTTAAAACTCTTTCTAATGAACGTCGCTATAATTTATTTTGAAAAATGTGATCAATAATGAATAATAATATCCTTTCAACTCTATTTTTCTTCCGACGACACGATAAAGGAATTTCTTGAATCTTGGTATTTCTTCTGGAATGTTTCAATTTCGCGTCAATGGAGACAAAGGGGTCGTCATTTCCCTTCCGTCGCTGGCGGAGGGGTCACCCGGCCTGGGTGGTCGCGATTCGGGCTGCGATCATGCATGTACGTTCGGTGATTTCGCGCACGCGTCGAGCGCTATTGTGTGCTGTCCCTGCATTGTATTTGGCGCAGAAGATGGCTGGGTTCGCCGTTGCCGCGTGCGGTTATGTCACGGACGTGCGACGCAGCTGGAAAGGGCGGCGGCTGGACGGCGTGCCTTCCAATTAAGGGCGGCGAAGGGACGGGAGGGAGGCGAAGGACGCGTGGGCGTGCTCCGCTGACCTCTCGGCGGGGCCTCCGAGGTGTGGGGGGCACGTGGGCGGGGGGCGGTGACGTCATGAGGCGATGCACCAATCGTCGTCGGCCTCGGCGCATTGTTGCTCGCCTCGTCGGCATCACGTAACAATCGCTCCGCCGACCGTTCGCCGTCTCAACTATTATTGGAGATAGACAACTTAAGCAGCGGCCGCGAATTCCTAAGGGGTGGAATTGTGTTTCCCATTGCTTTTTTTTTTGTCAGAGCGGCTCGCTGTTGAGAAAACATTGACGTAAGTATTACAGAATCGCTTGAAATGGACATGTCCCGTTGGAGAA
This sequence comes from Hetaerina titia, assembly GCA_037158775.1. Classification (NCBI taxonomy): domain Eukaryota; kingdom Metazoa; phylum Arthropoda; class Insecta; order Odonata; family Calopterygidae; genus Hetaerina; species Hetaerina titia. Next base: position 80,901,644 of record CM073778.1, read on the forward strand.
CCACACTCACGGCGATTTATGTACTTTGTCAAGCCTTCTCCCACCTTATTTATTCAAATTTCTGTAGATCCGATGCCTGAGTTTTTAAAATAGTATTGAAATTTAAATTTATACTTGCCTTTTTTTTAGATAAGTCAGTGAAAAATACCCTACGTATGCGTGGATGTATATACTTTGGCAATGGATTCGAAGGCCTTACACCTGGGAAAATAGCTACGTGTAAATAAATAAGTAAACCAAATTCCAAAGGATGTTTTCTTTTTCGAGTTATGACAATAAATAATCAAGAAATTGAGTGAATGGCAGTTTATTTAGGCATAAATTTTTGGTTATTTCGTAAAGAATCGTCGTGCAATGGTTGTCTTAATATTAAAAAAAAATAATTTTATGCTTGGCAATATTTTGTCGAGCTGTATAGCAGTTACTCTCGTAACTTCTCATTTTACCCGAGTTAAGTGGTGGACAACGATCATTTGACGATGTTAAGGGTTACATCTTGTTCCTTTAAAGCCCCAAAAATTTCAGAGTGTAAGAGGACGTCTCTGTAGCTTAATTGGTTAAAGCACTCGGCCGGATATCGTGGGATCCGGGTTCGAATCCCGGTCAAGGCGAATGATTTTTATTCTCTGAAGTGGTTGCATTATAATGCACCCATAGCGGGTGACTCCGTTAAAGTTACTGTTACAGTTTATTGAAATTTGGTTAAAATAGATTTGAAATTTTAGTTGAATGCATGTGTGAGTACGTGTAAATCAAATTGCCTGACGAAACGGAATAATTCTTTCGTTAATTTGAATGTTTAATTTGTTTGGCCTTTTTGGATGAATCTTTTTGTTAGGTTCATCTTGATGCGGAATCGCAGTTTTTGTTTGTTTTGGCGGTGGGATGGATTTGATGCGCATCACAATGGACGGCTGGACGCTCTTGGGCCAACTGCTCACGTAAAAGTATTGCATATCGAGGCATTAAATTGTTCCGAAATGAAGTTTCTTCTCTGTATTATCGTTACACTCTAGCCTCAGACTGAATTTATAAAGATGGTTACTTGATGAGTGCTCCCGCGTGAAAGATTTGGAACTACTCTTTGAATTATTAGCTACTGGTTGAGTGCCCTATTCCTCGAGGATAATACCCCTTTTTTTGCGACGCTCGTGGAAGATACTAAGGTACGCTGAAAAGTAACGCCACACATGCTTGTAGACCAGAAACAAATAACAAGATCGGGCAAAAAGTACATTAAAGTACAATTATTCAGTTTCAACATCATATATATATATATATTTTTTTAGGTAATCTACCGATTAAGGTAGGTTTTTGGATGGACACAACTATCAAATAAACATTTCGTGACCCCCCACCTAGCAAACTAATCTATATCAGGTCCCTCTTCATCTCTGTATACTTCTTTCCTCCCTTCATCCCGTCCAATATCCCTATCCTGTTCCTACCCTTTCCTCGCTTGCCCAACATTCTCCCCTCTATTACCTTCTTCAACATTCCACTACCGCTCAGTACGCCTTCCATCCATTTTTCCTGCCTCCATAGGATTTCTCTCAACAAACCCCTCTCCTCACCCACCATCTCCAGTACTTCCTCATTTGTTTTCCTTTCGGTCCATTTCACCTTCTCCATTGTTCTCCACACCCACATTTCAAAAGCCTCCAATCTACGTCTATCCTCCTGCTTCAGTGACCAGGTTTCCGCACCATACATAGCTACGCTACATATCAGAGTTTTTACGAGTCTTGTCTTAACATCCCTACTCAACGTCCCCGTCATCAACTCCCTCCTCCTTGAGAAAGCCTCCTTGCCTAGCGCAATTCTCCTCCTTACGTCCCTACCACTTTGACCGTATTGGTCCAAAACACTTCCGAGATAATGTATATATATATATATATATATATATATATATATATATTCACACATGTAGTACATTAATGTACAATTATTCAGTTTCAAGATCATATATATCTATAAGCGGGTCGCGGTGGTCTATTGGGTAGAGCGTTGGACTGCTGACCGGAGTGTCCCCGGTTCGATTCCCGGGCGAGGCACTCTGGGCACCTGCAGCTCCACCCAAGATTTTTCGGGTACCAGATCTTCCTGGGAAACCATAACCGGCACAGGGAAAGGAACTGGCCCCCCTACCCTGATGTGTGAATATTCACACGCCGTCGGGCTTGGTACACGGGTGAGCTCTACCATCACCCACTAAACCGACCTTCGGGTTGATTACTGTGATTATGGTTTATATATATATATATATATATATATATATGTGTGTGTGTGTGTGATTTATATATTTTTGTCAACATAATCACCGTTAAGGCTAACACATTTCTCCCAATGTGTAACAAGTTTTTTCAATCTGTGACTGACGAACTCTTTCGACTTTTCTCGAATCCAGGACTTGACAGCTGCCTTCACGTCATCGTCAGGGGTGTAATGATTACCCCTGAGGTGTCTCTTGAGTTGAGATAAAAAATAAAAATCGCAAGGCACAAGATCGTGAATGAGGGTGTGGAATCAGTTCAAATTTCATGTTACGCAGAGCCTCTCCAGTTGTGCGCTAGGTGTGTGGACGAGCGTTGCCATGTTGCAAGATTATTATTGGTGCCAGGCTGCCTTCAACACGACAAACTCGACCAATATGGTTTTCGATGCGCTTTTGAGTGATTCGCCGGTCATTTTGAATCAGATATTCGACGAGTGTGCAATGTTTATCGTCTGTGGCAGTGATCGGACGTCCGCTGCGTGTTTCATCAACAATTAAGGCTTTTCCAGGCTCACAACCACGGAATGTTACTCCCCATCGATTAACAGTAGACTTATCAAACAGCATCGTTTTCATAGACAGCCTTTAAACGACGATGAATCTCAGTAGGTGTTACTTAAAAAATCTATAACAGTACGCTGATTAACTCGCGTTGACATAGCACTAGAACACGTATCCATACGTCCGCCTCTCAAAATACACTGGATGAATGTAACGAACTGAAACCTGCGCATGCGTATAAAAAGAGACGTTTCAGGCGTGTTATGGTGGAATATCATGATTAAATAAAATTGGCAATTTTCCACAAAAATAACATTTTTTTAATACGACCGGTTTCAATGGAACTACATCATCTTAAAACTGCGCATGCGTGTTGTGAGTGAAATTGTATAAACGCGACTAATGGAAAGCAAGCTGAGATACTAAAATCATTTCGTTAGTGACGGACTGCCTTTGAGGTTCCTCCCCTTCCTACTACTATTTGTATGAGAAATAAACCCCACTTGAGTAAATAATGCCATTCAGGTACAAATAAACTTCTATACCAATCAGGAATGACTGATCAGCGTACGGAGGCCATTGGCAGTACGAGCTGAAAGAGCGGATGAGTGGGTGGTTAAAAATATTGCCTACAAGCACGTGTGCATCAGTTTTCAGCCTACCCTCTTATATCGATGGAATCGATGTCGCTTGTGGTGCAAATTCGTTAATGGAGCACTTCTTTTGCTTACTTTTGCTGCTAAAGAGCCGATAAATCGATATCTACAGGATGGTGGGGATGTGCTAATGGAAGAAATTTCCTCTCCTGAAAGAAATCGATGCGCCATGCAGGTCGCATGGTTTGTTGGACGGAATATGCCGACCCCTTTTATTTTTTTTGTGCACGGCGAAGTGTTATTCACGAAGCCACGCTATCGTGTGTGGATTAACGTTTCCCGACGGTGTGCATTATTATTTGGTTGCTAAGTAACCGTTATCGTCCCGTCATCCCGTCGGAAAGGCCGACATAAGGGTTATATCCCATGAGCTGAGGAAAGGGATTTTCCAATTTGAAAGGCTAGGGACTAATTTTAACTATTGTGGTCCCCGTTCATGCGCACGCATTGTTGTCAGTAAGTAAGACAATGGGCACGATTATTTTAATGTAGTTTCAATCGCGCTATTTTTTTTAAATTTGAATAATCATTTACAATGTCAGGTCTAGGTTTGAAATGCGTAATTAGGGGTGTGAGAACTGTTTTGACTCCGCGGTGCAGCTTGTGGAAAATGAAATTTTGGGCGCTTCGATATCCTTTCTCCATGAATGCCTTTCCTTGACTCATGTCTGGGCTTCCTGCTCTCCCTCCCTTTCTCTCTTTCCTTCGTTAATCACGGGAGAGATCCCGTCTCACCGTCACTAGTGGACCACGTGCGATGCACTTGAGTCTTTTTTTAGACGATGGGCTAACTGGCTGGCGCCCGCAATCGCGGCCGTTTTAACTCGTAGTTCCACGTAAATTTGACGTGTTTTCTCAACAACAGTTCTACAGAAGTTGGCACTAAATTATCTTTATTTACGTCTAGATATTTCACACAATGATGTGCTTCGAGTATTAGTTTTTTCCCCTTTCGTATGGACGTTTTTATTTTCTCTATCTCACGTTTAAAGAGTTAATATATAGCGCGGCGTCAGCCGTACCACGGTTTGATTCCGTCCGCCCTCGCATATTTATGCCTCCTCGAGATAAACAATGGAATTTTCAACTGTGATTTGTTTTACGTATTCCTGTCTGCGTCACGTCTTCTATTCCCGGTTCCCTTGGTCCGCGCCCCATTTTAACCAAACGAGAGGAGCATGCCTGTTTGGTTGGCCTCCCCGGCGGGAGTACTGTCCCTTCTTTTCCCTCCTTTCGTCTGCGAAGAGGGTTCACTGGGTCTCAAGTCGCCTCCCAAGTCGTTTTCAACCGGAGGCAAGCATTTTTCACTCTTAATCGGAAAAAATAAAGAGCGCACATCCTTGCTACCTTTAATAATTATATTTTGCGCAGCTTATTCGGAAGACAGCACTTGGCAGTTCTTGAGATATGGTAACATTGTAACTTCGCTTTCTTGGCCGTTTGCCGAACGTCTTGGCTATCGCCTAGAATGACGTCAACCTTAGAAAATGGTTTTCCACTGGCTTTGATTATGATAGAAACTTTTTACGGTGTTAAAAGTTTTCGGGGTGCGATTCAGAAGGTGATCTCACATCTTGATGGGATCTTGTGACGATGTACCTCGGCTGAGACCTCATTTCGGACTGAATGCACACCCTTTCGTGCAAAAAAAACAATTCCTTGCTGAGGTTGGTCACTTGGTGAACGAAGTACTAGTTCACGAGGTGTGTTAAGAAAATAACGGGAATTTTTAAACTTCTCGCGTTTGGAGAGTCTTGATTGTCAACAATTTTTTCCTTTATGTTGGCATACATGTCCCTAATGCATGATAAAATTTTCAGCTGTGTTCATTGTCTACTTTGTCTGTGGCAGCCGCTAAGGTTGGACATGCTTTTATGAGCTTGGCGATTTTCGCTTGTTAAATAAAATGGATCAAAGGATTTATATCAAGCCTTAATTTCGACGTGATATCCGTAAACCCATGTTTTGTCACCTGTTGTAACATGTTTCAGTAATTCTGCATCGTGCATTGACTTCATTTAGCGACCCCTGGACCAACTTCCATTCGCCGCTGGTTTTGTTCAAAATTCAACAATTTTGGAAGAAATTTTGCTGTTTTACGCGTTCCATACCAAAAACATTCGAAAATACTTCATGGTATGAGCCAATCGACTTGCCAACATCAACAGCAAATTCTCTGAGTGTGATTCGGCGATCATTGATGACTATTTCTTTCACTTTTTCTCGTTTTCATTGGTTGTTGATGTACTGGGGCGTTCGTCATCTTCGTCCTTACGGTCATCTTGGAAACGCTCATATATAGTTTAACTCATAGCAGACTCACCATAGGCCTTTGTTAACAATTAACACACTTTGTTACACTTGATTTCATTTTTTACCCAAAATTTGATACAAATTCTGATACAAATCCTTCCGAAGACCGCTACACCAGTATATGTATTTTAAATTTTCATCGAAGAATAAGTACTTCCCTTCTCGATATGGTTTCACACTACAATCATTGTGTAGTTGATGGTTCTTAATCCAGCTTAGTTTATACATATGTATCTCGAATTAATTTGGTGGTTATCTCGCTGATGACTAGACCAGCCAAAGGTCGAGCATTCCTCGCGGGTGACCATGTTTTCAAAACATTTCGTAGCATATGCAAATATATGACATTGGCGTGAATTCTAAGGGCCAAAAATTGCTAATTCATCCTATACGGTGTTTTTGCTCGCGAGTTTTGGTATGTTTTATGAGTCTTTGGTGATCCTTGCTCATGTGGTGAAAGACCAAATCGACCAAAACCAGTATCGAGCCTGGGTCGACCAAGGTCGCTCCGTTCAGACGTCATTCTTAAGGTGTGTATCGAAGATGTTGCCATCTTCTTGGCGAGCTTTAATCTCCGTTTTCAAGTTTCGAACGAGAAGTGAGAGTGACATCTCGGAAGACATTTCATAGTTGTTTGGTGTGTTAGCCAGTTTCTCTTGTAACTCTTTTCTGCTCTCAGTAAGCCCCAGTTTGTTATTCTTTGTCTGTCGGAAAAATAAGTTCAGTCTGACCCCAGCTGTTTAAGTGCGATGTATTTCGACGCCAGAATTTTTTTTGTATTTATATATTGCAACAAGCCGTAGAAAGAGTGTTATATCTACCAGAGTGCTCTAATAGTTCAAGGGGATATTCCTGTATAATTTCATTCTCTATGAATTATGTTGAAATTGCCGTTAATATTTAGCGAAGAGAGAGAGAGAGAGAGAGAGATTTTCAAGAGTTGTGCGCTCATAGTATCTTTAAGTTCATGAACGCCTTTTAAATCCGTAACTTTCCTACTCAAAACAGCTGAGTTCAAAAGCAAACCCAAGCTTGATACTTCGAGCATTATCCATTGAGGATTCAATCTAAACAATTTTCGAGAAGTTGCCGTGATGTTACGTGTGATTACATATGGATATTTTCCCTCGCATGCTAACCAGGGTGTCGGAGCATCAGAGTTAGGAGTTTTCTGTTTCCAGTCGATTACTTTTCGTTGTACTTTGTGCGAAAATGTTGTATTCGGCGTTGTTATCCCAGGAAAAGCCTGCCATTCGAGGGTACTCGCGGAAATAATCGCCGGATGTCGTACCCAGGGTGGATATAGGGAGATGTAGCTTTCCAAGTTCCGGTTATAATTGACATTTTTCGCCACCACAGATTTATTTTCTCCTATCTTAAATAACAAGTGTTTACTCAGTTTCTCTCGTTTGTAATTTTGCAATGGTCCACTTAAGCGATGAACGCTTAAAAAAATCTTACGTCTTCTCCTGGGATTGTTACCCCTTTTTCAATGAGTGCGGCTGCAAAAAAATACTTCTTGTTAAAAGGTTACGTTTATGTCATAGTCTAATTAGGAGAGATATCTTCTCAATGAGCAACTGTAAATAAATTATTTCCGCGTTCATTTTTCTTACGGAGCATTAAATTCAGATATTACCTTTCCTCTGTCCATACCGTGACCGATGACATGTAACCCAAAATGCCTCCAAGGCCAAATTTAAAATTAATTATTATTCGATTCACGATTTTTATGATCGGCGAATATCAAAAAACAACGTGCTTGAGAGCCGAAATGTCAGACATCGACCTCTTGCCTGTTCAGTTTTGACGGGTCTTAATACTCAAAATAGGGGAAGATTTGGTATTTCAAGTTGCTTGTTTTCAGTATCGAGATCAAGACATTTTTAACCACCCACTGATCTGCTCTCTTTCAGCTCGTACTTCCAATGGTCTCCGTACTCTGATCAGTCAGTCCTGATTGGTTTAGAAGTTTTATTTGTACCTGAATGGCATTAGAAACTCAAGTGGGGTTTATTTCTCATACCAAGAGTAATAGGACTGGGAGGACTCTCACTGGCATTCCGTCAGAAAAGAAATGAATTTAGTATCTGAGCTTGCTTTCCATTAGTCGCGTTTATGCAATTTCACTCCATACCGTCCGCAAAATATATATTGTTCTGGGTGAGAAATTGAGCACTTTCTCGGTCTCACTGAAGGACTCGGTCTCACTCAATAAATAGGTTTACCCTCCGCAGTCCCATTTTCCAATTTGCAGTGGCAGGAACAGCGTTTATCAGCTATTCATTCGCTGAATGATCCGTGAAAGTTAGACAATTACGTCCTTGATTTGGGCAAACAAATTATGTATGTATTTTTGCATGGGTCTTTTGAACTCCTATCGAAATATATTAACGCCGAGTCTAAATCCAAACTCGTCCTTATTGTATCTCCTGTGATGATAATATTTCAGGCGAACGATATGTGGCCACAGCATAACGATAAATTGATGTAGCCGGAGTCGTTTCTCGTCCGAAAACAGCACCGACATTTTACTACGTGTTCTCCGTCTCGCATTGCTTCAGTACGGAAATCACTTCGCGGTCTGCCGAAGCCCAATGAAAAATAGATTCAATCTAAAACCCCAGGCAAGAGGATCTGCCGCCAGGGTTTCTTTTTGTGGCGTCGGTGAGGATGAATGGCGGTTCTTGCGATGTTTTCCGGAAAAGGGTTCTCCCTCTGTCATATGGCGCGAGCGGTCCCGGTGGGAAGGGTAGTTGTTCCGGCGCGTCGGGGGAGATTATTATGTGCGTGCGTGGGTGGGGTAGGAAGGCCTGGCCTGGAAGGGGGAGGGGCGACACGGCGTGGCCGCTGTAGACGGGATCTATTTATGATCGGCGGGCCAGGCAGCGATGTTTTCCGGAAGGGCTTTTAAAAGGGTGCTTGTCTATATCTGTGTTTGGAGAAGGGAGGTGAGTTGTGTGTGTGGTTGTAAGGTCTTTATTTCACCCGAATCGCCGACTTGTGCATGGATACCGTTTCCTTTAAGAAATAAGAATTAATCACGTTATACTAAAGGTCCTGTATTATTATTATTTATGGATATGTAGTTAAATCGTGGTGAAGTACATGTCTGGTGTAATTGTCGCATGTATTTTCGTGATTCCTAACTAGTTGGCTGGAAAGTACCTCATGTTTCACTCTGTTAAAGTCACAATACATCTTGTATTGTGGTTCACATAATTATAATATTGCTAATGTGTACTTCTCAAGTTTTATGTTATGAATCGAACTTCAAATGTAACTAACAGTAATCTCTGTGACACCCACTGTTACTTTAAGTAACGCTGAAATTATTTTGAAACTATTGACAAATTACCACAACAATCTGGTACCTGGGATCATGATAGCATCAGAGATTTTTTGTACTTTTCCACAGATTTTGTATTTTTCCACAGAGAAAATCTGTGGAAAAGTACAAATATTTCTCTCCTTTTTTTGATATGGATATTAAATACTTCCACGAAGTGAAGCCTGAAACAGTAGAATATATCAGAGATTTTGCTTGAAGATTAGTCAATAATACAAAGCTCAATCCAAGCGAATGTGATGAGTATTTTGAAAAAGATTATGCTCATTCAGAATTCCGGTAGGTTTTGAAACAGGGCGAAATGCGTTCGACTGAATCGCCTTATTCGCAGTACTCGGCCTTCCTGGGAAACGCCTTCGTAAGGCAATCCGGGTTTCGCCGCAAATCTGTGTCATCCCGGAAGAATGGAGAATTCAACTTTTCAAGAGCACTTCCAAATAACTTGTACGGATTTCCACTCATAAAAATCCATATAAATGGAAACCATAACCGGCACAGGGAAAGGAACTTGCCCCCCCTACCCTGATGTGTGAATTTCACCCGCCGTCGGGCTTAGTACTGGGTGAACTCTACCATCACCTACGCAACCGACCTTAGGGTTGATTACTGTGTTCATGCTTTATGTTTCATGCATTTAAGCGTAGAACCCTTACTTGTATGGTAGTAAATGACACTTGATTTTTGTAAAGTAGGACTTAAATTTTTTAGAAGGATATTTCAGAATAAATAATGGGAAAAACTGCGTCCGTGGGTGTTCCATCATTTCTTGTGAAGATCTCGTCGAGGATATCTGGCGATAAAATATCAGCTCCGTTTTAGGAAAATACTTTTTTGGGTAGATAAGCCAGTTGTGCTTGGTAAGTGAATTTAAAAGTTCGTTAGCCTGCTAAAAAGCACTGTCATTAATTAAAGTGTGTGTAACTTAATTGCATAAATATGTTTACAAAAAGTGAGATGTTTTCTGCTGGGCGAGAAAACTTTGCAATTAACCTTCTCAATATTTTTAATTTTTGGAATTACCGATGAATAACTGATTTTTTAATAATTTTAAGAGATAAATGGTAGTTTATATGCATTTTCACTCCCCGAGAATTTTTTATCAGCAGTACCACAGGTATGGGTGAAAGTAACACTGGAAACCTGTTTTTAAAAGGCGATAAAAGGTTAAAAAAAAGATCGCAGAATTATTTTCGTGTTAAAATTCATTCATCATTTTGTTTTCATTTTTTGTTATGTTTTCTTGCCTTTCGTTTATTTTTCCAACTTTGCTGTTTTCATTGTGCATAGCGGATCCCATGCCTGCATCTACGCAGTACCCCGAAAACCTCCACGATGGAGTGTGGTGGGAGATATAATAGAATATCAGTCATTCATGCAAAACTATGAGTTCCTAAATGCATATGAACAAACGTTTCCTCATATACACAGACCCACGTACTCATGCACATATGAATGCTTTTATGCATCACTCAGTAATGGGTATGTTTGGCTAAAACATTAACATTCGTTTTTCATGCTAATTTGGCGCGTGATATTAATTTGTTCTTCTTTGCGCATAGTCGATAAGCTTTTTCCGAAAGCTTTCGTCGCGGGAACTAGGTCCCGTGCTTTGATGGTCTGCGTGATGGAAGGGAAGGGGAGGAGAGCGTGCTCGAATTGCTTCGAGCGGTGGGCCCAACATCTCCGCGCAGCCGGTGCCTCCGATACAGGTGGCGCGGCGCTTTGAGGGAACAAACGTGGGAGTATCTAGTCTACGCAGCTCTTTTTCCCTCACCCCGTTTGTGTGACGAGTGCCCCCAGTAATCACCTCAATGCATCAAGCCCTTCCTTCCTCCATGCCCTTTTGTTCGTCTCTCCTTCCGATAGCGTGCGCGTGGAATAAGTCCTCTCTTGTTTACGGTGAAATCTTTTGATCTGGATGCGTCTTCGACCTTGTCCTGTTGTCGGAGACATTTGCGTCCTCTCGCCGTTAAGTGGGCCACCCTCTTCTCCTTCGTCCCCCCCCCCCCCGCCCTCCACCTCATTCCTCCAACGTTTCTTGCTCACCGACTACCCTGGTCTATCTCCTTGGTGTCCTGTTCGAATTGCTAACTTCATCAATGCTGTAACTTGCTAGAAATCCCATCCGATAATTCATTGTGCGCGCCTAACCTGAAAATAAATATCCCACAATCGATTTGGTCCCCTTTATTCGTTACATTAAAGTTCTCTTGTGAGTTCGCAACTTTACCTTCCTTGTGCATACAAATATGGCGGGATAATCAGTGTAATTCTTCCATGCTACAATATTCAGTCGCGGTCATTCGTAAATGGCGTTCGTAATATTGATCTTTTGTTGTAAAGACGCGTAAAACCTGATGATGCCATGTTCCCAGTTCATAATATCTTTTAGTGATGTAATCCTTTACAGTTGTAAGTGATGTTGGTACTAGTTCGCTCTGGCGGAAGTTGCTACAATGGCAAGGTTAACTCGTTATTGGCTGAAAACCGGCTAGAAGTCTGACCGAAGGAATAAATTGATATTTTAGCTGATTTTGAATGTAATAAAAGAGAAATAAATCGAGGTCGGTATATCTTTCAGTGCAGGCATATATGGCAGCATAATAAATTTATTTACGAGTACGTGATAAAAGCCTTTTCAATTTTCACGCGGCATGAACTTGAGTCTGTTTGCGAATATGATTGCACACTTCAGAGCAGGTTCGTTCGAATGCATTTGTTGCTGCCGGACGTTTTCCGGCGTTGCAAGGAGCTGGTGTCATGTGTGTAGAAGGCCTTGGACATTTATTATTCCCAGAGCAAACCCTTGGATTCCGGTGACGACGTTAGAATGCCTTGCGTGGGATTTCTCGATTTTCTCTTCGAGGCAGCCACCAGAGTTTCTCCTGTTTTGTGTGATGAACACGGACATAACATTTGCAGATAAGGGCTTGCGGTAGACATTTCTCCCTTTTTGCTTCGTAAGGCGAATTTCCCTCGTTTACCTGAGTAAGGCAAATTTTGTTGTGTTCAAAAGTTGCCTAAATTCTCTTAGTCCATCTAATCGGATTGATAGATTAAACTTATTAAAAACATTTAAAGATGGGCCCTTTTCCGATGACATCAAGGATATAATACGAACCCCAACGTATTACGGTCGAAGGGATCACGAATATAAGACTAAAGAGATAGACTGCAAGACTGACAGGTTTGAAATGTCATTTTTTCCAAGAACGATAAGGGACCAGAATGCTTGTAGCCGAAATTCCCCAGGACATAGTTCATTACAATAAGTATTAACGTACAGGTTAGGGACTGCGCGAGGATATGTGTGTATGTATGTGTGTGTATATATATATATATGTATGTATATTTTAATATATGTATGTATATGTGCGTGCATATATATATATTTATATATATATATATATATATATATATATATATATATATATGTGAATATGTACATATGTATCTATTTTTTCTTACAGGTTCCCCCCACCTTTCCTCACCTAACCCCCAACCCCCTCAACCCTTACCCTTCCCTCATGGTGCTACACCCCATGCCACACACCTTTTTGGTGGCTCGCAGGGTATTTATGTAGATGTAGATGTAGATTGGTCGACTTGGACGTTCCTCCTCTCTTTCCTCTTCAGCAAAGACGTCCCCGAAGACTTATCACTCCGTTTCTAATTGTCCACAATATTTTTTTGCCTAGTGGAACCTCTCCTATTTTCCCTTTTATTTTGTTCCCGTAACTGAAGGTGTACATTATCCAGATGCGCCATGCTTCTTCACATACTTCCATATTTGCTTTTACCCTTTTATTATTTTGTATACTTTGTTTCTTACTACATTGGTTCATTTGTTGTACGGCAACAGAGTAAAACGGTTCTGATGTTACAAAATGTGAGTCTAAATTCTTCAAGTAAATTCATATAAGTGGTTTAAATGTGAAAAAATTAAAATGCATCCCGAAATAAGAAAGCTTGTGATTTCTCGAAGTGATTCGTTCATAAAAACGCATTTCCATGCCGGTGAATCATCTTTAGGTTACACGATCGAAGTTTCCAGATCCGAAATGATGTACTCCATTTCATGGATTATATTTATCTGAATAACCCGTCGATAGCTCATCATGCTTTCGCTCATTTTTGTTGCCTGCGTCTTAAACCGAAGAGCTTGAGAAACGAACGAAAATGTCGAAATTTCCAATTGGTGACCAGAGAAAGGGTCGTTCGATTTCTACTGCTCTGTTGAGGCCATAATTGTTTCATTTCAGAATGTCATTTACTTGCAGGCTGAGGGGAGTCTTTTTATTTTAGAATGAGATTTTTTTCAGTAGATTTCCCTGTTCCTCTCCAACATTATATAGACATTCTTGTTCGAATGTTTTGTTTTAGCAGGGTTATCCATGCCCGCAACCGTGGACATTAACATACCTAAAACGCTCGAATATATTTCTGTGACACTTAACGTAAAGTCTCGTTTATGTATTTAATTGTTAAAATGACGCTTAAACAACTTTCTTAAACATTGAAAATTTATTGAACTATATTTTCAAAATAGCTTATCCAGACCAATTCTAAACGTACACTAAATTTAAGGAAAGAGTTCGTAGTTACGGCGTTGAAGCGATGACATTCATTCGAGAATATGGTGTTTAAACAGAAACGGGTGAAAGACGCCCCCCCGAAATTCCACGAGGGCCCAGTCAATCGACTTAACTCCTCGTCCATGCAGCGGTGAAGCAGTTCACGGCCCGGGTAGCCTAAATAAATACGACGGCCGCCACCTCTCGCCGGCTCATGGTGCTTGGCTCTTCCCCCGCACGACCCAACTCGTCCCGCAGCCACCTCGTGCCTCAGCCGACTCGCACCTGACTCGCCACGGCACCCTAGCCTTGGTGATTCGGAGAGGATTTGCCTAATGCCGGACCGTGTGCCGCGATCACGACTTTCACGCCCACTTGACCTTTATAGCGCTTCATCTGTCTGCATCACCATTTTAAATAGCCCCTCGGTTGTGTCACGTGTCCAGCTTGGTTTGCCGAGCACGGTCTCTTGTGAATGTCTTCGGTGCAGTAGTGTCCGACGAAGGAGAGCCGACCGGGTAGAGACCGGGGACTAAGAAAAAGAAACAGAAATAAGTCAGGAAAGCTATTACTTGACGCAGCGATTTTCAAGGGAGCTGGAAGAAACTATATGGTAAATACATCAGGCCAGCATTTTAGACGAGAAAGAGAATATGACATTGATGAGGAAAACATAGGTTCCCATAGCATACCTGATGGCGTTATAGAAACGGAATTGAAATCTTACAAGTTCATATCATCAGGTTATGTAGTTTCGAAAAGGCATTAAAATAGAGTAGGTTAGAATTAATGAATTATTGCATAAAATAGGTGTAAATAGGAGGGATAGGTGAAATCTGCAACCGATTTATGTCTGAGACTACCCCGGTTCGAGTGGCGGATGAAGAGTCCTGTTTGACAGTGTTGGAAAGAGAAGTATGGCAGGGATGTCCATTATCATCTCTGTTGTTCAACCAACCAGGCAGAAAGGGAAGAAGAAGGAAGAAGTGGTGATAGGAATTAAAGCCGGTGGAAAAGCAATAGAATCAAAGAAGCTTGCGCGAAGTTCGTTTCCAATTAGTAATAGCGTATATGGCATAAGTATTAGTTTCCCAGTCGCTCAAGGAATTGCAAATCCGTTTCAATGTATTATATAACTGACCATTGAATATGAGGAATAATTCTTGGCCTAGTTGATGATTTAAAAAAATTGTAAATCTCTGTAAATAAAGAAAGCAAATGTAGTTTACTACAATAGATGCAATCGAGAAGCATTTACAACTTGCAGAACGAAAAATTGGATTTTATTTTGCAGCAAATTAAATCCTACGAGTGTAAATGCCTATGCATGCAACATGTGGTTAGAAAAAACTTGTAATATGTTCCTGGAACGATTAAATTACATATTTTACTACATATATGGACTATATATTATGTGCATTATATAAATCGAGTAATGAAATACGTATAATTTCATGAAAAATGGATACTGAATTTTTCTCATTATAATTCTCATTATTTAAAACCATAAATAATTGCAACCAAGAATAAGAAAGAGACTCTTAATGATATGTATACCGAGTTCAAATGACTGTTTTGATGTAAGACAACATTTTCCTTTCTACGGATATTTCAATGTAGCCATATGGATTAAGGTCTATGGATACTATTTCAATGAGAGACATCACTTTAAATTAAAAACGAATAAGTTTAGTATTGCTGGAGTGTAATTTTATCTGTTAATAGGTTCTCACCTTCTTCATAGGCTGTTGTGCCTGGGGCGGGAGGCTCGTCTAAGGCGTGGAAGTTCACTTAGATGTCTTCTCATTCTGGGCACTTGGTCGTTGGCCTCTGCATTTATTATGGCTGACCATTCTGCCAGGACGAATATGGTGGACATATCGCCTCTGCCGGCCAATCCATCAAAATGTAATTCTTCTATTTCTTCCGAGCCATCATCGCCCTGGCCACCATCATCCAATTCCTCATCTGAATCTTCCTCCCAATCATCATCATCGCTTTCATCGTCGTCCCACAAGTCGAAGTCCATCCACCAAATCAACTCCATATCCCTCGCTTCTCCTAGCAAACCATTTCCTAACTCTTCCGCCACCTCTTCCGCCACCTCTTCCTCTAATCCACCCTGCAACTCACCCCCCAAATCATCCCCCAAATCATCCCCCAAATCACCACGCAAACCGCCCCCCAATTCTTCCATCATCTCTGCCCCAAACTCATCCTGTAAGTCACCCCCCACATTAGCCCCCAAATCAATTCCCAAAACACCTTCCAAATCACCCCTCATCTCACTCCCGAACTCACCCTCCAAGTTACCCCCCAAAGTATCTTCCAACTTTCTCCCAACTTCATAAGCATCCCCTCCAATATCTTCCTCTTTTCCTCTTTCATTATTTGTCTTACAACAGCCTGCAAATGCAAGAAAGCGCATTATTTTAAGTCCTTTTATTAAACTGTCATCATTACGTTTGTCACCATTTCCATTTCTTAAACATAATCTCATTACCACCCTAAGCAAAGGGCACCATCTAATCTTCCTGTATGTAAACACCCATTTCTATATAAATCGCATTTAAACGTAGTTTATAGTAATTTTACTCTCCTATTTGTGAATTTCAAAGTAGAATGTCTATGTTCTTTAAAAATATGATACAAAAAGTTATTAATCCAAGGAATAAGGATACAATAGTATTCTATTTTTAAGGAAATTGCAAATAAAAAAGTTAATATAATCCGCTTCTTTTAAATTGTGCTTCTAGTTTATGCTATAAGACTTAATGTGTCAAATCATTGATCCTTGAACTCTAAAATATAGATCTAATATCCTAATAAATATATGCAAAAACTTTCAACTTACACAGTAAACCACCCATCTTGGGTAATTGGGTAATACATGCGTAGCCTTGGTAACGGTTGCATTGGTTTATTTATTTTTGCAATTCATTGTTGTGCGCAGTGGCATTCATATTAAGTGCTTCAAAAATATTAACGAACGCGTAAATAATAAACCGCGGAAGCTGAATTAGACAGATTTCTTCGAAATTTAGAAAGGAACAAAAGTGACAATTATTACACTCTCTTAAACTGCACAGCGGGCTTGATAATTAGGTCCCAGTCAGTTAAAACACAGCGCTGTTCCCACCCACCCACGTGTACTACCCAGAAGCATTCTGTTTTCATAACATTTACTTGCTCTTAGATCGATCTATTTGTTGAGGCATTTTTACAAAATGTCTATTAGTGTACAGTGTGTATGTTTATCATAAAATGTAACATTAATTGCTCCCTTTTCAACAACAGACCTAGAATATAGTAGCTTAATAAGCTTCAAGCTTATTAAGCTACTATTTTAAGCTCTAAAGCAAGCTTCAAATCAGGTGACTAGGTTTCGGGAAACATTGGCAAAACATAATATTGAGTATTTAAAACCGCATATCCCATTAATTTATCTTTGAAAGTTATGTAGAGAAAAATTAGATATTTATTTGAAGGCACTGTGGAAAAATAACAATAGGACTTTTCAATAACTTTTTTTTACGGGAAGCTATTATTGAATTACCGACACTCTTGCGTGGGTACATGAAGGAAAATATAAAAATCAAAAAGTACAACTTCCGAGACTAGAGAACTTGATCCACCAGTGAAGAGATCGAATGAATTTTCTAGAGATCATCTGGAGGGTCGATAAGGCTCTTTTCAGCTACTTTAGCATTCCCATCAATTTTGATTTTGGAATTTCATTGTTTTCTCGTCAACAGTTGAAATTCTTAGCGACAAATCAGTTTCTTTCGCTCTGCGGAAACCTTTTCAAAAATTTCCTGCTCTTCCCTCCGATAGAGGTCGTCGGGCACTGATGAAAATCGGACACAATGGATAATGGGGGCGGAGAAGAAAAGACTGTCTCAACTCCTCGCATTGGAGAGTGTCTCGCTCGCCTCGCCGCAAGCAGAAATAACCGCCAGGCCTCGTAAACCCTAGTGTAATTGCGGTGGCTCCTCGATAGTGCCTGGCGGCAAAGGACGGGGATCCTCTAAGGGCCGTTAGCGATTAAATTGAGGCAGGACAAAGAGGAAGCGTCGCTGGTTTGTGGAGATATTAACGACCTTAATCGCCCGAAACGAGGCCATAAATTGCCGCCGGTGTCAAATTTAACATTTTGGTGGCGTGCATAGATTAAGTATTGCTGAAAAACTTAACTTTGATTCGATTTTTTATGCTATTTTAGCTATTTGTTCACGGGATGGAATCAAGAAGAAAGAATGAAAAAAATGAACGCGGCGTATCGTAAACTTTGGTAAAAATGATTGAAGGAATAAAAAAATTCAATGAATTTTGAAATGAAGTTTCTAAGCTTGGGGTAAGATGATTTGAAATATACTATATGATGAGTTTTCAGATTTCAATTCATATTAGGTAGGTAGCGTTTAGATGCATAAGACATTTTTATCTTGAACGCATATTCTTTATATAAATTCTGAAAAGAAAACATGCTTTCAATGTTACTAATAGATCAAAAGTTTCTGACGTAATGGACGTATTAAAAAGTAATTATTAAATTAGTGCCCTGTAATTTAAAAATTTTTGGTGAGAAAATAATACAATATCCTTTATGGTTTTACAGCAACACTGACCAATTTGGTCGATTCTGCTTTTTGTCTTAACAAGTAATATTAAATCTGTCGCTTGCTCTGTGTTGACTACGCTTTTTTCTAGCTTTTTATTCAATATTATCGCAAACTCTTGCTGGCTCTCGTCCCCTCCGCTGTGTATTACTGTGTAACTATCACTCCAGTGATCCCTACTACCCTTCCATCTAGTTCCACCTAGTTAGGAATCACGAAAATACATGCGACAATTACACCAGACATGTACTTCACCACGATTTAACTACATATCCATAAATAATAATAATACAGGACCGTTAGTATAACGTGATTAATACTTATTTCTTAAAGGAAACGGAATCCATGCACAAGTCGGCGATTTGGGTGAAATAAAGACCTTACAACCACACACACAACTCACCTCCCTTCCCCAAACACAGATATAGACAAGTACCCTTTTAAAAGCCCTTCCGGAAAACATCGCTGCCTGGCCCGCCGATCATAAATAGATATAACCCGAATATGACCCTACCACGGTCGGACAATATTATTATGATCCCTTAACATTCGTGGAGAAAATGATATCTTAAATCTATCTGTTCTACCCTTAATATCTCTAATTTTATTAGCATGATCTCTCCTACCTTAGTACGATGGAGGTAATAATGCATTTTCAACATCACTGCTAAAGAGACGCCCTTCCAATATATGCAAGAGATTTAATGTGTAATTTAACCATCGCTCCGTGAGTGATTCCCAGCCTAGCTGCTTTAATATTTTGGATACGCTGCTAAGTTTATCATGGCAACGTTTTATAAATCAAAACCTACCTTAAATGGTAATTACTTAAGAAATACAAACGCATATATATGTGGGTCGCGTGGTCTAGTGGGTAGAGCGTTGGACTACTGACCGGAGGGTCTCGGGTTCGATTCTTTGGGCACCTGCATCTCCACCCAGTTGATTTTTCGGATACCAGATCTTTCTGGGAAACCATAACCGGCACAGGGAAAGAAACTGGCCCCCCCTACCCTGATGTGTGAATATTCACACGCCGTCGGGCTTGGTGCATGGGTGAGCTCTACCATCACCTGCTAAACCGACCTTCGGGTTGATTACTGTGCTTATATATATATATATATATATATATATATATATATATATATATATAGGTCGGTTTAGTAGGTGATGGTAGAGCTCACCCATGTACCAAGCCCGACGACGTGTGAAATTCACACATCAGAGTAGGGGGGGCCAGTTCCTTTCCCTGTGCCGGTTATGGTTTCCCAGGAAGACCTGGTACCCGAAAAATCAACTAGCTTGGGTGGAGCTGCGGGTGCCCAAAGTGCCTGGGAATCGAACCCAGGACCCTCCGGTCAGTAGTCCAATATTGGTAAAGAAACCGCCGCGCAGTGAAAGAACTTAAGAAGAAAAAACGGTGTTGTCAGAAAGGTTCCGTAAGCTGGCACGTATTTTGGTAATTCATCGCGCTTCGGTTTGAGAGACGTCGAAAGTAATCGAAATATTTCGTGGGTTCGATTTCATTATTAAAAAATACTAGCTCACAATGTTTTTAGTTTGTATGTTTGTAAGACAATTCGGCGGTGGTTTGTCGCTATTCAAAATGGTGAGAAACGGTTACCCCGATGCACTCTCTCTAGATGTTACTCATCAACGGACTTGCAAGAATTTCGTGAGCAATCGTTAGCGCGCATTCGCCGCCCTTCGGCTGATAATAAGAGCGCGTCGCGTGGGAATTTCCGGTCGCTCCTATTTCCGCTTATTTTGCGGTGTCAAGTCGAAGGCGCGAGGCAGTCGTTCGAGGCTATCGTTCGCCCATGGCAAAGGCCTCAGGGTGCAGGAAATGAACATTCCGGGATAAACAATGGCCGCGGTACCTCCGGAATCCATCATCGGCTCCTGATTTGTTTGAACAGCCATTACTTAGTACACATACTGATTGCATGCATGGCTTGTTTGAAAAGTTTCTGGAAAATTTTATTTAAGATATTGCTACTATGCCTCAAAAGTTCTTAAAAGTCTTGAGCGTCGAAACACCTATGGCAGCGGCTTTTCTCCGACTGGAAGGCTCCCTAGGTCGGCGGATCCCGGGACGTTCTTGTGTTGTATGTCAGAATCTATAATCTGAATATGCTTTCATGAGAATTTCGAAACACATTGAGTCATTCGAAAGGTGAGCATAATCGTGTTTTAGGTGAGGTGTTGAAGTTTTAGGCAAAAATTAAGTCTGAGAAACTGCGTCCACGGTGTTGCTGTGGGTGTGGGTGGAGTTCTCCCTCGGCTGCCTATTCATTACATTTCCGAATTCCATATTCCGCGAAGCCCCACTACCGCCGTCTCGCCCGCGCTATCTGCGCCTCCGCGTGTGCCGCCGGTCTCGAGGGTGCACTGCGGGGCCATGTGCCCCGGCTGGGCTCTTTATCGCCAGACGCGTGGCGAGGGGGGGCGTGGCTCTCATCTCAAGGAAGCATCGGGAGGACTGTAGTTGGAGGAAAAGAGCACCTCTTGCCGCGGGCGGTGCTGACGCCATCCATGCCTCATCGGTATTATACGAAGGTACACGCTTCTCAAAATGCACTGGATGAATGTAACCCCAAACCTGCGCATGCGTGTTGAGGGGGAATGTTACTTCCACATGCCACCAGGAGTGCTCCTGAAGGTCATTTATTTGTGGTCTACAAGCATGTGTGCATTAGTTTTCAGCCTATTCTCGTGTGTAGGCTGCCGTCGATTAATTTTTCCCCCCGTGAGCCAGGTATTTATTTATTTATTTAGATGCTTGACGTAAAGACGACCTCGACGGGGTATTTGAATCGTCTCTGTCGAGACGCCTCCTCGCTCCAAGGCGAGAGGGAATGCGCTGTTCCGTTCTTTATCCTGGCAGTCATTTCGATTGTGTTCCCTTTTCCTCCTCTGAACGGAAACCTTTCCTCTTGGCGCGTCATGCTTGGTTTCGAGGTGGCGAGAAAAATTAGAATTTTCCAGTTAGTATAAATAGTCGAGAAAGGCAGTCGAGCGGGTGGATTTTCGTTGTAGCCCGAGTATTTCCGTCAAAGGTTTTGGACGAAGGAGTTCGGTTCGGCGTTCGTATCCCACCTCCGCGTCGCTACTCCTCAAGATCAGGTGGGCATCTTAATAGTTCGCTTTTGCAACTCGTCGCACTAGCTGGTAATCACGCGCTCAATAGTTCTCCACGTTACAACATTGAAGTTAGTATAAGTGATATACCGACGTAGTTTCTATCATCGCAAGAAACTTGACTAACCGATAAAAATCAAAACGCAACGCTCATGCCATGGATGGGATTCGAAGCTGTTCCTTCTAGTGAGAAAGCACGGTGCATACTCAAGTAAACCGGTTGGTTTTGTTTGTTTTCATATTTCGGAGCTGTGTTTCTATTCCTTTCTGGGAGGATATTATTTTGCTGATGAAGTCTTCGATTGTGTGTGGAGGATCTTCGTTTTGTGCAACGATAAACATGTTGTACACCTTCTGAAAGAAGTTGTTCAAAGTATTGATCTTTTTTTACGGTGCCTGTAATCAAATCGCAATTTTTTCCGTTAAGGCATAGTTGGATGCTTCCCTCGTAATTATCTCGCGTCATTAACAAATTATGCAGGGGTTTACTCTAAATATTCGCATAACATTTTGCTCTGACGTACACGTGAGGCTTTGCGCATAATTTATTTCGTGTGTGGTCAACGTTATACGAGTTGTAATTCTGGTGATTCATTCATTAGAATTTCGTAATTACCATTTTTTTTAACTATTTTACAGTGGTGGGTCATTTTTCTCCTCCTTTATCGATAAAGTTTTCCCAGGGGTGTTCCGTAGCAGTGCTCTTGAGTTTCTAACCTGAATGATTGCAGTTCTTGTTTGAACGTCTCCCGAAGTTCATTCAAATTCTCCTTGTTGTATTGATAAACTTTAGGCTTTTCCTCAATCACTTTCGCGAACTTGGTTTTCATTTGTACAGATATGAGCTAATATTTCTACAAGTAGGGATAAGCATCGTGGTGGTCCATTAGTTCTGTTATGACTCACATCATGAGCATCCGACTTCATCTCTTCTAATTGTTGCCTAATGGATCCTGTGTCGAAGGAGACGCCGTATTCTATTAGGAGTCTTGAGATTTCGTTTCAAGTTCGACGCATCCCTTTCAGACTTCGCTGTTACTGATAACTTGTAAGTGTAGCCGATGAAGGGTGGAGAGTAGCCGCTAATGGATATAGGCCATGCCGTCATTTCTCTTGGCAAGATATATTTTTTCTGCCACCCAAAAAGGATTCATATATAACGAAAGGGGATAGGAATGGCCTACTTTCGATTGTTTCTCTCTCTCGTCTATCGTTTGTTGCAGGGTTATCGAATGCATAGCTCAAGTCTTCATTTTCCCCACTCCCCATGGCCTCGACAACCCCAGACAACAACCCCAGACTCTTTCTCTATCTAGGCTATGCCATTTTGGGTCTTACACCAGTCATACACAATCCCCCCCTATTTCACGAGCCTTGGGCAACCCCATGTTCCTCCCCCACCACCCCCTCCTCCCTCGTTTTACTCCTTCCCTTTCATCATCTTGGCGCCCTTTCTCCCACCCCTTCTCTCTCTCTCTTTTTCACGCTTCTGACCCCTTTCCATCTCTTTCAGTTCCAAAGGAGTAAAAATACACCACTGACTCAGTCCCAGAGGGGGTGGAGAGGGCTGTTTTGGCTATATCTCTACCCCCTCTACAATTCTCTCCCCCGCTATCGTTCCCAAAACCCACCCCTTCCTCTATTTTTTTCCGAAGGAGCGCTAATTTCCGTCCATCCCCTGCCCCCCCTCACCCCCCCCCCCAGTCGAATTGCCTCTTCTTTTTGGTTGTCATTTGGCCACATTTAATTTTCAAAATCTGCTCCCAGGCAGGTAACACAAAGCAGGGAAGGTGTACGCCTCCACCCCCCACGTCTTGGCGAGAATTTCCTAAACGCGTACATCGTTAAATAAGGAGTTCCCTTGTTCGTTATTTCCGTGGACAGTGCTACCCCCTGCCGGGCTCTTTTCGAGTAATCACCAAATAAAGCGTATTGCCGCGCCTAACCAGTCGTATGCAAGCGCTATTTGAAGGGAAATGTTACTCGCCCCACATCCATCAATTACTGATCTTGAATCGTCAACACCCCGTATTATTATTGTCCCGGAGAATTCTCCTGCCCTCCGCTGAGGTATTCCGAGAGTTAACTCGGTGCTTATAGTATATAGGATCTGAGTAAGATCTCTTGTCCAGGTGCATGTTCCATCCAAAAGTTGGTGTAGGAAATTTATAGTGTAAGACGTTGGGTCTCGAGCAGAAAAGAAATACCTGCTGTAATGAACCCAAAGGTCAGTGTGATAGATGAAGGTCACCCAGTACTAAGCCCAACGGCGTGTGAAATTCAAACATCACGGTATTGAGAGGGGTCGGTTCCTTATTTCCTTTGTGCCGCCTGCGGTTTCCCCGAAAGATCCTGTACCCGACAAATCACACGGGGGCTCGGGTGACTCCAGTATGTAGCTGCAGTCTCTACCCAATGAATTACTGAGACCATGACTAGGATAAACAGTAGAATAAATTAATAATAGAATAAATCTGTACGATTCGAACGATTGAACGATTTTATGTACATTATTGTTCAGACTTCCGCGTATGTCATCTAATTATATATTTTCTTACAACTATAGCAACTCATGGTGATTAGAAGTTGCATTGGAGATAATGCATGCCATAGACACCCAATAAATACACCATTGGATAGATAGGTTTGGAGCCTTGGATGCTTTACTGTTTTAATGTTCTTGCTGTGGGAGATAATATTAAAATGTCCCTTGGCCCTTGCTTCGAATGCTGGATGCGCCATAAGAATCGACTACTTCGTAGAAACTCAATTTGACAAAAGCGGCAATTTTCCGTTGTCATTTGAATTTGCAGTTGTTATTGTAAATTCGTCTGTGAATACGAACACATGGATTTCGGATACGGAAATTACCAAATTTTAAGCCTTTACCACCCTTAACTTTCCGACCTGTGGTTCGGTTTAGAGAGAACTCGTTGAAAAGGTGCACAGAGTTATCGTTACACAACTTGTTTCCCCTAGAAAATATCAACTTAGGCTGGATTTATAGGTGGGAATAGCTTTTTTTAGAAAAAAAGGGTTCTCTCTAGCTTTGAAAATTGGAGTTATTTACCATTGTCACCCCGTAAAGCCTCTTGACTGCCCGGCCAAATTGCCGAAAAGGCGTGGAATGGTTCGAGTAGGTTTAATTCATTCCCTCGACACATTTACGATATTTGTGTCTTCAAAGGTGAATTTATGAATTTAGCCGTATTGCCGGCGTAAAGAAAAAATTCTTTTCCGTCGACGTTAAAAGAAATCGGGAGTTTCTCCCAAGAGATCCTGATGCTCCATGGCGCTTTGCCACCACGCTGCCATCTTTTTTGGATACTCTTCAATCTTGTGAGGCTGAAGCGTTGTACCGTAATTCCTTCAGTACATGGTAATAATGCGGTGCAAGTATAGTCGGTTGAGCGTCTGTCTATGCATCTACCTATTTGGATCAAGAGCTCTATCAACAACTCTAGTGCATTTTTTCCCTTAATGAAAATTAGCAATTTTCTACAAAAATATTTATTTTTTATTTATTTTTGTGGAAAATTGCTAATTTTAATTAATCATGTTATTCCACCATATCATGCCTGAAACATCTCTTTTCATTTTTCCCTGTTTAAAATAAAGGGGGAAGGTTGTTCAGAACTTCTTGGTTCATTCCCTAGTATCTCGTCGGACAATGTGAATCCCAGGCTATTAGCGGATCATCAAAGGTGAAGCGAAGGCAATGCTCGAATGGAATCATTTACAGAAAGAGAGTTGGGATCATCAAATAGGAATTGGAATTTTTTCTCTCGTCTGCATTGTCTGAGTTGGTACTCGTTTTTATAACCGAAGAAAATTCATTATTTTTTCTGAGGTATTATTTTCAGAAATGTGAACGACCCTGTTTTAACGCATCGATAGAAAATTATGAATTAATTTTATCATAATTACCTTATTTATAATAATGACCCAGAATAATGGAATTTAAGTTGTGAATCTTTGTGCATCATTCGGGCGTGGGGTAGGTCATAGGGTTGGTCTGATTTTACAAATTGTTCTCGAGGTATTGAGGGCGTCAAGGCGACCACCTGAAATGTGCCAGGACATCGACGAGGAACCAAAGGTATTCCTCCTAATCTCTTCTCTCGTCACTTCTAGAATTTTTTTCTTATTTTAGTACCCTGCAAGTCACCACTAAGGTGTGTGGCAGGGGGTAAAGCATCACGCCGCTATTTCATCTCCATCCTACTTAGGATGTGATCGACAGAACCCAGACCGATTTATTTAACAGTAATATCCTCCAGTAACAATATTTATTTAACACTAATATCCTCCTTTTTTTTAAACATGTCATTTCTAGCAAAGCTAAATAAAAGAAAACAAGTGGATTCTGTTCACTTAAGATTTAAGGAAAACTCTCCTCAAGGCCCCATCTGAGAAATTGATTCACAAACACGAAAATATTATGGTATTAATGAGAAAATGGTCAGTTGGATAAGTGACTCATTGTAAAACTGTAAACGAAAATTAATCGTTGTGTTTAGTTCATCTGAGGTAGACTTACTACAATATTACAATAGGAGTTGTCTTGGCGACTCAACATTTCTTAGTGTTCGTTAGGGACCGAAGTTCCCTCGTTAGTCGTAACAGTAGATTATTTTAAGACGAATGGCCACACTCGGGTGACTTTTGGATCACAATTTGGAGTTACGTACGGAATTAGGGTTGGGTTTAAATATTATATTAGCTAATGCGCAGCACTTAAGTTAAGTAATAAAAGAAAAGAGAAACAAGGCTTTTGGCATGCTAAATGCACATAATGTATCGACATATAATGTCGTTATGCTTCCTACTTTCAACGGTCTCCGATCATGTAGAAGTTAGAAAGTGGTGTGCATGCATGGTCCAACTTGTGCATTTCGATGTGATCAATCGATTCATTTCGACGTTAATTGGTTTTTCATGTGGTGTTCTTGTGTTTTTCTGTGAGTATATGGGATCCTCACGAAGTGTGATTAATTGCCGAAATGGATCGCGTGCAGCGTAGAGGAGCTAGATTTGTGAAACGTTGTTATGATAAAGATGCCGTTTTTTCCACGAACGATAAGGGATCATATTAACATTGTTCGACCGCGGTAGGGTCATGTTCGGGTACAATTATTCTGTTGTGCATTCACCCCCTGCCATACACCCTAGCGGTGGCTTGCAGGGTGCACGTAATTAAATAAATATAAATAAAATAATAGTTCTTGAAGAGCATGGTATGTTCTGTGGCTGTGCAAGTGCTCATCATCACTTTCCCGCGCCCAGGTCGGCCTCGAAGCCACGTCGTCTCTTCCACGCTTTGCTCTCTCTCCTTATCCTTCTCTCCTGCCACAGCGTCGTCGTCCTGCCTCCTTCCCGCTCCCCCCCTTTCATCCCCCCTTTCCCTCTTTCTCCTCGTCCTTTTTCTCGCGAATGGAAACAGGTGTGCGCCCCTTATAGCGGCGCTCCAGGGCGGTCAACGCACTGTCAAGGCGAAGCGGAGCCGGCCGGCCCGTAGCCGGTGGCCTCGGACTCCCACCCCGGGGTGGTGGCGGGGGATATCGCTCCCGCGTCGATTATCGCACGCCCGGCGTCGCATGTCCGAGGCAAATGTCTTCTCCCTCGAGACGTCCTGCGTTGGTTTGCCTGCTCGTCGGCGAGTTTGCAAAATGCTTGGGGTATTCCATTTCAACGTAGTATTTTTTTGCTCGAACGCAGTTGGAATTCTGCGTCAGCCTACTCAAAGATCAAACGGATAGATATGAGGAGAAACGTGGTAGCGTACAGGAAAGGGGAAGTCCATGTGGGTGACCAGATGGTTTGGGTACAGAAACAATGGATTCGTTGGAAAAATAATTGAAGGTATTGTCGCACCGGGGAGGTCCAGGAACATGAGCGAGGGCCAAGTAATGAGGAGTGAAAGATGGAAGACCCATCGGTGCGTAAGATCATGAAAAAGAAGTGATGGATACTTGTAGACAACCAGTCGGCGGGCGGTAACACTAATCAATGTGTATCCACGCGGTTTTTCGCGTGCTTTCACGAGAGTACTTGTGTGACGGCAGTCATGAAAGTAAAGGCGAATTCTCTAGTAGGGTGTAGTTTCTCTAGTATTTTCAATATTCGTTTTCTGTATTTCCAAAGCGGATAGTTAATATTAAAATATCGAGAACTATGTTTAGGTATGTACAATCATAATTGGGAGCTTCGTTAATATCTCCTCAAGAATAATAATGCTCAAACTATTCACGGTATCCCCAACCTGTGGCTCTCATAACTCCAGTTTCGGAGTTAATGCTTTTGAAGTTAGTTTCGCTGTTACATGCTTTTCGATAGAAGTAAACAGTGTGAACTATGCTATTGCTGTTTCTTTCATAGCCGTCATTTCTAAATAGTAGTATCGTTGGTAAACTTTTATTTCCGCTCTCGTTAAACTTGCGAATGCCGTATACGCAAAAAAGTATGCGTTCTGATTTAAATTTTTATTTTATGGCGATTGAACATTTTCTCTTAATTTAAATTCATACTCAAAAGAGCATCAAAGTAATTCTTTGGGCAATCAAAATGAAGCGCAACCGCGTAATTAAAAAAAGCCAACGGTTTGAAAAAGTATATCGTGCTGAATCCGTAACATATTTATCAGAATTTAAAGGGGAAATATTGTTATAGGGGATGGAATTCCGATGGAAAACCCTATTTTAAATATTAGAATAGCGAAAGTTCTTTGGAGAGTTTGAGGAGACTTTGGGGAGCACACCATGGTGGTTGGTGGCTTGCAGGGTGCCGTGTTGATGTAATCAGAGTGAGCCAGCCTTGGTGGGAAATAGGTGTTCGACTCTCAACACTTATCTTTAGTTGGAGTCAGTGGATGTTAATCTGCGGAATATCTCTGGGAAATGTTCTTGGAGGAATTTGAACATGATACGGAGTTTCAAATATGTATATTGCCGTCCTCGTTTCGGGTAAACGAATGATTTTGAGGTTTTCGACTTTCACTCTCTACTCAGACTTACCATCGGATGATTCTCTTGCGCGGACACGTGTATTGGTTTGGGGGCGTTGAGTATTTTTCTGGACACTTAAATTTCAAACATGACATTTTAAAAAAAAACTGGTTTTGATTTTACAACTCGCCAATCTCTTATGAGAGGGAAAAATATTATACCTCCAAAACTATCGAAATGAGAGTTTTCGTTGGCGCTCGAGAAAAAATATAACTTTTTGAAACATGCCAATGAGTTCTTCATCCGAGCTATTGAACTATTTCTCCTTATTACTACCGGCATTGGTGTACATGTTAGAGCATTGAACGGTCAGATTGGCTTTCTAGCGAAACTGAACATAGTATGACCGTGATGTCATACCGAGAATGGCCCACGATTGAGGACATGTTTCCACCGGAGAATTAAATATTGCAAAATAAGGAAAGTGATAAGTGAAAAGTCAATGATTGAAAGAGAAGTGTATGTACGATTTAATTGTAAAAAAATGGTGGCTATATTCCAGTACTTGGCATTGCTTTGGGATCTTAAATCCACACAGGCGCTTGTCATCCATTATCCAATAAATGGAAAAATTGAAATGTGGATGGAATTCAGTCGACTTAAAAATGTAATCATAACTGGTGACATGTTCTTTTAAGAGTTTTAATTTACTTCCCTGATTCGTAAACCATTTGATAGGGTTTTAGTCTCTTCTTGATGAGTCCACATCTTGGGAGAAATGCGAGCGTTATAACAGTCGTAACTCATCATGAATGTTATGTCGGCTAATTTTCACCTTCCTCCCCGAAATTACCTGCATCTCCATGGATTCGGAAGAGGATGGATGTTATTGGAATATGATGTCGATTGAGTAAGGAAGTGGCATTGGAGTGTTACATTTAAATACGAATTGGGCCACAAAATGATTGATGTTCAATATGAGAATCGGCCCGCAAAATTCATCAATTAACTTAGAGAAAAATCGCCAAACTACAATTTTGTAGTTGTATTTTTTGGAGTTAATTTTTGTAGTTTATTTTGGAGTTATTTTGAATATGCACTAATGTGCCTGGGAGGTGGGTTACACTGACGCATGGTGTCCAAAAGACCTTTTTACGACAGTAGACTGCATCCATGAGGATTTTTAAGGGTATGTTATTCAATAGCGGACTAGAACCCAATGCACTCAAGAATAGAGCATTATTAAACGTTAGTATGTGCTCCAAAATAAAATTGTGATTTTCTGGATCCCTAGATTTCTAATTGCTTCTCACTCGAGAAGCAGATGTCATTAGGTAATTTGTTAAATGTGTGTATGACCTGCCCGCCGCATTCTTGTCTTCGCTGCTGCAGTCTTTGATCTGAAGGGATGCGAATCGATTTGCGCGTGCCGCGGTGCGAATCACCAAGTGTGGTGAATTGTGCACCAAACATCATCTAAGGACGTCGCGCCCTCCATCCCCCCCTTCGCGTTCAAATGTTTCCTGCGCCATCCATTGACCCAGATCCTAAAAAAATGCCTCATAGGGGTCCGCTTTGAGAGAGAGAGAAGGGCTCCAGTCCGATCAATTTCCACGTCTCTTCCCCGGCCCTTGCAGAGGCCGCGTCTCCTCTCCGTCCGTCCTGCGTCTTAGCTAACCGCACCCTCCTCCTCCCGCTCCCCCCCCCTTTCCGCCTTCCTGTTGACTCCGTTTCGGAAGAAGGTAGTTTCGCTCCATTCACCCCTATATTTAGATCGCCTCTCTTGCTGCTCTTTCGCCACCCATTCGCTCCCTCCCTCCCTCTCCCCTCACCGTTACTCCCTCCTCGCTTCTCTCATTTCAGCCTCAAATCCGCCGAACGAGTGCTGCTGCCCAATCGCCCGACTGCCTTTTTATTTTTCCGTCTTGAACTCCTGCTTGCCCAAGTGTACCGAGTCATTTGGTTAAGTGGTGCCGCCGAGTGAACCGGCACTGACATGTTCGAAAGAAATTTAATTTTTTTTGTGAAACAATATAGGCAGCATTGACTTACTTAAATCCAAGGACCGGCAATGCTTGTAGATGTTCAAAATTAAAATAAATGTGTGCTCGTGTCAAATGTGAAACATCATTTCCGTTACACACTGAACGACATCTGTCATGTCGGAAAAAGTCAGATTTTAAAAATTTGCTGTTTGTATTCGTTGTCTATGGCAACACTAATAGGCGCCATATGGCTTAACAATGTAGTTTTCTGTTAATTGGCCTGAGTAATAAATCCTCGTGATATTTGAAAATTATTTTGACACCTGTCTAAAATAAAACTGGTTTGATAGGATGGCGACGGAGGAAATAATTTAAAAGTTAAATGGGTGTCTGCGTGATGTAAGATAGTCTCTAGGTTTTTTTTCTTTTTAGGTTGAAAGTTCTCCCATTCTTCGATCATTTTTACTCCCTCAATTCTATATTAACCGTTCCAGAAATAATGTTTACGACTTGCAGCAATTCCAATGTGTTATGTTCTTCCTCTTAAACCTACGAGGCTCGCGTACAACGGAATGATAATTTGGCACTTTCAGGTTTGTTACGGTTGGGAATTAAGTTAAAAGTTAAAATGCTCGGATATTAATCCCGGGAAACTCGAACATTCAAAGCACATCGTTTGAATTGAATTTATTGGTAATTTGGGCGTAAATCATGTAACGTCTCTGTTATAATTAAAAAGCAATGCCGATGGAGTTTTTACAGAATCTGGAATATGAGGCCTCCGATTATGACATAAGCGGGCGAGACGAAGGTTTTACAGAAGAAGAAAGGTGAATGACCATCGAGTTAATATTGCTGACTATTATAGAATTATTATGAACCCACAGAATACGTATGGATAGATTAAACCCCTCTTATTAAAAAATAGAAAAATGACTTCCATTTAGATAGGTTCGATTACTTGCTACACCCTCGAACAAATCGCGATCGCAGCAAATACAAGGTTAAGCACCTCCAGCATTTCCATTAGATCCTTTATCATCTGCCCTTCGTTTGCGAACAATTTTTTAAGCATCTCACTCGCTAATATTACACTATTGAAGGTCATTGTTTTAACATTAGACAGACAGCAATGTCGAGACCCAGAGGAAATGATGCGTTAGTTCTATAAGAAAAGGCCATTGGTAGTTATTCCGAAATACTAATTGATTTCATCAGGTCGCAATCGTAAAGCAGAATTTCACATACGACAAGGAAATTAATTATATCACTCCTCGGGTGTTATTGCGCATTAATGCCAAATTAGAGCATCAATGTTGGGGGTTATCCACGAAGGATCAAAGTAGCATATTTGCGCTCGTATTAGTTAACGTCCCTGGAAATTTTTGTCTTGCCTAAAAATTTGAAGTTGAAATTCGGGACGAGGACATTTGAAAGAGAGGGGAATATTCACGGATTCGTGATCTTTATGGTAAGCCGGCTCTGCACTAACGAGCAGTGGCCGGATTGTCGTGCGCTTATGACGAGAATGCTTGCTCGGCCAGACCCTGTCTTTTCCCAGTCACGCGCAGAAGAGGCGTCGAACGTAAACTCTTGGGAGTTGGACCTCATAATTATCTCGGCTTTGTCAGGAACTTAATATTGCGTAACATGCGGTCTCTATAAGCTACTGCTTCCTTCCCAAGAGTGTGAGCTTCTTCTCTCTGGAAGAAAATTTGAGTTTTTCGCTTCAGGTGTAGAAGTTACCGTAGATAGATAGAGGTCTTTATTTGGGCGAAATTGAGACGTAATGGTCCCTACTTCCATTTAACCCATCTTCGTTTTCATATTATATTAGGAATAAAATTTATAATGACATGCATGTATACACATAAATACAAAAGACAGACACGTTTATTATGCACAGATTTGCGCATCGAAAAGAAAAGGAACATATAATATATTATTATTATTATTAGGTAATCTACCGGTTAAGGTAGTTTTTTTGGATGGACACAACTATCAAATAAACATTTTGTGACTCCCCACCTAGCAAACTAATCTATATCAGGTCCCTCTTCATCTCGGTGTACTTCTTTCCTCCCTTCATCCCGTCCAACATCCCTATCCTGTTCCTACCCTTACCTCGCTTGCCCAACATTCTCCCCTCTATTACCCTCTTCAACATTCCACTACCGCTCAATACGCCTTTCATCCATTTTTCCTGCCTCCATAGGATTTCTCTCAACAAACCCCTCTCCTCCCCCACCATTCCTAGTACTTCCTCATTTGTTTTCCTTTCGGTCCATTTCACCTTCTCCATTCTTCTCCACACCCACATTTCAAAAGCCTCCAATCTACGTCTATCCTCCTGCTTCAGCGACCACGTTTCCGCGCCGTACATAGCTACGCTCCATATCAGAGTTTTTACGAGTCTTGTCTTAACATCCCTACTCAACGTCCCCGTCATCAACTCCCTCCTCCTTGAGAAAGCCTCCTTGCCTAGCGCAATTCTTCTCCTTACGTCCCTACCACTTTGACCGTATTGGTCCAAAACACTTCCGAGATATGTAAACTGCTCTACCTGCTCTATTCTTTCCCCGCCTATTTTAATATTTAGCTTAGCCTTTTTCTTTCTGGAAAATCGCATAACCTTTGTTTTATTAATATTGATTCTCATCCCATATTTATCGCACTGAACCTCCAATTCACTCAACAATGCTTGCAACCCCTTGGCTGACTGAGCAACTAATGCTTGGTCATCAGCAAACCTAACCGATTTTACGAGTTCCCCTCCGACTTTCATTCCTACCTCCAGTTCTTCCCATGCCTCTTTAATCATTTCCTCTACATATACGTTGAACAGTACCGGTGACAATGGGCAACCCTGCCTTACACCTCTTCCTAACACTGCCCATCCAGACTCTCCGTTCCCCACTCGCACCTGAGCAGTCTGAGACATGTACAGGTTGCGGATCAGTCTCCTGTCCCTCCAATCCATTCCTATTTTCTGCAATACACGCATTAATTTTTCCCAATTCACTCTATCAAACGCTTTTTCGAAATCTACAAAACAGGCAAAAACGTCCTGATTGTATTCTATATTCCTCTCGACTAGTGATCTCATTACTGCAATGGCATCACGCGTACCTCTTCCTTTCCTGAACCCAAACTGATCATCCCCTAAGTAATCATTTGCCTTACTCTCTATCCTTTTGCTGATGATCCTGAGAATAACTTTAGCTGCGTGGGATATCAAACTTATTGTTCTGTAATCCTCACATGACGAAGCCTTTGCCTTTTTTGGAATAGGAACTAACACCGATCTCACAAAATCTTCCGGCCAGATTCCTTCCTCATAGATACTACGAATCAGTCCATATATGGCCTTTTTCCCACCTTTCCCTAACCATTTCAACATTTCTACAGGAATATTGTCCACCCCCACAGCCTTATTTGCTTTCATCTCCTTTAATGCCCTTTCTATTTCATCGTCGAGTATGCCTGGACCTAAGCTATCTTCTTCTACGTTATGTTCCTTTTCTATGTCTAACCTTGTCGGCCTAAGTTCTTTACCATACAGTGTTTCTATATATTCCTTCCATCTCTCTTGGATTTTTCCTGGTTCAACTATTATCTTACCCCATTTATCTTTAACTGTTAGCACAGCTCTTGCCTTCTTACTTCCCGATAATAACTTAACCTTGCTGTATAGAGCACCAATTTCACCCTTCTTCTGTAAGCTTTCCATATCCTCGCATTGCGTTTTCCACCATTCTTCTTTTGCTTTATTTGTGGCCCTTCTCAATTTATTGTTTAACTCTTTGTACTTCATTTTGCCTAACTCTGTGTTTACATTTTTCCATCTTCTTCTCTCATCCATCTTCGCAATCATCTCATCCGTTACCCATGGTTTCCTTATCCTTTTCCCGTTAACGGTTCCTATAGTGTCTTTAGCGGCTTCCAATATCCCTTTCTTGATACATTCCCATTTTTCTTCGATAGCACTCAGTTCTTTACCGTCATCCATCATTTTCTCCACAGCCTCCTGATACTCCTTCCTCGTTAATTCATTTACTGCTTCTAAATTCCATTTTTTAACCCGCCGCCCTTGCCTTATCTTCTTGAAACGAACATTACATTTCATAACAACTAAATTGTGGTCAGAGTCCGCATCCGCTCCTGGGAAACTGTGCGAATTTATCACACTGTTCCTAAACCTGTGCCTAACCATAATATAATCTAACTGATACCTTTCTGAGTCACCTGGCATTTTCCATGTATACCTACGCCTTTTGTGGTGTCTAAACCATGTGTTAGTGATGACTAACCCCTGTCTCCTGCAGAATTCAATTGCTTTCTCCCCGCGTTCATTCCTCGTGCCTAACCCATAGTCCCCCACCTCACCACCATCTCTTCCTTCGCCTACCGTCGCATTCCAATCCCCCATCACTATCAAATGTTTCCCTGCAGGAACACTCGCGATGATATCCTCTAACTCATCATACATCCTATCGACTTCTTCCTCCTTGTGGTTGCTCGGTGGCATGTATACCTGAATAATGACCAAGTTCGTCGGCTCTGCTTTAATCTCTACGAGTAAAATTCTATCTGTCGCTTGCTCTATGTTGACTACGCTTCTTCCTACCCCTTTATTTAAAATTACGGCAACCCCTCGTTGGCTCTCATCCCCGCCGCTGTATATTACTCTATAATTGTCACTCCAGTAATCCCCGCTATCCTTCCATCTCACCTCGCAGAGGCCTAAAACATCTATGTTACCTCTTTCCATCTCTCGCTTAATATTTTCTAATTTTCCTCTCCTCAACATTGTCCTGACGTTCCAGGTTCCTATTCTAACTACTTTCGCCTTCTTCTGAGTCTTCTGTCCTGCTGAAGTTATTCCTTCCCCGCAAGGGTTTCGTGGGATGACGACCGCGGAAGCCTTGCCTCTCCCGCTGCCGGGCACGACACACGGCCTCTTGGGCCGTGTCCCGTAGTTGCCATGACTCATATTATCTATAGTGCCCATCATAATATTCTTGGGAATCATAATTGAGGTGGTTTCCCGTTGCCTTCCTCAATAGTGTTTTTAACGTGACACCATCACTTAATGGCCGCCCCACTGGGGTCAGACGCCATTGCAGCCGCCTCACTGAGGAACAGACGCTGCGTGGACTACCTTTCGTCTGGCTCCTAACCTTCGACCTATCTGGCATGGGTGACCCTTCTAGGAGTAATTATTATTACTCCCGCCAGCACAGCTCTAGGGGTCATCGGAACACACAAGCCCTTCCACCACGACAAGGTTGTAGTCCATGGGAGGGATATAATATATATATACATATATATATATATATATATATATATGCGAAATATATGTTAAATTTTCACGCATATTATATACACGAAATATATATTTTTTCGTGGCGCAGGAGAATGTTGAAAATTAAGTGAACGGAGCGAATTAAAATGAAGAGAATAGGCTAAAACAGATGGTGGCAAAAAACTCCATCCAATAAACCTTAAAATTTACAACTTCTGACAGGAGGTGGCGCATGTGCTCAGGCCTTTAATATGGACCTTATGGTGTTGTTAAGCGTAGTCGTAATTAGTTTGGAGATTCCATTGTTGGAGAGATAACGGGAGTCGACATTATCTTAATTTTCTCCAAAGGTTCATCGTTCCTAGTTTTCTATTTTCATGAAATACGACGTGCTGGACTTTAAGGCATTCCCCCTAGACTCGCCAATTATGAACCCCTAGAGCACAATTGGACGCCACTTAAGGAGAGTAGAAATTGCTACTAGTGATACCATGAAATGATCCTCACGGAAATCAAGTCCCTGCCTTGTTCGCGAGGAATTTATAACGCCAAGCATGGTCCCCTTCAAACCCCGCCATATTTGTGGTGTTAGTCAAATGTCGGGGCAAAAATTATGGTCCATAACTGGAGTCGTTTCATTTCGTCTGCTTGAAAGCCCATGTTGAAAGCTACGCTAATGCAATCGTTAAAGTAGCTCAACGAAAGACTTGCCGTGGGCGTGAAATTTCTTTGTCGTTCACACTTACGGTTGACAAATTCTAAATGTATGTTTAAAAAAGATATTTAACGGTATTAAATTCGGAACCGGCGTTTTTACAATAGTTTTTGATTATCCGAAGTCGTAAAAATGATTTTGTCTGCCTTCATCTGTGATTTGGTGGCATATCTGAAATGTCATGTAGTAGTTTACTGAATCTCTACATCTGCTACGTTCTCTATTGTTTCAGGCTCAACTTTGTGGAAGTTCATGTTTATTACATTAAGAACACAATGCATACATCCACTGTTCTTTCTTGTCGTACAACCAGTTTCAACGCTTAGGCGTCATCATCAGGTACCAATTCCTTTAGATATCTGATGATGACTAAAGGATGAAACTAGTTGTACGATAATAAAGAACAGTGGATGCATACATTGTTCTTAATTTAATAATCTATACGTTAAAGCTAACAGTTTCAGGCTTAACTTTATGGAATTCCTTCATGGTGAGGGTAAAAAAAGAAAAACTATACAGTTTAAACTACACACTTTAAAAGTGTGTGGAAGTGTAAAGTTTTTCTTTTTTACCCTCTTCGACTACGTAATTGTAAAATCGCAAGTACTGAGCGGTTTCAAATGTTGGAGAAGATAGTCTTTTCGGCCCGAGTGTTTGTGGGATTACTTCGGTGGGCGCGGACGGGACGCGATCGTTGAAGGAGCATTGGTGTCGTTATCCGAGGATATCTCAAATGTTCGATGTTTGTAGCGCCGCTTCGAAAGCCCCCGCTCGTGCATTCCTGGGCGTCTCAACGCACGCTTTCCGGCGTCAAATTCGTTGGCGTGGTGCGGTCTCCCTTCGATTCGGGTTCCCTCCTGCGCTGAAGGTTCCGACATGGCGAATGTCGGCCAAAAGGTCACCCACGTAACGCCCCCTCCCACGACAATGGTTGAGCTATCTCTTAGAGGACAAAAGTTAGGCACCCCTCATACTCCCCCCCCCCCGCCGCCACTCCGCGGACCCTCAAAGTCTCAACCCCGCACCGCACTGCAGCCGCTTCAAGTGGCATTACCATTCCCCCGACCCTCTATCCTCGGGCACTCTACGGCTCCTTCCTCTCCTCCAAGCGTATGG
Organism: Hetaerina titia; assembly: GCA_037158775.1. Lineage (NCBI taxonomy): Eukaryota > Metazoa > Arthropoda > Insecta > Odonata > Calopterygidae > Hetaerina > Hetaerina titia. The sequence continues at coordinate 80,939,137 of CM073778.1, forward strand.
TTTACCCTTTTCCACCGTCCAGTCCCAGGGTAAAGGTTCTTCAAGGGAGATAGTGTGCTAAGTATGCCGTGTTTCGAAAAAAAGGGAATCATAAACGTTACACTCATATTTTATGAGTGCTGCGCCGGATGACTCTTTCCACACGTCGCAGTTATCGGCTTACCATTTTCCATTGACGCGAGCTTTATTTTCCAATATTTTTAAAAGGACACATGGAAAAAGCTCGCTTCGATAAAGTCATTTGTGACTCTACGGGAATTCATTTCATTCACCCATGTGCCTAATAATGGTGTGGGCCCTTCACACAAGAAGGCAGCCCCAGGGTCAAGCCAAAAGCTGGCGTGGTCCATGCAGTTTCCGCAAACAGGCTACGTACGATTTTGAGCTTTAATTTACAATAGATTAAACGTGAGCTAGATACTATTTCGTGTAATTAATTAAAAATTAATTTTACCTAATTCCGAGTGTTTTCCAATTTCATTAGTATTTGTTACTCACTGTCCTTATCATGTATTTTCCATGACCATGACTTAATTCTTTGCAAGATCTCGTATGCACACATATCAAAGCATTATGTTAAAATAGGTAAATATTTCCGTATGCACTGGGACTTCATGTTAGTTTTGAAAGTGTCTTTAGCAAAGGGGATATTGATAGGCATTTGGTGCTGATGGAGGGAATGGCAATGACCATTCGCGGACATTAATGATTTTAGATTTTCAAGCGAAGAATTAAGTTGTCGCCTAGTAAATATATTTTTATTTGTATTGCTATCGTAATAACTTTTCTTGAAGTTAATACTTCTAGCTTCCTGGTAACAGACTTATCTCACCTACTTTTTAAAAATCCCAATCATGGTACGTATGCTAATGAGGGTAAAAAAAGAAACTTTGCACTTCCACATAAAGTCTTATGTGAAAGTGCAAAGTTTCTTTTTCTACCTTCATCATGAAGGAATTCCACATAGTTAAACCTGAAACCGTTATGTTTACGTATGCTAATAATTTATCAGTTAATTGGTCCACGCTATCTGCAAAACGGAAAGTAGTTTCACTTGTAATCAAATGGAAAAACTTATTCTTACTTGAAGGGTGGTTGTGTATTAGAAACGTGTCGTGGGCTCTTCCAATCCGCGAAGTTGATATCGTCTCGTAACCTTAGAGGTAAGGAGGAACTTCAACATCGAACTGCGTTTTCTTAATACAGACGAAGTCGTCTTGCGTTACGGCCTCCCAAAAACCACCTCCCCCGCCATAGGCCGTTTAGGCAGGCGCTGAATCATCATGTTAGCCTATTTATTTGATTGCGTGAATCCTGTTTACTCACGTTAAGGTCGTAGATCCAGACGAGCGGAAGACGTATCTCGAGTAGCAATCAATATCATTTCAGCTTGCTTCCTAGTCTGAGGGTGTCGCGAATAGATTTGTGTCAATTACCATAAACTAAATCCGCATCTTAACGTCAACCTGAGGCATTGACGTGCGAGTACGCAGGCAGGCACACGTATTTGCCGGGTTTCTACTGGGGGTGAAGCTTGGCTCGATCAAACAGCCCTTCGGTTTGGGCTAACTTTCTTTCCGCAGATCTGATATGCCGATCACGCGTTGCTCTTGCATTTCAGGATTAAGGAAGGAATGGAAACATCACGTCTGGAGCTAGGTCGCCGGTCAGGCGCAGTTGATTTTTTCACCCACTTGTGATTCTGCCGATATCACTCGTGAAACGTTGGACTCGGATACACCCGCGACTCCCTTGGGTTTCTGGCCCCACACCGGGGGAGTCGCAATTAGCGCTGGCGTTCTAATTTGGTGGTCCACAAACTCTTTAGGAGTGCACTACTAAAATCCTTTAGCCGTCAGATTGATTCTCCTTTTGTCCAAATCTGAGTTGTCATCGATATTTGGTAATGCGCATCAATATAATGCCTCTTACGTATCCGATATTTGTTTATAGTGATTTATTCACGCATCACCTTTGTCCCGCACTTCGTGAATCGTAGTTGACTCGCTTTTGTGTTCAGGAAATACGTATGCAATGAGAATTTTATCAATTGCGTACCGGTAATTCGTCATTTTCAGTACGCCATTGTACAGAGGTCTTACAAAATTGAGACTATATTTACGATGGCACCTATTGGTAAAGTGTACCAACTCTTCTCCGTCTTCATCTTATTTTGAACACTTGCTGTGGATGGCAATTACTTAGGCTGAGAAAATCCATCTCCAAGAGGAAATCACCTAAGCAGTCAGAATGATACTCGCGATAACTGTTAGATGTGCACACACATTGCTGATTTTACTTTCCGATAGAAGCGTATCGTGATATTGCGCCCTTAGGATTGCCAAGGGGGTACTTTACTTTGAAGCACGCGTACAACTACGTGACGAATGTAACGGTCGCGGTAAGTTACGGACTTCTTTGTACTTTCTAACGCGTTTTCATTTTCGGCTATTGTTTTTTGTGAACTTATGCTCATAATTTCCAAATTCATTTCGTTCTTTAGTTGGACACTTCCGTGCAGTGGTTGGCATAGTTATGACCTAGTAGAGAGGAGGACAGATCGTTTTAAAATTGACTTGGTACCCATCTCAAAAAAGCATTGGGATAGATTTGCGTTGAAACGTCGATTACCTCAATTTAGCCCATCGTTTTGTTTGTTCTTACAACAGACAAAACGATGGGCCAAATTAATAATAATTGGCTCCTATAAGAATAAATGGAATTACGCAAAATTCAACACATTGGTGAAACACCTTCTGTGTCGGTTTTGTTGCATAATGCTTTTCTAGAAGTGGTGTGACATTTAAGTTGTAATAATGTTACACTATTTTACGGAAAACTGTAGTGTCTTTAATTTTGCGGTTACTTATTTGAGTTATGTTTTTTGGCATATTTGTACACTCCTTTGTATTTCATATGCGTCGTCTCCTCTACTTCATGAGACTGTCAATGCTCAACATATGTTCATCAGTATTTGAACCGTTTTTTTAAGCGATGGCCATCGATTTTGTTAGCTACCTTCCATTTTCCACTGCTATCCTCACCTTTCTTTCTCCACTTTCACTTTCCCGTCTCCGTGGAGTGCTTGCAGGCGTTCATCACCGTGCATTGTTTTGATTTGCGAGTGGCGACTTCCCCCGTCCACGCCCCCGACCACCCACAGCGTCAGTGGGAGGTCGCGAGCACTAATGCAACTGCGATCGTCGCTCCACCTCCGGTCGCCCCCATCCGCCTGCCCCCTCTCCGGTCGAAGGAATGCTCTTCTGGCGTGGGGGCCATTGGCCGCCCCTTCCCTGCTCTATCAGGGAGGGGGTCGTCGCCGGTGGAACGGCGAGTGGGTGAATGAGAGCGAAACAAGCCACCCCTCTCGTCGCGTTCGCCTTCCCGTACTTTTTCATGATGAAATTGTCGGCGAAAGTAAAAAAGGCCCTCAGAAGGAAGAAACTATAGCCAATGCACGCGTACTGGTCGCGCCCAGAAAGCGTATCCAACATCTTCATCTTCAACCTCGGGATGGATGTGAAGCATCCCTCGACTTTGATTGACTTATTCACCCGGCCTATCCACCTATTGGCCTCATACTATTTCTTTCTTTTCGCGTCTCGCATTCTTTTTTTAGGTGTTGATAGGTAGAGGTCTTTATTTGGGCGATATTGAGCCTTAATGGCCTCTTCTTCCATATAACCCATCGTCGTATACATCCCATATTAGACGTCAAATTTATAATTACATGCATATACGAACATATACATTTATAAATTAAGGATACACATGAACACATACTCAAAGTAAATTACAGTAAAGAAAGAGAACGATAAAATAGGGAAAGTCTAAACAAGGAATGAGGTTTGTGGGAAAGCGCAGTTTGGTCGAGTCTCTCATCCAGCTTCATCCTTTGTTGCTCTTCCATTTTCTTCAACAAGTGACTTCATCTAAACATGTGTCTGTTAACGGATTCCCTTGTTATTTTCGGATTTTCCGCTTTTTTTTACGTAAAATACACTTCCTAGATCTCCGTCGGTTATTCGACCCGTTCAACGGGGCTTCATCCCTCTCCCATAGCAGCAGCACATTTCCATTTATCTCCAGCACAACCCCATTTGCTAGCGTACACGACTGTTCTTTTTTTTGATAATGTGTTCAATACTTCACTCGAATCGCCGCATAGCGCAAAAAGTGATTATTTTTCAGTTCAAGGAATGGATCTCCTCCTCTTGCCATTTGGCTGAATTTGTCCCACCACCCCCCATGCTCCAAGATCAAGAGTAATGTCGATCTCAAATTTTGTCATTGATTTTCTTTCATTATTATGGAAATAGTTACCCATAGGCAGTCGTAAAATGATCACCATTGACATATCGGGAGCCATGTGCTCACTCATAATGACACCATTTGGTACTTTCCCGAGCCTCAAGTAACAGAGAGGTCATCTTTCCCCAAGCGTCCGTCACCAGCTCACTCTTGCCACTCCCTGGCCTTCTTCCAAGTTTCGTATAGAACTGCTTCCAATGCGCTGAGGGTTCGCGAAGTTGTGATTTCGAATGTTTGACACCTAGATTTTGTAATTTTATTTTTCGACAAATACGTTTCTTGGAGAATGGTTCCCATTTACATAATATTTCTTCCGTTATCGCGTTGGCTAAGATTAGGCAACCCTGTACTGATTTAAGGAGCTAGGGAGCTCGACTAGTTGTAAATTTAAGTCTCGTCGCACTTCATAGGTATGCCCTGGTTATAGCCACCCGAATGTATCATTCACCTTCCTCCATCACGCACATTTAATTCTCCCCTTAAACTATCAGTCAGAGCATGTGAAAAATGACACGACCGCCATCGAAACCAAAGGAGACCGACAAGTTTTAAAATCTGGCCACTTAGTGCTCCTGCCTCGTCATTCCCTGATCTTTCCTTGTGTGTGTATTTCTATGTGGGTGCATGTAATTGCCAAATTGTTATAACAATGTTCAAAGTTCGATGCAAAGGTCGAAGTGCTGTTTTCGGATTAATGCAAGATAAATAAATAAATCTACAACCCCAACGGAAGGCCAGAGCCCGTGAAAATTAAGAACAAATAACACAGAACTGGGAACGAATATCTCGAATAGATGCGGAATCGAAGCCCTTATGCCAGGGTGATTGATCAATGGACTCCAGGTAGAAGTCTCGTCAAAGCAGTGTTGCATTGTGCTATTAACTAACCATAAACAATGTGCTCCTTGAACCAAAAGGCAGAAAAATCAGGCGCTTGATGAGAAGAGGTCACCTTTTCCAATGAAAACGAAGAGGTCGGAACGTTGCGGCACACGAAGAGGCGCTTTGGGGGCGTTTCCGGGAGAGTAACGCACTGTTCAGTGGGAGCGAGAGAGATGAATGGGGGAGGAGGGTTGCGGCGCTGCGTTGACACCCCCCTGCTCCCCCTCTCGTACTTTCCCCTCCATTCCCGCCGTACTCCCCGTCAACGCCGTTCTTCCTCAGCCCCGCCGCGACGGGACACGCGAGCGGGAGGCTGTCTCCTTTCCCCCCGTCCTCCCCCTTGTAAAACATCCGTATGACCGATACCCGTCCACGTCTGCGGTTTTCCTTCAGCATTCCAGCGCGAGGGTGCGTGCCGTCGTAATGACACCATCCCCTGTCAACCGCTTGCATCCTCGTTAATAAGCCCGACGGCGTCTTCCCAGCTCGGCATCTGTTCAAGAGAGCTGCTGCTCAGTTATAAACCCACTCAATATGCAAGAGTACGTATTCCTTTCTCGAGCGCCGTCGTTTTCAATTTGCGACGTTCGGAATGGAGTCGTCGGGCATGTGGCCGACTGTCGAAGCCTCCGACCACGAGCGTGGTCCAGCACCGAAAGTAGTGGTGTTGGGGAGCTGCCTCCATTGCAACTGTTGCCACACTCTGCAGTCTCTTTGATTGAAAAATTGTTATTGAAATGATTCTGGACATTCCAATTGTCTTTATTTAGGTTCAACTCGCTCAATAGGTAAGCCCGGAATCCACTGATCAGAAGATGTGATGTATTGGTAAAAACAAGGCAAACCTGTTACGTTCGAGGTAGATCGTACCATACCATGTCCAAATTTGCGACTGATTCCGGAGACTGTATTAACCCTATGTTCCGTTAAACACGATGATATTGCTATCAGTGCGTGAAAGGCCATTTCCGTAATGGCCCTCTCTTGAATCCGTTTGCAGGTTTGTTTTTTATTTTGGTATTTCATTGTTTTTTTTTTAAATCTTCTCTGTGTCCAGACATTAAAACTCTACCGAGCGCTAGAGAGCACTCTTCGCTTTATGCCGTGGGTAGTTGAGGTTCGTGGTCGCTCTTCCGTCCGGTGCGATCTCCGGTTTCACTCGAATATCTCTCTCGGTGGACTTCTAGTGAAGATCGAGACGGCTTTTCGAGATTTCCAAGAGAATCGATGGCCCTTTCTCGGCTGGGAATCCTCCGTGACACCTTCACTGGGGTATCTCGGTTTGTATCGGGTTCGCCGATGGCTCCGAAGTTTCGAATCTCACCTTTGGCGCTGAAGTTGTCGCGTCATATTTTTGTTTTCTAATGTGCGAGTTAACGGCACTATCTACCATAGCCATCCAGGCAACGTGAACTCTTTTTAAATCCTTGTACATCTCCCACTAACCTTGTGCGCCGTTGGGGATAGGTGGACCGAAATTTAACATGCCATGTACACAGCACTGCGCAAGCCACCGAAGGGTGTTTTGCGGGGGTTGTTAGGGCAACAGTCTAACATGCACAAAAATTAGTTCATCTATTTACGTGCTATGTTCACAAACACTCGCACGCTTAAATGCCTGTGTAAATTATGCAATACATTATGGCATCATTAAATTTTTTGTGTTATGTTTTACGTTATGTTATTTAACTTTTTTATACATTAATTTTCACTATAATAAAATAGATTGGGGTGCTTGGGTTCGATTTTGTTATGATTATGTATTGTGGGAGGAAAGAACAATTAGTTAAATCTTCCTGTGGGGGTGTTTATATCTCATATTATATTCCAGTGGTCGAATGTACTCTTATAATGAAATTTGAGCACATGATAATTCCCTCGGTGTAGCAAGATGACTCACGTTTCCTGTACCTGTCTCAAAGTCTCGGTCTTGCCTGCTCTCCTCGCGACTCAAGGTACTAAAAACCTCACTCAATCCAATCACGCTTACTATTCTTCCGTACCGATTTTGAGCAAATCTAGTGGATTTTCTGTGAAACTTTTCCAATGTCTTAATTAACGATTCCTCCCATGGATCCCAGACACTTGCCGCGTATTCCAAACGTCACCAAACTAAGCGGAGTCGCAATTCTATTATAGCTTATCATTACGTTTTCCTACAAGCCGCCTCATGAAACCTATATTCTCTAAGACTGAACTGCATGGTCCTCTGATATGTGCAGGGGAAAGCTTTCAAAGGCTTGACGTCAGTGTGAAACCCAACCTGTATTTGACCTGTTCTGAGCTACTTAGCCTAAAAGGCCATAATATAATTGATAATGATATGTTTTAAGGTTATGCAGGATATTAATGCCAAAGAAATCAGTCTGTAGTTAATCTTCTTTAGTGCCGCCTTTTAGAGGGGGTTAATGGAGGGGGTCACTTCAGTCACGAGGTACTCAACCTTATTATATTGACTTATGGCTTTTATATTTTTTCAAAAATATTTACGGTTCATGCGTTTTACCTAGAGGCAATAAGCAAATAAGTCTAGAGTACTGTTTGCTGAGGGTGCCCTTTGTGGTTCCGAAGCCTCGTGATTTTGGTAGTCTTATCGCTACGTAGTGTATGTTCTTTGAATGTATCGGGTATGTAAAATTTGATGTTCCTAATTGTTGTGATAAATTTTAATGAAATTTCGAGAGTCAAAAGCGATCGTCTTTCGGAAGAATTTCCCACACAGAGCCGTAGCTAGGATCAATCTCATTCATGTTCATTTGGATGTTACTCTTCGATCTAATACGGGGATAAAGTTCACCACTTTGTTTACTGTGGCAGCATTGTCCGTGATTTAATTAACATCCATCATTTCATCGTGGATTTGCCTGGTACCGGAACCTTCCAATTGAAGGAACTTAATCACGCTCCGAACCTATAATCTTCTCCATAGTGAGAGTTACTTCAATCAATGGCTTCCTGAAACAGAACTAATCTACATTGCTGCCTGCTATTAATAACATTACGCACAAGAGAATACATTTTTATGCATTTTAAATTTTATCCAGATATATCGGATATTTATCAGTTATACGTAATTACTCTTGCATCTTAGATTATGCATTTCCTTCATCACAACATTAAACATTCACTCCTCATAAACTCCTTTCTTGAGCCGGGGCGAATGTGCAAGTGAGTTCATCGAGGCAGCGTCTCGTGGGCACCCGTCCTTGGTGCATCCCTCTCTCGTAATCCCCTCAGGGGCACTCGTTGTTCTCTTTCCTCGCACACCCCTCGAACTGTTGCAGCCCGCCGAACGGCGGCGGATCGCTCCGATTCGTCGCTGACAGTTCCAGGGAACGCCTACCCACCATAATTCATGGAGTTGATTTGTTTTCACTGTTTAATTGCCTCAAGCGGCTGTCGGCTTCATTGGAGGGTCCTAATGATCGGCAATTCACTTTTAACGAGTCATTTTAGGGAAGGACTTCTGGGAAACGGCTGTGCCTCTGCAAGCTCTCCCAGCTGGTTCGCCGAATTGAGAATAAAGCGCGATCACTCCCAAGGTTTATGCAAGAAGCCATCCGTTTTTTGTCCGCTGTTCCTCATAAAAGTTTAGTGTTAAATGGAAACGACACGGAGGCTATGAAATAGAATGCGGACCATTTAAATAGCTCGTGTAATATTGAAGACGTTCCGTGCCATAGCCGTATCTGTATCTCAATTTCCGTTCTCCTTGTATCATCATTTTCTTTACCCGTGTAATTTATTCCAAGGTATTGTGTGTGCACAGTATAGAATGATATTGCTTTAAGGGTTGGGTTATGAATTCACTTCTGTGTTAATACACTTTCGCGATTGGTGAAGTCATTGATGACAAGGCATCACCTTCCTTTTATGCACGAAGTGGCGATAGTTTGTATACACTGTTTCGGACTCTATAATAACTGCTGAGATGTCTTTAATTTAAGGGTAACAGTTAATTAATTGCTAGCAATGTGATTACAATAGCGTAAATATTATGGAATGAATTAGAAAGTGATAAAATCGATTGGAGACTTCATATCATGAGCGATAAATAGTCATTAATGGAGCGAAGGCCCAAGATTAGAGTTCAAGCGGATTGCCTTCATTTCAGTTAGGCCACATATGCCGCAACTATTTCATAGATAGATCGATAATCGTCTTTATTTTGGGGCGAGATTAAGACTCTGCAGTATCTTCTACTACCTAACCCCTCATCACGCATATTAAAGAATAACGTTACAGATATATTAAATAATTAATATTTCAAATAGTACACAAGTATATGTAGGCAATCAACATTAAATGTATACATTCAAGAACGCAGTGCATTGGTTCCCTTTTGGACCCCATTGTACCGAGGCGACAAATTTAGGAATTATATACCGTTGAAAACCGCCCTTAATTGTTGAAACTTGATGCCAAGGTTAGGAGCAATTGGAGTTTTAGGGCGGTTATTGTTGGTCGAAGCTTTGGAGTCACATCAGTCTCGCAGAGATCAAACTAGCGTATGGCTTTTGAGAAAATGTGCTGAACTTTGATTCTGTCACCGACGAGGTTGAGTCCCTTGCTGTCTCAAAAGACTAGGGTACCCGGACAAGATGCATGGAATGTCCTTACAGCTGACAAGACAAATCCTCGCTTTTCCCAACCGACACAACAGAGCTCTAACACTCCAGCATTTTTTTAACGCCTTGTTGTTACCTGAAATTACTTTTGCGATTGCTTCAGAAAGATGATTCCCGGCAGTGCCATGATGGAAGGCCGGTATCCCTGCATCTCTGGCCCGCTGGCAGTTAGGTTCAAACGAGTTCCAAATGTGCTTTGGGGTAAGAGAGTGGAGGCGTGGAATCAGCTTAGGGGTGCGACCCTCGACCGAGGGACGCAGCGGCCATAACCTCCCTACAAGTACGCTGGACAGTTCCTCATATCCGCTTGGTTTTTGAATGTTTGTTTTAACGGAGACTGCAGTTAAAAAAGCCTGAAGGGCATAAGGGCTCTTTGCTTCGTCTGTACTTAAAAAGTTTTTCCTCGTGCGTATCCTCCTACAGGACTCGGTACGTAACTTTCGCAGAGCTTCGGCTCCGTGAACCAATGGTGTGCGTGCCATCGAGTCGGAACGGGCTCTTCTAAGTTCATACGAGCTCGTAATGCATTCCTCGCGTGAGGTACATTGAGTAGTGAACCATTTCCACAATGTTTTTATCTTTTTTCTTTTATTTACGATGGATTTATCGGATGTGTGTGGAATAGAAACTTTGCTTGTTTGCTAAAACGCCAATTTTCTGAAATTCACCGTTGACTTAAGATTGCTATGGTTTTGCATTACATTCTTATCCGTTATCTCTCACGCATCGCTCCTAAAAACTTCTCAAATATATGCGGCCCAAACATGCCTCCTTCCAGTGAAAAATGCGGAGGTAAATATTTAAGTAGCGCAGCGTGATTATCCTTTAGATAACGGTTCACATCCAGTATTCACGAAAAGTGTGACATTGCTGTTGCCGACAATATTCTTCTGCGATGAACTTAAACTGAGTTGCATAAATTTCGTTCAAAGTTTACTTGTCATCCTGAGGCCTGCGCCGTTAAGTGTTGAATTTGTTTCTTTAAGTTTAAAATATGGAATAGGGGATAGATAATTACAAATGAAATTATCCTAAAGCATGGGGTGGAATAAATAAACAATAAGAAAACCATAAAACATTAAAGGCAGTGCCTTGTCGCAATAGCCACACCTCTCTATATACATGTACTTTACATGTCTCTCTATAGCCACACCTATCATGAGTCTATCTCATACTCCATGCTCTTGAAGAAAGCAGATGTGGGGCCCTCTTGGTTCCTTCCCGATAACTTTTCTTTCAAATATGTTCTTTAGGAATTGATTATGCCTTAATAAATGTCCGATTAATTTTGTTCTTCTTTGTACTATTGTTCTTAAGAGCGATCTCTTTTCTTACACGTCTGCTAATACTTTTTCATCACTTTTTCTTTTATAATTTGAAGATAACAAATAAAAATAGATAAAACGACTAATAAATATTTATTTTCTCTTAGGAAGGGCGCCTCACCAAAATTATACGGGAAATTTACCTGTGTAAAGTTATATGAGTGAGCATGAGTGACATTTGGAGAGTATGTTTTAACTTAGTTTAATGTATCAGCGACTTCTACCTCGCGGCCGTTTCAGCTCGATTGGACGTGGGAGGACGATTCGAAGTCATGGACACCATCTCTGCATCGCGCCAGCCTTCTCTAATCCATTTTCTGGTCGCGTCATAAAACTCTGCAGGGAACTCAATGTTATGCTTAGATAGGGTCTAGCTGGTCTAAAAACGTGTGCATATAGATTCCTCACGAATAAACCACGTCAATCTCCAGTCGGGTTACATGTTTTACACATGAATATGTACACGTATTAATTTCAAAGGCATTGATTCGGGAGGATAGAACCTTGCCGCAATTATGGAATCCAAGCCTTGCCATCGTGACCTCGTGGTTAAACGTATCCCAGCTCACAATTTTTTTTACGTGCGATGCCAATTTCGTCATTTTAACATTATTTCACCATTCAACTGTGCACTGGAATAGTATGCTTGGTCTTATTTCAAATTGAGTTTTTTTTTATTTTAACGACGTTGCATTGATTGGTTCTCCCTTCTGAAAACCTTACTTGAAGCTTTCGTCCTGGTTTCACATAGTTCCGCACTTGAGAGATGATCGGTGTTGGCTTCATTTTCAGCTGCTATCTCTTGCGTGTGCCTCTGGAGCGCCTGGTATTTAATGTAAGCACTTGAAGATAAGAGACTTGCACGCCGGAGACTCGAGAAAAGACGTGTTATCGGGGAGGAATATGATCTTTCCTCCGCCCCGGGAATGGACGGTTGACTCGCGTGTCGTGCCAAATACGAGGGTCCACCACTACACTCCAGAAACGAAACTAGAATCGAGCAGATCACAAGTGAAAAAATATTTCCTTGACCGGGACTCGAACCACTGATCTGCCGACTTCGTCGGTCGAAGTCGAAAGATCCGTGGTTCGATTCCCGGTGAAGGAAATATTTCTGCACTCGTGATCTGCTCGATTCCGCCTTCTTCATCTCTCCTGTGTTCGTCCTTTATGTGTGTTCCTATCCCTTATCCTTGTATCTAGTTCTATGTGAATGAATATTTGTTTGCCATTTTACTGGTTTTCCTGTTTGTTTGGGTGTGTGTGTGTATATATATGTACATGTGTGTATCTATATAAGTAGATATGTATATCTATGAATATATATATATATATATATATATATATATATATATATATATATATATATATATATATATATATATATATATATATATATATATATATATATATATATATATATGTGTGCGGGTCGCGGTGGTCTAGGGGGTAGAGCGTTGGACTACTGACCGGAGGGTCCCGGGTTCGATTCCCGGGCAAGGGACTCTGGGCACCTGCAGCTCCACCCAAGCTAGTTGATTTTTCGGGTACCAGGTCTTCCTGGGAAACCATAACCGGCACAGGGAAAGGAACTGGCCCCCCTACCCTGATGTGTGAATATTCACACGCCGTCGGGCTTGGTACACGGGTGAGCTCTACCATCACCTACTAAACCGACCTTCGGGTTGATTACTGTGTTTATGGTTTTATATATATGTGTGTGTGTGTGTAAATATATACATATATTTTATATTTTTTATAAATATAACCGTAGACACAGTAATTAACCCAAAGGTCGGTTTGGTAGGTGATGGTAGAGTTCACCCAGTACTAAGCCCGACGGCATGTGAAATTCACACATCAGGGGGCCAGTTCCTTTCCCTGTGCCAGTTATGGCTTCCCAGGAAGATCTGGCATGTTAACATTTCATAGTAGTTATTTTGGCATATACTCTTGTCAGTTGCCAATAGAATTAATCTGGGAAATATAAAGTTTTCGAGATTAATATAATTCCACTGTGACAAATAGTAGGCTAATTCTCTGTAGTGCTTAGGGATAGATGATAAACATTCGTGATTTTTACGCATCCTAACAAATACTGTGCTCTGTATTCTCGACACTAACCCGATGCCTTATTTTCGAATCACTCGCGAACCAACTTCGCGAATTCATGGCCATCAAATTGTGAATTCAGTAATTAACACGGTTGCGGGCGGTTGATGGATATTATTTCAAAAATAGTTGTCGTGTTGAGAGTTGTATCAAAAATGCTGTGCAAACACTGGTTTATTGCTCAGCTTTACAGGGACTGTATCAGTTATATTGCGTGATAATTTTTTAGAAATAGGTTGGGCCATGTTGGCCGGACGTTTCGTTGCTTTAATAATTGACGTTTTCAAGCTTCATTTTGCGGCAGAACCGATGCATTATAAGCCTTTTTAAATGTACTCCTGGGAGTTTGTTCCTGGTCCATATTTCCGTAGTTGGGAGTAGATGGAAGATAAAATTTCCCTTAAACCCTACCAAACATCCCAGCGCTCAAATTCTTGGGAGAAGAGCAATTTGAAAAGTCATGGAACTCGGATAGAAATTTTTTCAACGGATTTGATCAACACCTCGTAGCCTCATACATTTTCCCGGCGGAACGTGTGACATTCCGCTGTCAGGGCATACAAGGTTTTCCGTTTCACGTGTACATCGCGGATAGCTTTGCACTAGAGTGCACCACAAGTCCTGGGATGGTGCGCGGGTAACCCGGTCCATTCCTTTTACTCTCGGCTTGAGTTCTCCCCCTCCCACTCTCCCCCGTCCTTCCAGTCCGTGTCAGCCGTCTCGAAAGCGGTCGAATCCAATCGCGAAAAGTGTCACTTGCGGGAGCGCGGCTGGAATCGAGCCCTTCCCCCCAAAAGTGAAAGTGCCCCCGCACGCGCGCTCGGCGAAACAAACATTCAAAGCAGGTCATCCTTCGGGGAAAAGATTGCCAGCAGCACTTGAATACGCGATTCTCACCTGAGAAGTAAGTTTCCTACTCCCCCCCCCCCCCCGGGATTAAGGTGCCCCTCCCCCTCACTTCTCTCCTATCGTCTTACAATGGAAAAAAATCACCGTTCGTTTGATATCGTTCCCTAAGTCCTTCGAGGTTTTTGAAGTGGGCAGGTTTTCCCTTTATTCTTGGGAAGGAAAGTGATACATCGCCAAATGTTTCACCATCCATATTTTGATGTCGAGTCAGGTTTTTCTGATCTCTGCAATTTACATCACACGCAGATATTTTGTTAGAATGATTCAAATACCTTTTCTTTCGCGCGGAAGAAATGAAACAGCGATTCGACGATTAATACTTCTAAATAATCTTAGTTTCACCACGGCGTGGCGTCATCAGTTGGGTGAAACATGGATGTTCGCAATATATAATATATATAAAGTCACTTTCTTGAAAAACCCACGAACGTGCACAATAATGTAAATTCACTAAATAGTCAACACAAACACAGAAACAAAAACATATAAAAGAGGGACTCACTGGTACTCGAATTTTCGGTGGTGCAACCACCTTTCGCTTTTGATATTAAATATCATCTGGGGTAAATTCCGAGAAACAAGAACGGGAGATGCCGCAACAGTCACTTTTAACGGAGTCATCCGCTATACACCTATGCATTTCAATGCAACGGTCAAAGCGAATGATTTTTACACTCTGAAATTTTTGCATTGATTATCCGGGGTGTTCTGTTTTTTCTTTCGATTGATGTACCTAAATGCATCTCTTGCATTGGCCAACTGAAGTGAATGCAGTGTGACCTTAGTATTATTATTATGATGATAGTCGGTACACATGGTCCACTATAAAAGTAATGCGGATTCTCTGGGAAAAATATATTTATTGGTCCTACTTGTACAAATGTTAAAATTCTTCAAAATACTCTCCCCCTGCATCAGTTTACTTGCGTAGACGTGCCAGCCACGCCTAGAAGGCATCCTGAAACTCCTCGACGGGAATGCCTGTCAGGAATTTTGTGTATGTGGAAACAGATCTTCTCATGTAGTTTGCGAAGATTTATTTTGGATGGTCGATGAACACTCACGCCTTCTGGTGAACTTGTCTGACTTTTTGACACACGCTAAACATCTTTTGGCATACGCCCACTTCAGTTCTTAAGTTTCAACCCCCTTGTGATGAAGAAGGGTGTCAGTGTAGATTGAAGCGTGGTAGGTAAACATGGAAGAGGGAGAAAGGCAATTGATATGAACGGGATGGAGGGGGCCAGGAATGATGAAGGGGCTAAGGAAGAAGTCTGAGCCAATGGATTTGAAGTAGATGGGATAACCTCTAACGGTATGTTGTCCGTGATGCTAGATTTTTTCATCGGGGATCAAGCCTTTTAATCAATCCAAGCACGCTGTTTAACTCGCGTAGCACCAGAACACGTCTCCATACTTCCGCTTCTCAAAATACACTGGATAAAGGTAACTTTGTTTGTAGTCTACGAGCATGTGTGCATTAGTCTTCAGCCTACCCGCGTACATATCGTCATCAGCATCTCCGAAAACCTCTTTAAGCATTTTCTATTCCCATTTCCGCACCTCCTTAAATTTTCATTTTTTTCCTTCGTTTCTGTCCAACTCTCTTATTTCCGTGCTTTGCCAAATCCTCCACCTACAACTGTCCTCATTTCTCCGGGTCGTAAATGTCCGAACCATACGCTACACTCCAAATAACCGTTTTGACTAATCTTTTATTCAACTCCCTTCCCTTTGTTCCGATCGTTGCCCTCGCGCCAACGCGATTCGAATCCTAATGACCCCACGGCTTTGTCGTTCTGCGTTCATAATATTGCCTTAATAAATGTTGTACCTGCTCTAATTTATTTCCTCCCACTCTTCTCCTAACAATGCTTTCGCCTCCCGGCTGCTATTCTACTCGAAGCTATTCGTCAAAAAAATTTGACGTCACTCAACCGTTCAAGTGTGGTGATTTTTCACTGGCACGCTAATTTATCAAATCTTTCCAACTTCATAACTCCCAGGGGTAGTTTCGTTCGGTCCATTCTCATCCCGGATGTTTCTTATCGAGCCCGATAATTCCATGCCTTGGAAAATGTGGACCTGGATCCGCGTGGGTTCCTGCTAATGTTTTGGCGACAAGTGTCCGTCCGTCTGCCTTAAAATTTTTGACGCGGGAGGTGACTCCCCCCCCCTGGTGGGTAATTTCACCTGTTGAATCTCTTTCTGGGGTCCTCTTTAAAAGGAGCGAGAGCGGTGGGAGGAGAGGCATCTCCCCACTACCTTTAAACCGCCCCGCTGGCGCGCGTGTGATGATGCAAGCTGGTCCGCCAGGTGGCGGTGGCTCCGTTCGCGCCACGGGTAAGCGAGCGGGCCGCGACTCCCTTAAAGGGAAACGCCCCCGCGGTGCTCCTCCCACGGAGGAAATTCCGTTTGCAATTTGTTTTCCTCAGTGGCGATCAATTTTCTTGCGGGAAGAGCGCTTGCTTCCCCGGCTGGTTTCTCAAGCATTGGATGAAAACGGGGCCCCTAAACCTAGTGGAAGACGTTTTTTTTGCCGATAATACAATACTCGTACTATCGTTTCTACCTTAGTTTGATAGGTGAGCGTAATGCTTACATCGTCGTGAGCCCAATTGGGCAGTGTTACAGTTAAACGGATTAACAGCAATAAAGGGGTCAATGTCTTCCCTTGCGCTGTCTGTGGTTTCCCAGGAAGATAACTGTGTGAAAAATCAGAGAGGGGTTCGCGTGAGGCTGGAGGTGGGTGCCCAAAGGCGTCATCAGGAGTCGAACTCGGTTCCTCCGGTCACTTGTAGAACGCCCACGCCTCATATGTAGGCTCCCACGTCTCCTGTTGTTTCCCACAAATGCGATCAATCCTATTTATTTTTTCCAATGGAGCGATTTTGTACATGAGTCCGTCATGTAAATTTGTTCATTATCATCACAATTCCATTTTCTCCAACGTCCCGAAGTTGTTTTATGTATGAACATTTTCTTTTGTAGTTAGGAATTTTTTTAAAAATTGAGTTTTTAACTTTAATGGGAATAATTACGAGTTGACATGCTTTGCGTCTCTGTTACTGATGCCTGCTAAATAATATCAGCGTGGTTTTAAAAGGACCAACACTCGGCATTGAATCACAGAATTGAATCTATCATTGGGATATTGACTCGAAGGAGACCAAGAGTGGATCATTTTTGACTGCCGACATGGATGGTGGTTCCTTTGACACTAGGGTATCGATATGCCGTGACGCGTCATCGCGATCGAATCTGCAGATGAGGCGGGATTCGAACCCGCGGTGTCTAGGTTGTCATGCGATCGCCTTTCCTACCAGGCTATTCCAGCCGGCTTTGAAGTACATAGTTATAGAGAATGTTTTGCTAATGTTTCAAATGATCGTAAGTATTAAATCGTTCCTCTTAAATATACAACAATACCTGTTCAATATTCATATTATACTTCATTATTTCAATCCCTGGCGTAACGTTGGCAGTCGTGGCTGGTCCTTGAAAAATACATCACGTGCACATTTCGTAATTCCGCTATGGGTTTGAATCCGCGCCTGCATTTCGATCATTAAGTTTTTTGATGCATAGAAATCGGCCCGAACGTTATTTCAATGTTTGATTGAACCCCTCGGTTCATTGCTTGTTGACAGAAGTGTACAAAGCGATCGAATTAATTTGAATACTCTTCCGTTGCGAGATATTCAAATCAGGTATCGTGTTTTTCTTCAGTGCTAAATTTCGACTCCCGATGAGGTCGGCATTGAGATGGAGCGAGCCTTTTATGGACCTGTAGGATTCAAGGTTCTCATACCTCGTGCATGTGCTATTTTTTAATTATTCTCTATCGACTTCGTGCTCAAGGCCGAGTTGGATGGGAATGTTGAGAGTGAAAAAAAATGTAACGCTGTATTTTTTTCTTTTTGAGGGATGGTTTTCTCGAAATACTTCGCATCTCGATTTTCTCTGGATTCGATTTAATCTATCTCTTCCATTTCAGGTAGCTCTGCCGATCCACTTGTAGTTTGCGACGCACGATTACTGTAAAATGTCGCTTTTAGTGAGGAATCAACGTTTGTTATATGAATTATAGCGGGCCATAAAGAAAACCTTATTTAGTATTGCGATAAATGTGTTCACTTCCATAACATGCCTAAATTGGAAAAAAAATCTCATTTGGAAATTGAATTCAGGAGTTCACTCAAGGTTTTCATGTCCAATTCAAAATAGTGTCGACCACTTCTCGTATTTGTTTCATTTGGCATCCTTCCATAATACTTGTTTTATGTTCACCTTGAGTTGGCATCGCAGAATAGTAAGGTAAGATGATTTTTTTTATTTGGAATTCCTTTTCTAGTCAAATGACATTAAAGGATCACAGAAGAATGATGGACGCCTAAGCGGAGTTAACTTTACACTTTCATGGAGGTTGGAGCAATATATTAGCCGAGATAGGTTCATCACGTATCGTTGGTCTCCTCATTGCTACAGGTGTAACTCTGCTCCCAGAAAAACTAGACGTCTTGAATTTCGGAAAAAGTGAAGTCGAAGTGAATTGTTGCATTGGTCAATTGCCTGTATTGTTGCAAAATTCCTAAAGTTTCAACGGCGAGAAATATCGGATCCTTGAGGCCCCTGGACAATTTACTAATTGACGACGAAGTTAGAAATTACGGAGCGAAAGAATAATAAATTGAAATTTGTCGGAATCATTCACGGTGCATTCGAAGTTGTCACGTCATGAAGTGTCACGACGGAAACGTTGGTCAAGTGTTAAGTTTATCTTCCACGTGTGTAATTATTTGATTCCTGTATATTATACCATTCCTTATTTTGAACATGTTCTGCCAACTAATGTACTGGATACGCTATTGAGATAATACCTGTAACATAGTTTCCTACATTCGGTGACGGAACGTGGTTTTTTGCACAGCACATCCTACCAAGTCAGAATTGGCTTAGATACCTTTCCGCAAGATTCACTGAAGAAAGAGCCGCAAAATGAACATACGGGACTTGGGTATTGTTGGGTATTGTTATGGGTATTGTTCTAAACTGAAAATTAAACTTTAAAAACCTGTAACTATAATCTAATTATGTGATCCAAATTTTACTTTTTACTTTGTTACCGAAGGAATAATAAAACGACAAAAATGAAAAAAAAATCAAGAAGGCGTACGCATTGCTAATTTCAAAGAAATGGGCTACAAAGAAATTGGTTTCAAAGAAACTGCTTGCTCAGGATGTGCACTTGTCTGGAGAATTCGCATGGACACACATGCATGCTGCTCTCATCTTACTAAAGCCGAGGTTTCGGAGATGATTTCTCCTGAGATGAGTGTGTTTTTACATCTCAACCAAAGTACTGTCCTTAGGATGCTTGTAGGCAGGAATGCACGGCGCATATCGGCCCTATCTGCGAGTCGAACCCTTCCTGAGTCGACTGACCTCCGTTTGGTGAGTCAGTGCCCGAGATTAGGAGTGCATGCGATTCCGCCTCGGAAGCATAGGTTCAAATCCCAGCGGTGAAATTATTCAGACATGTTCCGATCATCAAGTGGGTGTCGTCTTGGGAATGTTTTGCAAGAGGTGCGGGAAGATGCGAGGCTGCGGAAGCCTCGTGGTCCGTTGCTTAGAGACTAAGGCCGGCGCCAATCTTCCTTGATGCTGGCACATTGCGTCATATTGAAATGATGGGAATGAGGTGAAGCAATTGTGACACGAGGAAGGGAAATTACTGGAAAATGACGCCACATGCAAATCGCTTGAAATCCGCAAGGTAAGAAAGGAAAAGATAGTAAATGCTTTCGCACGCCAGTCAGGATAAGGTCAACTCAATGTTTGGAGGTGTAAAAGGGTAAGGACCGGGGTAATGCTTCTTATATACTCTCATTCTTTGATGAAGGTGGCTGAGACCACCGAAGTATTATAGGAGAGGCAAGTAAATGTATTGTGCCATTGTAGGTTGTGTCAAACCTAACCCTACATTAACCGGTAGAATACCAATTTTATATGTACACACACACGTTCACATGGAAATAGATATGAGGAAAAGGGATAGGAACACACATAAAAGACGGAGACAGGAGAGATGGGGAAGGAGGAATCGAGCAGATCACAGGTGTAAAAAGATTTCCTTGACCGGGACATGAACACCGGATCTTTAGACTTATCGGGCCGATGCACTAACCACTTCAGAGCTATCGAGGAAACGTAGTTTATGTTAAAATCTGCGGGTGGTTTATGCAACCAAGTGCCCCGATTCTTTGGTCAAAAGATGGCGTTATGGAGTTGTTTCACCCACCAAAGGAGAAATGGACGAGAACACTAGAGGAAAGGATAGTAGGGAAGGCAATCACTCAACGTCATAAAGGGTCATATCAGTGTGTTTCATGGCACGCATAGCCAGAAGAAGGAAACGAGACACGTTGGCCAAATACACATTGAAGCACTAAAACCCGCCCAATAGGTAGAGCACTGGATTTTAGGAACCTGTGTTCGATTCCCGGAGACGACTCTGAGCATCCTCAGCTTCATTTTTAAGCTGTTACCCTTTTCGGTTACCGGCTCTTTCTGGGAAACCAAAGAGGGCCACAGGGGAAGAACCTCCTGCCCCCCCCCCCTTTCCCTGAATTGTGTGTGCCGTATAGAGCATATTATTATTGCGTGAGCTCTTCCCTCTCAACCATCAAGTCAAACTACGGGATGACCGCGGAGGTTTTTCATAGTCATCACGTGTTGGTGGTTTTTTTGGACCTGGAATTGGCGTTGGAAGAGCTGAGTATTCAGGCCGACTTCCTCCATGGCCGCTGGACAAAAAAACTGCGGCGTTTGAGATCGGAACGTGCGTAAAAAATGAAAGCATAAATGAAAACAAAAAAACCGTGTGCCCTAATAAATGCACGGGCAGTTCGTAATGGTGCGAATGACCTCAGCGGCTGGGTCTCCTCACCTCCAAATGAATTCTTGTGTTCTTCGCCGCCTCACGTCGCGATTCGCCCCATTTTTGGGTTGACAAGGGAACGGAGACAGAAGGGAGTTCTCACATCTTGGAAGATCACATCACTCCTTAGATCGAAGGCGATTGCCCGGACGGAGGGCACATCGTCCCGATTTCCGGTCTCTCTTATCTCCAAAAAGAAGAGGAAAGAAAGGCAAGAGAGAGAGAGATACGAGTGTCTAGTTGAGAGAGTGTGGGAGGATGGCTTGTGGGGAGGTGGAGGGAGTTTGCGCGTGCGTGCGTGGGGAAGTGGCGTGAGAACAGCGTGGCGGTCTGTGTGCGTGCGTGGCCCTGCCCCCCCCCACACTTTTTCACCCACCCACCCGCTCGCCTTTTAAAGAGCTTTCCGTGTCGGCCGCGGGGCGGCGTGGGCCCTGTGGGCGTGTGGGCGCAGAGGCCCTTCCCCGCTCGCAAGAAGGGCTCTTTTGTGGTCGCGCATGGAAATCGGCCCGCCCACGTGTAGGAGGGAGAGGCTGAGGGGAGGCTAGCGGATCCTGCTGCAACGTCCCCTCCTCCCCCCGCCCCGCCCCCCCTGTTACGCCTACCGACTCCAGTACCACGATGGCCACCTCTTCTGGTGGGAATTGTGAGAGTCTCCGGCCGGGAGCCGCCCATCATCTCAAATGATTACACTCATTTGCTCCACGGGCATTTGACATGCTTTTGTTTGGCTTTTGTAAATATTTCCTGAATTTTCTTTCATCTGTTGGTCCAAGTTTTCTTCCGTCATCGTGGACGACACGCTTCCACGCTAAAAGAGACCCATTCAAGCGTTGTTTTAACTAGTATTTCTAATTTACTAGCAGTCTCTCTCATGCTCAAAGAAAGCTATTAATTAATTGAAAAAATGTCGCCATTACTGCTTCATTTTTGTAAATGGGTTTTTAACGAATTGAGATGCAAAGCGCTTCACGCGAAATCTAGTTTTATTTGACCGTTTCGCGTTAATTCGACATCCGCATGGTGTACCCTTCAAGGCGCCACTGTGGTGTGAGATACTTGAGGCACGTACGCAACATCAAAATTAAGTTATGCTTACAGTTGCTCATAAAAATGCGTAATATTTTTGATAATAGTTACAATGTTAACTTCAATAAACTACGGTATGAAAGTGCCAAACCCATAAAATTATTACAATGCAACAATGTAAGAGTGTAAAAACGATTCGCCTTGACCTTGGTATTCGAACCCGGTTCGAATACCAATTGAAAGCTACCGAGGCGTCCTCTTACAAGACGCGCTTACGTCTTCGTACACTCCGAAATTTTGGAGTTTTAATGGGACAAGATGTTGTGACGAAATACCGTGCATATAACGTCACAGGCATTCGTAGTCGTGCGCGATGCGCCACAGTAACTCGCGCACCGCTTGATCACAGAAGGGGTTGGCCTAAGAGCTAACCGATCTGATAGATTCGTGTTAGAATCCCTCAGATCGCTCCCCATCAAAGTCACCCACGTCTCCCCCCTTTTTTTAGTTGGTCAAGCATTCCTATAAATTCAGTGGTTGGAGGGAAGTGTAGACTTCCACTGCTTGACCCGATGGCCTATCGTGAAAAATGAACGCTTATTTATGGAGAGATTTTCTTTCTCTTTTCTCTGCGGCCTTCTTTCGGCCTTCTCATGTCGTACCTCGCTGCCTTGGACCCCGCTTTGTGGTTCCTTGGTAGGCATTTCATAATCCCTACCGAGTTACGGCACTGTTTGCCTCTCCTTTTTGTTTGCGACGTGCAGTCAATGCATCTCTTTCCCGTCTTCCTTTTTGTAATCCTTCGGACAATCCATTTGAACGTGGAGTCCGATTTATTTCTCATCCAAGTCTTTCATCTTATGAATATTTTTTGTATCTTCCTTCCCGCGGGCATCGCAGTCTCTTACTACAGCATCAGGTTTGGTTCGACGGTGACGTGTTGTGATTAATGATTTTCTTCCTGAGAGAAGAAAAAGCGAGTTCCGGACGGTGGTACTAATTCCAGTTGAAGATACGAGTTCGTATTTCTGTAAATAAAACTCTGTTGATCCCCCTTTGCCGTTCTCGTGTTGGTAGTTCGTAAGGGGATGCCTTGTCTGCCCCAGTATTCGCCGCT
The DNA here is from genome assembly GCA_037158775.1 of Hetaerina titia. Classification (NCBI taxonomy): domain Eukaryota; kingdom Metazoa; phylum Arthropoda; class Insecta; order Odonata; family Calopterygidae; genus Hetaerina; species Hetaerina titia. The sequence continues at coordinate 80,962,387 of CM073778.1, forward strand.
GTTTTCGGGACTCCGTCCCCTGGGTTTTGTCAACTTAGTTTTTTTTCTGTGTCTGGCGTATTGTGTTCGTTTGTTTGCTGCCTTCGTATTGCCCTGTCAGTTGTGGCCAATATTGCAAGCGCACCGAACCTCGGTCATGAAATAAGATTCTTTATGGAGATGAAACTATATCTGACCGTAAAAGTTAATGGTGTGAGTGGACAAACAAATAAGATGTGGTCATTCACCAACCGGGTCTGCTTTGAAGCGTCCTTCGAATGATCCAGGGGTCGTGGCATAGATTGCCTACTGGGAGGAGGAGAGGGACACTTGGTTTAGCTTTGATTTTCTAATCCAAGCGCTTGAGCATCTTTGCATTTTTCTACGGGTCCTGCTGTAGAGTTTATGTATCCTCGCTTCATATGTACTCTTCCTTCCGTTCCTGGAACTTTGTCGCTATCGTAATTAGGCGGAAATAGAAATAATAGTAACAAATAGTGAATTAATATTAACAGCCCCCCCCTATTCCTGAGCAATTTGATTGCCTGCAATGATTGGATAGATAGATAGGATTTGGAGGTAGTGCCGATAGGAGCTGAAGCCCAAGGGCCCATGAAAGTGACTGTTGATAGCTTCGAGAAGTGGCGCCGTGTGTTCATGGTGGGAAGAGGGGGAAGGGCCTTCATGTTGTGAAATCCACGCCCACGAGTCCGAAAGTTGGGAATGACGTATTCGTATTTTGAATGTGGCCATCTGGGTGTTGGGTGCGCTTAAGAAAAACGGTCCAGCGCGCAAATTAAAAATAGTGTTTTAGTACTCAAATGAATTCAAGAATCCTCATTGGATTACACTCGGGAATATTTCTTATGCCTAAACTTATACTCCATTTTATGTCAGTAGTAATTCGGATACTAAAAAAATTGAATTATATAATTAACTTTTTGATTGACATTTATGTAAAATTGGTAATTTACTACGTACATTAAGTGCTGCGTTAAATGTTGGGAGATAATCTGCATTATTGTAGACTGACGCAAAAGTTAGATTAAGGGTATATTGTGCAGGTTTTATATCTCCATCACCAAACATCATTCCAGTGAATAAATGAAGTACATTTTTGAGTTTATGTAATCGCCAAAGGAAAGGAAAGATAACATCCCTAAATTTCAATCACGAATTAAAGTCGTAATTCCAGTGGTAGCTAATGAAATAGTGCTTCAAAAGAGCTAAACGAGTGGCTTTTTGAGATGAAAAATAAAATCTCTAGTTCAAGCTCGACTAAGTTTATAAGTAGGATTCCTACTCTCTTCCTGATTATTTGCATCAGATTAATAATTAATAGAGGTCATATATTAAATGTACGCATTACGGCTAGCTTAAACAAATCACATTTTCATTGCAAAAGTCTTACTTTCCACGCCTAATTTTCTTTCTTAAACAAAAAAAGTGTTATCTTCCATTATTATTATTATTAAAACTTACATGTTCAGATAAACAATTTCAGGTGGCACTTAAGTCCCAGGTATTATAATCAGACTTGTCTTGGAAAAAATAACATGACATATGACATGAATCAATATCACAAAAGATAATAGATAAAATCAGTCAGTAAAAAAATACACTCGAAGGAAACTTCCAAACACAAATCTCAACACACAAAAAGAAAATCCCCATTTCGTCAACATCAGTTTCCCAATCAACAAGACAAAAATCGAAAATTAAGCTGTTACATAAGATTTCACACAACACATCATTCAAATTATTACATAAATTGTTTACGCATTTCCTTAAAAGTATTCACTTTGTTAAGAAAAGGGCTCGAACAGTTTTACAGGTAGGGTGTTCCAATCAACAATTGTTTTATTAAGAAAAGAATATTTTTTAATTCATCCTTTGTGCCCGGCATTTTACCTTGAATTGGTGATCAAACACCGCTGATTGCCACTGATAAGGAGTAAATCGTGCTCTGTTTACGCATTCGGACCCGCGGCTTCGTCGCACATCACTGCGTTGAACCCTACGCGATGTTCCTTTGACTCTGTCCTATTTTTTGTAATTGAACAAATTCTCAGTTTTATTTTGGTGGCTTGGGCATGGCATGATTAGTCTTAGAGCTATGAATTGCCAGCAGATGTGCGCAAGCTATTATCTTCGGCTGGCTTTCCAATAAGAGCCTACGCGCCATATGAGGTGGGAGCTACTGGGTCAAAATCAGCCCAGGGGCTATAATAGCTCACCAGCGCTGCGAACATTTACATTAGCCTTCTAAGCACTCTTCTTGTGTAAAAATGTTTATCGGATACAAAATATGGGATTTCGTACGAAGACACGAGATTGCATGGCGTACCATTAACTAAGAAGAACGATAGAATGTTCATAACACGCGTAGATGCCTCCTCGGATATACGTAAATTCCATATATTAAAAACTTACTGGCTTCGGTTTTACGATTTATGATTAATTTATTGGGTAGAACTGTGAGGAGTTCACAATTCTTTTGCAGTCGTAAGATTTGGTAACAGTAAAGTTGGGCTTTTTTCTTAAGTCCAGATTAATTAATGTTTTTATCCTCCCCTCCTGTGATTGGAATTGCTTGGAGTAATTTCGCCATTCGAATTTGACTCAGGTTGAATCGGAATCGACTCAGGTTGAATTATTATATTTATAGAAAGATCTCGCGACGTCCATGACATTAAGGGGCGTGGCCAGGGAAATAATTAGCAAATAGAATTGAGGAAATTGGAAAAGAATGTCTTAGAATTTGAGGTATAAGTATTGGAAATTGAAAGTACGTGTGTAGACGCAGATGATGAACACTTAAGCTGAGCACCTAATTGAGAACATTTAGCCGTGTGGTGTAGTGAAAACTTCAATTATAGGCAGTATATAAATTGAAACGTAGTGTACGTATATACGTGTAATATATACGTGTTATTATGATGAAATATCTGTTTATCTACTAAGGATAACTTTAAACCAAGAATAATTTTATTCTTTACGGAAGCAATTAGTCTATACGTATAAGGGATCGGGGTAAGCGTGAAGCGAGGCATTGAATAATCTGGAATAAGTGCGCCGTGCGGAATCAATCGGGCGGAAGGTGTGCTTGGTTATTTTCGAATGTATTTCCCGCATGGCACCCACGTGTGCTTCTGAGTAGTCCTGAAAAGTCCAAGCCTAAGAATCGTAGATGTGCCTCTCACTTAATGCTTAACCATTCATTTTTCCTCAGAATATTTCCACTCGCGTTTATCCTGCTTTCCATTTAATCTTTCCCCGCCACGGCGTTCATTATTCACGTGTGCTCACATTCCCTCCCTTCACGAGGGAATTTAAGTCAAAGAAAATAATGTCGATTGGGTAAACACCAAGAATTCTTGGCTTCTTACGACGAGCTCATATGACGGGTGCAACGTCTTTGGGAAATGCTGACGAAGTATCCCACTAAAAAGTGGCTTAGCATCTCGTTTTGACCTTGTCACATGACGGGATTATTTCATGGAGGAATAAATCGGATCATGTAACGGCCCGTAATGATATGATAGGTGGGATTGAGTGCGGCAATTACGTGGTAATTTTGTTGTTTTGGTTGCGTGCTTTTCCGTATGGGCCGTTAAGCCGGCGTGTCCCCGACGCTCGATTATTTATCGAGGAGGACGAAAGCCTCCTCGATAAATAATCGAGTTTGAATTACTTATGGTCGGATGCACCCGTCGCGGCCTTAGTCGGAGTGGGAACTTGACCAATTGGTTGGCTGGGCTCGAAATATGGGAAAGGGCAGTAAAGCCAGACTGTGGAGGGAGCGTAGATCTGAGGGAGGTAGAAGGGTACGCATGACTTCAGCCGAAGCGGCACTTCCAATGCATTTGTATTTTTTTAAAGCTTTTTGGCACCCCGTAAGCCACCACTAGGGTATGTGGCAGGGTGTGAATACACACTAGACTAATTTTGACCCGAATATTTACCCTTACCGCTCGTGGAAAAAATAAAATCTTAAATCCATCAGTTCTACACTTAACATCTGTAATGTTATTGACATGATCTCTCCTACCGTAGTATAATGGGGGTAATAATAAATTTTCCACATCACTGCTAAAGAGACATCCTTTTATTTTATGCAAGAGATTAAATCTGTAATTTAACCTTCGCTCCATTAGCGATTCTCAGCCTTGCTGTTGTAATATTTAGGGTACGCTACTCAGTTTATCGTGACAACGTTTTACAAACCTAGCTCCTCTACTCTGCTCGCTATCCATTTCGACATACCATTGTCACGTGACCAACGCCCATTATCCAGGAGTAGGCGACCGCTATTTAGGATTTATTTATCTCTTTGGTTTCCTCTTGCGATGGTAGGGACCCGAGAATGAACGAGTAGTTATAACGACAAGTTTTAGAGACTGAAAAATATGGAAAATTTTCCTCATACCCGATAATAGCGCCGTAGCGGTCGATATGGAAAATAGATATATTTGTTGGCTGCCAAGTGCAGCGTAAAATTTATATTGCAGTGTTGCAGAATTTTTATTGGACTAGTTTTTTTAGTCTTTCTCTGCACAAGTGGTTTTCCTATAACAAATGCTTTTCGCGAAGATTCAGTTGTGACTGTATTGGTGTCGCTTTCTCCTTCTCCTTGAGCATGGGATGCGTCTGCTAACTTTATGAGAGGGAGGACCTTGGTATCCGCGCCGAAGTTAACATTTCGATTGATTATCAATGTCCGAGCGCCAGAAGCGGCTGGTCAAACTCCTGTCCGCCGTGAGACCACTTCCAAACCGAACGCGAGTATTATTAGTTTTGATTTTTCATTTTTTGGCATGAAAAATTAGTCACGGTCATTATCTTCGGAAATATTCGTGTGTGTTATTTCAGCCGGACAGGATCGCCAAGGAATTTTTAACGGTTTTCCGTGTGCTCAACATGTTTTCGAATTGATCCCGATTGGCAGGTATTCTAGGTATTTTAGTTCATAGCAATAAAATATCGGGAAGACCATAGTTTAACCTATAACATTTGGCTACTCTTTGGTTCAATGTAATGAATATAAATTGGAAATGTGATTGCTAAAGATCCGTTACAATAGACTTCGTAAGTGAATCCCTTAGTGGCGATTGATTGTATTTGTAACAACGCAATGATATAGGGCTTCATACCTGAATACCAATTTAATGATTTATTTGTTTTAATTCAAGAAAGTATCTTATAATTTGACGCTAAGATAACTTTATAATTCGTAGCTGTAGTTTTTTTTTAATTGTGTGAAAGTTCTGTGTCGTTAATAGGAGTTTTAGATTCGACTTGTTTCCGAAAAATCGTCTTGGAAAAAGAAGCCTGATTGAGCCGACATACGTGTCTCGCAATTAGCTTAGGAAATATCCTCCTTTAACCTGTGAAGTCCAGGATAATGTTGAGAAATGATATGGACCCATTTAGCCCGACCCATTATCGAACCGACTTGTCCAGGTATTAATACATTTTTCATTATATTTTTTCCCTACTCTTTCCTATGATAGTACGAAGTCTGTCCAATAAATACGCGAACTGAGGCCATAAAACCTTTTGTTTTTTTGCAAAATTGAGTCGACAACGATTTTGTCCCCTTCAAAGTACTCTCCATTCGTTGCTATGCAGATATTCCATCTACTTTTCCACTATTTAAACCATTTATTGCTCAGACACGTATGTCAGCGACGATGGAAAATGAAAACGCTTAATAGAATTAAGGATTCAAAGTTTGCGGAGCGCAATTGACCTCTACCGTCGACACCTCGACTACTTATCTAGTACCACTTGGAGCATGCTTTCTTGGAACTCATTGAATTCCATCTCAGTTCTACTCCTCTGTGCCTTTCAAAACATTGAGGAATCTGCCCTACAAACTAGCAGCCAAGTTCATATTTACTGATTAAAATTGGCAATTTTCCACAAAATAATTATTTGTGGAAAATTACCCATTATAATTAATCATGATATTCCACCATATCACGCCTGAAACGCCTCTTTTTATTCATATTTACTGATTATGGGCGTCTTTAATGGCTGACCGTCGTGTGGGTATTTATTTTTAGCTTATATTCCCCTGCTCTACAAATTATTTCTCGCGCCCCCTGCTTTGTTCACCGACTTCGACTTCCCGTCCCACGCGGTGCCCTCGCGACGGACTTGCACTTAATCTGGTGGCCGGGCGAAGATGATGTGAAACCTTATGGCCTTGTGTGAATGGATTCGGAAACGCTTAATTGGGATAACCACTTGGAAAGCGCGAATACTTGCGCCTCAGACGGAAAAAATGCTGTCAAGCACAACGTCATCCTGTGAAATCATTTTATTTGACTAAAGAAGTGATACATTTTTAATATTTGCACTTGTTCCCTCCTCACATGTAGTAACCAGATGACAGGGTCAAGAATTTTGGGACTTGTGAATTTTGTGTGTGTGGATCGGAAGAGGATTTTATTGATGGCTGTTTTTACGCACGTTTATTCACATACGCATTTTTATCTCGTTTAAAGTTAAAATAGTCATGTTTAATTAATGTTGCAGTAATAATTGTGCACATGAATAACGTGGGAAACAATGGTTAAAACCTAAACAAGTAAATTTATTAAAACATTAATATTTTGTGTGGATCCATAATTCATCTGTTGTAACCGAGGGAACAGACCCTCTCGTTTTGTTTATTTTCACGAAATGTAGTGTTCCTCATTCACCTTTTAGCATCTAAAGACCTCAAATGTTATAATTTTTTTAAAATTGACTATCTGTTGCCCTCGAAAATGCGACGAATTTGTAAAATTGGAAGGTATCGAGTACACGTGTCGACCAATGTTAACTTCCAGAGCAAATGTGTGCATTCCAAACACATCTTGCCACATCATGTAGACATGCGGAAACACTTATTTTTCATTATCGTGCGTGCAGTTGGCTTATTCTTTCGAAGAAACGTTTTAATCGAGGATCAAAATATTGTTTCAAGGAAATGCTACGAAAATACCTTCCAACCGCGCGACAAGCACAAAGGGACCTTCTGTGTGAGGCAGTCTTAGAAAGGGGAAGACATACTACTCCACCCCGAACGAGGCCGAAGTTGATGCGTATGTCGTTGCCGTTTCGAAATCAATTATAACGGTCTGTTATTTGATGATGGAAAGTCAAGTTGCCTTCGCTGTGATTGGATCCATTTAAGTGAATACAGTGATTACGCTTTGTGTTCACGAAGCGTGTTCAAAATTTGCGTCCTATATGTCGTAGTCGTGTGCCCTTCATATGCCTCTACCGAGTGAGAGGATGGGAGACGGAATTGATATTTTAAACAGGTGGCAGTGCGCTCTTATAAGCGATTGGAGCAATCTAAAATAGCGCTTAAAAATAATCTGCATAAAACTATCGTCTTGATAATTAGCGATCGCTCCCTGAGTCACTCCAGCGCCGACTCGCGTGCCCGTATTCCAATTTCCAAATGTCCCGAAAATCTTCTTCGACGTGTCCATAAATTGCCTCCAATGTCTCATTTATGGCGAAGAAAATCTAAACAGTTTGAATGATTTTCGATTCAATTCCAAACTGGACAATGTCGTGTTTAGTCATCGATTACACCGATCGGCTATTATTACTTGCACGGAGTTATTTAGGTTTATAATGTGTCATATGTTAAAATTAAAAGACTACATAAAAAAGTGCAAAAATGTTTATTGTACGTATTCATTTCGCAGTGATGGATTGTTAAATAAAAGCACGTCATAATGCGTAATCTTAGAGGTTTTTCTAAATTATTGAATTTTTATCTGTGAAAATCTGATGATAAACGGTTAAGCGTGAAAATGACCTCTGCGGTCTTGCTTCCGTGATGTGTAGTGGCTACCGATCGGGTTCTATACGGTAAAAAGTTGCTTGTGGTTTTGTTTAAATAATTACAAACGTTTCGAGCTAGTTTCCATCGCTGATTGTATCTTCTTTCACGCATATGTTCATGCTCGACTGAAGATATGTCAGGAATTTTTCGGAATACTATTACTCATCCATGGATATGATGCATCCATGATCTTGGTACGAATTCAAATATTTTGACCGTTGGATGTTCGTAAACCGCTCTTTAAACCACTTTCCAATGGCAGGGCGACCGGCGGAAAAGTGGTGTTGAACTTTGGTAAACAAATAATATGACTAGCCATTAACTAGATTTTTTCATTTCCTGGATGCCCGCGAGGGAAAATAAACGAAGGGAAGTTAGGTCAGAGCTAATGGGGAAAGCGAGAAAAAAGTACCACCCTCGAAAGACAGAACATCGCTATGAAGTCGCAAATATAATTCTTTCAACACTTTGCTATCACCCGTAATCTTTGCTGGTTAGTTGAACCTTTATCCCCAATGTGTTATAGAGATGCAAAACCTCCCGATTTCTTAGTCAGACGTAGCAATTTTTAATGTCGCAAGCACTTTTCAAGGGCGCTCTTTGCTTTTGGCACGCTCTAGTTGACCGGAAGGCTCGTCATTTACCTTGGGTAGAATCGAACAAAAATATCTCCCCGCCGTAATATTATCCCCATATCGCCGGCGATAAGGGGATTCTTTTGCTTAGCCATTATCCCTCAGAGAAGTCGACACTTCTCGTCAGTCTTATCAATCTGGTCCGATCTTGCGCATATCCTCCCACACCAATCCGGTCTCCTTTGTGTCCTTCAACACCCGAATCATCCCACCTTTTCTTGGGTCAACCTCTTACTTCTGTCTACCCGGTAGACTTACGAGGTCTGTCCAATAAATACGCGAACTGAGGATGATTAAGGATGGTGATTGAATTTTTTGCCAGAAACTGGCGAACAATCAATGCAGCTTGGGGAGGAATTTTGCACAATTTTTTTCAAAGCCCAAATATTCGGATAAAATAGTGTGCACTGTTGATTCTCCTAAATTCCGTTCATCAGTCATCATTCGGAGAGGTTTTCGACGATCGGTAAGGACAAAGGACCTCACACGATCAATGTTGTCGTCAACACAGGTGGTTGAAGGTCGTCCCGGCCTTGAATCATTCGTGGCTTCTCGTTGGTCATCTTTAAAACGCTTAATCCACTTGAAAACGGATGTTTTCTTCAGAGCATTATCACCCTAAACAGCTGTCAACATTTCAGTAATTTCTTGATAACTTTTACCGCACTTGACAAAAATACTTGATGTTGATTCCTTGCTCCTGTTCGGCTCCATTTCGTCAATTTCCATTTTCGACCAACAATAAAAACAAAGGTAACAGAAACTAATTAATAACTACGTATTCTCTTATGAGCGTATGTTTCCGTACGCCTCTTCACGGATACAAGCCAATGCATTCCATTCACATTACTTTTCTGGTGCAGCTTTCTCGTATACTTTCTTTTGTGATTCTATTCCTTCTCCCTGCACCGCATATCCGTCTCAGTGCTTTCATTTCGTCAGCATGCTTGGTTTGAACTTAATATTCTTCCATGGCCCAACATTCGGATCTCTATAATAGGATCGATCTTAAATATTTACTTTAGCTAATACTCTCTCAATATCTTTGTTGCCATATATCTTCTTCCACTTCCTCTCCTCGTGATCATAAACAAGAATCCATAGGTGTGTCCTCCTGGAGATGTGTGCGATGTCGTTTGACGCCCGGTGTTAATAGAGTTAAGAAAAATGCTGGCCGCTGGGAAGGAAATCATGTTGCCCTGAGAGGGGCAGAGGCGTGCCTAAAGCCATTTAATGCGTCGCATGGTTCGCCGACGTCTCCGAATGAGTTGGGCAAACAGCCTTATTTAAGATGACTTCGACGAAGCCACAGTGGCGAGTGAGTGCCTCGTGCAAATGCGGCAGGCCATTGAGCGAAGCATCGTTGTCGCAGGCAATCCCCTGGTGGTTCGGCGGGACAGGAAACGTGCCTGCCGATTGGGAAATGGCAGCTGAAATGAAAATAAAACGTGAAACAAAGCAAAGCGACCCGCGTCGAGCCGTAGAGAGGGAAGTAAAGTTGTGATTGGAACAAAAAAGCGAGGGTTAGTTAACAAAAGAAAATAAAATGTAATGAACTAATCGATCAATCGAACCAATCGATCGTGTGAGAAATTAAAAATTGGAGGAAGTATTCCGCGCTTGATTTCTTATCATTTCAATCAATTTAATTACTTTTGATCCCCTGGATTTTGTTGGTCACCCCTTTGTGGTTTTTCGCTTTTCTAACTCTCTCCTCTCGCATCCGGAGTCGTCTCAAGTGCTGCACCCACAGCGTTTATTTCTCGCGTTCATCAACCTTTACCTGTTTTATTTAGCGGTAAGCTGACCCGAGACGACCCTTAACAAATCGGCAGGTCACAGAATTCATATTCTCTCTTTGATTCAAATGAACTTTCGCGGCGAATCTTCGCACTCCGGCTCTTGCCATCTGCTCTTGCCGAAGCGGCCCGAGCCGCCCACCAAGAACAGCATCCAGAGCCGATAGCGCGTTTGACATAAATGGGCAGAGAAAATGATTCGCTTATATTTTGATTTAGAACATGAGCGTTGACACTTAAGAGCTCTGTAATCGTGAAAATGGGAGTGTGGGATTTTTTGATTAACCTTGACCCCCAAAGGGCACATTTTTCTTCTTCTTCCCCTTGACTGCATGTTATGACACTCCATTCATTACTCAAATGTAATCCTCTAGATAAGGCACCCGAACGTCAACAACCCGCAGGGAGTCGTGGTTTTTCGTATATATGAAAAAAAGGATGGATGTCTTCTCGGGATGATTGGAGGGGTGAGTGGGCGGTCGGTCGCCCACCCCGACTTTGCCGAGTTTCCCTCCCCCCTTGACCCGCTCCCCCCACACCATTTCCACCCCTCCTCCTCCCCATTCCCTTACTCCCCCGCAGTTTCTGGGCGTTGCGCAAGGGCAGCGACCTTGGAGACCTCTCCACGTGAATGAGATTGCGAGAAAATCGCTGGAGGGGGGTGGGGGAAGTACGGATGTTTCGGTCCAGCCTCGAACGCCTTCAGGTGAAACCAAGCGTCGCTTCCCTCCAGCTGCCTAAGGGACAGCTGCGCGACATTTTTTTATGAATGTGGAGCCAAGCCCGCGAGCATTAAAAAAATTAAGCAACGGCGCGTGCCATCAAAAATAAATGCCATTACGTCAGATCAATTGATTAATTCCTTGAGAAGGCAATTTTTTTCGAGACTTTAAAAGTGGTTGATCGTATGATATATGGTTGGCATTGAATATACGAAGGGAAGTTTCCCAGTGATTATTCAGATTTTCAGACGTTAAAAGAAAGTAAAACTGTGTGCATAGTGTTGCATTTAGAATTTTCAAAATGTACTCATTTCAAATACAGTTTCTCGTATGATGGAGCTACGATTCTTAATTGTGATGCCATAGTGAAAGATTGTTGGAGGAAATAATATTATTCCGAATGGCCGCCACTCTGGCGAGGAAAACTTGGATTGCTCAATTTCTTCTTCGAAATTCGCAAAAAAATAGGGAAAAGAGGAGCAGTCTCGGCTCCCGACTTCAGCGTTGTCATTGTCACTCGCGCGAGGTGATGAGGGATGATCCAGGTAAGGAAATGCACTCATACTGATTTCAAGCACTCATGTGAGTAATCGGGATGAAGAACTAGGAAGAGTTGGTCGGTAAAAGTGGGGAAAGGGAATATGGGAATAGAGTAGCCATCCTGATTTAATTTAGATTCTAGCCTTGTCAATATTCAAAGGAGTGTAAAATATTTTGTCGAGCATTTTATGCCGCAAGTCATATTTCCCTGTTAGCCCATTCGGGAAATGAAGGTGAGAGCGTGAACATACCATGTTCTGGATAAAATTCGTTATCCAACTTGGTACTTAACTATTGCATAGTGGAATTAATCGAGGTGGTTGCTTCATGTTAATCCATGGCTAATTTAAATGTATAAGCAATCGTTAGATCCTGAGCAGGTTCGATATTACATTGCTTAAAAAATGCGTGAAAAAGAAATGCTCTGTTGTAAGTTTCTGTCGGGAAATGCCACCAAGCAATCTTAAATGTTCGCTCGTATTTCCTTATTGAATTTTTACCTGCCTCTGCCGGCGCTATCCCCTCCGCCTCTTCTTCGAGACGCTTTCGTCATTCTAAACCCTCTAATTAGTTCATTTAACGGCATTTGCCTCCAATGGATTCCAAAGCATTCATTTTTCTTCCTCCTTATATCCTTAATTTCATCCGACTAGGTACAAACCCGCATCTCGCTTGCCTACAGATTTCTAACATATTGGCACATGCACTTCTTTTTCGTAGAATTACAGAACTATTCGGCCCTGGCTCTCGCTAAACGTAAGTTACGGATGGCTTTAGCAGTTCGTTCCTCATCGTCGAAAAATTTTTATGCTGGAAAATTGTCGGATTTATTAATGTGGGCAAAATTTTGGAATTTGCCCTCATTTAATTAATTGAAAAAATCCAGTAAATTAATACGCAGATATCTTTTGTACCATTTATGTGTCCAATTTAAGGTCCAAATTATTTAATAATAAACGTTTTCAGTTCTGAACCATTGAGTCTAGGAAATAATCCTTAGAACTCGAAGCAGCGTCGTAAAAATAATGTTTAGAATATTGCATTTGCTACTCATTGAAGTTAAGAACAAATTCACAGATATAACTTTGATGAAGTTTGTTTTCTTGATATTATATTGTACAATATTTTCCCGCGAAAGACTGGTGAACTATTAGGGCATAATGCTACCTTTTCCTTAAAAGGTAAATTTTTAGTGAAGTTTGTGTATGCTATAGGCAGCACCGCTGGATTTTCAGAATTCAGGCTTAGCACGGAAAAGGTAATCAGAGGAAAATGGACACTATTCCTCGGGCATCCATGGAATTGTCCTGCTCTTTCACCTCAGCAGATTTGCGGAATAGAACGTGAATGCCAAGTGTGCGCGACAGGCCCGACGACGCCCCGGCACCCGGTCGCGTGGGCACCGCCAAACTTGGGTGTCCAATCGTCTTTCCCTTCCTTCCCTCACCGGTGGGAGTCGAAGGAGAGGCCGACACCCCATTCTCGGGGGATGTGGGCAGGAGCAATCTGTTCCCCTTGCGAACGAAGGGAAAGAACGGAGACCAGAAGAGAGGTTGAGCGGGTTCAAGTGGTCGAGTTTTACGCGCGGCTGTCGCGTGGGATTTATCTTTTTTTTTAAGGCGCGGACAGAATCGTGAAGTCGGCAAAGGCGTTGTTGGTGCGGAGAGATCTCCGCTAGTTATTTTTTTTTTACCCCCCCCCCTCTTCCGCCATGGGGATGTGGGAGCCTGAAAAAGGTGAGAGAGAGAGAGAGAGAGCGGACAGGTTTTGTCCAAATAATTACGCCCCACGATCGGTGGGAATTTGGCAAAGATGTGTAAGTGTACCTTCCACGACTCGTGTCGAGGTTGGTTGATCGCAGCAGAGCGTGTCATTGCGATGCGAATTGAATCTAGCAAGACGTGCGGCATCTACAGCGAGACTTAAAAGGCAATGTTACATTCCGCAAATCGCATTTACTCTTACTTATTGCAATCACACCGCATCGACATTTCTCATCCGTTATATGTGAGTTTTATAAATATGAGTAATTGTTTGCTTGAGTCGAGTTTCCATAGGATCATTTTTGGTCTCTAAGGAGCAAGATAGTTCTCTACATCATTTGAATTATTAATTAACGAATGTATCATATGCTTAAGAGAATAATAAAAGTTTGTTTGATACCATTGCTAATACTCTCCCACTAATAATTATACAACACATTAGTTGTAAGCCTAGGGATGTCTATGAATTTGTTTGTGTTATTTTTTTTAAATCAGTTACATAGATTGTTTTTTATCTTCTGTTCTTGCTGATTTACTTTATTTTATTGGCCATCTATTCTGAAATATATTGAACATGTTCACATGAAATCGTACTTGGTCTCTTCCATCATGTTATAAATGTATGGACTGTGAGTCACTCATGATTGATAATATTAATATCAGTTATTAGTGGTATTGTTTATAGAATGTTTCATATTTTGGGAGTGTATATAATTCCCGCAACAATGTTCGTGAAATCCTTTGAATATTTGTTAAACATTGACTATCTGAGCATGTTGTGAGCATCAGAAACTTTGGCATGTGATTAAGTCATATTTACTCTCTGGAACCATGTATTTTTAAATTTGAAGTGTCCACAATCACATCACCAAAAGTGTTGCATATTTATAATGTCTCGGCACAGTTAACACTGCTGTTACTGATGTCCTATAAAATGATTAATTAGCAATGAACCAACCTGTCAACTCTCATTACAACTCTCAAAATGATAAATTGAAATGCTGATAATGTGCTATTTTTGATATTTTTAAATACTGAACTCTCAACCAATGAACAAGATAAATTGTATATGATATATTGATCTCAAAATAACTTCAAATGACCACATTATTCTAAGCTATTTTAGCATTTAAGTTCAAGTTAACTCTCTAAAAATAATTGTAACTGTGTATTTTTCAAACTGACTTACTGTCACTGCAAAAAAAAATACCTCCTTTAACTTTTGTCTGTTGCAGCTAAAATTTTAGAATTTGTTTTATCCCAGAGTATTTTGTCATTTTTATTTCTGCATGTGTTATATAAAATAATGAAATTAAACATAATTTTCCTTTCCTTGCAGACATAGCAATAGATTGGTCAGATCATGCACTATGGTGGCCTGCACGGAACATGTGGCTCAGTCGGACGCGCTCGACATTGGATCAGTACGGCGTTCAAGCAGATGCCCTTCTTCACTTCACCCCGATGCACAAGACCCTGCGTGTTCAACTTCCCGATCTTCGCTACCTTGACTGCCGTGTTAATTACTCTGTTGACACAATAAGTGCTGTTATCAACATTTGCAAAGACCTTGGTAAGGAAGCCTTCCATTTTAATCCACGTCATTGTTGCTTGTGCCTCACCTTTTGAAAGCTTCATTATTTCAATCTAACCTGTTGATCAAACTATTGCACTGCAGTGCTAATGACATGTTCTGGGGTATGTTTTTTAAAGTAATGGAGGGGTTCATTGAAAACTTCTCATGTTATTTAGAATTGAGTTCTAAGACATTTGGGTGTTGAATTTTATATATATCTAATTAATACTAATGGCAGCATGAACAATGGTTTTTAAATAGAAGAGCAGGATAATAGTGGAGGTGGAACTTCCTTTGTTCTATTAGCCCCACAGAATGTCAGCCTATTGGCAGAATAGTGTAATGCTTTCAGGTGATAACGACGAAGTCTTGGGCGTATATCTCTCTTTGGCTTATTCTCTTTTTTATCTCGATGATCAATGTTTTTCTCATTCATTATTCAGTGTGTGGCAACATAACTTCCTTTTTTGAAAGCATTTTGCATTGGAAATAAGAAAATTAAGTTGCTGCACTCTGTATTATGATCACATTTAATTTATGTAATTTAGTGGTAACTGATTCTTTAAAAAAATTTAATTATTATATGAGGTTTCACTAGGAGGAGGGAGTTGATGACAGGGGCGTTGAATAAGGATGTTAAGAAAAGACTCATTTAAACTTTGATATGGAGCCTAGTTATGTACAGCGTGGAAGCAGGAGGATAGACATACTATAGATTGGAGGCTTTTGAAATGTGGTTGTGGAGAAGGATGGAGAAGGTGAAATGGACCAAAAGGAAAACAAATGAGGAAGTACTAGGTATGGTGGGCGAGGATAGGGGTTTGTTGAGAGAAAATCCTATGGAGGCAGGAAAAATGGATGAAGGGCATATTGATTGAGTGGGATGTAGGAAGACTGTGATAGAGGGGAGAATGTTAGGCAAACAAGGAAAGGGCAGGAACAGGATAGGGATACTGGACATGATGAAGGGAGGAAGAAAGTGCACAGAGATGAAGAAGGACTTGCCTTTTAACCGGTATATTACTTAATAAATAAAAATAATGAGGTTTCACATTCAGGGTGAGTGGTGAGTCAGATACTTTTAATTTGCTGCCCAATTAAAAAAAATTGGTCTCAAAATTCAAACAATGCTGGCTTAGATCCTTGGATGATTTGGATAAGATATTCTTTAATCAACGATTTAATTACTCAACATATCCAATCATGTAAGGCAAAGTAAAATAATATGAGTAAAATATCAGATACATTCTGCAATTCTTCTTGGCTTTTGGTTGACAAGTGTTGAGTTGATGGATAATTAGTAAAAGAACATATTATATTACATTTAGTTTACTGTTGTTTAATGTTGTATTTGTAAACACAAGAAATATTGAATATGCACATTTCTCCATAAAATTTAAATTTTAAGTGCAATCTGTAATTTCTCCCTGGGGTGAAATCTTAAAAGGTAACACTTTAATATTACTTTCATTTCAAATCTTATGATCTTTATTAATGTTTTTGCACATAACTGCATTTTTAATTGAGTGAGTGTTGTTGTGTTTTCCTTTGTAGGCATCAGACATCCAGAAGAACTGTCACTCTGCAAACCGCTGGAGCAAAACCACCTCAAATATAATTACAAGGACATGCCCAAGAAGCGAGGCATGGAGAATGGCACACCAGGAAGGAGTCCGGCACACCCTTCACCCGACACGAATACATTCATCCCAGCAACGAGCAACAATGGGCACAAGCATGAAGGAGATGATATGGGAGGCTCCAACAATAGCCTTGATCGAAGCCCAGCATCCCCGTTCTTGTGTGCTCCAGTGTCAGGGTCACATCCTCGGACATCATCAGACAATGCACACACGACCTCCCCGAATCACTCAAACCATGGCGGGCCAGGGAGCACCACACCTGTGAGTGATCTGCTTTGAGTGAGCCTATCACTTTGCTGTCATTAATTTTGCCTAGCTCTATTGTTTTCTTCCCCTGTGGAGGTGTCTTGGCATCTTCTGTCTATCTCATGGAAATTGTAATAGGGTTTATGTGTTTTCTTTATTTAATGGACATATGTGAAATTTTTATTCTCTTATTAATCTTCTTCTACCCTTCTATTGGCCTACCATATTAATGAGCTCATGATGAAGTTAAGGAAAACAGTCCCTAATAATGATTTATAACTTTTACCATTTTATTGCCTTACCAAGTAGTGAGGAGGAGAAATTAGGGAGCATAGTTCGTAAAGTTATTTCCTTTTCTTTGTTGTGTAGGGTGGGACATGGAGAAGGACTCCGCATGGAGGTGATGCCAATGGATCAGTTGGCTCACCTCTTTATGGCAGTGCAATTTCTCCACCCAGTTTAGTCCTCGATGGGACCCCAAATGGGGGCGGCAGTTTCTTTGAGTCCTCTGCCTCCTCCCTTGCATACAGTCCCGCAACACCAAGCCCTGAGGCAAGGGCACGTCTCCTCAGGCCAAAGACACTGGTGGAGAGGGCACGGCTCAACGTCGCGTAAGTTGTGCATTCTTACTCTCTACAGCTGAAATGTATTTTGGTTTTCTATGTTTTTCAATTATCTGTGCTCCATCATTAGCTCACAGATAATCAAGAGTTGCCTGTAAGTTAAAAACCATTTGAGCTGCATGGGTGGAAAAATTTTTTTATTGACCCTAAACATGCCTGACTACATCGTCACTGAAACTTCACCTGCCACTTGCTTGATTAAAAAAGAATCCTATGGGAAACAATTAAAATGAATGCATATTATTACTGGTTGTGACTAGGCATTATGTGAGTAGTAATACACCGTTTTAATAATTACAGTGGAAATGGGATAAAATACCCTTTTCTCAAAGTAAGCCATTGACCAGATCTCAATATTTGATGCTAGAGAATTTAATAAGCCATTTAGAATTATTCAGTGATCATCAATTTTTACAAAGTAGAGCCTCAAGTCATTGAATTCATTTTATTTTGTTTTATCATTTCCTTTTATTGACCAAAGCAATGGCAATATGACTAAAAAATTTTGAAGAAGTTTTGAAATCTTAATTTGATCTTTCTCAAAGACTGGAAGTTACGGTAAAATAAGGAACATTTGAACAATTTGAGTATGTAATCTGCTTTTTGAACTCATCCAAAATTAAACTTAATAATTAAAAGATTTAATTCAAGAGCAACATTTTGTTTGTTGGCAAAAATGCTTTCCTCTCACTGTTCATATTTCCCCAACCAATGCCTGGAGTCATCCATCAAGGAAATGTCTATCCTTATCATAATCTGGGCACCAGGGTGAGGCAGTTATTAATTATAAGAGTGGAAGTTAAGAAGATGATCAAAGAGAAGTCTACACTGATGTATTTTGGGTGTATACCCAGTTGTTTGCTACAATTTTTTTCTTACTTAAATGTAAATTGCAAAAAATCTAGAAGTCGAGGACATAAATTGATTTCATAGTTGTTTTAATTTGTGGTAAAATCCGTTCTCAACCAAAGTATTCTGTCCCATATTGGTCCCTGATGACCACAGTAATGGAAGTGTTTATGTGTCAACTGGTTGGCATGGTTTTCTTGAGTGAAAGTCTGACTGAAAGAAAAGTTAAATTTATTGTAATAATAAAGCAAAAGGGATAAAGCAAAAGGGAACGTACTATGGCCGAATGAATGCAATGAATACAAATTACCCAAAGCCATACTCTCGGGGGCACTAGTTAGGGGACACAGGGGAGGGTGCAAAGAATAAGGATAACAAAACTGCACACACTCTCTCACTCCGGTATTTGCAGTGCAAATTGACCGTTGCAAGTCACAAACACACACACACACTCAGGGTTTACGGGGGAAAAAACCCCTCGCCAGGGACCACACACTCAGACAAGGCAAACAAAACCACACGCACTCCTTCACTCCGGTATATGCAGTACAAATTGACCGTCGCAAGTCGCAAACACACATGCACTCAGGGTTTACGGGGAATTTAACCCAACGGCAGGGACCCTTCACTCAGACAGACGTAAAAATAGAAATAGTAAAGGAATGGCACGCACTTCCTCACTCCGGTATTTGCAGAGCAAATTGACCGTTTGTGAGTCGCAAACACACACGCACTCAGGGTTTACGGGGCTTTAACCCAGCGTCAGGGACCCTTCACACAGACTAGGAATACGGAAAGGGAAGTACACTGTGATGCAGTGTACGGGGGGAAAAAAAAATAGTGCCGAAAAACCTGACACCAGGTGTTTCGCCTGCCAAGCAGGCCTCTTCAGAGAAGAATAATCATTGTAATAATGTTTAATAATGATGATAAGATTAAAGATTGAGTTTTAATCAGTCCTCGTGAAAATTTCTCCTGCAGCTGGTTGGACTCGTCTCTGTCAATCATGGAGCAAGGCGTAAGGGAATTTGATACGCTCTGCCTTCGCTTCAAGTTCTTCTGCTTCTATGACCTCAACCCCAAGTATGATGCTGTGAGGATCAACCAGATCTATGAGCAAGCAAAGTGGCAGCTCCTGAACGAAGAAATCGATTGCACCGAAGAGGAGATGCTCATGTTTGCTGCCCTCCAGGTTTGTCACTTTCACTTGTGCCCTCTCCACTTAAGTCATCTATAGTTTAACACTAGCTTACATACTTAACCTTGCTCATCATCACTTTTTCAGGCTCTCCAACAACCTTTGTTTGAAAAATATTTGTACTGGTTTATATGTGCTAAATAATAAATAAAATATACATGTACGTGTATATTCTTCTGCTCACTGTACTTTGCATTCTGTTTTGTATTATCAATCAAGTTAATAATATTTAATGTCATTTCATTCTATACCTCATGTATTTGTGATTAAAGAATTCAGCATTTTTTTCTAGTGTTTACGGCTGTTGCTAAGGTTTTAGCTATGTTGAAAGGTAACTTTGTTATTTCTGTTTACAGTTGGATGATCTCAGCTTTCTCGGTTAAAATGTCAAAATCGAAATCAATTTCTCTTTTCTTTCTATTATATTGCAGTTTTCACTTGTGCTAATTTATTGTAATTTTCACTTGTTCTACTGAAACTTAAAAATTAGGCAGTTAGTAATGCAAAGAATTTTTGTTTAATAATTTGGGTGTGCAACTTGATTATATTTAATAGTTACATTCTCGGGGAGACATCAATCACTCCTCAACTTCTTGGAGCGTGTTTTAATAAAATAAACTTTACTGCATACAATAAGGACCACATGTGAAGTGCTTATTTTAGCCGTTCCACTTCGCAGGAGTAAGGAAATGTGGTAACATTGATTAGGTGGCTTTTTGGGAGGTGGGAGGGAGGAGTAGCGGCCGGAACTGCTGGGGATTCAGCCAATTGGACTATGCTGTTTCATCAGCTGGAAGGTCTACCATGTTCTCTCTGCTTTTGGGAGAGTGGTAGCAGGTACTGGTGGACACTTCATGCAGTGTTTAAAGTAGTTTATATGAGGGTTTAGAAAGAGCGGAGCCTCTATGATGTGATTGTTTGATTTATATAGCTGACCCTAAGCTTAGGATAATATGCAGATATGGAATTGCCGTGATGTAAAATGAGAGTATAACACAAAGCAATCATTGTTTTACATGTGCAAGGTTACGCAAAGCCGAGTTTTCGAAGGATTGGGATGAAGAGGAAGCTTTAGAGCATCCTCTACACTTCCTAGCCCTAAGCCTTCTTCTTTCGAATTGCTTTTAAAACATAAAACATTATATGGTAATTCCATATCAGTGGTGCTGCTTCTTTCAAAGGGCATCTATGCATTTCCTCAATGAGAACATCGTTTGCTTTCAAAAATTAATACCTAATTTATATGTTAAAAGCTAGAGAAACTGAA
Organism: Hetaerina titia; assembly: GCA_037158775.1. Classification (NCBI taxonomy): domain Eukaryota; kingdom Metazoa; phylum Arthropoda; class Insecta; order Odonata; family Calopterygidae; genus Hetaerina; species Hetaerina titia. The sequence goes on from CM073778.1 coordinate 80,983,079, forward strand.
TCACCATGAACTTTTTGACTGATAATTTGTGCACATAAACCTTCAATGTTAACTTTTTAGCATTAAAATGAGGAGAGGTACTTGCACTTTATTAACTAGCAATGATTTTAGCTATCCTAAACATTTTGGAAGAGTTAATGCAATAAATGATTAAATGAAGGGAATTACAAAAAAAGATCCAATGCTAATTCCATAGGGATATATGTAAGACATGATTGTGCCTCTAGAAATAAGGCCTTAGTGACTCCACAGACAAATTCCCCTCATCACTGTGGGTAAATGCTGCTCTACTGTGTTTACCAATGTATAGCTACTATTTAAAGCACTATGCATGATAAGCATAATGTTATTCAATCTGTTACTGTGGTTCTTTGGCATAATGGTTTAAGTAAGGTACTGTAATAACCTGCTATAAGAGTAACTGCTTCTGAAAACTGGAAAGTGATTTAATTATCTCTTCCAAAATACCACAGGTTCAAGTGACACTGCAAGCTGGAGTTCCACAACCAATGCCTCTGGATGAATCAGGCTCCTCAGGAATAGGCGATGATGATGATGAAATTGATGCTGCACTCACAGATTTGCAGGTTACACTTGAAGGGTCTCACATTACAACTTCATTGGGAGAGCCTGGGGATATAATGCAAGTTCCAGAGCTGTATGATTATCTGCGCTTTTTGAAGTAAGTACCTAGATATTTTAACTTGCTCATATTCATAATAGATACCCAAACCATGACTTATTCCCTAAAGTTTGTTGAAACCTGATATTAATGCTAATTAAATTAGCACTTGTTTCAGTAGAGATATTGTGATTTGAATTTCTGACTTGGTATTTGACAGTCTCTTTGCAAAATCATCTTGATTCCTCCAGTTGAATTTGAATTATTGCTTTGAAGAGGCTCATATTTCAGTTACTAGTTAATCTTTTTAATAATTGGTATTAAAATGTCTAAATATGAAGTTACACAGCTACTAGCTAATACTAAAGCCCCTCGGAGGCTTGCTTGGTATGTCTGTTGAGTGAGGTCTTCTCAGGTCTTCCACCGGATTAGGGTCTTCATTGATGCCAACATTACGGAAACCGACTTGGTCATTGTCTTTGACTGAATGCCATTTCATCACTTCTGTCTTATATGTATGATTGTCTTGGAATCATTTGTCTTCTGATTGGTCTGTAGACCAACATTAATCTTTGCATCTCCTGATTGGCTGAGTATTTTTCCTGATCTACAATGCATTTCATAATAAGTCTCCAGTTGTTACATAATTCAAAACTTGAATCCTTATTGAAATTCTTCTTTTGGAGGCTGATTTCAATAGACTCTTTGTCCAATGGATTCTAATAGCCTTGTGAGCGGTGTGGTATTTTCACCATGTCCCATTTAATGACATGATCTTGGCTAACCTTGTTCGGTGATCACATATTTTTCCAGCTGTCCCAATCTTAGGTAACTTTTAAGTTCTTCCATTTTGATTTCAATCGTGTGACCTGTTTTACTGATGTAAACCTCTCAGGGTATCTGATATACCCCAGGAGTCTTGAGGCCAATCGATCATTCATGTTGACCAGCTGGTTCCTAATTTTGGCAGATGGTGGATGAATCGTGACAATGTTGAGTCTCCAGAGTAATCTAGAGATTTTTCCAGATTACATAGAGATGTATGGCAGGCAAGCTGTGGCGACAGATTGTTTGTCCATATCTTTTGTTCACCTTCAATGATCTTCCAAGGACCTTTTCAGGGCCAGGGATATCAACTGCTTGGTTTATCTGTTCTGGAGAAACATCTTCCTCTGGTGTTTAATTTTGCCTGGCAGACTCTCCTTGTTGGCTATAGATTTGGCCCTATGTATCAATGATGACAGGATGGCGGTGGCTGCTACCATTGAAATAGAAATCAATGTGGCTTGGTTTGTGATAAATATATCCCAGCCTTCCATCTGTAAAAGAGAATTAAACACCTGAAGAAGACAAAAGTAGATAGAAGGAGATCCTTTAAGTGTAAATATGGGACCAAAAAATAGTGTGGAATACATATGTATCTCTAAAATTTGAGAATCATCTTTTAGTTTTGAGCTTTGAAAAAATCATAGATCATGAGCAAATCTCTGAAATAGCATACGTTTTCTAATAATATGGTAATTTTTTAGGAGTAATTGAGTTTTTGCTTGCTGTTTCAACTATGGATTGCTACTTACCTACCCATCCACCCGATATTTTGTAACTGAAACCTAGAATGGAAGCTACTTTTAATTTAAAGTGCTACTTTAAAAAATGTGATCTGTCAATTACCTTAAAAACTCATTTTTCCATGGAACATCATTGAATGTTTTAGGATCGTATATTCTCAGCCACCTCCACATTATATGGCTCAACTAAAAGTTTTTTTCATGGAAGTTTATTGTTGAACTTATACTATTGCTCTTCTTTTAATTTCAACTTAGTTCATCTGTACAATTGGAATTTGAAAAATGTTGTTCTTTGTTGCTTTCTCTTTTCTTTGCAACAATGATAGCACAGCAAATCCTCCTCAGTGATGCCTTCTATTTTTTAATTAAATGCCTGAGTGGCTGTGGAATTAAATATTTTGAAACTTTGAGTTTTAAACAAACACTGTGAGAGTAAATTTAAGTAAATGCATTTGACCTGAAGCATGTTTGTAATTATTCAATTTTCCAAACAACAGCAGGGTATGCAAACACCTCTTATTATGGAAGTGGTTGAAATAATATGTTTGTGAATTTAACTCCTCTATTGGTCATCAGTGTAGTAATCTCTCAGAGTGCTTAACCTTTAGTATATATATTCCACTGGAAATAATCATAAATTTTATCATTTTAGGCCCAAGAGATTCACACTCAAGGCTTTCAAGAGGTTCTGGTTTACTTGTCGTGATCTTCACCTAAGTCTGTATAAGACAAAGGAGGATGCGATGAAGGGTGCCTCAGCTGCTCATACCATTAATCTCAGGGGTTGTGAAGTCACACCAGAAGTGAACCTGGCCAGTCGGAAGTTTGGAATCAAGTTAGAAGTACCAAGCTCCGAAGGAATGTCAGAAATGTGGATCAGATGTGATTCAGTACGTAGCTTTGGAGTGGTATTGCCCAAACATATTGATCGATATTAGTGAATTTAGAAAAAAAAATTTTTTTTCAGTTGTTTGAATGAGTATAATTATCAATCAATCATGTTTACAAAACTTTGTAATCATTCTTCACCCCTGGAAGAAGTATTTACTATTGATGTATTTAAATCATATTGAATGTAAATTTTTTTGGAGAAACTGTCATCTCCTTACCATATGGGAACGTAGCAGTGTTTTAAGGTTATTTGACTTTTCTTCAGCTTTTGTTAGGGAAAATACAATGGTACTTGGCAATTTCCTCTAATACTTTTGCCCTAGTAATTGAAATGTGCATTTCATTGCAACAATTTCAGAGAGTAAAAATCATTAGTCTTGACTCTGAAATTGTTTCAATGAAATGCATGTTAGAGGATGACTCCGTTAAAAGTTACTGTTGTGGCATCTCCCGCAGTTTCTTGAAAATTGAAATGTGCCTCTTAGGCTAACATTGAGTTTTTAATTTTTTTTTTAATCAGAACAATCAAAATTATTGGCTTAATTCTTACTGCTCATTCACACGTAAGAAGTTTTGTCTACATAGTTAGCCAGGTTGTAGATATCAGGCTGAAAAACAGAAATGGAGTTGCAACAATTCATTGTTTATTGCCATTAGCTCCTACTTCAAACTCTGTCATTAATCTTATGTTTCTGCACTCTCTCTCTCTCTGTCACCCTTAAAGGAGGATCAGTATGCCAAGTGGATGGCTGCCTGTCGATTAGGAGCCAAAGGGCGTTCCCTGGCAGACAGTTCGTACGAAGCCGAAGTGAAATCAATCATGGCATTCTTGCAAATGCAGCGCCCAGCACCTACTCCTGCCATTAGTCCTAGCTCTCTCGATATCAACCCAGAGGATTACATTGCTCCAAGGTTCCTCAGAAAGCTTAAGGGAAAGGTAAGAGGAACTTAAAGTATTCGAGAATGCTATTCAGTGTTGAAGTTTTCAGAAAATGCTTTTAACTCTTTGATAGCCATAAATAGATAATAAATTGGTTTGATATTGAGCTTAGTAACCAGTATATTCTTCCATATAAACTTTTTTAGAAGTAATTTTTGTTGAGAAACGCATAATAAAATATGCTTGAGTACATAATTATAAAGTCATTGATGAGGAAAACTTGATTGTTTTCATTAAAAACATTTCTCCAACTTACCCAGTAAAATAATGCTTTCAATGGGGAAACTGCTATTTCCCTTTTGATATAATTATTTGCTTGGCTTATTTTTCATTAATACCTTAATTTTAATCATCTAAATATGCAATTTTTTTCCAGAATAGTAGTTTTTATGTCTCTCTTGGCATATAACCCTATTATTTATATAATCTACTCTTCTTTTAGCTGAAATGTTGATCTTTTTCTTACAGAATTGTAGAGGATGCTGTCCGGCAGATAAAGAATTGGTAACTAATATTTCTCAAGCTGTTTTTCTTTCCCTTAGAACAGCACTAGATATCAGCGATGTCTGCACCAATTTTTCCTGCATTATTACCTCTCTATTTGATGTTTTGCATGCAGGAATATTCTGCAAATGTGCTCCCAGTTTTCTATGTTCAATGTGTGTATCTATAGTATCCTGTGTGCTCTATCATAGTTTAGGACAAGAGCATACGTTAGATGTGCATGGTGTCTTTCCTGTCTTAATCTGTGCATATTGTACAAATGCCTAACTTTTTCCACCAGGAAAATATTAATTATTTTTAGAACTTTTGAATGAGAACTACAAAGAATTAATATCCTAAATTTCTTTTGAAACTTGTTACTCACTGTTCTATAAAAATAAATTATTACAAATAGTCATACCCAAGGTCCCTGATTGTGCTCCTTTGATTATATGTAGTCATATTACATATTATGTCAGGTATTTCATTATGAGCACACCTTGGTGCCAAGCTTGTGAGTAGTAGATTTAGGGGAAGTGACCAACAGCTGAGGTCATTTGCACCTTGAGGGATGGCTGGGAAGGAAGGAAGGGAGGAGAGAAACCTGGCTTTGACATTAGCCTACTCTTTTGCAAAATATGCCAAGGGGTCTGCAGTTTAATATCCCATCTCAATCCTCACTCAAAGGCACTCAGGGGCATACTCACTCAAAGTGTTCTCTGCAAAGCTTCTTAAGAAGAGATATTGATACTAATGAAAAAGATCTGCCTTCTCCAAGATTCGAGCCCAGGTCCTCTGGGTGGGAAGCCAGTACGCTGGACATCACACCATGCTGATCCCATTGAAAATAATGCAACAATTTCAGAGAGTAAAAATCATTCGCTTTGACCGGGATTCGAACCCGGATCCCTCGATATCCGGCCGAGTGCTTTAGCCAATTAAGCTACCGAGACGGAGACTGAAATTGTTGCATTATAATGCACACATAGCGGGTGACTCCGTTAAAGTTACTGTTACAGTTTCTTGAAACCCATTGAAAATGTTCCATGGGTCATCTTCATAGCGATGTGTGATCCTTAGGACATTATTCAAATTTCAAATGTGCAGTCAGAGCTCTATGTAACAAACCCCTAGGAATCAGGAAGAAAAAATGTTTGATGAAGGGGTCGTGTTGTGTGGCAGTTGGTCATTTCTAATAATAAAATTGTGATGAGGCATACAAATGAGAATTTGTTAAGAATATCATGCTAATATTCTTTCACTCAGAGCAGTGAGAAAAATATAATTCTAAAAAGATGCAATAGAAAATTTTAATTTAATGTAAATGGAGCTGCAAACAATAATGTATTAATGTAACTTGCAATGTAGCCATTCTTTTGTTTGCACGAAAATATTGATTCCCTTTCTAAATATTTTTTAACTGTTACAAATATGTTTGAATACCAACCATTTCCTCTGAAATAAAGGTTGACAATTAAGTGCACTATATATTTCTTGTGATTCCTACCATATTCAAGGGTAATTTTAGATTAGTGTTCATTCCTGTCCGTTTTTCTTTTTTGTGTTATGTTGCATGGTTCTGAGAAAGTGTGTTATTGCATGGTGTAAATATTTACACACATCAAAGAAGCTCCAAGAATGAAATTGATGTTAATTGATAGTAAATACACTGGGACATTGTAATCCAGTGAATAGAGCTCTAGATTAGTGAATGAAGGGTCCAAGTTTGATTTCCGAGCAGTTTTGATTTTTTTGGTGTAAGATCTTCCTGGGAAACCATAGGCGACAGAGTGAAAGAAACTAGACCCCCTTATTACCCTGTTTAGGTGTGAATTTCAAATGCCATTGGGCTTACTACTAGGTGAGCTCTAACCTCACCTATGAAACTAACCTTTGGGTTGATTACTATGGTTTTTTTTGCAAAAATATAGTTAAGTTTTTAATTCTCAGTTGGTCAAATCTTCTGAATAAATACAAATAAGAAATTGTAGTTATTGGTGCAATGGTGCATGTGAAACTGTAGTCAGATTTGATGATCCCATTCTTATTCCAATTATGATCCGTGTATATAATTAAAAAATCAGGTTAAATACTCTTAGTGACTTAAAATACTGACTGGATTAGGGATGGGTGGTTAACCCTCTGATGACATTCCAAGAGTGACATATTAGTCGCAATATGAAGGCAAAAAAGATTACTATGCGGGCTACCAGTGATGTCAGGAATGGAATCATGGGCAAAAACAAAATGTTTTTTTAGATCTGCAATATTGTGATAAATATTGTGGAGTTGTTTTTATGAAACATTGAATTGTTGCTATCTGAAGTTCTCCAATTAGTATTGATTTTTGTGACAATATTATTCCAGCAAAATTCCACATTTTCTAGGGTCCTTTCAATCGTGGAGTTAACGAGAAACTCAAAATTATTTCTTTGTTTTCATCCCCAGCTGATACAGAGGATCCTAGAAGCCCACGGCAATGTTAAGTCACTTGCACTGACAGAAGCAAAAATGAACTTCATCAGGGCATGGCAGTCTCTTCCTGATTATGGTGTCTCTCTCTTTGTTGTGAAGTTTATGGGCCACAGGAAAGAAGAGCTCTTGGGTGTTGCCTTCAATAGGCTTATGCGCATGGATATTGCAACCGGTGATCACTTGAAGACATGGAGGTTCAACACTATGAAGGTGAGTGACTGACTATTTACATTAGCTGCAAATAAAAATAGAGGTGCCCCAAGTCTGTTTAAAACATTGTTCAGGAGTTACCTTTGACATTAGTTTCCCATCTGGTATTTTTTCAATTAGTCTTGTGGCCACACATATATTTAGTAATTTATTTATTTGTTTATGGGAATAACTCTTTTACACAAAGAAAGGCAAAAAACTTACATTGGTTCTACAAATATTTACAAACCAGCACGAATTACACAAAGTTACGTACTCATTATTGAGAAATTAAATATAATTTGAAATTATAGAAGAATTTTGATTTGCAATGCATGAAAGACATTTTCAGGTGGTATACTGGTACGAAAACATCCTAGATAGGTTAATTAATGTAGACAAAATATCAGTATTAAATAATAATCCAAATTAAAAAAATGGAACAGAATATTAGAAATACTATATAGTATTTGTTACAGGCCAGATGATGGTACAAAATGATAAATGTTAGAAGTAATTATTGACATCGCTTGTGGCATCGATTAAAAAAATTTTCCCAATGGGCATTAGGAACAAATTATTGACACGTACAGATATTGACATAGCAAAAATTAGCATTCTAAAATTCTTAAGATATTTTTAATAACAGTTTTTTAAGGGATCCTGATGAGATTGAAAGTAGGTCAATGTAATCACAACTGTTTGCATCTATCATAATCTGGCGAGTAGTAAGTGTAATTTTGTGCATGATATCTAATTTCAAAGAGTGCTTTATACCATGTATTCTGTGAAGGTGCTTGGAAAGATTTTACTCTTAGGAGTTCTAAGGAATCAATCTTGTTATGCAGTAATTTATAAAGAAAAGTTATGTGAAGAGTGAATGTGATTAATTTTTCTATGGTTTGCAAAGAGGGATGATTTAGTAGAGGTAACATTTATTATTTCAATATTACTCCTCAAATTGGGATTAACGTGATAGATTGTATTAGTATTGTATTGTAATAGAACTGTATCCATTTTCACACTTATTTAACACAACCACTTTCTTAATAGCAATGTTCAACATTATCATCAGTTGTAACCTGCGCTGATAGATCTCTCTTTATGTAGGTTATGGGATAAGAAGGGGGGGTGCGTGAGGAAGGGTTGTTCTAGAAGACTAAGTAAATGGGGGATGGGGTAGATGGTGGCATACAAATTTACGAGTGAGAAGAAAGGAAAAAGTTGGATACTTATGATGTGTCGGACATAGTATCAGCCTGTGCATTGCAAGTGATTCCCTATCCCGACCTCACTCACCCAGTTTGAAATTCCCCACTTGAAGAAATAAATAAAATAAGAAAACACTGTGACCACCTCCACACTCCTCAAATGCATGTATTCCTCCAATGATCTCCATAATAATTGCCATCCCCCCATCCCTTCTTATCATGCAACATATATTAAGGAGATCTGTCTGGTACTCAATACACCCGATGGTAATGTTAAAACTGGTTTTTTAAAATTTACAAAAGGTGTAGAGATGGATACAAAGTTATTTATCCATAATATTAATTATTTTTAATGAAGTTTCATTGGATTTAAAAAATATAAATTGAGAGCCACATCTACTCAATCTAGAAATAGATTTTCAAATATTCTATTGTTAGTTTGAAAAGATATATTCAAATCATGAAGAGAAGACAAGTGTCATAAATGTCATAGATCTCTGTAATCAAGCTACAACATACAAATTTGGTGCAACTATGTTTTTCATTTCTTCTCTAATTGCAGGCATGGAATGTCAATTGGGAGGTTAAGCACATGATGGTTCAGTTTGAGGAAGGAAATATCATCTTTAGCTGTCTGTCTGCTGATTGCAAAGTCATTCATGAGTTTATTGGCGGATACATATTCCTTTCGATGCGCTCCAAGGAAGCAAACCAATCTCTTAATTTGGAGATGTTCCACAAACTGACGGGAGGCTGGGCTTAAGCCTAGTCGAGTTATGCGTGTTTCATCCTGAGCAGTGTATTGTTACTAAAGCCTAGTAGGCTGCATGGAATGTATTTTTAGAAGGATGTGTATATGTTAATTGCCATTTATTTTGCATGTTGGTTGATGGATGTTGAAGAGATGCAGCAATACTCGTGGATGAGTATTTAATCATGTATAGCTGTGGTTTTTTTCTGAAGAATAGAATGCTTAACTAATTAGTTGCAGAGATGGTCTTCAGAAGGAGTAAGCACAAATACATCTATGTGTTGTAATGCACAGTTTCAAAGTGCCTTAGATAAATCAATAATGTAAAGCCTTGAACCATTTCCATTTGCACAAAATTCCAAAGTAACCTGATTAATCCATTTTAATGTTTATTAAAAGCTTTTCATATACTTTATAAAATGTTGACCATATTTTTCACAATCAAACATTTATTACAAACATTAAACTATACCATTGTAACAAATATATATAAATATTATGTGCTATTGCAGTTTTATTGTTATAGTTATAGACAAAAAACATATGATGAATTTTAAAAGGAAATGTTAATTCTACCATATGCTCTTGCAGTTTTAGCTCTATATATTTTTTATTCAAAATATTAAACTGTGAATGCTGTAATGCCAGTTTTTTACTGATGCCATTACTGTGTGACAAACACGTGTACAAGAATACATATTTATACAATTGTGTATATGCATAATGCCTTAAAAGGGTGCCATTTGTGGCCTATACAGCAACCACTGTACCACCAAATACTTTATACATCATCAATATTTTGTATTTTATAAATCTGGAAATTGTGTGTTGTATATAATTTGAATGACATGTGATTCAAGGGGACAAATTCTAAATCAATATTGGTACACTTTTGTGTTTATAGCATTTAAATGCTACTTTCTGTAGCATTGTACATATTTTCAGAGCTGGTTTTTAGGTTTCTTCTTGTCTCCTGATACCACACTAAAGCACATTTGGTTCATGTAAGAAGTGGCAAATTGACTTTGTAAATATATTTCTCATGGAATTTTAAACTGAAGTCTTCCACCCTTGGCATCCTATAATTTTTATAAAATGCTTTGCTGTGAATACAGTATTTCATTTGAATTGTTTGCTTGTTGTTTTTACAATACCAATGGTTTTTAACTATTAAACATACTCTCTACCAGTCCGTTTTTCTTACGTTTTTCTAAAACCCAGATAGTGATAGTTCAACCATACATGATCGTCATCATGAAGAACTCACAAATTTAAATTGAGGTTTTTTAGCTGTCTAAAGTTTAAATTTTGATTGGCTGAGAAAAAATGGATTAATAAAAGTTAACTGTTGGTGTAGAACTAAAAAATTACTGATTTTTACATTAAATATCACCTTGAGTAGCTTCAGGCATGATGTGGTGAAAGTGAACATCCTAATTCTTGTGAAGTGAAAAAGTGAACTTCCACTAATGATCAGTTATTCAAATGTCACCTTTTTTGGACTAGTATCACTTGAAAAAATTGCTATGTGGAATCTTGTTCTTGGATTATAAAAATCTTGGACTTAATTCATGGAGAATTATGTAGACATAGTATTACCTGCCTTAAAAATAATTTTCCATTCATACTTTTATAAATTCATTAATATTTTGAGCTACTCTTAAAATGGATGTTGTATTTGGTAGGAGAAATATCACCTTAACATTTTTGTCAGCGTTTTGCTGTGCAGTAGGATTTCCAGGAAGGTTATCAAGATGCAATAGAATTTTAAGAATAAATTTTATGTTTTTTAAATAATCTGGCTTGAACTGAGGAAATTTTGAACCAGTCCATGAACATACTGCTCATATTAAAGCCCTTCATGTTCAGTTTCAGTTAATATCTTTATTTTTCCCCTTTAAAGCAGGTGGGGGTTTTGTAGCATCATAAAATAGCATTGGTTTGCCCTTAAAATCACCAGAAACAATTAGGCACAATAATGATATAGGCAATCCTTAGTGGGATGCTAATCACTTCTCCTTTGACGTGCACCTCCTTCCTAATTGCTTTTCCAAATAATGACCGTTTCATTGGTGTGGAAAATTTGTTGGGGTCTGTGAACCTCTTTTATCTTTTAGACTGCTGGAACCAGAAAGTTTAAGTAATGGCTTATTCACTGGCACAGTTCATATTGATGAACAAAAAAAGAACAAATGGATGACGATTTGATATTACTTAATAGTCATGAGTTCTTCCATGAAATGCAAACTAAATGAGGATTCTTGTCAATTGCAGGCTTTTAATGTCTCTGTTGAAGTTATTACATTAAATGGAGGGGAAAAGGCTTCCAAATATTGAATAGGTATGAATTAATACATTTTATTGTTAAAATAAAATGATGTCATCCAGTAGTAATGAGGGGAAATAGTTGCTTTATTACTCGATAAAACCTGAAGGTTACTTAGAAAAACATTGCATTCAAGATCTGTTTGTAAATTTTTAATTTGACAAGTTGAAAAGGACTCTTGACTCCACAATCTTGAAATGATGGGGTGAATCATTGAAATTTTGTTTCAGCAAGAGGACTGAATACTATGTCTTCATGAGAAGAACCATCATGTCTGGTGAAATGTTGAATTTACTTTGTATGGCTTTGTAATGTGCGAGCATTTACCATACAATTCAGGTAATTTTGCAGCGTGCTGTTCATATGTTGTCATAAAACTCAATGCTACTAGCCCATTATGAGAAAAATCATGATTTTTCATATGAATATCAGAATTATAAGATGCTTGAAGAATAGTGTATTCTGTAACTTTTTCTCATGCTTTTACATCAAGAATCACCACAATGTGGGCAACTGGGCATTTCCTAGTGAAACCCTATTTTTAATTAATATTATATAAGCTATTTGGTGTGATATTTGTAGGGTACAATGCTGTTGGTTTGCTTGGTGGTAGGTTAACTTAATTGCTAAATCATCATCAAACACTAAACGCAGTGCCTTGTCACAGTAGCAACACCTCTATTCACTTCTGCTTCCTTCAGGCTAGCATATGATCAGAAGCCTTTTTCATTGCTGTGGCCGAAAATATTCTTCTACAATGATTTAAGTTTAAACAATTTGTATAAATTTCATTCAGAGTTACCTTGTCAACCTCCAGCATGTGTTATTAAATATTTTTATTGATTCTTTTTGTTTGAAATATAGAATAATGGATGGGTCATTCAAAAGTAGAATATCCTAAAATATGAGGTGGAAAAAACAAACGATTCAAAAATCATCAAAAACTAAAGGCAATGCCTTGTCGCAATGGCCTCACTATACCCTACACGGCTCTATAGCTATGTCTCTCATAAGTCCATCTCATGCTCCATGTTCTTGAAGACAGCAGCTCTGGAGTGTCCTCTTGGTTTCATTATTTCATTAATCATTGGTATAACATTTCATTCAAATGTGTTCTTAAGGAATTGGTTACGCCTTAGTTAATATCTGATTGATTTTACTCTTCTTGATTTTATTGTTTGTAAGAGTTATCTCTTTTCTTTCACTTCTGTTAACACTCTTTCATTACATTTTCGTTCTACTCATCTTGTTTTTGTAAGTTTCCACCAAGTCTACATTTCCATTACTTCATGCTATTTTTGTCCTGTTTTCCTGTTGTCCTGATTGCCCATGCCTCACATCCATAAAACAATACCATCAAAACGAAAGTTTTGATGAACTATTTTCGAGTTTATAAGTAAATATGGTTACTGACTAGTAGATTCTTCTTGTTTTTAAAAGTTTGTTTTGCCAAAGTACTTCTCTTAATCTCAGTTTCACATATATTTTTGTTGTTTATAACATTTCCCTGGTAGCAAACATTTTCAACTTGATCCAAGGTAATGTTTTCCATTTTTATGTCAATTTTCACCATTTATTTTCTCATTTCTGTTATCATTATAATGTTATTTTTGTTTATTTTCAATTTCAAATCTTCTAGGCCTCTGGATAGCATTTTGAATATCTCAGTCATGTCATTTTCAGAGTTTGCAAAAATCGCCATATCATCAGCAAAGCGGATACTATGAATTCTTTTGCTATTCACCTTAATACCTGGTGTCCTTTCTATCATTTTTGCAGTTGCTTCCTTGATGAATTAATTAAATAGGAATAGGGATAGAGGACAACCATGTCTCACAATTCTTTTTACTGTCATTACTATTATTCCTAAATTTATTCCTGTATCCATTGATATCAATTTTAATTTTCTGTCTTGTACAAATTTAAAATCAATATTCTATCTTTCCAATCTAGTTCTTTTTTCATTAATATCAGTAATAGTAGTCTCCAGTCAACTTTGTCACATGCCTTTTCCAAATCTCTAAAGGCCACATATGTATTTCTAAGCTAAATATTAAAATAGGCGGGGAAAAATAGAGCAGGTAGAACAGTTTACATATCTCGGAAGTGTTTTGGGCCAGTACGGTCAAACTGGTAGGGACGTAAGGAGAAGAATTGCGCTAGGCAAGGAGGCTTTCTCAAGGAGGAGGGAGTTGATGACGGGGACATTGAGTAGAGATGTTAAGACAAGACTCGTAAAAACTCTGATATGGAGCGTAGCTATGTATGGTGCGGAAACGTGGTCACTGAAGCAGGAGGATAGACGTAGATTGGAGTCTTTTGAAATGTGGGTGTGGAGAAGAATGGAGAAGGTGAAATGGACCGAAAGGAAAACAAATGAGGAAGTACTGGAGATGGTGGGTGAGGAGAGGGGTTTGTTGAGAGAAATCCTATGGAGGCAGGAAAAATGGATGAAAGGCATATTGAGCGGTAGTGGAATGTTAAGGAAGGTAATAGAGGGGAGAATGTTGGGCAAGCGAGGAAAGGGTAGGAACAGGATAGGGATGTTGGATGGGATGAAGGGAGGAAAGAAGTACACAGAGATGAAGAGGGACCTGATGTAGTTTAGGTTGCTGGATTGGGTTTTGTTTGGAGTTACAAAATATGTATTTGATAGTTGTGTCCATCCAAAAACCTACCTTAACCGGTAGATTACCTAATAATAATAATAATGTATTTCTATCAATATTTATCTTCCTCTCTAAAATCTGCTGTAGTGTTAATAATGCTTCCTTCTCTGGTTCCTCTTCCTATCCTAAATCCAAATTGATCATCTTCTAAATTTTGATTGATTTTTCCTTTTATTCTGTGTTTCATTATCTTTAAAAGAATTTTTGTGTTGCATGAAAGAATGGAAATTGTTCTATAATTGGAACAATCTCTTTCTTTTCATGGGGATTGTACCTATTTTATTTATTTATTTAGCATTAGTCCAAAAACAGCACATTTTGGCTTTAACATTGGACTATTAACAATGATAGTAATGATTGCATTTACAAACACCCAAGCCCTAGGTGGAGGAAAACCCAACCAGGCGGGAATCAAACCCGCGACCCTTGGAATGGCAAATGAGGATGTTACCCCGCTGCAACCGGGTCGGCAAATTTAACAATTAGTAAATCTTCAGATACCTTTCCTGTTTCATAGAATTCATCAATCATTTTGAACAACCTTTCTTTTTTCATATTGCCCATATTTTTTAGTATTCCTCTAGATTTATTGTCTGGGCCTTTTTCTTTTTTTACCCTTCAAACTTTTCAAAGCAAAAATTAATTCTTCTCTGGTTGTTGAAGGACCTAACCTATTTTTATCCACACCTTTCTCATCCATCTTATCTTTCATCCACTTCATCATTTTCAAAGAGTATATCACCATTTTTTATCTTGAATCACATTTGTCCAGGTTCTTTGCATTAATTGAAGTGATATAATTTTGGTTAATGCTTTGTCTGATCTCTCTCTAACCAAATCATATTCTATTTCCTCACATCTTTATTTCTTCTATTTTTCTTTCTCTTCCTGACATTTTTGAGTGATTTGATTCTTTAACTTTTTGTATTCTTCAAAATCTTTCCTCCTCATCTTATTTCATGAGATCATCTCTCTATTTCATCTCTCATGAGATTTAATATTTCTTTGCTGATCCATGGTTTTTGCAGTTCTAGTTTTCTTTTTTCTGGTATTTTTTTGTGTTGCATTTGTTATAAATTTTTTCATATTTTCCTATCCTTCTTTTTCCCCAACCTATTTATTTATTCTTTCTGCTAGCTCTTGGGCAACCTCTTCTTCTTTTAACTTTTATAAGCACCATTTCTTTGGTATATTTCATTGGTATTTCTTGAACCTAATATTGCACTTTGCCATCACAAGAAGGTGGTTATGATCCATGTTGAAACCAGGATATGTATGTCTAGACTTGACCTGTTTCTTCTATTTTATTTGACTAGTAAATAGTCTATTTGCTATATTTTAGTGTCCCCTGATGCTCTCCATTTATATCTCCTTCTAAAGGGGACATTGAAGAATATATTAGTAGCTATCATTTTGTATTGTTCACAGAAATCAATCAATCTTTCTCTGCTGGTGTTCTTTTTCCTAATCAAAACATTCCAATCAATTTTCAACTGGTTGTTTGACTGGTTATATTAAAATCACTCATTATAATATGTGTATATGTATGTATACACATATTATAATGCATATTATATGTGTATATGTATATATTCATATATATATATTCTGACCTGAAGAAGGCCTCGGAGTAGGCAGAAAGCTTAAATCATCTACAGTGTGAGTGTCCTTTTACGTGTTATCTGTTTTATTCTGTGTTCTATTGTGCCGTCCAAAAGTTATATTGCTTTCGTGAGTACTTCCGCATCATCTATATATATATATATATATATATATAAATTCACTGATAAGTCATAAAAAACACAGAAACCAAAACACAAAAGAGGAAAAACTCACTGGTTCTCGAATTTTCGGTGGTCCCACCACCTTTCTCAAGAGGAATTAGGAACAGAACCTCAGTTCTGTTCCTAATTCCTCTTGAGAAAGGTGGTGGGACCACCGAAAATTCGAGAACCAGTGAGTTTTTCCTCTTTTGTGTTTTGGTTTCTGTGTTTTTTATGACTTATCAGTGAATTTACATTACACGTTTGTGGGTTTTCCAAAAAAGTGTATATATATATATATATATATATATATATATATATATATATATATATATATATATATATAAATTCACTGGTAGTCATAACAAACACAGAAACCAAAACACACAAAAGAGGGACTCACTGGTTCTCGAATTTTCGGTGGTCCAACCACCTTTCTCAAGAGGAATTAGGAACAGAACTGAGGCAGAGGAGGGCCCGAAAGCAGTGGTAGGAAGGAGGTATTCTACTTCCTCATCTTTGCTCTGTGTTGTTGGGAGGTATACTGTTATAATACACAGTTCAACAGGGCAAGCTTTGAGTTTAATCATAATTATCTGTCACTAGTGATATATGTTGATGACATTATTTTACCATTTTCATCTTAAGATAATTGCTACTCCATTTCTTCCTGGTTTAGTATTCCCACTATGGATAACTCTAAATTCCTCCAACATAAAATTCCCATTATTAGTCCAACTTATTTTGCAGTCACCTAGGATGTCCATTTCTGATTTTTGTATTGCACTTTGACTTCTTCAGGTTTCCCAGGTTTCAAGAGGGATCTTATATTCCATGTCCCTTTTATGAATTTATTCTTCGATCTACCCTTGCTAATAGCTTTATCCAAAAAAATTCTCCCACCGGAAATCTGATTAGGGGAATTGAGATTCCGGAATATTTTGTATTCAATGTAGCCATAATTGAACTAGGGATCTTTAATGCAGTGGTTTCCATGTTGCCTTCTGAACTCTCATGCCACTGGCCATTAATTTTGGTTCCTTCACCTTTATGCTTGCCTGGAACAGGAGAATGCCCATACAAGCTCATCCACCCTTAAAAGGTTGTTGGTTTTGAGATATTCCTTATAGCAGGAGACACTTGTTCACCAGAGCTTCGTCAATGATAACAGGGTGCAGCATGTGTTTGAATTTAGTTGTCATGTGTGGAGGTGAGGATGACAATTGCACAGGAGAGGCTATACTACCATCACTGTATCTTACACCTCAAAATTGCTCAACATGAAGTTAATAAATCAGATTTTAGTTATTATGATGGGCTGTTTACTTTTCCTTGAAAGTCTAATTTATTTGCTAAAGTGTTACAAATACCTTCATTGTGTCTTGAAGTTGGATTTGTGTGCAGTAATTCACTAGATGAAGTTGTTACCCTTTCTGAAGTCCTTGCTTTTCCATTTCAGTTAACATTTATCTTACTATCTTTTCTCTGGCTGTATTCTCTTCTAACCAAGGTTTTTTCAAATTTTTACCTGGTAAAACGTAGATATTATGTAAAAAAATAACAAAACATTCTATTTGTTGGAAGGAACAAAAAGCACCAAACCCTAACATATTTCTCTGACATTGCGCATAAGAGTATTTTTAATTCTATAATTAATTTTTTTTAAATTTAAATTTGAGTTTTTATACAATTTCACACAAAAATCAGACAAGCTTCATTCTTATGCGAAATCATTTAATGATAAATATTGTTTGCAATGCACAGCATCATCAGGTGACAGCATCATCAGGGACACAGCATACCATGATGCATTAAATATATTTTATAATATTACATTAATTAATATAATTAAATGGATTACTAGAATTTTTCACCAATAAGGACCAAGACTTCTATGAGAGAGGCATTATGAAACTACCTTTAAAATGGCAACAAATTATACAACAAAACGGTGCATATTTGACCCAAATCGGACAATCCGAAACATCCTAAATAAAGTTTGAATTTCACGCAAAAATAATGGATTTCTTTTTCCCTGACCTAATATGTACTATTCCAGGGGGTAGAAAGGTGATTGAACGGAAAAAAAAGGAGTCAAGATAGGGAAATTATATTAAAAATCCCATGATACAAATCAAAATAATTAGGGAAGGAGGGTGGCAGGCAGTTACTCCATGGGAGATTGAGTTCAAGGGGGGGAGGGGAGAGGTTGAGCCCTGGTGTTTGGAGTGTGGTGGAGGGGGGAGCAGGTAGGGGACTTAAAGCTCATTTAGCGAAAATTCCCTTTTGGTGTTAGCCTTTAACAATATCAGTAACCCCTCGAGACCATCTAACCTTAGACCTTACCTTCTCTGTGTAATGCAGTGAATTTGAAAACACTATTGTGTTTGTTTTTTAATAAATGTTTATCTTTGTTGTGTATAAAGCACATCCAATGTTAAGTTTGGCATTGGTAGTTCTCCCTGTCTGCTCGATGTAAACACCATTGCAGTTGTTATATTGAAGTTGGTATTCAGCGCTTAATATTAACATGCCTACTGATAGAAGGGAATGTCATGCAGTTCTTCTGTCAACCAGTAGTTCTTCCCAGAGTATTCCAAGATTCATATCCCACTCAGATGGTCAAAGCCAGAAATTTTTCAATGATCACAATTTTGCCATGGGTTTCATGGAACCTATCATGTCCAAATACTTTTGTTTGCTGATGGAAAGAACACTTTTACAGAAAGAAAGGTAAAAACATAGTTTAGTTCAACAATTACATAAAACAGTCACATTTGGGTACAAATTATGTAAAGTTGCATAATCGTTATTGAGAATTAAAATATATTTTAAAATTAAAGAAAAATGTTGATTTGCAATGCATGAAAAACATTTTCAGTTGGTATACAAGTTCACACACATACCTACTTGGATTAATAAATGTAGGCAAAATATCAATATTAAATAATATTCTAAATTAAAAAATGGAAACAGAACATAAGAAATATAGTATTTTTTATAGGCCAGATGATGGTACAAAATGATAAATGTTAGAAGTAGTCATTAAATAGACCTTGTGGGTTGGGTTAAGAAAATTTACCGAGAAGGCATTAGGAGTAACTTATTGGCATATACAGATATCCACATAGCAGTAATTAGCATTCTACAATTCTTTAGGGACATTTTTTAAGGGATCCTGGTGAGATAGAAACTAGGTAAATATAATTGCAACCTTAGGCAAGTCAAATCAATTTATTTTTGTCCAAGGATTTGTTGTACAAATATAGGACACATCAAAGGGCATCTCTCATAATCTGGCTTATAGACGAGTAGTGAGTGTAAATTTGTGCATGATATTTTATTTCAAAGAGTACTTCATACCTTGTTTCGTATGAAGGTACTCTGAAAGATGTTGCATTTATATAGTCCATTATGAAAGTAATGTGCATGATTTTATTGCGATGCAACTATCCATGGCACTGCAGTAAAACCGGGCAGGAAATGTGGAGGGCGGTCTGACCTTCCAATGCAGCTGGTCATCAGTTTGCTTTGAGCAATCTGAATGGAAAAAGGTGCCTCCACTTGGTGTGTTTTTTGACTTTGTAATACAGCACAATTGCAAGCATTGCTGAGTGAATTGGAGGTTCAGTGCGATAGATATGGGATGAAAATCAATGTTAATAAAACAAAGGTTATGCGATTTTCCAGAAAGAAAAAGGCTAAGCTAAATATTAAAATAGGAGGGGAAAAACTGGAGCAGGTAGAACAGTTTACATATCTCGGAAGTGTATTGGACCAATACGGTCAAAGTGACAGGGACGTAAGGAGAAGAATTGCGCTAGGCAAGGAGGCTTTCTCAAGGAGGAGGGAGTTAATGATGGGGACGTTGAGTAGGGAGGTTAAGATAAGACTCGTAAAAACTCTGATATGGAGCGTAGCTATGTACGGCGTGGAAACGTGGTCGCTGAAGCAGGAGGATAGACGTAGAAGGTGAAATGGACCGAAAGGAAAACAAATGAGGAAGTACTGAAGATGGTGGGTGAGGAGAGGGGTTTTTTGGGAGAAATCCTATGGAGGCAGGAAATATGGATGAAAGGCGTATTGAGTGGCAGTGGAATGTTGAAGAAGGTAATAGAGGGAAGAATGTTGGGCAAGCAAGGAAAGGGCAGGAACAGGATAGGGATGTTGAATGGGATGAAGGGAGGAAAGAAGTACACAGAGATGAAGAGGGACCTGATGTAGATTAGGTTGCTGGATTGGGTTTTGTTTGGAATTTTAAAATATTTATTTGATAGTTGTGTCCATCCAAAAACCTACCTTAACCGGTAGATTACCTAATAATAATACAGCGCGACAGAGCGTTTGCTTGACCATGGCAATACCTCCAGCCACACATCCTCATTGTTACCAACTTCTTGGCCTGGAACAGCACCCTGGTGGTCCCCTTGCCCCCTAACAGTCCCAACTTGCCCCCGTGCGGCTTTTTTTTGTTTTTCCAACTGAAGAGAGAGCTGAAAGGAAAGCAGAGAGTGACTGTGGAAAACATCCAAAAGCATGCTACAATGCTCCAGAGAGACATTCCTGTCGAGGAGGTTCAGGGTGTCTCACAGGCATGACAGCCATGTCTCCGCAAGTATATTGATGCAAGGGGAGAGTATTTTGAAGAATTTTAAGCATTTGTACAAGTATGATCAATATATCCATATTTCCCAGAGAATGCTCATTCCTTTTATAGTGGACCTGTAGACATTCTAAGGAATCAATCTTGTTATGCAGTAATTTATAAAGATAAGCTATGTTTTTGATTTTACAATGTTTATGGATGGAGGTAAGATTTAGTGGAGGTAACATTTTATGATATCATAAAGATCTTTGTGAAAATTGAATTTGAATGCAATTTTGTGCACAAATTTCCTTTGAAAATGTTTGATTGCATGAATATGGAGTTTGTAGTAAGGTGACCAAACAGTAGGGCAGTATTGACAGAGTGACCTAACTAATGAGATAAGCAGAATTTTAAATGGCTTTACATGATTAAAGATTTTACAGTAACAGAAATTAAATCCAAGTAATTTGTATGCTTTAGATTGAACATAGTTAAAATATTGTTGGAATGTTAACTGTAAGTGAAATATAACTCCTAGGTCTTTTATATTTGTTAATCAGGCCATAGGATAGTGGCAATGTCTATATTGATAATTCTCTGGACTCCTTTCTGGCTGAATGTTACAGAATAGTATTTTTTTAAATTGAAAGTTTGATAGCAATGCTCACATGAGGATTTAAGTATATATAGGCAGTTTTGCAGAGTTAGGTGATCATCAATTGATTGAGTTGTTAAAAACAATTCTAAGTCATTGACCTACAAAAGAAAAGGAATTGGGTCTAATGCTATCATAATATCATTTATAAATAAGTTAAATAATAGTGGACCCAGTTGGGATCCTTGGGGAATGCCTGATGAAGGATAGAAACATTTACTTTTAGATGCATTAATTTTTACTCCAACTTCTCTGTTGGTCAAATAAATTTCCATCCAGTCAAGTAAGATACCACTGATTCCCAATGTGTCCAACTTTCTAGGAAGAAGCTCGTGGCTAATAGTATCAAAAGCCTTAGTGAAGTCAGTAGATATAATATCTGTTTGAAAACCTTTTTCAATATCTTCTATAAAATACTTTTGAAACTTCAAAAGATTAGTGAGTGTTGATCTTTCTTTAGTGAAACCATGCTGCTCAGGGATAGTGATACTTTTAAAGGTAGGAGTTAGCTTACCTAAAACCAATGGTTCTAAGATTTTTGTTATTATTGGGAGCTTGGCAATCGAACAACAGTTAATTAAATTATTTCTGTTACCCTGCTTATGTATTGGTATCATATATGTGGATTTAATTGTGTCAGGAAAAATTCCAGTAGTGAGGGGATTAATTAAACAGTGTACGAGTCTTGTATACAAAGGATAAAGTAATGGCTCAAGACACAACCTCAAAAGTGGGGCTGGGAGTTCATCAGAAACACAACACTTTTGGAGGTCAAGTTGATCTACTATAGTGTACATGTCTTCCACTGAGATTATTATAGATGACATAGAAATAGAGGTGTAAGTATGAAAATTGTGCAGAGGAGAATCATCATGTTTTACATACACAGATGAGAAATATTTTGCAAAAAGGTTTATCATGTCATCATATGAACAAGTAGAAAAATCATTAAAAAACATTATATTGGATAGCCTGTCTGTCTTCCTCATACTGCTGACATGATTCCAAGAATGTTTGTTATTATGTTGGATAGCTGACTGTTACCTGTTGTAATAATTCCTTATCGGTTTAGCACATTCTAACTTTAACTGTGAACATTTAACACAAGATCTCCATTAGTATAAATGGTAGAGTTTAATTTAAAAATTGTTTACAGACAATGAAACCTAAGCAATACATTTCAGAGTTTATATTTTCGGAGAAAGCAACAACTTCTTTAGTAAAACCACTACATGACAATTAGTTGACTGGAGACTTATGACTTTATAGGGTCTATCTAACTGAAGAAAGGCTATGGGTACCTGGGCATAGTTTATGAGGGAAGAATCCTTACACAGGACTACATCTCACTAAGGAGTGCCTTACCAAGATGGAGACCTATCTCTAAAAGCTTTTCTGTTTGAAGTCTCATATGATTGTTCAGTGCAGAGTTGTAGAGAATCCATCATGGTATTCAAGAGTACTGGAGTTAATTTTGAGCGAATACCACCAGTGTAAATGTGTTTAAAGTCTATACACACTCGCTTCTTCTCAAAATACTTGTCCAGTCAAAACATTTCATAATTAAGGGGTTGACATATCTGGACAGAGCAGCTTATATACTTCTTTATATAAATTTGATGGGACCAGCATGGTTTTTTAATTAACAAGGGCTGTTAGAAGTAAAGAAGTTCATTATCTGGACATTTTACTAATCCACAAAATATCAACTGAATGAAATCATGAATATTAATCATGTCCTATAAATTTTTTCTGGAAGTAGAAATAGGGAGACATCCCTCATTCAATTTAAAATTAATGCTGTAGCCTCTGAATTGCAACATATCAGTCTTAGTATCATCAAGTGTGATATCATATAGTATTTCACAATGATCATTGTAGATATCAATAAAAATTTTATTGCACTATATTTTACTTTAACAAAAATATGCTCATTATTTCCCTTTATCATTAACAATTTCTTCTAGAAAGTCTTACAAGTGCTGCACTCCAGGTGTAAAATACAGTGATGCGAGTGTAGTCTCTCCTGGTCAATTGACAACCTAAACCTTTTTTTAAATTGGTAACTAAATTCAACCACATGGTGTACCCTATTACAACTGACAAGGCTCTAACAACTGAGTTTCTCCCAGTATGTTAGGACTACAGCAGCTTTTAGAGAGGAGGATAGAGATTAATAGAAATACATATGTGACCTTTGATGATTTGGAAAAGACATTTGATAAAGTTGACTGGAGACTATATTGACAAAAAGCTAACTTAATTGGAAATATAATTTTAATGATTTTAAATTTTTACAAAACACAGAAAACCAAAATTGATATAAATGGTCGTAGGGAAGTAGAAAAAATAAAAAGAGGTGTGAGACAAGGTTGTCCCCTATATCCCTGCCTATTTAATTTATTCATCAGGGATGCAACTGCCAAAATGAAAGAAAGGACAAAAGGCATTAAGATCATGGTAACAGTAACTGGAAAGAGAAAAGAAATTGACCAAATATCCATAAATATAGAAAACATTACCTTGGATAAAGTTGAAAATATTTCTGGGTGGGGGAAATTAACAACAAAAATACATGTGAGACTGAGATTAAGAGAAGAATAGTCTTGGCAAAATAAGGAATTAAAAAAAAGAAGAATCTACTAGTCAGTTCCCATGTAAACTTAGAAACTAGTTCATTAAAACATTCGTTTGGAGGATATTGTTTTATGGATGTGAGGCATGGGCAATCAGGGCAACAGGAAAGCAGAACAAAAATAGCATGTAGCAATGGAAATGTGGACTTGGAGGAAACTAACAAAAACAAGATGGGTAGAAAGAAAATGTAATGAAAAAGAGTTGACAGAAGTGAAAGAACAGAGATCACTCTAACAAACTATAGGACTAAGAAGAGCAAAATTAATCGAACATTTACTAAGGCATAACTGATTTCTTTAGAGCAAATTTGAAGGAAAAGTTTTAGGGAAGAAACCAAGAGGACATCCCATGGCTGCTTTCTTCAAGAACATGGAGCATGGGATGGACTTCTGATCATACCTGTATGCTAGCCTAAAGAAGCAGAAGTGAATAAAGAGGCAAAGTGAATAAAGAGGCATGGTATGATGACAAGCCGGTGCCTTTAGTGTTTGATGATGATGCACTGCAATCAAAATGCCTCAACCTAAAACACTGCCACACTTACTAATCAATCTCAATCATAACAGAAAATATAGTTTAGTAAATCAAGCTTTAAGTCGATGATTTTCTGACAAAGCTATGTCTACTTTGATGGGATAACATCATAATGAAAAATAGGAACAGTGCATAGGCATCACTTTATCCAATTTTGTTCAGAGACTACATATATTTTGACAATGCATTTATCTTAAAGCAGTCATTGCTAAAACATTTTTTGAACAACTGAAAGTGACTACTTAATTTTGAGGTTATTATTTGCATTCTGATGCCTTTCTTACAACTCATTCCGTCATTCAGCAGATGTTATCACTATAGAGGAGTGAAGCCATTCCATGCAGTAATACCAGCTATGCATTGTAGTTTACCACAATTGTTTTTGTTATGAAGAATAAAATTTGTATTCACTTTCAAGCTGACCAAGACCTGAAGTGGGCTCACATTTCTAAAAGAGAATCAAGTTCCTTTTGATGTTTAGTGGTTTTTGCTTAAACAAATATAAAAATCTGGGCACTGAACTCATTCAATTTTTTCAAGCATTGAAATCATCAGCAGAAGATTAGAAAGCTATCTAAGAAAAGCAGGGAAACCATTGCAGCAAGTAGCCAGCTGAATTGAATTGCATGATGCTGCACTTCCTACAACTCACCTTGTTGTAGGAATTTCTGCAATCATTCTTTTCAGTGTGACCAAATGACAAACATGTCATCCACATATCTCAGCCATTGTGTTGATATCTTCTTGTATGTATCAATTTGTGCCTTCTCTTCAAATTCCTACCTATAAAGGTTGGCTACCACTGGGAATAATAGAAAACCCAATGTATCCTTCTGTTTGTTTGAAATGCCTCCCTTTACACAGGAGGAATGAATTCTGAGGGCAGTGCACCACCAGCTCTGTGAGGTTTTCTGAAACTCCACAGTAGGTTAGACGTTTGATGATGTTCGAAAATTTTTGAATGGGAATGTTGGCAAAGATCAAAGCAATGTAAAAACTGATGAGGAAATCACTTATTGACAGTGGTATTTTTTGGATATGTTGTTACTATCAAAAAATGAGTTAAATGATCCAATCAAGGAACTATAATATCAGTTTAGAAATGCTTCTCCTGTAGAATAATTTATCCTATTAACTAATAATGAAAATGGATGTACTATGAAGTATTAACAGCATACATAGTAATTTGAATTTATATAATTGAATTGCATTGTGGGTCATATACAGTCATAGAATATTATCCATTATAATGCCTATGCCATAGAAAGTCAAACTGAAATTCTTCTTGAATATGAAACTCAATATCCAAATTTCCTGATAATAACCAACTTTTTTTCTTTGAGGCTGTGATTTGAACTAGATAGTTATGCCACTGTTCGCTAAGTTCATTGCCCACATAGTAGACCTGGAATGCTGTGTAAGTAATAATTATTTCAACGTTTTTCATTGGGAATTCTGACTAACAAACAAATGACTGAGGATTCTAGCAAGTGATATATAATGTACCTCCTTTTTTAAGGTTGCTCTAATGTTTTAATAATTGGCAATATTCTAGTTTTTAAGGAAAAAGTAGGAAGAGCATATTGATAAACAAAACTATAGGAAATGTTAGTAGGAAAACAGGGATTACAGATGACATAATCATATGAAAGAAGGAAATGGAAGAATACAAAAACAAAATAAGGGAGAAAGAAGTAAAAACGTACAAATGTAAACTCGGAAGGGAAAATAATAGAATGAAATAAATGTGGTGGAAGATACTTTTGAGGGAATGGGGAAACAAATGTAACATACACAAAGATGAAAGTACAATCAGGAAGTAAGAAGGAGAAATCTGTAGGGCTATGGCAAATATCTGCATGAATCAATAATGTTCAAAATGACAAATGAGTAAGACTCATAGTGATTTGTCATTTGGAACTTATTGATTCATTGTGCAGAATGTCATGAATGGCTCTGGTGACATTCTTCGCGTAGGTGCTGACTGAGAGCTGGCAACTAGAAAAGAAAAAGTCTTGGCCAACCCTTTGGTCACTAAAAAATGATGATTGACAATAATCTAAAAAAATCATGTATCATCAAAGCTCTTTTTCTGATGTGTTATTTAACAGCATTCATCGACATTTAAGTGTGAAATTCTTTTCTTTACTTCTATCTGGAAATTATTTAATTTGTTTTTTTTTCAACTCACAATCTTGAACTTTGTTTACCCATGAAAATCTTAATATTAATGACTTAAGATTATAATCTTCTTCAATAAAGACAGGGACATTAAGTAAGGATGTTAAGAAAGACTCATCAAAATTTTGATATGGGGCATAGTTTTGTGTGGCACGGAAATGTGATCACTGAAGCAGGAGGATAAACATAAATGTAGATTGGAGAGTTTTGAAATATGAATGTGGAGAAATATGGAGAAGGTGAAATGGACCGAAAGGAAAACAATTGAGGAAGTACTGGAGATGGTGGGTGAGGAGAGAGGTTTGTTGAGAGAAATCCTATGGAGGCAGGAAAAATGGATGAAGGGTATATTAATTGGCAGTGGGATGTTTAAGACTGTAATAGAGGGGAGAATGTTAGGCAAATGAGGAAAGGGCAGGAATAGGTTATGGATGTTGGATGGAATGAAGAGAGGAAGGAAGTACACAGACATAAAGAGGGATCTGATGTTGAGCTTGAAATTTGTCTAAGGTATGAACAGCCTAAGTGTTTGAAATTGGTTTTATTAACATCGTGGACTGTGGTGCGTCGTGCATGACTACGAATGCCTGTGACATTGTATGTACGGTATTTTGTCATAACATCTTGTTCCTTTAAAGCCCCCCAAAATTTCAGAGTGTAAGAGGACGTCTCGGTAGCTTAAGTGGTTAAAGCACTCGACCGGATATCGAGGGATCCGGGTTCAAATCCCGGTCAAGGCGAATGATTTTTACTCTCTGAAATGGTTGCATTATAATGCACACATAGCGGGTGACTTTGTTAAAGTTACTGTTAAAGTTTCTTGAAATTTATCTGTAAATCCTCAGTAAAAAAAGGCTATGTATATCTACCCTGTTATATCTTTTCCTAAAAAAGGTCCATACTATTAAATGCTAATGAACACACAGGTACAGTTCCTTTTATCCTCTGTTAAAATAATTTTTTAACAACCTTATCCAGCATGTATATTTTTGTTGTTATAATGTTTACCCAATTATTACTTATTGTTTTTGAACCTTATAATCTTGACTGACCTATTTAATGTATTTATCACATGCTTCAACCTTCAGGCAAACCAACAATTATCATTTTACTAACAGTAGTTCAACTATAACTTTTAAATACACACTAGGAAAGTTCTTTATGCCTTAGTTCTCACAGTTTTACTTTCCTTAACTCTCATTTGAAAATCCACATTGTCTTTTTAAGTCACCTCCTGAAAACAAACATATCTATGCTTTCCTTTTCCATTTCACTTTCTGTGTTTTCAAAGTTCCCTGTTCTCATCATTGTCTTAAAATTCTGTGTCCCTATTCATTTGTGGCCCTCTTCTGAGTCTTCTTCTAAGCCACTTTCAGCTTTGGTGTGCAAGTATTTAATGTGATGTTGACCACGTAAACCTTCCCTACCCTCTTCCAGGCACAAAAATGGTCCAGTGGACAGGGTCAGATGTCTTTCAATCAATAAGGAAGAGATACTGTGTGGACTGCTCTCCATTGGGCTCCTACTCATTGATCTCCCCCCGCCACACGCCCTTGCGGCGGCTTGCGGGGTATTATGTAGATGTAGATGTAGATCTCTCTGATGTGGGTGACCCTCCCATGGGGATGAAAGTGGAAAGGAGCCTCTGGTTCCATATTACATGAATTTTAGAGACAAACCTTGGTGGTGCATGGTCACCAGTAGCAACACAAATACTATCTGGGTGGATGAAAAGCTCACCATTTGTTTACCCCTCTGGTCATAAACCATCCATCGCCATGACTATGGCGGAAAAAGTAAATGGGAAGTGTGCCTTTCCAAAGTTTGATAGCCTTGGAAAAGATGCATTATATCATATGAATGTTGACAAAGAGAGATGAGTCAACCAGTTTTATTTAATAATCATATAAAATGTATTTATTATAAAAAACTCAATGATGATTTCTAATCAAGAAATTTTTGAATTGAACTGAAGTTGATTTGAGTTGATCTTTGATCTGAAATATCATGGAAGATTACTTTCAGCTGTTATTGAGACTACCCAGTTTATTTCCAATTAAACCATGTTGGGCAATAGGAAGTGAGCATACATTCATCTCCCTAATCTATTTTCCTTTGTTATTCTTAGCATCATTTCTCTATATTATATTTCATAATTTCTTTGTTATTTTGAGTGAGTTTATTCTCCTTGATCATATAAAATACATTATATATGATTTGAGTGCATAATTTTTCATAAAAAAGTTAAAGTCACATATCCATATACTGTTTTGCAAATGGTCATTAGAAGATAAAAAAATGAAGTTAAGTGGGTCATCCAAGCTCATTACTCATGTGTTCCGCATATGTTAATTGCTTATCAACTGTAATTCCTAGGAGATTAGTAGGACATGTCTGTTGGATCATTTTGCCTCAAAAGCCGATGTACAATTTTATATTTCTTTTATTTTAATTTACAGAGTAATTAGGGTGAGACTTTTCAGCATCTAGATTTAAGAAGTTCTGTTGACACTAAGTACATAACTCCTGTTTTTCAGTACTCTGCATGTCGCCATGTTTGGTACTGTGGAATGAGAGTATTAGATTTGTGTGATCTGCATATTCAATGGGGCTAGAGCCATAAAAATAGCCAACATTTTTCATAAATTCTTGCTGGTTTCCGATAATTTAATTAATAAGTCATTTAATAATGCAGTTCATGTCATGCATCTACATGAGCCACGACTCGCAGGATGGAACACTTCGTGCTTGTAGCTGCCGGCCGCTTCAACCGCCTTCGTCACCTGGGAAACGCCGCCACTCGAGATGTACCATGCCATCAGGCGCTGGCTCAAAACCCTCAAAATCTGCCCTTTCCCGCAATGGGACCATCACACGTCTGTCATTACTGCTGCCCATAACTGAAATCCCCCTTTCCCAATCTGGCGATTAGTTCTGGGAGGCGCTCTCATAGGGGCGGAGGTAGGTGCTGCAATTACCGCTGGGCTATCCTCCGATAGCCCCTGATAGCTGCTGGAGACGGGGATGAGGTCTGCCTTCGCATCTCCCATCCTTCGCCATAGCGTTAACATGCCTCCACTACAGCATTAGACAACCCTCCACTCTTTCGATTTATGGATAGGTATCTCACTTTCATCGAAAGGCACTTTGCCGCTGGTTGCATTAGGCCGAATAGATGCGGTCGTGTTGGCGCGGTGAGTTATATCAATTCCATCCAAAGCCAAATCTTTCTGCGGAAGAGTAACCATCCCTTCAACCTTTGATCGAAATTCAGAGACGATACCCTCCAATGCAGCGATAGGAGGCTTAGAGCCACAAATTCACGGTGTCATCGATGCCGTGGCATGCGGATCTGAAGATATTCTGAATTCCTTCATGTGTTAGAACTCCGAAGTGAAGGGGGTTGATACGACGCTCGCGATTCTTGTCCTGGGGATTGATCGTGGCCCTCTGGTTTGGAGTCTAGTGGAAGGCATAAACCAAAGGTTACATAATTTCTGCAGGGATATCGGGGCCTCTTTCGTAGAATTTCAGCTGGCAACGCAATCGTATAGGAACCCTCTGAAGCTTTCTGGTTTTCATTACACGTCTGAGGTCGCCAGGTGTGTAGCGGGTAGGATATTTGAGCACTGCAGGGCTTTTTATAGATCAAAGTTTAGGGCAGGGAGTCGGTCAAATTGTGGGTATCTAATGCCCTCCTAGCCAAATAATTCAACTTTAAAAGAATCTAGGGTCCATTTTTCCAAAATACTTTTATGTTTGCAGAAATGATAGTGTAAATAGAATCGGAGGCGGTGTTTCTATTGCAGTTTCGAATTCTTACGTCAGCAGGGCTGAGGTAATTTCAAATAATGGTTTGGAAAGCGTGTGGTGTTCAATCGAAAGTCTTGAATCCAAAAGAATCGAAGAATGAGCATTTTACAGGCCACTGGACGACAGAGATAATTCAGTGCTAGAATTAGAACAGAAAATGAAAAATTTCGCATTTAAAAACAACGATCATAACATTATAATCGGCGATGTGTACGTATGAGTATGCGAAAGTGAAGGTTTTAATATAATGTAGGGGTCCCAGATTTTCTCTTGTTTGGCAAGGCTAAGAAATGTTGGATAGTGCAGTAAGTGGCCATCCAGAGCTTACCTTAAACGGTTGGCTATGGAATAATATTAACGCTATACGTGGTACATTCAATAAATACGTGAACTGAGACCATAAAAACTTTATTTTGCAAAAATTATTCTACATCGATTTTGTCCCCTTCAAAGTACTCTCAATTCGTTGCTATGCACTTATCCCATCTTCTTTTCCAGTGTTTGTAGCACCCTTGGGAGTCCTCGACAGTTAGACTTTATAGTTTTCTCGTCGTTTCTTGCTTTATTGTGTCCACATCTTCCCAGTGATGCCCCCTCATCACGTTTTCATTTTGGGAACAGGAAGAAGTCGCAGTGGACGAGATCTGACGAATAAGGATTATCAAGGATGGTGATTGAATCTTTGGCCATAACCTGGCGAGCAATCAATACTGAATGTGTAGGTGCATTGTCATGGTGAAGGACCCATTCATCATGTTCGGTTAACATAGTGTGTACTGCTGATTTTCCTAAATTCAGTTTTAAAACAGTTTTTCGACGATCGGTCGGGACAAGGGACAGCACACGATCAATGCTATCGTCAGCATAGGTGGTAGAAGGTCGTCCCGGCCTTGCATCATCCGTGGCGTCTTGTCGACCATCTTTAAAACGCTTAATCCACTTGAAAACGAATGTACTATTCGGTGAATTATCACCGTAAACAGCTGTCAACATTTTAGTAATTTCTTGATAACTTTGACCGCATAAGTTCAACAGATTCAGGCTTGAGGTCGTGGAAGTTCATCATAATGAAATAAGGACAATTTGCACTTTTCCACAGTTTATTTGACGTACGACGCGTTTCAACTCACAGAGTCATCATCAGGTACAAGAAGTCTTGTACCTGATGATGACTCTGTGAGTTGAAACGCGTCGTACGTCAAATAAACTGTGGAAAAGTGCAAATTGTCCTTATTTCATTACTTTGACCGCACTTCACAAAAACACTTGATGTTGATTCCTTGCTCCGTGTTTTCGTCAATTTCCATTTTCGACAAACAATAAAAACAAGGTCAACAGAAACTAACATAACTGGCACCATATGAACAGCTCGACGATCGGCCAAGCACAAACGGCTCATTAGGTCTCAGGCAACTAGCGCCGCTAGTGGGTGGATAGTCTACGTAATGGCAACCAGGTTTCACCAGTTCGCGTATTTTTTGGGCAGTCCACGTAAATTTATGTATATTTTAAATTATAATTATAGAATTTCCATTATATAAATGAAATTTGTTTTCCACATAATCATGGGGCAACTCTTATCAATGTTCCCATGGACAATATTTAGGAAATGCATTTTCTGTCTAGTCAAGGTAAAAGAAAGGACGATTTTCGTCATGCAGGAATATTAGAATATGTTGCAATTGAATTGATAATTTTGGAAGTAGATCCATGTCCTGAAAATGATGAGGGGTAGCCCCAACAAAATATACTTTGATTTACACGGGTTGAGCGTTATTTATGATTTCCGTCTCATACTTTAAATTATTTAATTACCACCCCACACCTTCATGTCACTATGACATATATTTTCAACCCCCACTAAAATGACTTCATAAAATGTCATAGCAAATTCCCACCCTAGAATAAATAGCATCCATTGTGCAGTTTCCCTATTGGCCTTCAGTTTATTTGTTCTCGATAAATTTACTTTTGAACTTGATAGCATGAAGTTGCAAATTATTTTGTCTCTAAGCCCAAAGAATAAAGCAAAAGAAATAAACTGAAACTTACCTGGAAGTCATCGTTTGTGAAATCTTCCTTAAAAACATTCACGCTCTACGCATCCTTGACATAATATTACTTCTTAATATTGGTGCTCTTGCTATGGGAGTTACAATAATGGTAGAGGAAAATGAAATGAGCATATTTCGATGACATGACACGAATGTTAAAAACCACATATTTCTTGCAGATAGGTGGTTCCTAAGTGAAAATATTACTCTTTTTAACAAGACGAGTAAAAGTTTGGTAGTTCTCCCAAACAATGGTAACTCTGAGAAAGAACTGGTCAATGGAAAACGCACCACATAATAACCGACTGTCAATTAAAGTTTGGTATTTGCAACGGAATGAATTAAATACCTTCTTGAAATCAATTTTTATAATGCATCATCATTAAATTTTAATCATCTCTCTATTCGAATTTAGAATAAAACTTGTTGATGCTTCATTCGTTCGTTTAACTTATAATCGCCATGTACACGTGTCAGATATGAAGCTTATTTTTACCGTAGTCCGCCTTAATAAAATATTCCCTGTAAAAAAGTGATAAGTCATGTCAGTTTCTTATAGCAATGTACGGGTTTCCGTATTGAGGATACAATACCCTTATTTCTTCTGAATCGCCATAAACTCAAATTATTGTTAATCCAAACCTAATTAGCATAAAGTAATAATAGGAATAGGGCAATTTAAAACCATCCTTACGTTTTAAAATTGTCAATGAGATATGAATTAATATTATTTTAATGACATCGGATTTTAGGAAACTGATGTCTACTTTTGTAAGCAAATTGGTGAGAGATTTAAAAACTTTCAATTGTGAATTAAAATTCAATGGTAATATTCCCATTGTGTGATTAAGGAACTATTTGGATGGAATATTTAATAATATTTAGAATGGAATGATTGCAAAATGCAATTATCAAGATATCACTAGGACGAAAAAATGATGATCCATAATAAATGATGAAATTCTCCTGAGCCTTAGACCACCCTGAGAGCATTAAAGGGAACGTGCCAATTCCCATCGGAAGCTTTAAAAAAATTGGTCTCGACTAATCCTAGCCTCAAATAGGGTTCAATAGCTTGAAAGGGAGTAAGAAAGTTGGATGGAAAATATTAGAAACTCCTTATTCCATTAGTAAATTAATTTTTCTGAGGTCATAGAACTACAGCTTCAGTGAGGATATTGTTTAAAATTTCTTGCCATCACCATTGACACGTCATATACGTACATCGTACATACTCATGTATATTGTTACGCTTATTTGCATTGCTAATCTATGAAGCATGTCATAGTAACGGGATAAAACTTTTTACCATTAGTCAATAGATAGTTTTCACTCTGATTTACTGGCAAGTTTTACCAGTACTCGATTATTTGATTCCCTCCAATAAGTGATTGCACCAATTCAAAATGAAAATAGTAAGGTAATCACGGCTTGAAATACCCGTAATCCAAAGAGACGTAAGATATACAATGGTCACAAAAAATATGCCAAATAAATTGATATTAGCTCTAAAAAGATAATGAAAGCTGTCATATGCTAAGAGCATGATGGTGAGTGAATGGAGTATCGTTCCGATACTCATGCACAAAGGATTAAAATTAGTATTATATATATATATAATGTTCGGTTCATCGAGTATTCTAAATGTAAACAAACAATTTCATTAACAAAACACGACTTCCCTTTTTTGATTTCCCACACTACTAATAGTCTGAGGACCCTGGAATTGGGATATATTGCCATCGCGTTCCATGGGAACCAAACTAACAACATCCATCCATACACAAAGGTCTAAATTAACCATAATATTTTTTGTTTAATTCCAAAAGTTGCAATTATTAAAAAACAAACTATCAAAGATGCAAAACAATTCATTGAAGAGTTAGTAGTCGTTAATATGCACTTCACAATGTAATAATACCGGCGCAACATGAAAAATTCAATTCAATAACGCCATCATGAATAGCTCTTCCTCTACAATAGACAAATGATAAGAACTACTAATGTACACTGAACTTCTAATAATATTTCTTCATGTTGCAGTACCTACAATTTACGAGGAAAACTAAGACTACATACAAAAGCGGTGTGCATAATAAGTGAATATTAACATCCTATCATAAATAATTCATAAAATGAACTCCTAAGATTGTTACTTCTGGATGGCAATTATAAATCACATGATAATGAAAAACCATATTTCATCCCACCACTACTCCGAGAAATTAAAGACAAAACAAAAATTTGAAATAAGATAATTGATACATTTATATGTTCTAAATATCGTATTACTTCACCAGTATCGAAGGATCAGGAAGAAATCTAAAATGATTCACCTTGCCCTTAACATTTTTCATGTTAAAATACACTAAAACACGGCATTATGAGAATTCGCTAGGGTTCAAATAGACGATTCTCAAGAGAACCGAATAGGTAAAAAATGATTTCCCACAAATGGATTCCATCAGAGTTATCATGTGTTTACGATTTCATTGTACTGTTCCAAATAATCCAGGTAATATTGCGGGTTTCCAAACACGATGGCAGGCTTGCGCAATGACCCATCTCATATTATTAGTAATTCCACGTACCATGCCTATAAATTAACATCAAAATCACTGCTTTTACTAGTAGTTGGACGAAAAAGAAACGAACTTGTATCAGAAACACATAACAATTACTCAAATCGTCTGATAAATCTTGATCCCACATATATTAGTTCCCAAAATGTGGTTGCTGGCAGTAAGAAGTCTTTAAATGATAAAAAAAATAATTTGCCGAGAGTATGATTAAAAAGGGTGTTCTATAAACCAGTAAACTTTCTTACGATTGATCACAAGATAGGTATACGCTGAAGTTACGAATTTTTCTATGATTTAAAAAAATAGAGATATTGAACTCTCAATTATAGTAATGTTTTTATTAAACTTATTTATAATACATTAATTTAATAATGCTCAAAGTTTCAAGACGTCATTTTTCATAATTCTACATTTTAGGCAATACGATAATTTTATTGCCTTAAAAAAAGCACTGGTGGGAGACGTATTGAATTTTTAAAAATTGAAAAAGTAGTTGTCAGTGGAAGCGATCGCAGATGACCTTTACCGTAACACGTAAATTTGACTTAGTAAATGAACTGGACACTCAGGCGAGCACTATTGAGCTGACCCTGAACTGTGGCGTGGAAACCAATCCATAGAAACCCGTAAGACCTTTCTCACCCGAACAGGATGTCGCTCGTGGGTGTGCTATACCCTGTGGGTGTGGTTCAACGGGCGGGCGTCCTCGGATCGAACTGTCAACCGCCCTCAGCGGCGCGGCGGACCGTTAAGGGAGGACGGATACGAATCGCCTTGCTGGCCCGTCTCCTCCGGGCACTGCCTCCCTCTCCTCCCCAACCCCCCTCATGCTACGCCGGTCGCCATATCCCCCGTCCCATTCATCTTGTTCCCTGTCATCCAGTCCCATTCGGTCCGTTTATTCTTCTCATCTCCTCCTCTTATCTCTCTCCCTATATTTAACACGGCATTCAACACGTTTATGTGTACGTGGATAGCCGAGATAGGGCTTAAAACAGTCCTCTTGGTTCTTTCGAGCGGCATGGTAGTCTAGTGGGTAGAGCGTTCGGCTACTTGCCGGCAGGTCTCCGGTGATATCTTTGGACAGTCCCAACTGAGGTGGTGCGGTTTTATGGATAACATAATTTCGGGAATAACCACAGCCTTAGGTGCTGCAAGGAATGGAAGGGGCCCCCTACTCTGGATTCGCGAACTTCAAGAGACTTATGGGTTAGTTCGAATAGAGCTCTTCCCTAAATCTAACCGGCAAAACTAACCTTCCGGTTGATTACTGTGACAAGATGGGACCTTTCCACAAGTTTTCACAACTTAGCGCAGAAGTTGGGGCGAAAAACCAGCGCTGCTGGCTTTATCCACCTCTGAACCCCTCTTTTATTGTGTTCTTGTTCATCGTCAGGAGGTGTTATCAGCGTAAGAGATTGGTTTACTCCAAATTTACTCCTCAGGTTGCCTCCTTGTATCGTCGTAGCTCTTTAATCCCATCACAGTATCTGTTCTCGTTAGGATTCCACATCTCCTGTCAATAGATTGATACAAGCGAATAAGAAAAATGCTTATGAGGTTGTTTCTCAAGATGCCGATGTGGTATCTTCCCATTATTTTCCACATCTAGGTGCTCTTTTCTTTAAAGTTATCTTGATCTTAGCCAGCAGTGAAATGAGTGCTGTTTTGGATAAACTTCGTCTTTTCTCATCAGAAGGAGTTCTGTTATTTCACGTTAGTTAGGCTCCACCTTGAGTATGCTGCAAGTTTATGTGATCCTCACGAATTAGGCTTAGTTTTGGAACTAGATCGAGTGCAACGTAGAGCAGCTAGGTTCGTAAAAAGTTTTAATGAACAAGATAGCAGTGTCACGATACTATTTTGAATTTACTGCGGGAATTTGAGGCAGGTTACTTATCTGAGGATGTTAAGGACATATTACAGGCCCCACTTACTCTGGTAGATCTGATCACCAGCGTAAAACAGGGAGATTTATTGTAGAATGGATAGATTTAAAATGTAGTTTTTTCCTCAAACCATTAGAGATCATAATATACATGACAGAAATCGCGTAGAAGATAATTAAAATTGATAGTGTATATATTTTGTCGATATCCTGCATGTTTCTTCCTGCATATTATTCTTTTTATTTAATAAACCCATCTTTTAACTATTCTATAGCATGATTAAATATAGGCATCCTTTTATGGAATAGTGTTGGATGTGAGTACTTCCTTTCAAGTTATATTTGAAGCAGGTTACCCAAGCATAAACCCCTACGCCCCCAAGTACTGCTACTTATCGCCCGTGATTGCAAATCCGCTCACTTCTTCCTCGACTTTTCGCTAGAGGTTTTGAGCCTCTATTTTCAAACCGAGAATTGCTCTCCATAGACGAAAAACCCAAGTTTGACCTGGTGTTAAAAATATGAAATTTGAAGCGATCGGGTTGATGCCAGTATCTTCCCAAAATGCAACTTCCGTCAAACCCATGGACTGTACGCGGGGTGCGGGAGGGTTGCATTACATCCCATCGAATATTGGACGGATTGCTGTTGAAGGATGAAATTTTTCTCAGAAATTAACTACGCTTGAGCTTGATAAATATTTATAATGGGTGTTTCTCATTATCACAATAAAAATTCAATGCAACCTTCAGCAATACCCTTCTATGAAGCAAAGTATGTAACACATTCCAAGTGGTGAAACATATTGGGAATGGAAAATTTTGAACTAGATATATTTTTGAGTAGTTTATAAATGAACACTCCGTGTGGGTATCGTTTTTAAGTAACTATTACTGAGGAATAACTGAAATATCTGGATAACATTTATTCTGAATATTAATGTATTCTCTCGTGCATAATATTATTAATGGCGGCTATCAATGTAGATTTGTTTTATTTCAGGAAGCCATTGATTGAAGTTACTCATAGTACGGAGAAGATATAGGCTCGCATTGTGATTAATTTCCTTCATCTAAAAGGTTAGAGTGCACGGCAAAGCCATGATGAAACGATGGCTATTTATGGAAATGATAGCCATTCAAATGACACAGTTGTGCTGTGGAAAAGGAATTTTCAAACTGGCCACATGTTCCTCAAAGACCATCCAAGAAGTGGAAGACCATCACTCGCGGACGATGCTGCAGCAGTGAAGAAAGTGGACAAATTTAGCCTACTGATTAGGCCAAAGAGCAACCATTCAAATGATCATGAATACAATCGATCTTAGTTACGGCAGTGTGTGGAAAATAAGCCACGAAGAATTGCACATGTCAAAGGTGTCACCACGGTGGGTCCCGCGACTACTGACTCCTTTTCAGAAGCATACACGGCGCGACCGACATTCAAAGCGATGTGGCTTTGAAATGTTGCCACATCCGCCATATTATCCTGGTCTCGCCCCAAGTGGCTTTTTATTATTCCCAGAACTTGAAAAAACCTTTGCGGGGCAGGAGATTTGACGACACAATTCCCTCATTCAAGAGATGGTACATGGTTTGCGACGCTTTCTGCTGAATTCTTCAATGACAGTCTTCGAAAGGTCAAGAAACGCTAGGATAAATGCATAACTCTGGATGATTACTAATATTTCTGACGCTTTTGACGGCCAACCTTGATCGCCGAAGTATCGGGCTCTGCACGCTGCGACGAATATGCTCAGTTAAAGGTTTCCCACTTGACAGCGTGTGGGATCATACCTACCTCAAGGCGGACGGCACAGTGAGTGAATGCTCGGTGGAAATAGGGGTTGGATGGGCAGAAGCACCCTGGGGAGGAAGGTATAAAATGGTGGGGAGGTGAGGAAAGGGAGTCAGTCTTGAAGTGAAGGCAAGAGGATACTCGAGCACGGAGTTTTCATTAGTGTCTAATACAGTTGGTTGAGGTATTCGGGATATAAACTCTGGGGGAGATCCTTTAGCGTTTGTAGTTGGTGACTTGTGTGTGTGTGTGTATTAATATCAAGAAAAATGCAAGCGGTGTGCCGGTTTCGAAGAAGACAAAAAGTTAACTGAGAGAAACGTCGGGAGGTGAGGAACCCAAACCACAGGGAGGAGTAATCTTCGATCAAGTGGGAGGCAACGTCTCAGTTACCCAAATTAGGTGAGTGATTTTTTGGAGGGTTGCAATACTTTAAAGGAAGTTATTTGGTCAGAATCCATTTACTCAATTTTTATCACCATCCTGTAAAATAATAAAGTGGCAGCGCCTAAGGATTATTGAACCATAAGCTTAATTTGACTTACGGCGATGGTAATGCTCGACTTCATTCGTTTGACAAGGACTCGTCCAGGACTTTACACAAGCAGGCCTAAGTGGTGCCCAAGTCTTGGTGCACACTGATTATATTCTCAGTTATTACTCGAGATTTTAAACTGTATACGTTGAAGGTGTGCACTTATTTTTTCGAGGGCATCTCGGACTTATTTATGTAGCTAATATTTTTGCACTGACGTTTATATAAATCAAACCAATTTTCTTTTCCACATAAACTTTTTAATTGTCACGATCCAGGTTTCGTTATAGCATAACATCATCAGGCTGATGATGTTATGCTATTACGAACCCTGGGTCGTGAAAATTAAAAAAGTTTATGTGGAAAAGTAAAGTAGTTTGATTTATATAAACGTCAGAATGAAGATTTTCCACCAAGTTACGCCAGAAACTGTT
This sequence comes from Hetaerina titia, assembly GCA_037158775.1. Lineage (NCBI taxonomy): Eukaryota > Metazoa > Arthropoda > Insecta > Odonata > Calopterygidae > Hetaerina > Hetaerina titia. Next base: position 81,022,665 of record CM073778.1, read on the forward strand.
TTATTTAATATTTTTGTGTTTAATTATTATGATATTTTTCATACTCTTTCGTCTTTACTAAATTATTATATAATGCATTACCAGTAAAAGCCATTGTTGGCCGCTTTTCAGTGAATGAGAAATACATAAAATATATGTATGGGGAAGGGGAAGCTGCCGGAGAAATGTTAAATAAGGCAGAAGAAGTGGGCGATATGGAAATATTGAAGAATGGTGGGATAATATAGGCCATGGCAGGGAGAATGCTAAGTAAGCGGAGTCGAAGAGTGGGTGATGAAAGGTTTTCTCAGATGACTGTAGGGAAGTAAGAAAAACTAGGAGAAATATTGAAGTTCGACCTTAAGAAAGTCTACTTGAAACGAAATATATGACCGTTAGTAGGGACCGTCAACTGCTTTCCTGAAAATCACATTATACAATTGACGAGAAATACGAAAAAAACATTTATAAGTATATTTTGGCGTTCTTACTTCTTTGAATGCCGTTGTCGTAGTGTTATTATAATGTTATTTTTACATTAACGTATATAGTTTAGCAAGATCATCTGATAAAAATTTTATTTGCAAAAAGACTGTAAAAAACCTGGGAAAGAGTCTGAAAATCGGCGCGCGGACGAGTCGAGTGTTAGATTACACGCAAATGAAATTACATCCTCTCCTCTCCTGATCCTGATCTGTCCCATTCCGTTTCCAACTCTGCTTCTGACGCTAGGCTTGGTGTGCGTGCGCCAGTGAAGTGCATACGTGCTCGATAAGCCATCTGCATTGCTCAAGCGCTTGGCCAAGTTCTGTTAAACTAACGTGATTTTTCCTCAAACTCTCTTTTGAAATGGTGACTGGCGCCATTAAGGATTCTGACCTCCTTAGAATGTGAATAAGTGTTAATCATTCTCTCTCTCTTTTCAAAAAGTAGATACTTCGCATTGGCATTACGAAAAACTTGGCAACACGAAAAACACTTAATTGTGAAAGAAGAATTTAAGGCCGATAAGAAATTGTTGAGGGACTCAGAGCCGTGTGCCCATGAAATAAAAATGTCGTCTATGTAGTGGATCCAGAAAAGAGATTGGCGTGTGATCCTCGTTCCCATCGCTGTGCTTTTGGTTTGCAAGTAGAAACAGTTTTAGAATGAAAATGTATTTTTTGTGAGAACGAAAGTGGCTAAATTGAGAAAATATTCGGTAGAAGGACCTTGGGTGGAGGGCGTAGAGAGAGATAATGTTGGAGAGAGGATAAACCCTCTGCAAACGGAATAGTGTAGAGGAAGTAACGTCGATGGTGGCCATAAGTAGGTTGGAGGTGGGAGGAATGGAGACAGAATTTAAACGGTGGAGAAAGTGTTATGTGTCTTTCATGAAGGAGGGAAAGGAGAGTACATGAGGTTGTACTCCTGCTGTAGGTGGTGGTCAAGAAATGCGGAGATTCTTTCGTTGGGAGAGTTGAAACTGGAAGCTATAGCGCGACAGGGGTTGATGGGTTTGTGTATTTTGGGAGGATATAGCACTGTGATTTACTAGGGTTTGAGGGTGAGAGCAGGGATAAGTCTTGGGAGGCGAGGCCTTCTTCTGGTCCCAATTGGAGGAGGAATGACTGAATTTATGCTTGAAAAGTGGTTGTCGGGTTGTTGGTGAGAGTGGCATAAGTATATATATTTTTGAGATGACCGAGGGCTTTGGAAATGTAATATTTGGTGTTTAAAATTACTGGCGAGGTTCCTTTATCGCCGGTGGTGACTACGATGTTGGGGTTGGACTGTAGGTGTTTTAGAGCATGGTGTTCGTTGGTGGATAGGTTATTTTTAGGCTTGAGAGATTCTATGAAGGATTTTTTTGAGACTTTGTGGGGAGGTAGACGTATGAACTTTTCAACTTTGTTGTGTTCTATTGTGCCGTCCAAATATTTTATTCCTTTCGTGAGTTCTTCTATATCACTCTTATCATTTATATCCATTTCGTGAGTCATCATATATATTTATTTATGCATACATATATAATATAAAAGTAATGCAGTTGAATTTCCCGTGCCGCCTCTATTGGTCGGAGTGGGTGGGGGAGGCGCTAAGCTTTGTCGCGAATCCGATGTCAACGCTCTCCAAGCTATGGAAGAGGCAGCACGTCAGTTATTGTAAACCTCTGCGCGCCAACCGTGTCACGAAAATACTGAAATCGACGATCGAGCAACATTATGCGATTACTAAGTTTTGTGATTAACTGAAAAGATCTCTAGCAGTGACTAAGAAAATGAATCGTGAGGTTTACAGGAACTTTGCTATGTCCTACTCACAAGTTTCGAGGTGGTTAAAGGCATTTAAGGAGGGCCGGGAAGAGGTTCACGATGAACGACGCTCTGGGCGCACGACAACCAGCAAAACCGACAACAATGTGGTTCGGGTTCAAAAATTGTTGGACTCTGACCGTCGATTGAGTATCAAGATGGTTGCCAATGAACTGAATTGTCGTCTACTGTTGTTTCACTTTGTTGTTGAAGATTTAGCAATGAGAAAAGTGTGCACCAACTTCGTGCCCAAGATGTTTGTCACAACGCGATTCAAGTCCGCGAGTTCTCGGCCAAACACCGGGTGCCAACGCTGCCCCACCCTCCCTATAGTCCTGACGTCGCCCCAACAGATTTCTTTTTGTTCCCTCGGTTTAAGGTAGCCCTGAAAGGAACCTGTTTTTCGTCCATAGAAGAGATCCAATCAGCCGTGACGAATCCCCCGAATACGCATTCCAGGGCACGTTCCGGTCATGGCAGAGTCGCTGGAAAAATGTGTCGAGACTCAAGGACAGTACTTTGAAGAATTTTAAGTGTTTGTGCAAATCTTTCCAAAATATTACTTTAAAAATATAATTGCATTTCTTTTGGATCACACCCTGTATTTGTGTGTATATATTTTGATTTTATTAGGTAATCTACCGGTTAAGGTAGGTTTTTGGATGGACACAACTATCAAGTAAACATTTTGTGACTCCCCACCTAGGAAACTAATCTATATCAGGTCCCTCTTCATCTCGGTGTACTTCCTTCCTCCCTTCATCCCGTCCAACATCCCTATCCTGTTCCTGCCCTTTCCTCGCTTGCCCAACATTCTCCCCTCTATTACCTTCTTCAACATTCCACTACCGCTCAATACGCCTTTCATCCATTTTTCCTGCCTCCATAGGATTTCTCTCAACAAACCCCTCTCCTCCCCCACCATTTCTAGTACTTCCTCATTTGTTTTCCTTTCTATCCATTTCACCTCCATTCTTCTCCACACCCACATTTCAAAAGCCTCCAATCTACGTCTATCCTCCTGCTTCAGCGACCACGTTTCCGCGCCGTACATAGGTAGCTACGTAGCTACGCACCATATCAGAGTTTTTACGAGTCTTGTCTTAACATCCCTGCTCAACGTCCCCGTCATCAACTCCCTCCTCCTTGAGAAAGCCTCCTTGCCTAGCGCAATTCTTCTCCTTACGTCCCTACCACTTTGACCGTGTTGGTCCAAAACACTTCCGAGATATGTAAACTGTTCTACCTGCTCTATTTTTTCCCCGCCTATTTTAATATTTAGCTTAGCCTTTTTCTTTCTGGAAAATCGCATAACCTTTGTTTTACTAATATTGATTCTCATCCCATATTTATCGCACTGAACCACTGGTCCGTGGTTCAAATCCCGGATAAGGAAATATTTTTACTTTCGTGATCTGCTCAAAAACCGCCTTCCCCACATGTCCTGTGTTCGCCTTTTATGTGTTTTGCTATCCCCTTTCCTTATACCTATTTCTGTTTGAATGAATATATATATTCACTGTATGTGTGTGTGTATATATATATATATACACTGATTACTTAGGGGATGATCAGTTTGGGTTCAGGAAAGGAAGAGGTACGCGTGATGCCATTGCAGTAATGAGATCACTAGTCGAGAGGAATATAGAATACAATCAGGACGTTTTTGCCTGTTTTGTAGATTTCGAAAAAGCGTTTGATAGAGTGAATTGGGAAAAATTAATGCGTGTATTGCAGAAAATAGGAATGGATTGGAGGGACAGGAGACTGACCCGCAACCTGTACATGTCTCAGACTGCTCAGGTGCGAGTGGGGAACGGAGAGTCCGGATGGGCAGTGTTAGGAAGAGGTGTAAGGCAGGGTTGCCCATTGTCACCGGTACTGTTCAACGTATATGTAGAGGAAATGATTAAAGAGGCATGGGAAGAACTGGAGGTAGGGATGAAAGTCGGAGGGGAATTCGTAAAATCGGTTAGGTTTGCTGATGACCAAGCATTAGTTGCTCAGTCAGCCAAGGGGTTGCAAGCATTGTTGAGCGAATTGGAGGTTCAGTGCGATAAATATGGGATGAGAATCAATATTAGTAAAACAAAGGTTATGCGATTTTCCAGAAAGAAAAAGGCTAAGCTAAATATTAAAATAGGCGGGGAAAAAATAGAGCAGGTAGAACAGTTTACATATCTCGGAAGTGTTTTGGACCAACACGGTCAAAGTGGTAGGGACGTAAGGAGAAGAATTGCGCTAGGCAAGGAGGCTTTCTCAAGGAGGAGGGAGTTGATGACGGGGACGTTGAGTAGGGATGTTAAGACAAGACTCGTAAAAACTCTGATATGGTGCGTAGCTACGTAGCTACCTATGTACGGCGCGGAAACGTGGTCGCTGAAGCAGGAGGATAGACGTAGATTGGAGGCTTTTGAAATGTGGGTGTGGAGAAGAATGGAGGTGAAATGGATAGAAAGGAAAACAAATGAGGAAGTACTAGAAATGGTGGGGGAGGAGAGGGGTTTGTTGAGAGAAATCCTATGGAGGCAGGAAAAATGGATGAAAGGCGTATTGAGCGGTAGTGGAATGTTGAAGAAGTTAATAGAGGGGAGAATGTTGGGCAAGCGAGGAAAGGGCAGGAACAGGATAGGGATGTTGGACGGGATGAAGGGAGGAAGGAAGTACACCTAGATGAAGAGGGACCTGATATAGATTAGTTTGCTAGGTGGGGAGTCACAAAATGTTTACTTGATAGTTGTGTCCATCCAAAAACCTACCTTAACCGGTAGATTACCTAATAATAATAATATATATATATATATATATATATATATATATATATATATTCACACACAAAGAGATAGAGAAAGAGAAGAAATCCTGCATGCACTTTCATAAAGCATTTATTTACCGATATAATCCTGTCACCTCCAGGGACAGGGACATACAACTCCTCTTACGTGTGAACCCTTGAAAAAAGGGCCCGGACATATCCCAAGGTAGCGGAGGAAGGGGATACGATATCTGCACTTGAACACAAACGCACACAGAAAGGGGTGAGGTACAAGAGGAGGATGCAGTGGCGGAGGGCAAAGGAGGAAGTGGCAAGGGGGGGGCAAAGAGAGAGAGAGAGAGAGAGGGAATACTATCACACCGCGAGAGAGTAATCATTCCCAGGGGGCGTTCCACTTTTCCCTCTCGAGGACTCCGGAACCCATTCGAACCCTCTCCCTCCCTTTTCTTTTCGCCTCTTCTGCGGCGCTTTGCCCGTGGGAGTTGACAGGGAGGGCCATTAAAACCAACGCGCGGGGGAGGAGGAATTCCCACCCGGGGGCCCGAATGGGAGCGTAAAAAAGATGGCGGGAGGAGGAGTGAGCGCACGGGAGGAGAGGGGGGGACGCAGAGTGTCTCCACCCCATTCCACTCTACCCCCTCTCCCCGTGGACTAGGAGGTGGGGGTGCCTCTGAAGGGATGCGGACGACCTAATGGCTGGAGTTGCGAGTGAAGGAGATAGATGGGCGGATGGATAAGGGCACGTCGAGCGGTGGCGAAATTGAGAACATCGGGACTCCTCCCTCCGATGCCCACACAACCCTGAAAATGCCCAGTTTGCCCATCGAATAAAGATAAGGAGGAGATTCGGAGCAGAAAGGGGTGATGGTACAATTATAATTCACTGGGTTCGATCCACAGGTCCTCAGTACAACAAGTATTATAGAAAAAAAGAGGTCGTTTCGCTGAATCGGTGTTTTCACGGATTAACCTCTATGCTTTAAAGACCAGGATATTACCGCTGAATTTATGGTTGAAAATAATTAGCGGAAGTGTAGCGTCGGTATTGGAATGCAATAACGCAATATCGACCGCTCCTATCCGAGCAGGAATCCGAAAAATGATGTGATGAAGCTCTCTGCTCGCCTCTTTATATTTTAACCTTTTATTTTTATCGGCCGATTTCTTGTATTCCGTTGCTAACAAAGGTTCAGTCCTTGTACTTTCTTCTCATTAATTTTTGCATCTTCGCTTATCAACGCTCAGTATGTTTCTTATTATAACTACTTGAAACGGAATTGTTTTATTCATCAACAGCCGTTGGGCAATCGCTCATACGTTTTATCCTACTATTCTTGTCAACTGCATTAAATTCAAATGGTATCGGACCTTTATTTAGTTAAGAATTTATATCGTTGCAATTAGGCACTTGTCCTGGTGGCAACGGTCAAGTCTGGTCAACGGTCACTCTTACAATGCACATGCATACATACACAAGGAGAACAGATATGAGACAAAATGCTCTTATATATTATGAAATGATACTTTAAGATTACCATCCGCACCTTTACCATTGCATAAGAGCTAGGTTCATACCATACCCACAACGCTCCGTCCAACGCCGCATTCCGTCCCTAATCACGCATTCTTCAATTTCACATACCGTTCAAAATCACGCCCCGTTAGCACATTCACTTTTGCAATACAATTTCTCACTCCGTCCACATCACGCACAGGACAATATGTTTAAGAAGTACAATAGTATAATCACTGACCAATAAAGTTTATCACCCAGTGGCTGTTTAACACTTATTCTTAAAACTCCTAAAATTGAATGGAAAGGGCTGAAACAAACTTCATCTACATGTACTCAATACCCCGCAAGCCGCCGCAAGGGCGTGTGGCGGGGGGTGTTAGGGCACCACCCGTAAATTAGGAAAAAAACCGCACGCAGAAGTCACAAATTTAGAGCCCACAAACCAAACATGGTAAACATTCATGTACCAACCCTTTCGCCCCAACCCTTTCACACACATGCAAACCCACAAACTACCAACAACCAACAACAACGTCCAGGCAGCTGGTTCCATTCAAAAATAGTTCTGTTTAAAAAGGAGTTTATTTATTTTTTTTGCGTTCTTATTTTTATTTTAAAACTATGACCGTTCTTTCCCTTAAATTTTAGTTTTTCCATCTCTTTCCTTAAATGTTTTATAAAACGCGCTCCTTAAAAATGAAATGGAATTTTATCAGTGGCGCGTACAATGGTAGAATTTTCTTCAGAACTGAGTTCACTAGCCTGTCACAGATTGTATGAAGGTGGCAGATGACAAAGTGGTATTAAAGGATCAATCGATATAGATTAATATCTAGATGCAAGCAGAACTAACGTTTTCGTTTTTTTTTCCAAGTCCCTGTCCAAATGAAAGGAAGCATTTTACACGAAAGAGCCCTTTGTATTCAGCCTCCATTATGTGTAGGTGGAAGATATTCTGTTAGACATATGTCACGGGAGTCTTTCTGATCGATCCGGGAGGCCAATGGCACGTGTGAGGGAAGGTTTGCGTGGCCTATTTGTTTGTCGTCACTGACGTAATTAGAGAGAAATTTGCGAGGAGGACGTCTCACGTCATGTCAAACTGCGTCAATGATATGAAATTATGTGCATGTAAAAAATTGGAGAAATCGCAATTGAAAAAGGAGTATGATTAACGAAAATACATCATTAGCAACTGATGATGACATTATTATTTCAGGATGTTTTCAATACTAGTTAATAATCGCCTAGATGTCAATGAACACGCTCACTACTCCCAGATTCATTTTAAAAACCTCACAAATTTATGTTTCACATAAAAAAGGCAAAATGAAAGACACTTACCTAGAAATAAATGATTAGTGATCTATAGGCCGAAAAATAAGAAAGAAGTTATCTGTTATCCGAACGAATTGAATCAGTTCCGCTCTCAAAGTTTTTTTTTCGGTTCCAAATGTTCGCAAATTGGCTACACGAATAATCATGGAATCGAAAGAAATTTTTATTAATTTAAATGAAAGTAGAAAATGAAATGTATGGAAAAAGTAACAATTTATTAGTGGTAACATTGACAGCGATGTAAGGCTACTCTTTGTTGGTTGCACTTTTTGTATTTAAAAATTGTAATTAATTTCATTATACTAAAGTTCCGCTTATAATCTATAAGATTCCAAAGAGACCAAGCTTTGTACAAATCTATTTAGCCTCCGTAATCTTCATAGTGAAGATATGTCTTCTATTAAAGAAGGGAATTAGTCGACAGGGTTTGTGATTATTAGGGTTTCCCCAACAAAAGCTAATGCGATTGTAATAGAAAGGGAAATACCCCCCTCTTGGTTGCGTTGAACCTAATTATATTTTGAATTTGGAATACGAGCTATTATTAATTTGGTTTCTCCTACCAATCTTTAAATATTCAATCAGATCTCTGTTAAATTGAAATTACAATTAGTCAAAGAAACTCATTTGAAGGAGAATGTGCTGGGGACTTATTTTTGAATAGGTATTTTTAATATCCCCTGTAGCATGGCACATTAAGTGATCTTTCCCTAGAGAGGCTTTCGGATTTCATTTGTCAATTTTATGCTAATGTTGTGGATGCTAAAATTAGGAACTAATGTCTTTTCGTGATTTTCGATAGGGTTTGCCTTTTAATACTTTAGAGTAATTACATATTCTAAAATGGCTCTGATGTTATTGATGCAACACTCTGTCAAAGGTATTTCGCTAAATCAATAATATTTTTTCGCAAAATTATACCTTTGCCACCGATATTAACTAATTTAATTTGCTTATATAAACAGAAAACGTTATGCCACAATTGAAATGTAATACGACGAATCGCTACTAAAACGTATTGGCCAAATTTCATCTCGTTTTCTAAATACTTGTCCAGCGAGAGTTATATAAACAACGAGAAAAAATAAAAGTGAAATTACTCGGATTTCCTTTCCTACATATCGTCAAAATTTTTGGTCATGGAATGGGAACTATTTCTCAACCAACTGATTATTTCGAAATTGAATTCCCATCGAATTATATATGCATAATGATGTGGTAAGGTGGTTAGAGAGTTCTTACTGGTTAGCAAGTTCGGCTCCTGATCGAAGGGTTCTGGGTTCGAACTGCAAGCGAAGGTTTTCCTCAACCATATTGGGTAACAAAGAGGGACATGAGACCTTGGTGAGAAATAAAATGGCGCCCTCCCCTCTCCCTGGCTGCCCGCCCTCGCTCGTCCCTCGCCCCCGCCCCTGTCCCCCTCGAGTGAATTCCGCCCGACTTGTAGCCGAGTCCGCGGTGAGTCAAGGCTCTAAAGCGTGAGCGTCACCTTGCAAAACCAACCGCCTGATTGAATTTATTTGAATGATTCTACAATTTAATTATCCAATAACATTAGACCCGAAATTCTGTGTTTAGGTGAAATATGATTGTTTATTATTTCATGCTTAATTATGCGAATGAAATCATTATTAATGATAGTCTACTGGTCAAGTTAGGTTTTGAATTGACGCACTGGCTATAACCAGTGTAACATTCCAATTATGTCGGCTCTGGTGGTGGCGGGGTAATGTCTTCGCTTCCTAACCCAGAGGTTGTTGGTTCGATTCCCGCCAAGGTGGATTTTCTTCCATTTAGGGCTTGGTTGTATGTAATTGTCTTCAATGTAATGTAAAGGTTAGATGAGAGAAGGGACTATAAATCTCAACCTCGCCCAATTAAGTTGATAAATAAATATAATAAAACATGAAGCTACTTTATACTAAGCTATTCTACACTTCTATATGGTTTCTGCCTCCATTCATTCTTTTCAATGTGCCTATTACTTGCTTGCCCCTCTTGCCGAAAATTCACGTCTCTGTATACCACAGTCTTTAACATCCCATCGCCACTGAAAATACCCTGAATCCACATTTCTTGGCATTTCAATTTTTTCCAAAGATTATTCCTTCTCCACTACCATTCCCTGAACTTCTTCGCATTTTTCCCTTTCCAGCATTATACTATCTCCATTCTTCTCAACACCAAATTGCGAAAGGCCCCAGACTACGCTTATCCTCTTGCCTCAAGAGACTAAGGTTTTGCACCGAACAAACCATGCTAAACATGAAGGTGATCATAGATAAAAATTCACCCGTGCAGTTCACATAATATGCAAGCGTTAGAATTATATACCTGTCCGTTAGCCCGAAGGTTTTACTATAGACAATATATACACATGTATATATATATATATATTCAGTACTGAGAAAGCATTATTACTTTCGTAGGTTTTTGAAACAGTGCTCTCCTTGAAGAATGAAGCAAAAATTTAATTGGCTAAGGATATTAGTTTATCGTTATATCGGTACAATGTAATCAATTCGCTGAGTTTCCCGGGAACCGATGTGGATTAGGATCATAATTTACCACTGATGAAGAGCAACGTCAGACTGAAGAGGATAAAACAGGGAAGACGGATGAGGAAATGGAAGACGGAAGCATTATCTGGGACGAAAAGAAAGAAACGCCTGGATACAGTAGAAAAAATATGATTGAGGACAAGGAGGATGCTACAGCAGAAGGAAAATGGGAAGATAAGAGGAAAAGGATATCAAAAGCCGTAAACGAAACTACAGGATCATTTAATAGGAAAAACACATGAAAACCACAAGAAGATAAAAGAAAAAATGCAACCGAAAATGTAAACATAAGAAGTAAGAAGAAAGGAGTATATAGATGATAATAAACTGAGGTAAAAACTAATAGAAGGAAAGAAGTGTGGTAGAGAACCCAGGGTAAGGGCATGGAGAGGTAACAGAGGATTGGTGAAATGGGTGTGCTGTGTACATGAAGATGAAGTTACTATCAGGAAGTAAGAAGGGAAAATCTGTGCACTATTTAAGGTAAGGCAGGAAACCTATCATTTTACCTAGGAAAGATTTGAAAGGGATGTAAAAATACATGAAGGATTAGTCGTAAAGATATAAGAATTATAATTTAGATGGGAGCCATTAGTTGACAGTAGGCTTAAGTACAGATTAAATTTACTGCAAAATTTGAGGAAGGTTAGACAGCAAACGCATAGACGATCATTCAAATTGGTAGTGTATATATTTATTGATATTCTCTATGCTGTTCTTTTTATTCAATGTATCCATGGCATGATTTAAAAGTAAGTATCCTGTTATTGAAAATTGTTGCACTTTGTTGTAAGTACTTTATTTCTTGTGATTAAAATTTATCGAATTGCATAAAATAAGTAATATATGTGTAGAGGTGATATGATTTGGTTTTTATATGTGGTTTTATTCTGTTTTGCGGGTGGTGATCTGCCACACCCCGCCACACGACCTTGCGGCGGCTTGTGTTATTATATAGATATTGATTCAGTCAGTTTAGACTTGGAAAGGAAATATGACATAGATGAGAATACCAAAAGTACAGGCATATTTGACTGGAAGGTCAAAAGGCCATTCAGGGTATTAGAATAAAATAAGTCTATGGGGATGGATCACATCCCCATAGCATTTATGAAAATGTGGAAAGAAGAGTTTTTATGGATTAATTCGTAGCATTTATAAGGGATGAATTAAGCTGACAAATTTCCTCGGATTATTGTTAGTTTCCATCTCAATAAAGGTAAAGGCTGCCGTATGTGAGACTACAGGACAATAAGTTTGATTGTACACGCAGAAAATATGATGTTTAGGACCATCAATGAAAAAAGGGAGCATAATGACTAATTGGGAAATGATCAGTTTTTGTTCAGGAAGTGAAGAGGCAGCATAATTGCAGTAACGAGATCACTAATAGAGAAGAGCATATAATACAATCAGGATGTATTTTTTTGTCTCTTAAATTATGAAGTGTTTGTAAGAATATATTTGGTGGAATTGATAAATATACATGTACAACAGAAGATAGTGGGTAGGTTGGAGGTGTAGGTGACATCCGTGATCTGACTGCATGTCAAACATTTCAGGTGCGTGTGATGGGTTGTGGTAGAAGAGTAAGACAGATACGTCCATTATAACTCAAAATTTTCAAGGTAATGTGGAGGAAATAGTAAAAGATGTATGGAAAGAAGTGAAAGATAGTTCAGGGGGGAATTAATAAAATATGTGAAATATCATATCAAATCGATTTCAGATAAAAAATCAGATCAAACTTTCCGTAGCCTATCAGCAAAGGGTTCACAGTCATTGCTGAGCGCAATTGGAAATATGTTTGGTAGGTATGGAATGAAAATCAAATTATGGAATATGGAAAAAAAATTAACTAAAGAATACTTTATGAGGATTTCGAGAAAAAGGAAAGCTAAGTTAAACGCTTAAATACGCGTAGGAGGACAAAGAAATGTATGGGTGCAGTAGTCTTGTCGTAGTTCCTGACAATGTGTCTGCTTCTTTTTAATGTTTCGAATATGATCCGGAATTGGGTCCAAGATAGTCTGATGCGTAAACACTCCCTAGCAAACACCCTAGCGATGGCTTGCAGGGTACTATGTAACAAAACTAGAGTAGGTGGAGCAGTAGTTCTTGAAATGGTCTTGTGTATGTAACATTAGTAAGGGTTTAAGAAGAAGCATAGTGTTAGGCAAAGGTCATTTTAGAAGAAGGGGGATTCGATGAAAGGGAAATTGAGTAAGAATGTTAAGAAAAGACGAATAAAAACTTTGGCCTGGAGCGTAGTTATGTACGGCGTGGAAACTAGTTTTTGAAGTAATATGATAGCATGAGGGCTTTTGATGTGTGTTTGTGTAGAAAAGGATGGAAATAGTAAAATTGACGGATAGGAAAACAAACGAGAAAGACCTAGGAAAATTGGAAGAGTAGAAGGCATTATTGGGAGAAATCAAAAGGAGGCAAGAAATATGGATGCTGATACGTAAAAACCAACCCCTTTGGGTTCACGATGGGACCATATGCATACGCGTCTTTTGCGTTAGAAGTAATGATGTTAATTTTTGAAAAAATAATTGCATTCCGTATTTTTAGTTTTTCCTAAAACATCTTCCAGGGCGCGTACCAGTCATAGCAGAGTGGCTGGAAAAAATACGTAGAGACCCAAGGACAGTAATTTGAAGAGTTTTATGTGTTTGTGCAAATCTGTTCAATATATTACTAAAACAAAATAATTGCATTACTTTTGGAATGCATTGTGTAGTTTGACGACATGTAAAGCATATACAAGAGTGCCGTAGTTGAAATGTTGGGAAGTCGCACCTTCGGAAACAGCAGCCATTTTTATTATATCTGACATGGGCATTTTAATCGGCGAGATATTTATTTAATATCTTCGCCGGCAGTTGAAGAGTGCGTGTGTTGGAAGCGACATTGTCCGCAAAGGTTTAAGGGTTTGGACGCGCGGCGCTTAAAGTGCCTGCTTTATGGCGTGTGTCAGAAAAACCGGCTGCCTACGGACCTCTTCCACGACTATTTTATGGCGCGGCGTTTCCTTTTTTCCCTCCGGCTGGGGTTCGGCAGTATGTTGAAGGCTCTTGCGGGAGGCGGTGCATCTGAAGCAGGATGTCCTCCGGGTTATTTCTGTGACCTTCTCCCCTATATTCCCCCTCCATGGCACCATCATCCATATTTTTTGGTCTCTCCGTGAGGGATATTCTCTGATCCCCCATTTTCCCAACTCCGTGGAAGCAAGAGAGAGGGAGGAAGTCGGGGTAATTTTTAATTCCGTTTTCATATTTATTTCAAAAGAGACTGTCCCCTTATTTACCCAATGGATACTCCAAAAACAAGTTCTCACGGCTCCGCAAAGCCATTTCTCTTTGTTTATTTGATTATCAAAATATTACTCTTGAACCTCCATATGTTTTCCTCTGATTATTGGAGCAGGGTGACTACTTTAATCTAATATACCAACCTGTGCCAGGCGTTCGTTTTCTTTCAATTACCGCGTGGAAAAGTATTGATTTAATCAAAGTCATTACAAACATGAGTCATTATGCTCAGTATGCTTTATTTATATATGTTTTTTGGAAAAGGTGCTATTGGTGGAATGCAAAAACCCTCTCTCTCGTTTGCAAACAGCTATAGGATAAGTTGTTACAGTAACAAAATAAAAAAGCTATTGTGGCAATAGAAATTTAAATTAAATTTCATGCTTTATTGTTACGGAGTGCTCTAACTTTTCGAATGTGCCTGACGCCCTTCTGTCTGACGTGATCGTCTCCATAAAACCTTCTTTCGAAACTTTTTGAAACATCATGCTTATTATACTAAATTGCAATCTTGGAAGCACTTATTTTTTCCAAACCCGATTTATAAGGGATCGAAAAAGTATTTGAGCGACAATTCTTAAAAGCTACAATGGCTTCATCTTACACTATCTTCCACGCACAGCCTTACAACTTCAGCTGAAAAAATTAGGGGTGTATGCTTGGCTTTTGCAAGCAAGTTCGAACCCAGGTCTCATAAAAACACCGCTCTACTGACGGCGACCCCCACCCAAACAGATTCTCTCAACCCTCCGTCACTTTTCCCCCTCTCCACATCCCTTTTCCTCTCCTTCATACCCACGATACTTTTCTCCCACTCTGGTCCTACACCCCCCTATTGTACCTCTTCCTCCTTCCCTAACCTTCCTTCTCAAAGAGTTGGTTTTTGACTCTCCTAAGCACAGATTTCGCTGCGTGTGAAATTAACCTTATAGTCCTCCTAGACTGCTGATTTTTCCTTTTTTTGGGACAGTATCAATTCTGATATAAGTTTCCGGGCCAAATTTCCTCCTCGTAAATGCTGAAATCGGTCCCATAAAAGCTTTCATTTTCCATTTTCGTAAGCTTTTGAGTGATTCTGAAAAGATATTATTTTTCCTCAAAGCCTTTTTCGATTTATTTTCATTTAATACTTTCTCTGTCTTATATTCTTGGTCTAAAGCTATCCTCATGGACATCATATTCCTTTTCTATATACAAAATTATTGACCTTTTATACATAGCTGATACTTTCTGTCAGTATTCTTTTCATTTTATCAGAAAACCTATTTATTAATATTTTACCCGTTGCATGAGTAGCTTTGTAAACGAATTTTCCTTTTCTAAATCCTGGCTGTTTCTTCTACTTTCTGAATAGAGCGAATATTTTTCTATACCGCTACCGCTGTAAACTCTCCATATCCTTGCACCAATATCTTTTTACAAACCCGAGTGGTGGTGTGCGTGCGTTTGTGTGCGTGATTTTCGTTAGTATTGTAAATCCGTGCGGTGTTTCTACCATTTTAGTGAATACCCCATAAGCCCTGAATGTGCCTCAGTACCTCATGAGAATCGCAAACCCGAGAGAGAGAGAGAGAGAGAGTTTGCCTAGCATATACTGTGTTTATTTTTCTTTATTATAATTACTATGCTTTAAGTTTAATTTTATTAGTTTTTCACCTTTCTTTGTTAAATTCCTCCTAGTACCCACAAAGAGTAAAACGTTAGGGATAATACGTTTTAAAGATTTTAACAAAAGTAGGTACTCCATCAATTTATTTAGGTATTTATAATATTAAAATCAAAATAATAGAATGTGATAAAGTATTCTTCTGATTCGATTTGCACCTTGAGTTCTACGGTTGTTGAATATAGCGAGGGAATTATGATGGAAATGAAATTTTCCTCCTCGGAAAACTCGGTAATAGCACACCCATATAATGCCATTTATGATTCATATTCACGCTTACGAGGTAAAATGAGAAATTTTTCCTTGAAACAGGCTATTACCACGATGGCGCGGCGGAGTGGAAAGAACGCTTTTGGTAATGGTCGATAATGCCGAAGGTTAAAGACAGCTGTTGCCGTTCGGTATCATTTAGGTTGTATGAAATTGTTTATGAATTCAAGGACTAACGTTTTGAGTGTTTCGCGATTGTTTTCTATTGAAATTATAATCTTTAAGAAGAGTAAACTACAACATTGACGAATTCTCTTCCCTTCAATTCTGGTTTGCACAACCTTCTACGCGATACTCTAGAAATAGGCGTCGAGTTTATTCAGTGAAGGGAAGGAAGGACTCTTGAAAATGACTCCATTAGTCACCGGAAGGGCTGTCGGCAGCATTTCAGCTGATATTAATGGCATAGAATTTTTCATAAGGGCCTTCGGTCCTATGGCGCTAAAAAAAAAAGACCAGCTATTTAAATTTTCCACGACCGAACCCATCGCACGGAACTGGTTTTCTGTCCATTTTAATGTGGATTGTGACTTCTCGTCTCTGTTCATGCCCAAACCGTTAAATATACCCAAGTGGCATTCTCGAAGCGGCACTAAGTTCTAAAAGCTTGAAAGTTCAATTTGAGGCGAGCTGATTTTTTTTCCTCTTCCTTTCTTCCCGGTACTTCCCTTCGGGAAACCTCTGAGAGTAATGGCCGCCGCAACGATCGCCATCAAACTGTTGGAAGCTTTTTCTTTTTTATTCCTAAAAACATTTTCCCGAAGTTTCCTAGAAATGGCGAGAATGTTCTCTCGAAATGATTCTTTTAATTGCTATTCATTCAACTTTCTTAGAGATATGAGTTGCTCCTCAAGGACGGGAAAGTTGAGGCTATTCAGATAACAACCAACCAATCACGAGAGAAGAAAGTAAATAAGATGTAACTTATTCTCAAACTAAATATTTATTTGTTCAAATTTTATTGATTTATTCTGGCATAAATTTTATTGACGTGGGCTCATTCCACTCAGGTGCGTTCAATTCTCATTTCCAGGCGATGAATGACTCCCCCATCTAATTATGCTAATTTCGTCATTTACTAAATATATGCACTATACTAAGTAAATGCTTACTAGTTTACCAGTAAATGCACTGTGAATTATAATCACATTGGGGTTTGACAAAGAGGAAATGGAACACTATAATCGAATTATAATGCTAAAATTAAGCTACAAAGTTTATATATAGCTAATAAGATTTAAGGCCGCACTATTTAGATAACATAATGAAATTTATCGCATATAATTCGACGAGATTTGAAACAGAGTTAATTGTCTCAAATAGAATAACCATTATTTTATGGGAAACTGATTACATGTCTAAAGTTGATAGTCATGATGGATACAAGGTGCTACAGATATTATATTGATGTTCATGTTTTTTTGGTGGAATATGATAAGAGGAAGAGGGATCGTAGGAAGACAAGGGAGGCAGATTTCCCTAGACTAATCAGCGCAGTGCAAATGAAGTGCTCCTTGGTCATTTAAACTGAAGCACGAGCTTAATGTGGTGAGACATTAAGAAAGCTGAAGAGTCTGCACTGATAGATATGTAAACGTTTTCATTCGGGCGAAATTGAGGCCATAATGTCCCTTCTACCATTCAAACCTTCTTAAAGTACATAACAATAATAATAAATAGAGAAAATATAAAAAGAAAAGAATGGTAAAGTCATATGTATAGAAAGAACTGAGCAGAAGATTTAATTTGGTTGGAAAAACCTAGTGAGTTCAAACATGAAGACCCTAGTGAAAACTTACGCAGGGAAACACCCACAAAGAAGGGGGGTGTGAAAAACTTGCAAAAACCCTGCAAGGTAGTAAATAAATAAAGTACAATAAATACATACAGAACAGTGTGAGGTACAGTACAAAACAATATGGTAATACATATACAATAAGATATACAATGGAGTACAGTACAATAAATACCCATGAAGATACAGACATCGTATATTATAAAATGAAATAAGATATCATATGTTTTGCAAGAAATTTGAGGTCGATGGTCAGAAATGGTGTGTAGGTAAAGAGGAAATCGAGATGATATAGGTCTGCATAAGATTAGATTTATGGAGAAGTGTTTTCGTCATGTAGTATCATTTTAGTGTATCTGTTTTTGAATAGCGCTGGTGGGACAGCATTTAGGATGGCCAAAGGGATATGATTCCTTATCTTTGTGGGGATCTTTAGATTGCGGCTCTCCGCAATTATGCAGAAAAAAACACCCTTGAGTTGTTTTTCTTGTGGATTACTAATAACGTGTTCCATCAGTATATTTTGGTCCTCATCAGCACCCACTACTCATTTTTTTACGTTAATATGAAGGAGGTGCCCGGATTCCTTTGTTTGCTTTTCTCAGTTTTCCTTTCCTCTTATAAATGTAGTCTTTTGACGTCAGACATGTTACATATTTGTATTTTTATTTTGTTAATGGGGAAAAATATTATTACATCCTGTGGCCTTTTAAAGGCTACATCACACCCTATAAAGTTCACCTCCGTTAATTTTAATCCTTGTTTTTCCCATTATATCACAATCCCCTTTACCTTTTTATTCCCATCAGATGCAACATGTTGAATATGTTGTTCATTAGATCATTAGGGTAGCCTAATGACGTACTCCATCACCAGAATAAAATAATTGAGTTTCTTTTTTGAGCGTAGGAGGCAAATATTATATGAATAAATATTAATTTTACCGAGTAAATCAAGCTTATTAAGGATTTAGCCGGAAAGCAATTTTTCCTCGTTATCACAGGGTCTTTCTTTTTGTTGAATTGTTGGTGGTTTTGATGGTGGAACCGAGTTCCATGAGCGAGGGGTACGCGGTACAAATGCACAATTAGGTCACTTCTCGCGGTACGTACCTCCCCCCTCCCCCGGGTTGGGGTTATTAAGGCCTGGTCGCTTGAACATCAGGCTGAGCATGGGAAAATGGTGTGAAAATATTAACTCTTCCAAATTATTAGTCATTTATATTGCTGAAAATGGCTTAACATTGCAACTGTAATCAACATAAAACTGTACTGAATATGACAATTTTAGTTTTGATTAACGATGAAATTATTATGAAGAATTAGGCTTTTCACTGATTCATATAGAAGAAATAGCTGACTAGGCTAATTTTTTTAAGGAGCTGTCGATTAGGTGTCAAGTGTTTAGTTATTCTATAGGAAAATTGCATTTGAAACTACAACTGAGGTATTTTTACTAAAACAGGAATTGCACCGAATGGTCGTAAATTAAAGTAAAACATTATTCTAATTTATTAATATTGTTTTTTATGACTGGTAATCTACTAGTTATAGTAGGACATGGGTGGATACACTATACAATGGTAGATTGATACATTCCCTCACTTTTCTCAGAGAATACAAGCCTATTTCCAATACTACAGTAAGCTTTCTTCATCTCCGTATACTTCCTTCCATTCCTTTCAACATTCCTTTCTTATTCCTGTCACTTCCTTATTTGCCCAACCTTCTCCCCTCTAATGTACCCTCTTTATCAAGATTGTTATGAGTAGTTCGGAGATTAGATGCTTTGAGAGGTTTTGGATGGTTGCAGTCCATCACATCGCTACATTTCCTAGTTATGTTAAAGGAGACGCAACCTGACATCCGGTACATGTGTGTGTGTATGTATATACATAGTCTGTCCAATACATACGCGAACTGAGGCCATAAAAACTTTATTTTGCAAAATTCGGTCTACATCGATTTTTTCTCCTTCAAAGTACTCTCTATTCGTTGCTATGCACTTACTCCATCTTCTTTTCCAGTGTTTGAAGCACCCTTGGGAGTCCTCGACAGTTAGACTTTTTAGTTTTCTCGTCGTTTCTTGCTTCATTGTGTCCACATCTTCCCAACGATGTACCCTCATCACATGTTTTCATTTTGGGAATAGGAAAAAGTCGCAGGGGACGAGATCTGACGAATAAGGATGACACAAGCCTACAAAAAAATTTTTTTTTTGGTGCCGGGAATCTTTGTGCTGATTTTAACTATATTTGTAGAGCTGAATCCAAATATAAAATCCGTTTTTATTTAACAGCTCTACTTTTTTAGATATGGCACATCTTACGATTAGTTGTTTTAATATTTGATATATTCCGGAAAATAATTTCTGACTAATAAGGATTATCAAGGATGGTGATTGAATCTTTGGCCATAACCTGGCGAGCAATCAATACTGAATGTGTAGGTGCATTGTCATGGTGAAGGACCCATTCATCATGTTCGGTTAACATAGTGTGTACTGTTGATTTTCCTCATTCAGTTCATCGGACAGTTTTTCGACGATCGGTTGGGACAAGGGACAGCACACGATCAATGCTATCGTCAGCACAGGTGGTAGAAGGTCGTCCCGGCCTTGCATCATCCGTGGCGTCTTGTCGACCATCTTTAAAACGCTTAATCCACTTGAAAACGAATGTACTATTCGGAGAATTATCACCGTAAACAGCTGTCAACATTTCAGTAATTTCTTGATAACTTTGACCGCACTTCACAAAAACACTTGATATTGATTCCTTGCTCCGTGTTTTCGTCAATTTCCATTTTCGACAAACAATAAAAACAAGGTCAACAGAAACTAACATAACTGGCACCATACGCACAGCTCGACGATCGGCCAAGCATAGACGACTCATTGGGTCACAGGCAACTAGCGCCGCTAGTGGGCGGGACTATAGTCCACGTCATGGCCGCCAGATTGCACCAGTTTGCGTATTTATTGGGAGGAGTAGTATATGTTATTATTTGGTTATCTATCGGTTTAGGTAGATTTTTGGATGGGAAAAAGTACAAAATAAATATATTGTCCCTCATTACAAAACCCAATATCCCATTCTAAAAGTCCTTCTTTATCTTTGTGTACTTCCTCCCTCCCTTCATTCCGTCTAACATCCCTATCCTGTTCCTGCCCTTTCCTCGCTTCCCTAACCCTCTCCCCTCAATAACAGTTTTCAACATGCCACTTCCGATCAATACGCCCTTGATCCATTTTTCCTGTCTCCATTGGATTTCTCACAGCAATCCCTTCTCCTTCCCCACGATTACTAGAACCTCCTTTTTATTCACTGCTCCTTCTCCATCCTTTTCCACACTCACATTTCAAAAGCCTCCCATATACTATATGCCTATCATTCTGCTTCGGTGACTATGTTTCCGCGCCGTACATAACTACGCTCCATATTAAAGTTTTAACAACCCTTTCCTTAACTTCCGTACTCAACGTCCCCATCAACAACTCTCTCATTCTTCGAATGAGTGAAGCTGTTTCATCTTCTTTAGTTTATGAAATCCTATTGCAATATTTAAGTAGCCTTTCTGTTTCTCAAAAACCGTATAATTTTGATCTCCATCTATCGCTTTATATATTTTTGAATTTTCCTACCCTCAACATCGTCCTAACTTTCAAAGTCCCTATTGTAACTAGCTCCGTCCTCCTCGTACTCCCTATAACTTCCGCTCTGCAAGCATTTTGTCAGAAGACGAATTATTATTTAATTGATTAATTAATATTAACCGCGGAAGCATCTTCCGAATGGGTTGAGTTACCGGGACTCATTTTCATAATGCTCTGCTATCTTAATTGCCTTGGGATAAAACATGGAGGTGGTTTCTCATTGTCTTCTTGTGCAGTGTTCTTATCGTAACACCTTCACTCAAATGGTCGCTCCACTACGGTCAGACACCTTCGCAGCCACCTCACTGAGGAACAGACGCTGCGCGGACTACCTTTCGTCTGGGTCTTAACCTCTGACCCATGGTTGACCCTATCTGGAGCAGAATATCATTGCTTCCATCAATACAGCTCTAGGGGTCATCAGAACGTATAAGTCCTTTCACCACTTCAAGACTGTATTCCATGAATAGGGAATAATCTATTATTAAGAACGGTGTCATTTTTACTTTTATTTATTAATCTTACTTTATATTCAAGTCATATGTGAAATTAGTAAAACGTCGACCAGACGCATCTGAAACTTATATTTAATCATTTGAGTCGACGCCACAGTGAGAAATCATTACTTTACAATGTAAAATAGTGATGGAGAGAAATGGCGTGATTGATGAAGCTCGGTCTATTATCCTTGTTACCGTCCTTCAATATAAACAATGAACTAAATACATAACCTAATTTTCAATGCTATAGCTACATATTTATTTTCAGTGCAATATGTCTTCAATGCAATATCAATCAAAATTACCGTACGATATTTTAAAATGATTATTGGTACTTTCCGAGGTTTTTTAGTGTACAAATAGGAAAAATGAATTACTTTTGCTTGCATTTTTAATTCCTCAATGATGCACCAGAAAGTGAAAGAATTGATAAGATATTTTGGTCAAGTATCTTATCAATTAATTGTTAAATGTACCCGAAAGGGAAATTTAGTACTAACCTAAAAATGATTAGTACCTAAACAAATCAGTGAGGATGGTTGTAATTGGAGGAGGGGAGAAAAGATGTGTCTGAATTTGAAATATTTTCGAGTTTGCGACTAGAAATACCTATGGGTTAAGGAGATAGTTGGATGGAATTTTAAATTAATGTCAATCTGCGAGAGATGTGGGGTAGTTGGTCTCTATGAGATGTTTGATGATGTTCGATTTTCCGATCCATTAAATTTTAAGTGGGCTCTTTGAACCTGATGAGACGTGAGTTAATGGTTTGTCTTGCGTATTTTTTATTGCTAGAAGTGGGATAATAACTTAGTATACGATATACTGGGTGATAGGGGTGACGTCTATTAAACGGACAGACAAATTTCTTAATTTTGGTTTGCTCAAGAAAATGATCTGTTATGGCGAGGAGAAAGATAAAAGAAGTAAAATGTATTTTATTGTCGAAAATTGAAGTGATTGGGTTGGGCTCATTTGGTTTTTTGAATAACTGTATCTTGAGGATTCGGTGGATGAAATTGGTGTTGTAACCGTGGCTCTTGTTTTCTAGGTGCTTAAAGATCTTTGGAAAAAGCTTAGATATTATATGTGATCGAGATGAGCTGGCTTAGAAAGAAATGACAGTTTTCTTTTTCGCGATAATATGAGATATCTGAAGAGATGAAAAAGTCTGAATGTGATAATTACCTAAATATTTCAAATTACGGTGTCTATAGTCTTTTTGGGTTGCAAGCATTGCTGAGTGAATTGAAGGTTCAGTGCGATAAATATGGGATGAGAATCAATATTAATAAAACAAAGGTTATGCGATTTTCCAGAAAGAAAAAGGCTAAGCTAAATATTAAAATAGGCGGGGAAAAAATAGAGCAGGTAGAGCAGTTTACATATCTCGGAAGTGTTTTGGACCAATACGGTCAAAGTGGTAGGGACGTAAGGAGAAGAATTGCGCTAGACAAGGAGGCATTCTCAAGGAGGACGGAGTTGATGACGGGGACGTTGAGTAGGGATGTTAAGACAAGACTCGTAAAAACTCTGATATGGAGCGTAGCTATGTACGGCGCGGAAACGTGGTCACTGAAGCAGGAGGATAGACGTAGATTGGAGACTTTTGAAATGTGGGTATGGAGAAGGATGGAGAAGGTGAAATGGACCGAAAGGAAAACAAATGAGGAAGTACTGGAGATGGTGGGGGAGGAGAGGGGTTTGTTGAGAGAAATCCTATGGAGGCAGGAAAAATGGATGAAAGGCGTATTGAGCGGTAGTGGAATGTTGAAGAGGGTAATAGAGGGGAGAATGTTGGGCAAGCGAGGTAAGGGTAGGAACAGGATAGGGATGTTGGACGGGATGAAGGGAGGAAAGAAGTACACAAAGATGAAGAGGGACCTGATATAGATTAGTTTGCTAGGTGGGGAGTCACAAAATGTTTATTTGATAGTTGTGTCCATCCAAAAACCTACCTTAACCGGTAGATTACCTAATAAATAAATAGTCTTTTTGATCAAAATGTCTGAGAAGGGTTGAAAATTGTTGTGATTTTTCTCTATGGCGAAATAAATGGTCAGGGATACATCGCTGAGGAAGTCATGGGAAGTCATGTATATTTTTAAAGCGTCAAAGAGGTTGAATAGGACATCAACGTAACGGCAGTATGTATAAAAACTTGAAGTATCATGCCTGAAAAAGGATTATATTTTAAAATTATTTAAGCAGAGTTTAACTAAGAAGGGAGAAAGGGGTTACCTATATAATTCTCAAGATTTTTCTTAAAAAACTGGTTTTTGAATTGGAAATAAATTTGGGCAATGCAAAAGAGTTCAAAAAACTTTCTTGCTCGTAAAAAATATGTCACCCCTGGTTAAGAGGTATCATTTTTTTGATCTGAAAGTAGTTCTTACAAAAGAGTTCAACCACGAGTTGTTCATTTAAGTTAAGAAACTTTTTAACTCGCGAACCTTGTTTCTATTGACCCAGAGAATTCGATGTTAATGTTGGCAGAGATGCATTAAATATTAAAAAGTAATAAATTTACCAAGATTCCATGGATGTATTGAAAGCACTTAAAGTGGTAACTCAGTTCGAAATATTGTTTGAATCTAAATAGTTGTCTCTAAATGGCTTGAATCTAAATATCGATATTTTATCTACATGTTAGGGTTTATTTGGCACAGTTAAAAGCTTGATCGAAATCCTAAGTCACATGAGTGAATCACCAAGATCATCATTTCTTTGGTAAAGATCTAAAAATTCTCCATTCAATAAATTCGCTAGATTATCTCTTTGCAGTATGTTATGGAAAGTCCGTTGAATAAGATTTTATACCCTTTCTAGTATTACCCAACATGAAGCCGATATCAATTTGTGTATTTAATTTAATTGTGATAATAATTTCAAATAAGTTTAATTGAGCGTTACACGTAAATTTTTTAATACCCATCTTGTGCATTCATTTAATAAATATGTTTTAAATTATATATTAAATTCAATAGAAATACATGATCAGATAATTTATTTGTGCCACTTTTAGGTTTAGCGCTGAATTTACAAGAAATATAGCATTAATATTTTGTTCAAATTATGGAATACTTTTTATCTACAGTCATTATTGTAGGTGAGGTAATTACCATCATTAAAATTTTATATGATGTAAATTAAGTGACCTGACTTGATCGAATTGAATTATGACTCCTGTTTTCGACTTTAAATGTGTTGTCCACTTTAAATGTGATGTGTGGAGAGGATAAAACATCAGTGTCGATATCATTATTTTTTTACAGTCTGGTCTTTTCTTTCAAACCAAATAATTTCTCGAGTTAAAATCAATACCGTGAATATTCCATTGATTTTAAAATTTCTAGGTAACCAGAGAAATATACTTACATTTTTTACGAAGAAAAAGTAAGCCGAATCATTTTCAATAAATTTTCAAGCTAAATTTTCTGCAGGGTAGAATTGCCTTAAATCATTATATGGTTTAAAATGTTTCAAAGGTTTTAATTGTCAGATTTATGGAGTTTTGATTTTAACTTCAAAATGTAACTGACCGAAAAAGTTGTAATTACTTTGGAAATTTCGACTCAATTTATTTTTTGAATGACTTAAATGG
Organism: Hetaerina titia; assembly: GCA_037158775.1. Lineage (NCBI taxonomy): Eukaryota > Metazoa > Arthropoda > Insecta > Odonata > Calopterygidae > Hetaerina > Hetaerina titia. The sequence goes on from CM073778.1 coordinate 81,047,935, forward strand.
ACACAAAGTAAATCCAAAAAGGATGAGTCGCTTATGAATTAACTTATAATACCCTACAAGTTCTTGCTTAATTCCAGCTTCCATCAGAAAAAACTCAGGAAAATAATGGCCAAATGCATGTGCAACAAACTCGTTTGAAAGATAAGAGAAGTATGCATTTACAAAAAGGTACATTATACGAAGCACTGTAACAACTGATAATACTTATTTTGACTGCTATTTTACCATATTATGTACCAGAATTATTTCCTTCTCCCATGAGCTGCACAAATGTACAATCAAATGTTGGCAATGTTTAATAAATGTCCTTCATGAATTAAGTTCATGCTTAATGTATAATATTTCCGACATACACCTTAATGAATGATATTTTTTGAGTGATTTGTTTGAAATTTAATCAACTCCCGGATTTTGGGGTGGGGAAGGGGTTGGAATTGTCTCTCGGTTGGAGGGATCTCAATCGTTAAACTCAAAGAGGTCATGACGATTGAAATAGTCCGCGCAGTTTCCGAATGTTCTCATAATTCAAAAGGAAATGACTGCGATGCTCGCTTTGATCATTTCGTAAGCGATTTGCGCACGGGTGACACGAGTCTTCAGAGTAGTATTTCCTCATTCGGATCTCGGGCGAAAGGGATTTTCTGCCGATGGAGTGGGTCAGTCTATCTGGTTGATTCTCGTGTAACTGTCCAAGTCCCAGAGAGCATATTAGATCGCTAATCGATGGAGCCAAAGCCGCCAGCGTGAACAAGGACCGTGCTTGCACTACCCAGAAGTGATTAGATCGACCGATTCCCGGGAGGAAATGGTTAAGGAAGATGCATACGTTCAATCTGCCCATTGCTTCGTGTGGCACACGGAAGGAATTTTAAAGTTTTCAGTCCTTGGAGTAAAGGAATGTATTTATATAATATATGGATGTTAAGAAATTAATGTTGTTATTTTAGCTGGAAATATTCATAAATTTAAAAATAGAATTGATATTAAACGAGTGATATAAACACATATTTGAATACATTAAAGATTCATATTCCGTTTGAAAGTGAGTATCTGTATTCTACACCTTAAAAGAACGTATTTCCCTCCATCGGACTACGGTAGAAGAGATCATGCCAATAAAATAAGAGAGGATAATGTAGAACAGATAGATTTAAGATATCATTTTTTCCATGAACGATTTGGGATCATAATAATATTGTTCGACCGCGGTAGGGTCATGTTTGGGGAAAATTAGACTGGCATGTATTCACCTCCTACCTCACACCCTAGCGGTGGCTTGTAGGGTATATTCTCTTCTCTCCCTATTGACATTGAATATTTAACCATCGTTTTCCTATTATATTCATGAATTTTGGTGGTTTGCCAATTATATACATGTCTAAATGGAAACAAATTAAAAGCAGCGCACGCCTCATGAGTTTTGGTGGAAATAAAACAGCCAAAAAATCAACTCCGCCTTTATACAACATTCGGGAATCATCCCCTGCGTTGAGATTTATTTCAAGACCGTGGCAAGAATTTTGGGCAAATCTTTCTCCAAACGGCGGCGGGCGATGAAGGCGCCCAATTCTTAATTCATGGTTCCCTCACCCTTCAGTCCTGAGAGGCTTGCTCTCGCCGTCTCGATAGAGGATCAGGTAGCCTAGTTGCCTTGGCTATATATCACATCTCGCGGGTTATTTCTCCGGGGAGGTGTTGCAGTCAAAAAGGGGTCAATCGCATCTAACGCAAAACGGGTTTTTTCGGAGCATTTGCGTGTTACTTCCGTGTTCTCGAATGCACGATATACTTACTGTGCTGCTTTCAATATACGAGGGCTGAACAGAAAATTAACTACATTTCTGCCTAGCGTGGTGGTGAGGAGGGCCAGAGCCACCATCGAGGTGTTTAAATGTCCCTACACTCAGTATGCATCCTGCTGTGGTAGTATGTAGACTGTGGTTCTTCTACTTTGCTGACTGAAAACTGTTGAAATGTATCCTGAAATAAAAAACCCCACGAAGTGCGATTTGTAGTTAGTAGGTTTTTAATGGCAAAAGCTAAAAGACAATTGAAAGAATAGACAACTTTGTAAAGAGTACGGAGGCGGAATAATTAGGGTAGGCGGAGTGAGACAGTGGTGCATTCAGTTTTAAAATGGCCGCACAACTGTTCACGTTGAAGACCGCAGCATAGCCTTATGACAGATCAACTGACGGTGAAAATTAACGAAAAAAATCCTAAAAATTGCCAATTTACGATTACGAGTCTCTCATTAAACGTGGCTTGCAACACAGTGCAGTACCACGGAATTGCATGCTGCCGTAAACAAGTGGTTAAAATGTGAAGAGGCAGATTTCTTCAGGAACGGAATTGAAAAGTTTGTGTATCGTTATGATAAATGGCTTAAATTGAATGGCAGCCATGTTGAAAATTAGTTAAAGAATGTGTCTTTCAAATGTGTATAATGAAACTTTGTCTTTTCACTCGGTTGATATTTAATTTAAAACTTAAGTTACTCTCTGGACAGCCATCACTGAAAACTCGTGCGATTTTCTATTGCAGCGCACATTTTAACAGTTCGCGGTGAGCAAAGTAGAAGAACCGCAACCTGAACACTACTACAGCAGGATACGTACTGAGTGTCAGGACGTTTAGACTTGAGACAAGATAAGACGGTGGCTCTAGCTCTACCTACCGCAACGCTAGGTCGAAACGTAAGTTACTTCATGGTCAGCACCAGTGCATATAGGGTATACATTTTAAGCTTATCTCGCCGAATATTATCGTATCGTTCAATTGATTGTATAGCCTAGCTCTTATTGGCTTAATGTGCAATAAGTCACTGCGTAAAAAACCTTCGTCTTGACAAGCATTTTGTTAACTGTAATGTTCACTCAATTTTCGATAGAGTGCTTTAAAACAATCAAGCTACCGAGGCGTCACTTTGCAATATGAATTCCTCCGTGGATAACATTTTACTTCTTTAAAATCTCTAGGAATCCGCATTTTAATAGGACGTCTCGGGAGATAAACTGGGGAAGCATTCGATGAGAACTCGAGATATTTGGGTAGAGTTATGCTTTCAATATAGCCTACTCAAACCTAGCCGGAATCCAGATATCCGGGATCTAGTTCCGGTCATGAATAATGAATTTAACGTTGTAAAATCATCGGATAACTCCATTTAAGTGATTTTTAGTCCATCTGCCGAAAATGATGAACGAAATTGCACATATAAGGCAGAGGAATATTTTTGAGGACCTATGCTTACTTATAGTCGTTCTTTATTAATACTGGTCTATTTAATTTGTCTGAAATATTTACAACTTTATTATTTTGAAAATGGTTAATTTTTCTCAAGCTAAAAGAAAATAACCTTACAGGCTCATGATAAAAAATATCTGAGAGGAATAATTCGTAGCTTCAGCTTACACATTAGGCTTCAAAATAATTAAATAAGTAAAAGTTTTAATGCGTAATTTTTCCTCTAAATTACGCTGCGTTTAATACGATAAAAAAGTTAAAAAAGCAACATATTTGATTTATTTTTTAGGCATCCAGTATTTAGAAAAGGAGGCCGTGAATTATGTTTTTGAATAAGCATTAAAGTTCCTCAACTCATGACATATCGTTTAACTTATAGAGACTTTTCGGAATTTACTAGATAGGATATATTGAAATGAAATGTGTCAGCATGGATTTTGAGTTCCATGAATGTTATTGATTAACACCCGATAGTTGTGGCCAGTGGCGGAAAATTGACTAAATAAACGAAATTAGTATCTACTGCTCAACCCATGCGGCAGTTGGGGAAAATAACAAGACTAATAGATTTCGAACGTTTTCAAGTGAAATTGCATTTGAAACTCCACATTCAATCGTTACTTTTACATTTTTCGTGAAAAACATTCGTGTCGGTCATTGCAGCAAAATAAACTAACCCTTTGGCGGTAAAATATCTCCACGAGAGATCAGCCGGGGAGGATGGGAAACTGACGAAATGCTCCGATGACGCAACACTCTCGCAGGGCAGGAAATAAAAAATAAATTTGCGACATTTTTCTTCCAATAAAATTGTAAACTCAATCAAAAAACATTTTACTCTTCGATTTATTTTCGCCCGACCAATCATAACTTCTTCACCGCCTCCGTAATTCTCTCCTTTTATTTTACTTCCTGTCACTATCTCTGTTTACTCTCCTTCGTAGTTTCCGTCCCCCGTACTTCCTCCCTCTTTCTCCATCATCGGCTCCCGTCTCATATCCTTCGATGTCCCCGAAAGGGGAAGGGGCTGCTATATACCTCGAACGGTGGCTCCTTGGGAGGGAAGCGATCGAGTGGGGGGGGGGAGGGTGGATGGACGACGAAAGAATAGGAAGAAGGAGGGGGAGAGGGGTGACTGCGGATCGGAAGAAAGGAAATGAAGCGGGCTGGAGGATGTGGAGATGGCCAATGACAGCCCCTCTTGGGATTGCATGGCGTGCCACTTAGAGTGATTCGTCCCCGGGGAGTGAATCCCTGCGGAAACCCAAGAGGGGGGGAAGGGGGAACAGTCCCGCCCCCATTCTTCCCTCCACCCAACCCCCTCCTACCCACTCATCTCAACCACGCTCAGAAAAGACCCGAGAGATTGTTGCGTCCAAATGATTTTCTTTCAAGGTTTTTCTTCCGGTCCAAACTCTATTTGAGAAATTACTGTGGAGTGCATTGGAGTTGTGAACGGCTCCATTATTCCGTCTTCTCCGCGTTTTACCATGTCCGCGCCGGCGGGCCGCTTTGCTGTTGCGTTCGCATGTGAACATCGAAAGTGCTGGCGCGGAGTAGTAATGGGCAAGTGCAACTTTTCTTTTCGCGTTCCCTGTAAATGTTTTTATAGATACCATGCATGGCGATCTCTATGGCGCGGGTTGGACGACAAAGTTCGCAGAATTGAAACCTGAAGGAAATCTAAATAGTACATGGAATCTACATCTAAATAATACCCCGCAAACCGCCGCTGGAGCATGTGGGAGGGGTGTTAGGTCCATACCCGTCAAAGATAACAAAACCACATGAAAAACCAACATTTTCATGCAAATCTACACCCATAGAGACGTATATATATTCATGCTAAAATCTTTTTAACTTAAACGCATACAAATATGCAGGGTGCGTTCCAACAGTGATGCAATTATTTTTCAAAAGTAATTCATTGAACAGATTTGCACAAACACTTAAAATTCTTCAAATTACTGTCCTTGGGCCTTTACACATTTTTCCAGCGATTTTCCATAACCGGTATGTACCCTAGAAGGCACGTCGCACGTTTCTATTCAGGTCGCTGGGGACCTTGCCATGACCGGTTAGCAGTCTTCGGGGATCTCTCGCAAGGTCTTCGTCACGGCTGATCGGATCTCTTCTATGGACGAAAAACGGGTCCCTTTCAGGGGTGCCTTAACCCAAGGGAACAAAAAGAAGTCTGTTGGGGCGACTTCAACACTTTTGGAGGGGCGTCAGCGTTGTTATCTGGTGTTTGACCAGGAACTGGTAGACTCTTAGCTCGTGGCAAGGCACGTTGTCGTGATGGAGTTGTCAGGTAGCGGAGATGTCTTTTCTCGTCTTGATGACCCTTTTTCGGAGTCTTTCTAGCATATCCACGTAGTAGGCAGCGTTAACTGTCTGTCCTTGAGGAACAAACTCCTTATAGAACATTCCTTTACTGTGGAAAAAGACTATGATCATTGTTTTCACTTTAGATTTGCTCATTTTTGCCTTTTTGGGTTTAGGGGACTGGTGGGTGTGGCACTCAGAGCTTTGAAGTTTTATTGCTAGGTCGTATTAGAAAACCTATATTTCATCATCAGTGACGACGTCGTCAAAATAATCAGGTTCACTTTCAATACGTTGCAGAAATTCACTTGAAATTTCCGCTCGGTTGGTCTTTCGTGACACGGTCGGCAGGCAGATGTTTACAATAACTAACTTCCTGCCGCTTCTGCAATTTGAAAAGCACTGAGACCAGTTTTTTGGCAAAGCATAGCGTATCTTCCACCTAATCCAAGTGGTATATCCCACTACGACTAATTGGACCGGCGCGGGAAATTTGATTGTATTACTTTTGGAACGCAACCTGTATATGCTATGAACTAACGAAGACATGCACCAAAGAATGAAGAAAAATGTATCAAATAACGTGCAAATTAGAATTAAAAAGGGAGAAGGGGAAATTCCATCATAACGTGAGCATGCAAATCATGATCCACGTCCCAAAGGCACAGGCAGCGGAAGCGTCCCCCTCACAGAGAGAGACGAGGGAAGCGTTAACTGGGGCGGGCGTTCTTAAAATACTGGAAGTCGCTGGAAACAGTCAAAATTACTTGTAATTTGAGATAAAAAACTGTTTGATTACAAGTTAGCGTAAAAAGTTAGGATTTAAGGATTTTTAGCCGTTATGAAAAGTAATAACGTAAGGCTAAATATGAAGACGTAATAGACAGATTTTTATTTGGGGAACGTCATCACTAATGCCAAATATATGGAATATAGAGCTTTCAGGTTACCACAAGTGATAAGGGCTTTCTACCTATAGAGGTAATTAAAGGATTTTACATGGAAATCAACGTCAATAAAATTAAAATACTTGGAGACGAGAAGACGGAAGGCAGGAAGAGGGGAGAAAACGCGGCAGATGTCACCTCCCGGGGAAGTGGCATAAATGGGACGGGAGGAGGTCGACGGATATTAAGCGGAGATGAACTCAAGCTATGAAGGCGTTCTCAATGAAGAGGCGACCGCTTTGCCCGGAGAAAATGACAGATAAGGAAGCTTTGCGTCCAAGTTTTCGTACGGGGCATCGTGGCCAACCCAGGATCAGACACAAGGGCTACTGGAAGCTGGCTGGAGGAAAATAGAAGCTTTCGAAACCTGGTGCTGGAGGTGAATTCAAAAGATTAAATACATTGACCAAATTAGAAGGGAGTCCCAAGAGTAAAGAGAGTCAGCCGGAATATTTATTAGGGGATCTTCAAGGGAGTTGGTCTTAGAAAGGGAAGAGTAGAACACTGCAATTAATCAGCATTTGAATTATTTTAATTTATTTCTATTTGTTAGTACCCTTCTGTACGTTACACTAACAATTGTTACACATTACACTCCGATTTTTGAAAAAACTATCTTCCGGGCGAATCCCTATAAACTTTCATTTCGTATAAAGTCTGTTTCCACTCATTCTGTCAAATTGACTTTTGACGTCACTTTCTTAAAAAATGATAATTTAGAAATTAGTTTATTATTTTCCGTTGTCTTAATTTTTAATTTTGGAAACTTGAATTGCGTTGACAAACAAGACAGCGTATTTTGGAAGTAACGGAAATATGCCTGGAAGAAATACATTTTTTTTATTAATTTAGTATATAAAAATTGAAATAAGAAGATATTAAATATGGTATTTTATAGATTATTTCAGCTCAGGTATTGGAATTTCTAAGGTCTAGGGTGTTTATAGGAAGGCTGAGCTCAAGTGATTCCACTTGGGTTTAGTATAACTTCTAATGTCAAAAAATATAGTATTAAATCTTTATCATCATGAACTATTGCTCACTGAATTCGGTAAAATTTTATTTTATTTAAGCTGTAATTGTGATAATGTTTGCTATGCAAATATTGAAACTTATTGCTATACTAGCCGCTGGAATAATGATCGACTCCAAACATTCATCAAGAGGTGAATGCCGATCGTGTGATATCCGAAGACTAGTGGGATAACGGTGCTCTAAATACCTGTTTTTCCAGTTCCTCGACCACTTGGTACCTATGAAGTAGTTAATGCGGAAAATCTCGTCATCTACTTCTCCCCTCAGAGATGACGGAGACGGTGCATGCTGCAAAGACATTGATCCAATCGCAACCAACCAAAAATACGTACTATTCACGCCGTTCCCTGCCGTGATAGGCACAGTCAAAAAAATCTAATTTTAGGTCATGGTCTGGAAGATTGACTCCCTTTCAACTCCTCCTTCCAACACCGCTCTGTCCTGGCACAGCTCGTTCGCTTCTGCCACATTCACACCTGTGCCATTCGGCTCTGAGACCCCGAATATTCCCCAAAGCCGCTCATTCCTGCCCTCATGCCTTTCTCACTCTAATCTCTATTTTTAAAAATTTACTTTTCTTTTATATATATTTATATTCACACACACTTGTATATGTACACATACGCACATTAATACACGAAAACCCACCATATGGTGAATACATATTCATTCACATGGATATTGGTATAAGAAAAAGGAACAGGGACACATAAAAAACAAAGACAGGAATGGTGGGGAAGGTGGAATCGAGCAGTTCAAAGCGTAAAAAAGTTTCCTTGACCAGGGTGTTTGTCCTTTATATAGGTATGTGTTCCTTTACCTTTTTCTTATATCTATATCCATATGAATGAACATATATATATACATATATACATACGAGATCTATTAAAAAGTATCGCCAATTGCTTAATTTCCACGGGTTATACATATTTGATTTTCCATTTTATGTGGGGTTATGCTGGTACTTATACCTCTCATTTATGCCGAAAAGTTCGACCATTTTGAATGTTCAGTTAATTGCCGACAGCTGTATTGCTTGGACGTGTTTTGGCTTGTCTTCGATTTTTCTCGACTTCGACTATTCCAAAAATGGATCAAAGAATCTGTATCAAATTATGTATGAAAAACGAATTTAGGTGCGTGGACGCATTCCGAATGTTGACTGGGACATATGGAGAAGCTGCCTTGGACCGAAATGACATTTATTGGTGGTACAAAATGTTTTCAGAGGGCCGAGAAGATGTGAACGACGAAGACCGTGCCGGACGCCCGAGCACGTCAACAATAGACGAAAACATTGATGAAATGAAGAAAATAGTATTTGCCAATCATCGAATCACCGTTGAGAGGTTTCTGAGGACCTAAACATATCGATTGGCTCTTTCCATTCGATTTTTACTACTGATTTGGGAATGACACGGTTCACCGCGAAATTCGTATCAAAATTGCTCAATTTCGACCAAAAACCGCAACGCATTAACATTACTAATGAGGCGTTGAACTTTGACTGCAACGACCCAAATTTGCTCCAAAGGGTCATAACTGGTGACGAATCATGGGTTAAGTCCACATAAAGATGAAAGATGGTAGGAGGGAGAGTCTGCGGGTGATTGCAGATCGTTTTGGCATTGATAAGATGAAAAGCACTCAACGTTATCATTGACAATTTGGCGATACAATAGACCTGCGCTGAACTCGGTGGAAGAAAATGGTGTGAACTGGTAAGACAGAAGACTGATTCAAAATTGTACTTGAACCAGGAAGTGTGTATAAGAATTGATGAAAAGAAGACGGAATGGTTCAACATCGGGAGGGGTGTGAGGCATTAGTGCTGTCTCTCCCTCCCACAATCTTTCATCTTTATGTGGAAGACATGGTCAGAACGTGGTGGAGAGACGATACAGGAGTGTCGGTTGAAGGAAGAAAGATTATGTGCATCAGATTTCCTAATGACATGATCATTTTTGCCAAGGAAGAAAAACAATTAAATGGGGTGTTGTAACACCTTAAGGGCATGAAGGAAGAGTACGGCTTGATGATAAATAGGAGCAAGACCAAAGCAATGAATGAAGACCGAGATGAGGAAATATATCTCGTTATTGAAGTAGAAAGATTGGAAAAATTGGAAAGTACAAATATCTAGAACCAGAGGTAACAAAAAGGTGTGGGAGTGAAAAAAAGAATTAAATTAGGCATGTCGATGATCAAAGAAGCGTTCAGCAGGAAAAGAAAAGCGCCATGTAGGAGAATGGACATTGGCCTGAGATGAGACAAGCTAATTATTATGCATGGAGTGTTATATTATATGGAGTGTTATGTCATATTAATCTGTATCAAATGTTGTGCAAAAAACGAAATTAAGTGCGCAGACGCATTCCGAATGTTGACTGTGGCATATGGAGAAGCTACCTTGGACCAACCTATTCTTAATTCGTATCCGTTTTCCTTAAATCTATTTCCATGCGAATGAATACATATATATATATATATATATATATATATATATATATTTTTTTTTTTAACATGACCTCTCTCCACATGACGAAAGAAACGAAGCACTGTTGTCACAATTCCGAGGAACCAAATATTCCTCTCAATAATATGGATGGGTATGGTTGTCTCCGGCTCTGGTTTCTGCTGGCGTGGACATGTTCCCTTTAAGGGTATAATGAGTCCTGGTTTGGGGGTGAAGCCGACTTTAAGGGAGTTGTTTGGGGGAAGGGAGAGTCGAAGTGGTCGGAGGGTCTCTAGGGAGCGAGCGCGTGTCGTTTGTGGGGTCTGGCTTGCGGAAGGGGGGCGGTGGGATGGCGGGGGGCGGGTGGGAAGGTGCGGCAGTTTAAAACCGTTCGGGGAGGTTTCGTTTAATATCGCGGCCGACGGCGTTCGCACCGCTCCCCTTACCCCCTTCCGTCGTGTCTGCGCGGCGGAAGAGCCGTGTTTCCACTTCCCCTCCGCCGGTCGCGTGTTGTGTGAGCCCTCAGCTCCGTTCTTTGGCGGGGTCTGCAAGTGGGGCGCGCGCTCGCGGAAATTGTTTGGTGGCAACGTTCGTGAAGGGGCGGGGGAGAGAGGACGGCGGGGCGAGGGACGCGGAATAAGGGGAGGGGAGTGTCTGTGGGCGAATCGAGGCATTATAAGAGAGAGGAAATGGAGAGTTGGGTCGTGGGGCGTATTTTGAGGTGAGTTGCGAAATGTTTAGCTCGCCCTGAGTCGAAATCGCTCGGCAAGCACTCATTTTACACCTCGGATTCGATTCGAGTGGTTATATTGATCTCCAATGCGCCTCACAATTTGGATACTTTATTTCTTTCAAGAGACTACATTTGTGGTTTTTGTAGGTGCCGAGAAAATTCAATCGACAACTATAAGGCATTTCTGGCGAAAAGAATCCTGAGTTGAATGTTATGCATACGAGAGAAATTGAAATTAGCTGTAATCTGTGATCAAATGTGAATGGCGGTGGCTTATCTATGAATAAAACATTAGAATCTAACTCAAGGTTGATATAAATGTCATTCTTACTACAATTAAAAAAAAGAAAGTGATCCAACACGTAATGTGACCAATTGCAAATAAAATATTTTACAAAAATTAGTGTGTTTAATGTGCGTTGTGCAAACAATGTAATCCCGCGGTGTATCGTATATCCATTTAAATAATCCTCCTCCCTGAGGGGTTTTTGTAAGAACTCGAATGATTACATATGTTGTAGTAATTATTGTAAGGGACATTTACATTTCCGAAATCATCGCTACTTCCGTAACCTTTGTAAGGCACTAAATAAGCCCAAAGACGTGTGAAATTTAAACATCAGTGTATTAAAGGGGGTCAGTTTCTTTTTCTGTGCCATCTATGGTTTCCGAGGAAGTTTTGCTACGCAAAAAATCACACAGTTCGTGTAAGGCTGAGGGTGTGCGGAAGTGTCCCTGGAAATGAAACCCGGGTGCTCAGCTAATTCTAGAGGCCTACCCCTGAACAACCTAGTCCCCATTTAAATTAATATGCTTGAAATTTCAAGTATAATACTAAGTAAAAATAATGAATACCTACTGCTGCTAATGTGAATACTATCTGAAAAGGTATTAGGCTAATATTAAAGCACGAGTCAAAGAATTATTTTGCTGACAACGTCTCCTCCTGTGGATATTTTTGTTAATAGATATTTTATTGTCCGTCTGTCACCATTTTAATCACTCAAAACTTTGTGTGAATTTTCTTGCCAATGGAAATTTTGAATATTGTATTCGGGGGAGATCAAAGAGTTTAGAATTTTATGCAAATTAATTAAACAGTAATATTACTTATAGGAATGACGGTGATATTCAAGTCAATCCATGGTAATTGGCATAATAATCAACAAAATTTCACGATGGTAATAAATAATCAATCAAAACAGACCATGGATAACTCAAAGAAGAAAAATAAATGCTAAGACTATTATCTATTTATTTTATTAAATTTCATCTCGTAAGTGGTCCGTCTGAACCAAATCATATTTGTTCAATGAAATTTTTTATTTTTGTATCTTTTGGAATCGATCTACCTTTGAAAATTTATGCAACTTTCGACAGTAATTTCTACTTTATTTTTACACCATTTAGAAATTTACCAAATTTAGAAATGCTACCATAAATGATTGAGAGAAACTTGTAGTCGATTACAAGGCAATTTCTAAATTGGTCAGGAGGTTGGTAAATTTGAAAGCGTCCGCTTTAGTTCAATCCTCTTCCTAAATAAGCATCACAAATCACAATTTCATTAATTTCAATCAAGCCAAACATGTTAGCATTCTCTTAACAATAAAAACATATTTTGTGCTGAAATAAAAATCTGCGAAACATACTTATCTGTATAAGTTTAAGCCATTTCCTCCCTCTCTTCACCCTATTATGACCTCCACTTTTAGGATCAAAATATTTAACACTTTAATTACCCCCATTCTTCTAGTGGTCTATAAAAATTGACTTATTAGGAAAATTTGGAATAAATAAAACTTTCAAAATTTTGATCCGTTTTCCAAATGAGTCATGCGAGGTCGAATCAAATTTTTGCCTTTATTAAACCTTTATGGTTAAAAACCTTTTCCTTGCCCCTCTTGCGAAAAAATAACGTGTTAGGGGAGGGGGGTACGCAGGAATTTTTGAAATAAAAAAAATTCCGGTTTCCTTTTTTTGAAGTAGCGTCATGAAGAGGATTTTTTACAGCCATATTCGTCTTTAATTTTGGTTCGGAAAAACTAATAAATCGGTTTTGGAATTCAACCGTTACTAGTGGAAATCGTTGCACCTGATTGAGGATCTCGGAAAATAAATATTAACAACTAGGAAAATAGAGTTGCTCCTGCAATAATGCTTGCAATATTCGAACTAAATTTGGCCTTTTAGCGATCGGGTCCCCGATGAAGTTTCCAAAATGTAATTCCGACAACGGAGAGGCAGAGAGAATCAATTATCATTCTCGTTTTAATCCATTGTTTGCGTACTAAAAATTGGTCAATAGTCAAATAATATAAATGTTATGGCTTTTTACTGGTTTATTATTTTAATTAAAATATTCAAATATCTTCTACTATACACTATAAAATACATAACATTTTTTTGGGTTATCGCGCCGTAAGACTTAATAGTCAGGCATGAAAGAGAGGAAGGAAACTAACTTCTTGCACCGGCTGCGCGTTTTTCTCGGGCCCTGGGCGTGGCCAACAAAACTACTTATATTAGCAGGCAAGCACTAAACGCGAGGGCTACAGTTGGTATAGTGTGACACCAATAAGAAGAGAAAAGGTAAATGCCAAATATTCTCCATTTTACATATAAGGACAGGTGTAATATTATTCGATTAAATTTTCACGGGGTAGAAATCTTCATTGCATACAATTATTATAATATTAATGTTTTGCCAGTCTGCCCTTAAAGGTGGGTTTTAGATAGACGATAACTGAATACGCATACATATTTAATCCTCATACAAGAAGCAACCCTGAACTACACAACACTCATCCTCAATTCCGCATATATTTTACCTCCTATTTAGTCACCCAATATACCTATCCTTTTCCTTCTTCATCCTTGCTTGCATAAAGTTCTCTTCTTATCCCCGCCTTTAATAATACATTACCAATCAACATGTTCTGTATCAATCTTTCCTGCCTCCTTTTGGTTTCTCCCAACTATTCAGTCTCATCATCGTTATCATGTTTATCACCTCTTTGTTTATTTTTTGCCTCTCCATTTAATGTTTTGCGTTCTTCTCCCAACTCTCATCTGAAAATTTTCCAGTCTATGCCTATCATCTTGCTTCATTGAATACGTTCATAACTATGAAAGTTCATTAAAAAGTATTCCATTATATTATGATTAATAAATTTTGTAGCATATATTCTGAATAATTTCACGCATGACCAAGGACAAAGTAGAAGTTGCAAGAACATAGGGCTAAGCTGGAGGAAAATGATATTGCCTAAATATAGTATGTAATTTATAATTGAAAACTTGTACTATAAAATGAAATATTTTTTCCTTTGCATTTATTTATGAATGTATTCAACAGAGTTACGATTATAATTTTGACTACTTTTAAGAATCTCTTTTCATCTCGTTTATGCTAGTATAATGGCGAAAAATTATTTATTGGATCGTTTTTGCATCTTACTGTTATACACGTCCATATTAAAATCTGTAGAATGTAATTTCCACGAATAGGTAAGTGAAAATGAGACTTAGGAACTGAAGAAACATATCTTGAGAAATTATTGGATTTTGACGGGAGATTTGAAATCTTACGAATCACATAACATGGAATGATACGATTAGCTTACCCTTAAAATTTATGTTAGAGTTACAGATTGGGAGTGGTTAAGTTAAAGAGAAGTGATGATAGCTCATTTGCTAAATCGATAACTTTTGACTTTCACTTAACTTAGACCCTCCACAATTAATCCTGTCATCCACCTCTTCCTTATTCACATCACAATTTACCGCTTTTTTCCCTAATGATGTTGTTCCCTAAACGAAACCAGTTGATTTGCAAAACTAACTGAATTTGTGAAAAGTAACAGCTATTTTTGACATTTTTTAAGTAGTAGAATTTGAAAACTTGAAAAACACAATGGATATAAATAAACAAATATATTATTATTAGGTAATCCACCGGTTAAGGTAGGTTTTCGGATGGACACAACTATCAAATAAACATTTTGTAATTCCACACAAAACCCAATCCAGTAACCTAGTCTACATCAGGTCCCTCTTCATCTCGGTGTACTTCTTTCCTCCCTTCATCCCGTCCAACATCCCTATCCTGTTCCTGCCCTCTCCTCGTTTGCCTAACATTCTCCCCTCTATTACCGTCTTCAACATTCCACTACCGCTCAATACGCCTTTCATCAATTTTTCCTGCCTCCATAGTATTTCTCTCAACAAATCTCTCTCCTCAACCACCATCTCCAGTACTTCCTCATTTGTTTTCCTTTCGGTCCATTTCACCTTCTCCATTCTTCTCCACACCCACATTTCAAAAGCCTCCAATCTACGTCTATACTCCTGCTTCAGTGACCACGTTTCCGCACCGTACATAGCTACGCTCCATATCAGAGTTTTTACGAGTCTTGTCTTAACATCTCTACTCAACGTCCCCGTCATCAACTCCCTCCTCCTTGAGAAAGCCTCCTTGCCTAGCGCAATTCTTCTCCTTACGTCCCTACTACTTTGACCGTATTGTTCCAAAACACTTCCGAGCTACGTAAACTCCTCTACCTGCTCTATTTTTTCCCCTCCTATTTTAATGTTTAGCTTAGCCTTTTTCTTTCTGGAAAATCGCATAACCTTTGTTTTATTAATATTGATTCTCATCCCATATTTATCGCACTGAACCTCCAATTCACTCAGCAACGCTTGCAACCCCTTGGCTGACTGAGCAACTAATGCTTGGTCATCAGCAAACCTAGCCGATTTAACGAATTCCCCTCCGACTTTCATTCCTTCCTCCAATTCTTCCCATGCCTCTTTAATCATTTCCTCCACATATACGTTGAACAGCACCGGTGACAATGGGAAACCCTGCCTTACACCTCTTCCTAAGACTGCCCATCCGGACTCTCCGTTCCCCACTCCCATCTGAGCAGTCTGAGACATGTACAGGTTGCGGATCAGTCTCCTGTCCCTCCAATCCATTCCTATTTTCTGCCTTAAATGCATTAATGTTTCCCATTTCACTCTATCAAACGCTTTTTCAAAATCTACGAAACAGGCAAATATGCTCTGATTGTATTCTATATTCTTCTTGATATGTGATCTCATTATTGCAATGGCATCACGCGTACCTCTTCCTTTCCTAAACCCAAACTGATTATTCCCTAGGTAATCATTTGCCTTACTCTCTATTCTTTTGTTGATGATCCTGAGAATAAATTTAGCTGCGTGGAATATCAAACTATTTGTTCTGTAATTGTCACATGATGTAGCCTTTGCCTTTTTTGAAATAGGAACTAACACCGATCTCACAAAATCTTCCGGCCAGATTCCTTCCTCATAAATACTACGAACCAGTCCATATAGGCCCTTCTTCCCACATTTTCCGAAACATTTCAACAGTTCTACAGGGATGTTGTCCACCCCCACGGCCTTATTTGCTTTATCTTTTTTAATGACCGTCTTATTTCATCGTCGAGTATGCCTGGACCTAGGCTATCTTTTTCTACGTTATATATATATATATATATATATATATATATATATATATATATATACATATATATTTAAACACTACAAAACATGAAATATATGCTGTAGTCCAGTTTAATTAGGCGATTGATCCTAGAGTTCTCGACAGGGTTAGGGTTAACATAGTGTTCCCATTTTAATCGGGAAATTTCAATTTGTATGCCATCAGTCAGATCGTAATAAGTTGATTTTGCGTTTAATTGATTTGTTAACAAGTTGAAATTTGAATGGGAGGATTACTGATTTCCACTCTGTGAAAGATGATTTTCCTGCTACGAGCGTAATAGGGCTGAGCCGTCCGTACGTTGATATGAATTGGAGCAATATTTGGAATATGGAATCCTATGTCGTCAATCATCTTCTATCAATCTGATTTTTAAAACATAGAGAAATCATGAGTGGGTATCTTAATATAACGATAAATATGAAGATGACAGTAATTGTACGTGTACGGGGGTACTTCTATAATTTCCTTCTGGAGTTTCTTAATTGAGAAGAAACGTTTCAAGTGGCGGAAGAAGTTTCAAACCGGAAATAACTCGTAATAAATAGAAAGTTCAGTTTTAGTAAGAATAAAAATCAAATTCGCATGCACTCCTGACCACGAAGTTTGAATTTAGTCAATGTGTGATGACACAGGCGATATGTCTATTTTGTTTTATCCGGTACTTGAAGCCGATATCTCATTTCTCAGAGTTTACGAATGTTCTTTTTTTCATAAAAAATGTTATGCATTCCAGGAACTGCGAGAGATGCCGAGACAGTCTATACGACGGATTCGTCAATCCGAAAATTTCTAATTAACCTACAGAGCGTAATTAAGCACTCGGCCGGAAAGAGTGGATTCGGGTTCGAGTCTTCGTCAAAGTAAATGATTTCACACGCTAAACTTTCTGCATTTCCCAAATTATGTGTAAATGAAATTTTACCTCAAAATGTTGGCAAGTTAAAGCCCGTTGTGTTTAGGGATTAGTAAAAATATCGAAAATTAAGAAAGTGTGCGCATTTTAAATTATTAATTTAATTCATCACGATTTGAACTTTGTTTATTTTTGAATTTTAATTTTGTGATAACCGTTGGGGAATTATACGCTTTTATTCCATAATCTCTCGCTTTTCCCGAACCTGAAGAAACCTACCCGAGCGAGTCCGTTTCGACGCGGGTGAGCAGACTTCTGCGTCCTGATCCGACGGGGAGGCGCTAAGTCGAGGACGCCTATAACGCTTAAAGAAGGTTTCTGAGAGAGTGAGAGAGGGAGGCTCGGGTTGCGGATTGAGTTTTAAGGGAGAAGAAGAGTAGAGCGAATTTGTGGTGGTCATAGTGAGGTGTCCCTTCTCATTTCGTTCCCCTTCCGAAAGAGGTGGTGCAATTCGATCAGTTTCCCCCCCCCCAGCCTTTGTGGGACGGGCCGTAGAATTCCAGAGCGCCATTCAATTTCCGACCTCCGGGTCTCTCTCGACCATCCTTCCCTCCAATTACTCTCTCTCCATCCTTCATCATCCCATCCCGGCTCGCGACATTCGGGAAAAATGCTCAAGGATATATCATGCAGGTGATGCAGTTCAATCTAGAATTCTCCTGGTTCTCCGGTGAAGGACCAAGGTGTACTGTGGGTCCTAGTTAAGTTACACAGTCATCGCAGTCAAATGGTATGAAAGAAAAACAGCCTGAGAAAGTAATGGTTTAATTTGATTGAAGCAACTCTCAGGGCGATGGATATTAGGAGTTTTGGATGAGCAGAAGAGTACGGACAAACAACGTGTGAGAGTGACAGAGGTAAAGGAAGTAGATATGTAGTATGTCCAATAAACACGCCAAGTCGTGCAATCTGGCGGCCATGACGCGAATTATACTACCCCCTGCCTATTACCCACTAGCGGCGCTTGTTACCTAAGACCCAATGAGCCGTCTGTGCCAGGCAGATCGTACAGCTGTGCGTATGGTGCCAGTTATGTTAGTTTCTGTTGACCTTTTTTTTACTGTTTGTCAAAAATGGAAATTGGCTAAATCAAAGGAGCAACGAATAGCAATCAAGTTGATTCATCACTAGGAAGATGTGGACACAATAAAGCAAGAAACGCCTAAAATACTAAAAAGCCTAACTGCTGAGAACTTCCAAGGATGTTTTAAATAGTGGAAAAGCAGATGGAATAAGTGCATAGCAACGAATGGAGAGTACTTTGAAGGGAACAAAATCAATGTAGACTAAATTTTGAAAAATGAAGTTTTTAGGGCCTCAGTTCACGTATTTATTGGACAGATCTTGTGTGTAAGGAAAGTGCGATAAGGAAAAAAAGTCATATTAATCATTTCGTCATTAAACAAATAGTCATATTAAACACACCTTTAGTACCTAGCTGATAATTTTATTCTAGTGTCCAGACCTTATTTTCTCTTCAAACCTCCTTTCCGTTTCGTTTATCTTAAGGTCGAATGATAATGAGCGTAAACTGTAGTCGTTAACCTTATCTAATTTGCTAACCCGTTCGTGACCATAATTATTCGTCTGCCAACATTACGCACTGCAGTTTCGAATTCTGGAAAAATGAGAAAAGTTGAATATAGATGGATATAGGTGTCTACTGTGACACCTTCTAAGACGCCACCATATTTTCAAATTGAAATCTTCTGGATGATATTCATGATAAATGCACAGGAAAAATGTCATTATTTTCTCGACTCTAGTCTACATATACCTACTAGATGGTAAATTTTGTGCCTCTTAATTATGATTATTATTGATTAAGAATCGTTTTTAATGAGATAGACTTCCTTTATGATATATAATAGTGTGGATATGTTTCTAATTATTTAAGAACTTACCTTTTTTCCTTCCATTATTTTTTGTATGATGATTTGAGGTTGATTCTGATGACAATGAATGTGTACCTTATGCGATAGAGGTTGACGTTGAGGCGTTTGATGTTTTTGTTTACAAAGGGATAGTTTGATTGTACTCTTGGTTATTTCCGTGCTGCATGAAACCCTTCCTTCTCAGTTATAAGTTAATAATACTAATGTAATATTGTTTCAATACTTGATAATAAACAATGTCCCTCCAATTGGTTCCTTATTAATTTTTATTCCAATGATTTCTTTGAATTCTATTAATTTTCACGTCATTTTCCACGTCACTCACTCTTATCCACTGTTATACGAGTATTTATACTACATCCAGTCTATTGACCGTTACGTATTCTCTAAAATTTAAACTAATGAAGACTAGCTGGACATCTTTCAGCTGAAAACTTCCGAGCAAGGTGCAATGTATTCGTGGGGTCTGTATCGAAATGAAATGCAATTTGAACTCAACGGGGCAGTGTGGTAATATATGAAGACAATAGGGTATACTCAATAGTCATACCCTATTAGTAATGACCGATAGTCTTAACTCCGAGGTTCAACCCACTAGAGGAAAATGTTATCCTGGAGGTCAGGCAATACCTGTGGCATACCAGAAGCGTTGTTTGCATATCTACCAGGATCACATAATTTAATTCTAATTGATGTTTCGTATCAATAGAAAATTCTTCATTGTAGGAATATGCAGGGGGCCTGCAGATGGAGGAGTGGCCTGATGTTTAGCCAACTCTTGGGCAATAATACGTTTGATATGGCACCCGATTATTTTACTCGTGTGCCTTAAATCCAGAGTACCTTAAGTACCTCCTTTCCCTATGGACAACTATCGTATATTTTTAAAATAGTGCGTGTTCTTTGAGCGGTTACCTTGAAATAAGGGAAATAGTGAAACTACACCCTTGAAAAGAGATTAACATAGATACTTGAGAGAAGCATATTTCAAATTACGGAAAATTAATTTTCAATTGATAGGAGATTTGAATTGAACAACCGGAAAAAATATTGTAAATATTGAAAATTTAGATTAAATAATATTTAATTGTATTTGAATCGATTCACTGGTAGGATCTTAGTGAATTTTTAAAAATATATCGATTGATGTAATCAGGTTGGTATCATAATAACAACTGTGTGAGAAATAAATGTATTTAATTTTAGACATTGAAATTCAGAAATAACGCTATTTTTGAGAGGTTTTATGTATTTCTGTTTTTTTTTTAAAGTTCATGCGTCACAATAAAGATATATAAGGATTTGAAATTGTGTCACTGCTAAAAAAATTATATTTTCGTATAAAAGAATACACATTTTTTTAAGAATGAAAACGTCAGCGAAAAGATCGAAGATTATTTTAATTCACACCAAAGTCAGCGTTGAAAATCACTCATCTGAGGGCAACCGTCTGGGCAATTTAGGCAAAATAAATTAAACATTGGAAAATACAATAGTTGTTTTAAGGTATATATAAAGATGGAGGAGAATTGCTAAGCTTAATTGTGGTTTATTAGCTACATATATGTTGAAACATCCCAAGTATCAGCACAATGGGTAAAAAACTACGTTATGATCGCAAATTTTGGTGGAAAGATTTTCTTTTCCTATACAATTATGCAAGTAAATACTTTCGAATTATGGAGCCGTAAATTTTTGCGATAACTCAGGGTCACTTAGGTTGAATGGCTCACAACGTCACTCGGGTTCTATGTACTCAGGCTAAGGTCGTAAACGACGAACTCACGATGGGGTAGTTATTGAGTTCCCCCACAGGAAATTTATGGAGGGTCAGGAACGAGAAAGGCACAAAAAAAAGAATGGTGATCCATTTTCTTGGCTCGTCGATACCTCCGCGGTGGCAGTTTGGAAATACTTTCTTTTATGGTTGAAACCTGAGGGAATTTCTCGCTGTTAGCGTTCCAGTCTTTGTTACCCTTAAGCGGAGTCACCACCTATTTCTTTTCAACCTTTCTTATCACCCTGATACCTTAGGCTGGCACCGATCAACCAAAAAGGATCTTTGAAAATATTTAGGAGAGGATTTTCTTTCCCTCTTTTGTCCATTAAAGATGCCGTAATCACAACGTAAGAACTTTGCCATTCACTCCCGCACCACTTAGCACGGAAAGTATGTATTCAGCTCAGAATACCCTCAGCCGGATTCCTTCCTTCCTATCCCACCGGCGAGAAAATATCCCCAGCTAAGTGGAAGGCATAAAGATGGTTTTAAAAATTGCATTGAAAATTCATCGGTCTCTTTCGAAAAACCAATATCTATGTATTACTTGTTTTATTGTATTGCACATTGTTGTATTGTATTTGCACATATTTTATTATACGCAGAAATTTGTAATAATAATATATATTAATTTTAATTAGGAAGAGTATCGGTGGGTTCCTAGAAGGGTAAAATTGTTCGTTTCAATTTGAAATTTGGAAAACAGTTCTTTTTTATAAGTGTAAAAGTTCATAATTTAAATTAACGGAATAAAGTTGGAGGAGTAGGAGTTTTAATTGAAACAATTCCTTGAATAATTTGCTAATTAAGGTGAAAAGATTCCAAACATTCCGCTTTATAGTTGAAGGTTTGATGGACCGTTGGCTTAGTCTAGAGCCAGTGATTAATTATTGAGTAATGTCTCATTTTATTATCAAGACTTTTTATTTTTCGAAATTTTTGTAGTGTTTGTGATGAGTTACTTATCATCAGTGACTAGTTAAATCAAAATCTTGCTCTTTTCCTTCATATCACTTTTAGAGTAATTTTTTATGAAATCCTACACGCCACTGATTAAAAGCAAAGGAAAAAGCTTTCAAAGAAAGGACGAATCTTTACTACAAGGATACAGAAATAATTGGGATTTATAAATCCACAATAGATTTTCAGAAGACGGAATCGGGTCGGCAAATAAAAGCGTTATTGGTTTACCGAAATGTCAAGTCAATGTTGAATAAATGTATCTTCTTTCCACCACTGTTTATGGAACTCATGAAAAGAATAGACTCAGAGGATGAATCCACGTAAACCGCCATCAACGTATTTGACTCACGTGTAGAAATGAATGTCTACGTTAGTAATGATGGATAGTAAAAGATATGAGGGCTTTAAATAGCATATAAAAAGAGAATTTTTGATTACGTGAGGATTTAATGGCGTCAGGGAGTAAGTCATATAGAAGAAAACGGAATTCGTGCTGTGGGTGCCGTATGTGCTGGACTGTTGTCGTGATGGGGGGGTCAGTCACCTAATCTTTAGAGTTCCGGGCGTTTCTTCCTCATATACTCCCGCAAACGTCATCAAACTTACAAATAAAAGTGTTGGTTGATAATTTGACCAGGACGTAAAAAATTCCGGTGCCCAATTTCACAAACATCAAAAAAGACAATTATTATCTTTTTAACATTTGACCCCACTTCTCTTGCATTTTTTGGCCTTATGGGGAGTTAGGGGTTTTCCAATGGCTAGAACCTTGCTTTATCTCGGGGTCATTACCATAACAAAAACGCTCATTACCTCTAAGGACCTAGATCAAAAAGTTTTGGTAACTTTCATTCTAATTTTTTAAGTTCAGTCTAAGACGAACGTTTTTTTGATCCTGTATGAGCAGGTAAGAAACAAACTTAACTGTAACACGTCTCATTTGCAAATCCTCTGTCAAAAATCGTAAGAATGAGCTCCACATCATTCCTGTTTTCTCTGAAATTTTGTTTATCGTGAAACGACGATTTTTGTTGGTTTTTTGGAAGAATTTTTTAATGTTTTAGTTGTTTCAAGATGTCAAAGGACAGTTGGAACAAAGAAGATCTTAAAAATTCATCTCCCCACGTTTTCTGCGTTAAAACCTCCCAAAACTTATTTGCGGCTCATGGAATCCTTCTTAAAAGTCTGTTGAAGCATTTGTTAACCTCTTGTAGCCTGATTTTTAAACGAATAGTAAATTTTCAAGCACACTTTTTGATCCTTCAAATCTGCCACAACGATTTCACAGGCGGCAAAGGAGAATAGCTGAAAAACAACAAAACTGCGATTATATAAATATATATACATATATATATATATATGCATATAAAATTAGTGTTTTGTTAGCGCAGGTTATAAATAAAAAATAAGTGCTTCGATAATTATTGCTATTGTCTCAAAATACTTTTAAAACTCTTTTGAAGAAAAAGGGACCATACGAATTCACCCATCCACAGGTGGGGTGCAAATACGCGGTCCTTTAATCAGCCGATAAGTGCGTCACTCACTAATCACATCCGATCGGACTGTAAATCCCCTTTTGGTTTACTTTATTTAGGCCATTAATTATTTTCGAATCGAAATTAATCATTAATTAAGGGATATAAATTTTTGCTTGAAGTTGTGCATATTTTACACTTCTTTTCGAAGTCATATCAGCAGGATCCGGACCTCCTACCCTGATAATTATATTTGATACGCTGTTAAGCTTATTACTTGGTGAACTCTACCCTCATTTGTAAAACCGACCTTCGGGTTATAAACTGTAATATTAATATTTAAAATTATTGCAATTGGAAAAGACATTTTGATCGCATAACTACGTAATATTTCCCCTCTGTTTTCGAAATGAATTCATGAAATTACTTTGGTGTATTTATGTTATTCATCGAATGTTGAGAACAGTGGGCTTTGCTTTCAAGGTCACAGTCGTTGACTCATGACTCATCTCCAGCTTAGATCTTTTTTAGAAAACCTGAGTTATCGTTTGCGGCTTATAACGAAAGTGTTCAAGATAAAGAAATGCGACGAGGTAAGCAGTTGACCATTCCGAAAAAGGACTTAGCTGATTATTTTGAAAAGTAGAAGAAATAATGAGTGAAGTCTAAAGAAGAGTTATTTAAAGAAGAGAATAATTCTAAAGAAGAAAAATCTAAAGAAGAGCACTTTAAGGTGGAATAAGGCCTCAGCGTCTTAGGTAGGCTATATTGAATGACTGGGTCCCTTTCCGACAAATGTCCTATTATTTAGAGGTTATATTTAAATTTTTCTTGCCCTGATAAGCCCCGCCTTGGGGCTCTTGTTATTTTCAGTACCAAGATTTTGACACAAAAAATTCAAGAAATGATTGACAATAGGTAGTTGCTTGTGAACCTGGTATCCACCAACGTAAAAGTGGAAAATCCCCAGATTTTTAACTTATTCATGTTTGAATAATTCATTTCAAAATTAATTGAAATTGGAAAAATTTATATATATATGTATGTATGTATATATTTATTTGTTATTAAACGATGTGAATATGCTACATCCTTTTAAAATTACACCAGTTTTTATTTCTTTTTAAACTAATGAGACGTTTTAAAATGACTGACATTCGTGATTTTTTATTTAGCTTGATAATACATTTAAGGTAAAATCTATTCATTCACATGTCAACTTCAGTATTTTCAAAACCTCTTTTTGCTCAAATAATTGGTAAATACAAACTGTGTTAACGTTTGAATTCGGCGTTTGCAAATCTTTGTCAACGGTAATTTTTAATAGTTTGAGAATATCGTATTTTACATTTAATTCCCAAAGAAACGCATATTTGGGCAATTTCAAGTAACTCTATTCATAGGTACTCAAATGTCATATGAAAAAAATAATGGGTTTGAATTTTATCTCCAATCTCAATACCTCTAGAACACAATTATTGCTCAATAAATAGGAGTTTAGTGTGCTTACAGACTTCGTTTGCTCACGCTTTGATTCGCAAATGGAGTAAAATATTTCAGTTTTTGCCAAAATATATTCCAAAGGAGCATCTACTATCCTTTGTGATACTATAACTGTTTCCACTTTAGTTAGCTTAATACAATTACCCCCTAGATGGCAAGTTCGTGACCTTCATTCCTCACTTCGGTTTGAGTTTCATTCCATTCAGGATTTGGTAGAAAGGAGGCGTGTGGAAAGGAAATTTTCTTTTTATCCATTTGCGACAAAAAAGTCGTTCGGAACTCTTTTTCTTTCTTCCTCTCGAAATCCAGAGCTCTACCAAGCAAATAAAACTAAACCAGATTCCTTACATTTCCCTATCAATCTCCACTTCGATGTTCCTCCTGTCCCTACTGCTATCGCTCGAAGGCCCTTTCTCGTCATTCGCCCCGCAATCCGGCCCGACCCTTGTTCTCTTACTTAAACTTAAAAGCAAAGGGCTTTCCATCCCTCTCTCTACCTCTCCTTATACCTTACTCTCTCCAATTCATAACCTACTATCTGAAGCACCTTGTTCCTCAATGTATTATTACATTCAAAATCCCTCTCAAATCATTCGAAGCCATCGCAGTCCACACTCTCCCAACAACTACAACAGGCCAATTTCATTCCATTGGATCCAAAGGCCTCTCACTTCCTCCTTGCACTTTTTAAAAAAAGCACCTTCATTTTGCTTCGCCCCATTAAAATGGTACAACCTTAATTTATTAATGGTTTATATTAATTATAAATATAATAACATTTTTATTCTGCACCATTTCAGAGAGTAAAAATCATTCGCCTTGACCGGGATTCGAACCCGGATCCCTCGATATCCGGCCGAGCTTTAACCAATTAAGCTACCGTGTGTACACCACCCGCTATGTGTGCATTATAATGCACACATAGCGGGTGACTCCGTTAAAGTTACTGTTACAGTTTCTTGAAAAATTTTTATTTTTTATTTTTTGTATGAATTGAATATATTTTATTAAGACAAAAATTTATTTAATTTTTAATATTATTTTCAACATGGACTCTTTGGAGGAATGAACTCTTCTTCGACGAAAGAGGAAGTCTTAGCCACAAAAAAATAGTAACAGTTTTGTTTTTTCTTTTAATACTTCGGTTGGTATAACCAACGTTTACACCTCGGAAGGAAGCGAGGGTGAGTGAGGGTGATCGGCAGGGGATGGATGGATAAAAGGTTTCGCCGGGTGGGGGTCAGAATTGAGAGCCGACCGTAAGGAGGGCACACCCCGGAGGGTGCCAGGCTCAAAATCGAGTCGAAGCATGCTCCTTAGAGCCAAATGCACACCCCATCGAGGTTTTGAGCCATAAGGTGGGTTCGAGGGGAAGGGGAGACAATAAATGAGACGTCAGAATGAGTCATTGAAGGGAATACGGTGGAGGGAGGCGTGAATGAGCCCTGTTCAAGAGGCTGAAGAAGAGCGGGAGGACACCGTGTGATTGTTAATGCGAGGGATGTGGTGCTTTGCCTGGCGTTTTAGGAGGGGAAGAGTTTGCAATTAAGTTGGCGAATTCGTGAACATGCTCGAGTAGTTGACTATCTGTACCTACGCAAACACGTACGAGCGCACATTCACTCTCACGCAGACAGTAGATACATTGTAGAAGTACCATAAAGACATCAAATAAAAAAAATGTATTTGTTAATTTCTAATTTTCGATTGTCATGCCGAAACCGATGTATATTATATATATGGTGTACAAATATATCTGTTTATATCTCTTTTCCAAATCGTATGTGTGTGTATATATATATATACGCATACACACATACACGTTTGTACAGGATGTCTGGTTTTGTCCCTTTGGACGTAGCTAAGAAATATAGAGATGTGGTGGACACAGGCCATGCAAAACCTAAACTCCAGACTTTCATTAACAATCATGACAATCTTGACTATTTATCCAAATACAAGCCAAGGCATGTGCTTTGAGGGCGACAAGTTCGATTAAGCCGTACCTGTCGAAATAAGCAAGTTATAAAATCATTCCTGTCTTTTTTTTATCACACCCTGTATTTAGTTTTGCTCATAGGAAAACATCAATTTCGGTTGAATAAATGCTTACATTTTTTGATTTTTTATATAATTCACTACCAAAAAATAAATTTAGGAATGATTGTGTTACTCTGAGAGTCGGCAGTTAGCTAATAATGTAGCCGTAATTTTAATTTCCGCCTGTCTATGACAGTACCGGGTCAGTGAAGACTGCGTTTCCCTCATTACTAACGCATGTCTCTGTTAGTATCTTGTTTCTTGTATAGCCCCTCGCTAACCTCCGGTTGTATTACACCCGTATCAAACTACCGATTCTACCCCTGCTTGGAATGTGATTTACATTTATGGATTCGACATGCCAAGGCATTTCCGATTGCCCCTATGAATTAAGCCTCCAGTCGCAAACGATCTCCTCCTCAACAATCACGTGAAAGGTTTCCCAAACGGAATCACAAGATTTCAATTTACGTCCTCGAGGTCAATTCGATCTCTTAGATAATGTCGTTTTCTCCTCTCACCTCCGCAAGCGTATCTCTGTCCGAATGAACCGTCGGCATCTGAGGTCGTCTCCTTTAAATGCAGAACATTCGCCGCACGGTACCGTCCGCGTTCTGTAACCCAATGGAAGAAAGTGAATACGTATCATGGCATGTCTACCCAGTTATTTTGTTAAGAATTATGTTTTTGCTTTTAAAATTCAGTGTTTCTAAATCCATTGAAAAACGGATATTTACAATATTTGAGGTTTGGCTTGATTTAGTACCAATAATTTAATTCCTTAGTGAAAAGGGAAGAAGAGTTGAATCACTGCATCCAGAAATTCTCATCAATGGGAAGGGATAATAATAATTATGCGTGGAAACTGTGTTATTTTGTCATCCGATAGTAAACTGTATTGTTACGTAATGATTAGGTCACGAACTAAATAAACATGATGATTCCATTAAAATTCTTTCCCTGTATACACAATGCATAAGTTAATCAACATTAGAATTATTTATATCGACACATATTCAGAGTCAAACTTTTGTTAAAAGAAATTACTTTCGATTTCATTTAAACACCGAGAAATTGAAACGAAATGGAATCAATACGTAGTGCACATTTTTTAAAGTCACGCCGGAGACAACGAATCACACCAAGAAAACATTCTTACTGCTAGTCTTGATTCAACTAAACTGCATTATGGTTCATTGTCATCAAACGCAGATTGTGGCGGAAACATAATTTGAAAGGAGTGGCTTTTTCATTATTATTAATACGAATATGACAGGAAAACTAATGTCTAAATAAATAAAGCATATAAAACCTCTCTCTAATTTCAAGTGCATTTTTCTTGCTCATTCCGAATAAAAATTATGAAATACACTTTCGGAAATAAGAATTCCGTTACGTTTATGGAAGCGCCTGTAATTGATGAGTTTCATGAGTGGCTCGGGCTCTGATTTAACTGCTGAACCATACTCTACTTAAAATAGTCCAAGTTATTTTATCAAACCAATTACAGTCTTAAAGCTAATAGATTACTCATTTCCAATAGATATACTTTCTAAAAGAGAGAGTTCAATCCGATAATTTGTTGAATCCCATGGAATTGGAATTGTGGTGTTTTGTGGGAACGCAAAGTATTAAGTGCTACTTACATTTCAGCATGCATTTTTTTAAACTCACAAATGATATATATATATATATATATTAATATTATTATTATGTTTATATACATATATATATATATATATATATATATATATATATATAAACACAGTAATCAAACCGAAGGTCGGTTTAGTAGGTGATGGTAGAGCTCACCCGTGTACCAAGCCCGACGGCGTGTGAATATTCACACATCAGGGTAGGGGGGCCAGTTCCTTTCCCTGTGCCGGTTATGGTTTCCCAGAAGAATCTGGTACCCGAAAAATCAACTAGCTTGGGTGGAGCTGCAGGTGCCCAAAGTGCCTTGCCCGGGAATCGAACCCGGGACCCTCCGGTCAGTAGTCCAACGCTCTACCCACTGGACCACCGCGACCCGCATATATATATATATATAAATCGATACTTAAATATCCTACGTTTGGCGCTGTAATTACTCAGAAGTATCTAAAATACATTAAAATTATTTTGTACATAAAAGTAGATATCCTTTTTTAGCAGTAAAGAGAGGAAAAAACAATAACATTCAAGATATGAGAATAACTAAAAAATATATTTGTATGATAGACAGAGAATTTTGGAATGTTTCTTTTGAATTTTTAACATTCCCCATTGAGTTGCTATCGTTTTCATACTCAACATTTTGTCAAAACAACGATAGATGATTTGAGGATCTTCAAAGATGCTTGGGTAATTTCCGAAAATCTGTTTTTACCCATGTACCTGTAATTTACACGCACATACTATATACACACATTTCCTTAACCTTGTGCGTCTTAAAAAATGGTGCAGGAAATCTCGTGTAGAATGTATGTGGGTAAAAGCTGTTGAAAAATCTCATCTCTTGTACTTTACAGCAGATAATGTAAAAGCTAGTTGATTAAATTTTACTGAGAAGATCTGGGGCATTTTTCGGTGTTCTTAGTTTTGGGATTCATCCGCGTTGGTTGGTTTATCACTCCAACTTCCAGCTTCCCTTGTTAGCAATTCCTTAGGATGTGAACGGTCCATATTCAATGTTTATTGCAAAGAGAAATGGAGGTTTAACGAATTCAATTTTGGAAATGATAGCAAAAACGACACTGTACACAGGCATTTGTTTAATCCGTCGCGTGCTCGCCTGATCATTTATTTTTGAAAAAATATTATTTCTTGAATAAAACATAAAATATACGTCAATCAGCTCAGTGGCGGCAATCTCCAGCATAATTGGATATCCGATTGGGATTCTAAGGGAGACCGACGAGTGGTTAGCGCGTTATTGGAGAATGATTTTATACAAGAGGGAGTGGAAGGGGAAATTTAAACGGATTATCCGCTTGAGACATTTGTGTTTTTGCTGTTCTGTTCATTTGATGAAGTGCATGGCAGTGGCTCCGAGCCACAAAATAAGAACGTAATTACATCCAACAATGAATATCTATTTTTACTCTTCTCTTTTTCGTATGATCGGGTACCAGTGAAAAATATGATTTTTAGTATTAGTAAAATATGATAATCAAGAAAGTCAATTCAAAATTAAAAAAAAAAATAAAATGAATTTTCCCAAAAGACGCTGACTGATTAGTAATGGTTCAATTCATATTTACATTTCTACTTTATACAGAGGCAATTTAGGAATAAAAATAGGATTTGAGAAATATACTAATTGGATTGCTAATACATGGATTTATAATACCCTGCGCAAATGCCAAATTCGAAGAAAATGGATCTGTTGTAAAAAAATATCCGACCGCGACAGGACTCGAACCTGCAATCTTCGGATCCGAAGTCCGACGCCTTATCCATTAGGCCACGCGATCTTGAGGGTTAGAGTGTCAAACGAGATGGAATAATGTAAAGGCGCTCGGCTTTATTTGACTATGATCTATATCGACTTACCAGAAATTAAGCATTACGCAATCACGCTCTTTGGATGAGCCAGCTCACGGCTCTAGCAAGGCTGGATAGGAAGGGTTTTCTGAGGCGTCAACTCAAGGACAGTAAGTCGAAAATAATAGGAATGGGAAATAGGAGAAATTGGGAATATACATGAAATTTACAATGCGGGTGACAGACAGCAACTATGCGATTGGTTCTGGTTTATCTTGGTAATATCTTCAGCTGGGATAACCTAATGTAGACTCGTTCCAAACACTATTATTAACTTAAGGAAACGATTGAAACAGTATGTTAGCACAGGTTAAATAGATGAGCTAATGCGATAATTTCACAACCATGAAGTTGTAGCTATGGAGAAAGTGATGGTCAATATTATGCTTTACTCTTTATTCTTTCACATTTACCCCTCCCCCTAAACTTTTTGTCAACGTATGCATTATACTTCTTCAGCTTAGTTCGCCAATACTTTTTTCTTAAATTAATGAGTAATATTAACGTGTTATAATGACGAATACTTAGGTAAGCATGATTGTTAAATTCTTATCCTTTTGTTGCTTGTATTACATTTTCTTCTTTAATCGCCTGTGATTGAATGGCTGGATTATCAGTGGCGTTGTAGTGAATGAAATGTAAAATATTTGTTTGCATTTTAATAAAAACATAAAAACTATTCAATAATAACTTCTTTTAGGCTCTTAAGTAGGTTATATTAAACTAATCCTTTGAAAAAAATACCGTATTTTAAGCTGTCTTTGTTTGTTTTAATGTTGAAATGTAAGATTTTTTACGCTTATTCTGGTGAAATGGACTTTTAACACGCTTAGTTTTATTTACCAGATCGTCTTAAGTCTCCATGTCTTAAAGTTAGGGAAGAAGAGAGGCTTAAGGCGCCTGAGTAAGAAACAAAAATGGTTTGTTATTTAAAGGGAAAAAATGAAGCAAATGACACTAAGAGAGGGAAAAGAAGATAATGCCAAATAATTACAGAAAAATACTGTAAAATGTTTTTCGGCAGAAGAGCTTCTGCTGCTGTCTTCGATGCCTTAAATATCTTCTCATTGTTTTCTCTTACTTGTGTGTGAAATTCTTTTTTCTTCAGTTCTTCGTTTGACAACTAATTCTCTGCATTTCTCAGTGCGACGTCTCTTTCCCGAAACAAAAATCTGCCATCTTTATTGTTTGAAATATTTGTCAGAGTGCGGATTCACATGTAAAATAAATTACTTGATCAGCTCAAAGCTCCATTAAATAATATTACAGTCACCATTTAAAAATTAAATTTGTAGAATATGCCACTTTAATATATTGGTTATATTTTCAGATTGGTTAATCATTTCTTTTTATCATAACTGCTAGTAATCTTTCCCACGTCTAAATTACATTTCTCTTCTTAGGTTTAGTTCCTGCAATATTATTATAAAACAATATACAAAAGTAGCAGAAGAAGTATGCAACATATTTTAAGGCCATTTCTTTAAGTGAAAACAATAGCGTATCTATCGGATGCTTATTAGAAATTTTAAATCCTACTTCGTATTCAAATTCAAACAAAAATTTGAGAAAGTATCTTATGCCAATTAAAGTCAGAAAACAAATTAATGTATCCGTTTTGAGAAATCAAACCAATCTTATGAACATAATTTTCTCGACTGATTTTTAATTCCAAAGCACCATTAAGTAGCAAAATAGCTGGAAATTATCATAAGGGTATTCTGTTCAAAATCGAACAGTAATGTGATTATTTGAGGTAACTTTAAAAATTAAATAATACACCTACGCCGTAGGAATTGAACTGCGAAATATTGCAACAAGGGATTATAATAAAACATCTACGCAAAAATGGCGGCTCGAATGCCATGTGTAGCACAAGATTATTTATTGCATGCCCATTTCATCCAATCTGAACGCAAGGTTCAAGAGTGTTGCATAAATGCATCACAAAGTGCGACCATTCAACGTACAATATTTAACATAAATTTTATTTTATTAATTATTATATTAATTTATATTTTATATTTCCTGTATTTAACTATAAAGGGATGTAAATTGATACGTCAATATTTCAAGAAACAGTAACTTAAACGGAGTCACCTGCTACGGTATTTCGTCATAGCATCTTGTTCCTTTAAAGCCCCCAAAATTTCAGAGTGTAACAGGACGTCTCGGTAGCTTAATTGGTTAAAGCACTCGGCCGGATATCGAGGGATCCGGGTTCGAATCCCGGTCAAGGCGAATGATTTTTACTCTCTGAAATGGTTGCATTGTGTCAATATTTATTACCACTAAGCAACCTAAAGGTATGGAAAACACTAAGAATTGCTAAAAGAAAGTTTATTTCATAGGGTCGGTCTATTAAAACCTAGCAAAATCAGTCATGGTATTATCAAACCACCCTACGGTGCAACATGCCAAGTAAGTTTCGTATTGAATTTCTTCAATCGTTTGGAAACCCCAAGTCCAATTTGGACATAATTGAGTGACAAAAAAGAAAATAGTATACTTACCATCCAGAACTTATGTTCGATTACGTGAAACCTGAAGCATAAACGTCGAATACCTTATGACAACTCTTTTTTGTTTAGCAGTAAAACATGTAAATCAATATTGTGTAGTAGATATAGAAATCAGTAACCTGCAGATAATAATAATGAACATGAATTTCCACAAAGTTGAGCCTGAAATAACAGAAAAACAATAATGAACTCATTTTTTATGCGACGAAAAAGTGAAAGAACAATGTTTCCTTGCCTTGGTCAGGCCCCACCTAGAGTATGCTGCCAGTATATGGGATCCTCATAATATAAATTTGATTTCGGAATTAGATCGAGTTCAGCGGAGGGGGGCTAGATTTGTCAAACATTGTTATAACCAACGCAGCAGCGTAACTTCTTCGCTAGAAAATTTAGGCTGGGATTGTCTTACGCAGCGGCGTTTACAATATAGATTAAACTTATTAAAACATTTAAAGATGGGCCCTTTTCCGATGATATGAAGGATATAATACGAACCCCAACGTATTACGGTCGAAGTGATCACGAATATAAGACTAGAGAGATAGACTGCAAGACTGACAGGTTTAAAATGTCATTTTTTCCAAGAACGATAAGGGACCAGAAAGCTTGTAGCGGAAATTCCCCAGGAGTTAGTTCATTACAATAAGTATTAACGCACAGGTTAGGGACTGCGCGAGGATATGTATATATATGTATGTATGTATATATATATGTAAACGTATGCATATATATATGTATGCATGTATGTGTACATATGTATGTTTTTATATTTTTTTCTTACAGGTTCCCCCCCACCTTTCCTCACCTATTTGATAACCCCCAACCCCCTCATCCCTTACCCTTCCCTCTTGGTGCTACACCCCCTGCCACACACCTCTTTTGATGGCTCGCAGGGTATTTATGTAGATGTAGATGTTTATGCAATTATCAATGGTAAAGTGTTCATTAAAAATGGAAAATTACTTGTGCATACAAAACCAATAGATTGGAGGAAATAGTAGGACCTCAAGTAAAAGAGTTTGTACTTGTATCAGTGAAAGGTGTCGAAATCTTCCCAGAAACTAGTTGGTGTCACGGGACTGGGGAATATCCAACGTCACTTTCATATTTAACAGTAATAATAAAGAGAACTTTTGAAAAAAATCTTACATAAAAATGCACACTGAATGATGTCATTTAAATTATAACATAATAATGTATTTGATTCAAAATATGAGAATGATGACGATGAAAAACCAACTTTTTAACCAACCCAACCAAATTAATTGCCCAAATTACTTTTGGAACGCACCCTGTATTCCTTCCTAGATTTTTTAAGGGTTTAATTTAGTGTTTAAGCTTTTTGTTGTACGAGAGAGACACAGTTCAATCAAAACCAATGCCAACCTGAACTGCAGGACTTGTCGGAAGTGGAAGCTTAGGAGATGGGACAGTCGAGAGTACCGCAAAGGAGTGTCCAATAGAAGCCCTTGGAGAGGGGGTTGTTTCCCCGGTGCTCTCCCACTGGGAGGGGAAAAGGGTCTCCCAGGCTAGGAAATGGAAGGGTCGATGGTCGCTCCAGGGGCCTTCCTCCCACTTCGCTCCCTCGTGTACCACCGCCTCCAGAGTGACGTGTTGAGGCAGCCAACACATGGAGAAGTGAAGAGGCGCCAACTCCATATGACGCCCTTCTGCCCAAGGTCTCGGTGACGAAAGAGGAGGATTTTTATGGGCCCATGCCCCGAGGGGTGGGGTCAACGTTGGGAGGGCAGAGAAAGGGAAGGCCTGGTCATGGGGGATGGATGGAGGGAGAGGTTGAATCAATGGCAGGTGGAGCAGGACACATCTCTGCGGGAAGAGACGGAAGTAAAAAAAATTCCATTTTTCCTGCAATCAACTACATATATTTCCTCCCGCTATCCCCTCCCTGACTTCCAAAGCGATCTCCAACGGCGAATTCTATTTCCTCTGGCGGGTGAATCCTGTCATCGAATGCTCACTCATAGGGCGGATGCTGTGAATTACGTTCGCGACACAGTCAGAAATGATTCGGAAGTGTGCAGTATTGACGCACGATCCGATATTATAAACAAGTTCCATTCAATCACATCTCCTCGCCGTCCATGTTGTGTTTTCAACGATTCGGTGGCTCGAATGTATTATGTCAAAATGAATTCACCAAAACTAAAATAATATTCGGCAAACGTTTTTGTACTCCACTGACGACTATGTAAATATTACCTAGCAGTGTTACAGGGTTATTCTAAGTTAAATGATTTTGTTCATTCTCTTACTTTTATTACATAACCTAGGAGAAGGCTGCATGTTTTTGGTAGATAGTAACCGGCATTAAAACTTATTTTTATTAAATTTTATCGTTGATATTACGATTAAAACACAAAAAAATATCAAAAGTACGAATATCGAAGCTCGTCTCCAACATTAATATGCATCGTATTATAATGATGAATGAACCAGCTATCACCCTTCTTATAATTTAAAACTATTCAATAGTTTTCTATTACATACTCGTATAGTTGTCTTGTATTTGAGATAATTTAATTTGACATAAATAGTTGATCAATATATAAGAATAATCATCATCAGTAATTCAATCCTAAGATTGGTTTACTGCAGCCCTCAATTGTTTCCTATTTAGTTTTAATTCCCTATTCCCGCACCCTCTGATAGGTTCCCTGTTTTACATCTTTCTTAATTTGCTCTATACTCTTGTTTCTTGGCCTTTCTCGCGGGATTTTTCTTTCAATTTTTCCTTCTATCATATTTATAACTAATCAATTATGTCTCAAGGTATGTCCAATCCATCTTTGCCGTAGAGCTCTCCATATGGTCCTTTCCTCTTCTGCTCTTCTATATACTTCATCGTACCTCACTTTGTACGAGGGTCATCCGGAAAGTAGTACCCGTTCGTGCCGCATGAAGTGCTGACGACGCGAGTAGCCGCTGGACGAGGTCAGATAGCTTCAGTGGCTTGTCTGCCTTCTCTGAGCCAAGTTGCGTGACGCTAGCATTGCCTGTGTTGTTTCTGTGATTGTTTACAATGTTTAAAAAAATTGAGAACGCCGCCAGTTGTGAAGTGAGGGCAGTGATTAAATTCCTCAATGCAAGAAACGTTCGCCCATGTGATATTCATCGCCAATTAAAGGAGGTGTATGGAGACAATGTAATGGACGAGTCGTCTGTTCGGCGGTGGTGTCGCAACTTCAACATGGGGAGGGGGAACACACACGACGATGAGCGTTCGGGGAGACCGTCTGTCATTACAGACCAACTGGTGAGCTCAGTTGACGAATTCGTGAGGAACGATCGGCGCGTCACAATTGATGACATCTGTGAGCATTTTCCCAATGTTTCTCGAACAATTGTTCATGAAATTGTTAAACACCATCTGCATTATGCAAAAATTTGTGCAAGATGGGTCCCTCGCATGCTTACAGATGAGCACAAAACCAAGCGTATGGCTGCAGCACTGACGTTTTTGGGACGTTATTCTGATGAAGGAGACTCTTTCTTGACTCGCATAATTACTGGTGACGAAACATGGGTTTGTTATGCATCACCTGAGAGTAAACGACAGTCAATGGAGTGGCATCATGCTCATTCACCAAACAAACCAAAAAAATTCAAGACAGTTCTGTCCACCAGGAAACTCATGGCAACCATTTTCTGGGATCGACGAGGTGTATTGCTTATTGATTTTATGGCCCGTGGAGACACTATTAATGCCAATGCGTATTGTGAAACATTAAAGAAATTACGGCGGGCAATACAAAATCGGCGGCGAGGTCTATTGTCTACTGGTGTCATTCTCGTTCATGACAATGCCAGGCCTCATGCAGCTGGGATAACACAAAAACTTTTGCAGCAATTCAAATGGGAAACTTTCGACCATCCACCGTATAGCCCGGACTTGGCCCCTTCAGATTTTCATCTCTTTACAAAGCTTAAAGACTTTTTGGCAGGAAAAAGATCTGACAGCGATGAAGAACTTAAAGAAGGAGTGACCCTGTATCTCAATGAGCTGGCGGCGAAGGACTATGCAGCAGGAATACAGAAACTTGTCACACGTTATGACAAATGCCTTAATTT
The DNA here is from genome assembly GCA_037158775.1 of Hetaerina titia. Taxonomy (NCBI): domain Eukaryota; kingdom Metazoa; phylum Arthropoda; class Insecta; order Odonata; family Calopterygidae; genus Hetaerina; species Hetaerina titia. The sequence continues at coordinate 81,084,920 of CM073778.1, forward strand.
GCTTGGAGATTATGTTGAGAAGTAGTTTAAAGTATCCTCTTTCAAATAAATTTTTTTATGTTTGTTAATATTTACTTTTGTGTCTTTATTTCACGAACGGGTACTACTTTCCGGATGACCCTCGTATGTCCATTTAATCTTTAGCATAATAATAATAATCGACAAGAATTTTTTAATTGGAAAAACAGCTGTGGAATACGTTATATTATAATTCGATTGTCATTAAATGAATATAGATATGTTGGGAAATGGGATATTATATTATCATTTAAAAACTCAGTTTGAATCAATAATATCAGAAATAGGGATTGTTTTTTTTAAATTCAAAATAACAACAGACATGCGAATATATAGATGTGATTTGAAATATAGACATTACTCAATCAATTTGGAATATGAAATGAAATAAGGAACTGACTCCACCAGCACTGCAAATTTCACACGCCGAGGGTATGAGGGCCTTGATTTAAAAATCTTTGTCTATCTTGATAAATTTTAGTACCAGTTGGACATAACTATAAGGAGAAAAATTAAATTCGTCAGAGAATGGCTACACAGAGAGCGTTGTTAGATACATATGATATTGGAAGTCCAAAGAATCGAACAGATCCCGCATGTAGTGGGCCGCGATCAGGTTAAATCCAAAGATAATACCCTTCCCTTCAAAGCGATGATTTCCTAAATGAGTTAATGATAAAAGGGTTAGAAAGCATCCAAAAAGCTACTCTCCGACATGCTTAAGTTATTTAAGTGGCCCAATCAAAAGATTTCTTTCTTTCAAGATAAAAACTTACGCCACTACACTAACTTATTGCCTTATCCCATTATTTATTGCATGAATTCTACCTATTTCATTGACGGAGGAAGCAGTGGATTTACTTTCTTGAGAATCGATTCTGAAGTATTACTATTGATTTTCTTTGGTATATTTGATTCAGGATATTAAAATAGTCACAGTTTTAAATTGTTGCATTGTGAAATACATTATTAAATCGAATTACGTACTTTAATCCACAGTTTATAGAAAAACTTGAAATGTCCGAGAAAATAGAGAGGATGAAATTTAAATGCTTCAATGAGAACAAATTTATTTTGCATCAATGTGTTTAAAAGTCACAATGTATTTCATGGATTGGATCACTGCTACCATGTCGTTTTTGGTTAATTACGAATACGTGTGAAACATGAATGTTTTAAGGGAATTGTGGTTAAATTACCAGTTATAGCTCTAATCTCTTCTCATGAATAATTATCTTTCCTCCAATTAGTATGCTATTAAATGTGTAGATGTAATCAGCCTCATATTCTGATGAAAATCCTTACTTCAGTTAATCAATTACGAAACGGACTGCGCGCGAACAAATCTGTTCCAATAAAATGAATCATTTTATAAATTAAGCACATTGAATTCGTATTATGTCAAGAAGCAATTGCCACAAAATAGTTATTTTATTTTATCGGTGGTGTTATTTGGTGAAATAGAGGATAGGAGTCAATCATGATGGAAGAAAGTAATCATTTAGCAATTTGGAAAATTGTTCACGCCAGTATAATACCGAATGATCAATTAAGTGTTTAAATCTATTTCAGGAAAAGAAAATAATGAGTAAGTTAAATATTTGTTTTATGGCGCGTAAAGAGGTCTTCTAATTTAATTTCTGGTATTGAAAATCATTATTTCATGCAAACTCACGCAAGGTTTTCTGATTGCTCATATGAATAAATAATATTTTTAGTGCTTATCATTTTAAGTTAATTCTTAAGCGTTTCATCAAGCAGGAACGGTTTTGTCAAGAGCTGTCATACCTATACTTGAGAGTGTGTGTATGGAATTTACGTTGCAGACAATACTAGAAAATGGATGACTTAGCAACTGATTTAATTTCCATCAGAAATCAACAATTACTGTTTTTATTTTCAATTACGCTTTCAGCAATCATTTATTTCATGGGCCGTTTTTTAAGAAGAGCAAGAGTTTGCCAGACTGAAACAATTCCTTCTCAGAAGATAATGAATCTGTCTCGACGTCGATGTGGAGATCAAATTATTTTTATTTTACATTGATTTGCGGAATTGTTAATATTGACCTTTTTCGCTCTCAAATAGTAGTTTGTGCTGTAACTCATAATTCTGTCCCATCCCTCAAGATGACAGGATCCTTCATCTCAATTCAACCTCTAAAATTTGTTTCGGGGTTTGTGAGCGTAATACTCGTAGTTAGAAGGGATACCATTTATTATGTTTGGGTTGTGAAACTCTAAACATGGCTTCTTTTTCATGGTTCTGATAGTATATAGCATTTAATAGAAAAATAAAACAGATATATGCTTTTTGGCATTTTAAATTTATGAATGAATGTCAGCTACATTTAACTAAATTAGCAGCTTACAATTTAAGTGAAAGTATTTATGATGAAATTAATGTAAGTCCAATGTTAAAGTACCATTACATTTAAAAAATGTTAACTCCGACAATTTTCACATTTATCGAATGATTTCATTCAATTTGTGAATTAAATCTCTACTGATTTATGATGGTATAATATTTTCACTGATGTCACTGTACTTTTTATTGTACTGTCATTTTACAGCCACTAAAAATGGTAAAAATTTTGTATTTTTTAAATTAACGAAATAGGAAGAATCGAAATGAATTAAGGAAGAAGGTAGACTTAGGAAGAGAAGAGACAGGGAAGATGGCTGAAAGAAGATAAAGTGTTTTGATTAGAAATTTGATGTTGAAGACAGCAAGAGAGGTTTAAACGTTGGACAAACGAAGAAAGGGAAGGAATATGGAACATCATATTTGGAGGTGAATGCTGGAGAATGCGAGAGTCAAGCAAGGAAGGGGGAGAAAAAGATTAGTAATTTTGATCGGAATAAAGGGTGTAGAATAAGTATGGGGTTGAAGCAAGGTTTATTTTAGGATGGGGATAGGTTGTGTCTAGGTTGGTTAGGCTAAGAACAGTTACGGTGTTTAGTTTGTGTCCAACCCAACCCTCAGTTAAATAGGAGACTCTATACTACAATTATAGATTACTATATACAAATCTCTATGGACATTGTTTATGTGGAATAGAGTGAAGATATATAGTACATGGTTGACGAGGTAACGAGGAAAGTAGTTCGGTTTGAAAAATGGTTTGTTTGTAGCACATGATTAGTTTCAAACTCGGGTTCTAAATTTAGCAGTGTTCAGTTCTTGGGTTTAACCAAATCCTTAACCTAATGGCAAACTGCAACTAACTAAAACTGTGTACATGCTTACCATGGTACACAGGTGTGCAGTTCAGAATGAATGCTGATAGATTCGTTTGACTCTAAATTTATTTGTCCCACCGGCCACACTTTGCCTTCCTCTACCAATGACTTCCCTACGTATTCATAGTTTACCGGTTTCGAGAATGCGCTGCAGATTTAGGATTTATAATCCAGTATCAATCAGCCACCGTATCTCATCATGTCAGTGGTTACGCCAGGACGATCTTTTTATGTACGCAAATTTATTCTTTCATCTTCGTTGAATGTTTACTCTCCCCACCTTACCATCTCACCCATCCTCATTCCTTCCACGACACGGAGTTTTTTCCCATCCCGATGAAAGATTAGATTAGCTTCCCCTTCCCCTGATGCGTGTTGCTCTTTTCCTCCTCCTCCCATTTCCCAGCATTCCCTTGTTCCGTCTCGCTCTTCCCACTACAGCATTCATTTCCTCCCCTAACCGTAGAACAACGTTTCCTCGCCTCAATCCTCTTTGTTCTTTCTCCTTCTTCTTTCATCTCCGTCACTTGAAACCTCTCGCTCTCCCCCAACCTGGCGGACCGTTGCCCTTGTCTGCCCCTCCCAGGCCAAATCCTCCCTCCACTATATTCCCCCCGGAAAGGCAAACAATGTTCCACTCTTTTCCCCAACTTGTGCGCGTCAGCTGAAACTTTGTTTCGTCTCGGAAGGGTTGGTTATTCCAGGGGAACTCCATCCTATACACCTCGCTCCTCCCTCATGAATTCTCTTGTTGTGAAACTGAGATTTTCCGTCCGATAATCGAAAAACATTTGTATCCGAGTTTCAAACTGGAAACTGCCTTAAAATATTTAACCATGGGCTTCCCTGGACGATGTCAAATGGTGACAATACATGAAGTACTTATTGGGCATGTGCTAATAAGGATGAACCCTCTAGACACTCTGCTCTAATATTGATATTTCACATAGTCAATAATGAATTGTCAGTATAAATACTGCAGAGTGGATTCATTGAGATTACAGTACATAGAAGTTACACACGTTTCAGGTGAATTTATTCGAAGTTTTGTATTGAAAAATATTATTCATGAAATATTACTCTAAGGGTGTCAAGTAGTCTGTTGAAAATCGTCGAACTCATAATTTTCCTTGAAGAAATACGCGTGAACTTTTCTTTTAAATTTAAGATATTTTTATGCTTTTTAAATTTTAAGTAGAATACGTAAGAGTTAATAAATTTAACCGTTGTAATCAACCAAAATGTTGGTTTAATATATAATATGGAAATAGATCCCACCTAATACTTAGTCCAATAGCGAGTGTGTTTTTCACACAGTGAGGGTTGGGAGGCAACTGCCTTCCCCTGTGAGGCCTCTGGTTTACCGGAGACATCTAGTACCTAACAAATTACGAAGCTTGGGTAAAGCTAATAGTGGCCAGAGGTGGCACCCAGTATTGAACCCGGGCCCTCAGTTAATAGTTCCAGCGTTCCACCCCCTAGACTACAATGTTCCTCATTTATAATTTTTCAAAAGGGGAAAAATAACATTCTCAATAAAATAACGTTGTAAGCAAAGTAACAGAAGTTTCTTTGAAGGAAACCCACTGTAGGTAAGTTCGTTTATCCCAACAGTTCGATTAGTTTTTATTAATCCTAATACTACCTGATCACATCCTCTCTAAACTAATGCCCACATGCTTGTAGACAATGAACAAAATAACCCTCAGAAGTACTGCTGATGGTACGTGGAAGTAACTTCCTCCCTAAATACGCATGCGCAGTTGAGGTTTGAGGTCGTTAAATTCATCCAGCGTGTTTTGAGAAGCGGAAGTATGGAGACGTGTTCAGGTGCTATGTTAAAGCGAGTGAACGCGGATTAGCTTCTTATTCCTCCAATTTATTCCTTTTTTCTGTAATATACCTATTAGTTATTCCTAATTCACTCTATCAAACGCCTGTTCGAAATCTATGAAACAAGCAAATACCTCATGATTGTATTCTATATTTCTTTCGATTAGTGATCTTATTGCAATGGCATCACGCGTACCTCTCCCCTTCCTAAACCCAAACTGATCATCCACTAAGCAATCATTACGCCTACTCTCCAACCTTTTTTTTAATGATTCTGAGATTCACTTTACATTTTATCAAGCGTCAGCAATGGAAGAAAAGAATGAAAAATAGGAAATAAATTTTTCCCAGCTATCATCTTGGTCTTAGTTGCATCACTTCAGAAGTTTTAATGCTAGTCGAAGTCTTTGTTTTTAAGTAAAACACTTCAAGTACTCTGGTTTGATTTGGCAAAAACTGTGTATTCGTGTGCATTTCGAACATTAAGCAGAATTAAAGCGTCTCGTTGCCAGCGCGCAGGTAGCGCACATATTACCCTGAGATTAATTGGTCAACAAAACCGCTCTTGCAGGGAAAATTCCCGCTAACGAACTTGATACGGGAGGAAAATACCTCTTTCTATAAATCTCTTACTACTTTGTGTTTTTTGCTCAAAAAGAGATAATCCCTGCTTAAGAGCATCTGTCCTGTGCAAAAAAGGTCCTGTTTTGTTGATCTGCTGATCAAATAAATCCTCCAGAGAATATATATTTTTATTATTTATAATATATATTATTATTATTAGTTAATCTACCGGTTAAGGTAGGTTTTTGAATGGACACAATTATCAAATAAATATTTTGTAACTCCAAAAAAAAACCAAATGGAGCAACCTACTCTACATCGGGTCCCTCTTCATCTCTGTGTACTTCTTTCCTCCCTTCATCCCGTCCAACATCCCTATCCTGCTCCTTCCCTGTCCTTGCTTGCCCAACATTCTCCCCTCTATTACCTTCTTCAACATTCCACTACCGCTCAATACGCCTTTCATCCATTTTTCCTGTCTGCATAGGATTTCTCTCAACAAACCTCTCCCCTCACCCACCATCTCCAGTACTTCCTCATTTGTTTTCCTTTCGGTCCATTTTACCTTCTCCATTCTTCTCCACACCCACATTTCAAAAGCCTCCAATCTACGTCTATCCTCCTGCTTCAGCGACCATGTTTCCGTGCCGTACATAGCTACGCTCCATATCAAAGTTTTTACGAGTCTCTTCTTAACTTCCCTACTCAACGTTCCCGTCATCAACTCCCTCCTCTTTGAGAAAGCTTCCTTGCCTAGCGCAATTCTTCTCCTTACGTCCCTACCACTTTGACCGTATTGGTCCAAAACACTTCCGAGCTACGTAAACTGTTCTACCTGCTCTATTTTCCCCTCCTCTTTTTTATGTTTAGCTTAGCCTTGTTCTTTTGGAAAATCAGCTAACCCATGTTTTGTTAATATTGATTCTCATCCCATATCTATCGCATGTATACACATAATATAAAACTTATTGAAAGTCTCGCGGATGTGAATAATAATAAATATAAAATGAGCGCTAGCGACCAACGGCAAAACACAGAAACACAAAAAAAAACTCGTACGTTTTCGAGTTTTCGGTGCTCAAACCACCTTTCTCAAGGAGGAGAAGGAAGGGATCGAGGAGAAGGTGTATATCAGAAGGGGAGGAGACGCTGGATGGAAGGGGAAGGTGGGGAAAGGTTTGCGAGAGGAAGAGGTGGGAAGGGAATTTTGTATGTGGGAATAATATGAAAGATATAGGGAGCGGAGGGGGGATGGAAATATGTGAAGATCGGGGTAATTAATGTCTAACATTAATACTTGGGCAATTCCAGGAATCTAGGAGCCAGATATACGCCTGCTCTATTTTTTCGAGTTTTATAGAGGGTCAGAGGGTAGAAGGGATGCTAAAATGGATGCACTATACCATTTATCAAAGGGAATCTTGTGTTCGGAGGCGTGTTCAGGTATTGGGAGCGTCCCAATCAGGGAAGAATTCTTGCATGAGGTTCGATGGTTATTTATTCTAATAATGAGTGGTGTGGTACACTGTTCAATGAAAAAGGTAGGGCACAGTTGGCGCTTCAAAAGGTAAACTACATTGCTGGAAGTACGTGAGTAGTAGGAAATTGGTGGGAGAGAGTAAAAAAGCGGATGGGGGAGGAATGGGGTTCGGGTTTTGAAAATAGGGCATATTTTGCTTCTAGGTTTATTGTAGGGTATAGGAGTGGCTTTGGGACGTGGCGGGGATTTAAGGAGTAGTTTGGCGGAGCGTTTGAAAGTAACGAAGGGGTATTTAGGAAAAAGCATGTTGTTGGAATTTTAGTTTTTGAGGATAGTGTGGAGGTTTTTTGGGCTTAATCTCAGAAACCATAGGCCAGGGACGTATGTGGTACAAATTAAAGGAGGGTGGGCTTTTATGGTGGAAGAAAGTGTGGGAGTGTAAGCATGTCTGCGGACCCTTTTGTTTAGGAGTGATTTAGGTAAGCCTCGTTGGAGGAGGGAATGGTGTAGATTTGGGAGGAATTTGTCAAGGGAGTCGGGGTGATTGCAGATTCTGTGTCCACTTGTGAAATGGGAAAAAGGAATGGAGCTTTTGTGTGATATGGGTGGTAACTGTCATAATATACGAGGGTCATCCGGAAAGTAGTACCTGTTCGTGAAATAAAGACACAAAAGTAAATATTAACAAACATAAAAAAATTTATTTGAAAGAGGATACTTTAAACTACTTCTCAACATAATCTCCAAGCAAATTAAGGCATTTGTCATAACGTGTGACAAGTTTCTGTATTCCTGCTGCATAGTCCTTCGCCGCCAGCTCATTGAGATACAGGGTCACTCCTTCTTTAAGTTCTTCATCGCTGTCAAATCTTTTTCCTGCCAAAAAGTCTTTAAGCTTTGTAAAGAGATGAAAATCTGAAGGGGCCAAGTCCGGGCTATACGGTGGATGGTCGAAAGTTTCCCATTTGAATTGCTGCAAAAGTTTTTGTGTTATCCCAGCTGCATGAGGCCTGGCATTGTCATGAACGAGAATGACACCAGTAGACAATAGACCTCGCCGCCGATTTTGTATTGCCCGCCGTAATTTCTTTAATGTTTCACAATACGCATTGGCATTAATAGTGTCTCCACGGGCCATAAAATCAATAAGCAATACACCTCGTCGATCCCAGAAAATGGTTGCCATGAGTTTCCTGGTGGACAGAACTGTCTTGAATTTTTTTGGTTTGTTTGGTGAATGAGCATGATGCCACTCCATTGACTGTCGTTTACTCTCAGGTGATGCATAACAAACCCATGTTTCGTCACCAGTAATTATGCGAGTCAAGAAAGAGTCTCCTTCATCAGAATAACGTCCCAAAAACGTCAGTGCTGCAGCCATACGCTTGGTTTTGTGCTCATCTGTAAGCATGCGAGGGACCCATCTTGCACAAATTTTTGCATAATGCAGATGGTGTTTAACAATTTCATGAACAATTGTTCGAGAAACATTGGGAAAATGCTCACAGATGTCATCAATTGTGACGCGCCGATCGTTCCTCACGAATTCGTCAACTGAGCTCACCAGTTGGTCTGTAATGACAGACGGTCTCCCCGAACGCTCATCGTCGTGTGTGTTCCCCCTCCCCATGTTGATGTTGCGACACCACCGCCGAACAGACGACTCGTCCATTACATTGTCTCCATACACCTCCTTTAATTGGCGATGAATATCACATGGGCGAACGTTTCTTGCATTGAGGAATTTAATCACTGCCCTCACTTCACAACTGGCGGCGTTCTCAATTTTTTAAAACATTGTAAACAATCACAGAAACAACACAGGCAATGCTAGCGTCACGCAACTTGGCTCAGAGAAGGCAGACAAGCCACTGAAGCTATCTGACCTCGTCCAGCGGCTACTCGCGTCGTCAGCGCTTCATGCGGCACGAACGGGTACTACTTTCCGGATGACCCTCGTAGGTATTTTTGTTTGTTTTTCGGTTTTATAAGTACAGAAGTTTGGAAATTTTTTGTCTGTTATTGATACGTTTAAATCTGGGAAGTTGATTTGGGAGGAGGAAACGGTAGAATTAAAGGAGACAGAGGACGAAGCGTTGAGGTTGGAAATGAAAATTTTCAGGGGATTAGTACCATGTGGGCAGAGAAGGAAAATATCATCGAAATATCTGAGCCACTATAGATGTTTCGGGGTTTTTTTTTTAGCAGAGGAGAATTTTGTCTCTGCGAGACAAAGAAAGAGGTTTTGCATAAGAAGGGCTGAACTTGCTACCCATGACAAAACCCCTGATCTACAAGTAGGATTTATAGTTAAAGGAGAAAGATTAACGGTGAGGATGGAGTCAGAAAGGCTAAGGAGAAATTCAGTGCTGGGTATGTGTGGCTGAGGGCGTTTGGGAGAGGTTGTATTGGAGAGCGGTGAGACCTCCTGAGAGGAATGTATAAAGGGATGTGGAATCTATATTGGCCATGGTAATCTCAGTATCTGGAGGAAGGGAGGTTGATTTTAATCTTTCTAGGAAATGGCATGAATTTTTAGCAAATGACGGTTGGGAGTGGACTATTGGCTGCAGGTAGGGGTCAATAAATGCAGAAATTCTTTCCGTTGGTGGGTTACGGGAGGATAAAATTGGACGACCGGGATTACCAGGTTTATGAATCTTCGGAAGGATATAGAAATGAGGGGTGCGTTGGTGAGGAGAGGAGGGCCATGTCTGAAGGAGATAGACCTTCAGTGGCCCCGTTGGAAGTGAGAAATTCAATGAGTTCCTCCGGAAGTGCGGGATTCGGGTCTTTGGGTATTTTCCCATGTAGGCAAAGGTATCTGAGAGTTGTGTGTTAACCTCCCTTATATAATTTGTTCTATTAAATAAAACCGTTGAACTTTTGTCCGCGGAACTAATGATAATATTTGGATTATAATTAATCTTTTCAGTTATGAGGTTTCTGTGTGGGACAGGTTGTGTTAAGGATTTAGGGACTAAAGGAAAGGCGACTTTCTGGACAGGAGAAGGTTTTTAAAATTTTCCACTGGATGATTTGAGGGTAGGGGATTGGGTTCTTTAAGAACAGGCCATTGAGGTCACTTCCTTTGTTTCGTTAACAATTAAGTCATCAATTTGTGTCAATATGTAATTGATACTTTAACTTGGTAGTATGCACGTTGTACCAGATGTGAAACTTGCCCGGAGTATTCAGCAGCAATTATCCAATGGTGGAGTCGCCTCTGGCCTCCTAATTTCTCTCGATTGCCTATATTTGGTTTGGATATTCATCAATGAACCGTTTTTTGCCACCACTGTTCTCAATCGTAGTAGCTATTAGGGGAGATGAGGCCTACTGCTAATGTTATGCGTCATTTAGAATAGGTGAGAAAATTGGTAGAGGGGATGTTCAGGGAAAAGAGGAATGTAGGAGAGAGTCTCGGCGTCGATAGTAGCCTACTCTTAGCGATATGCGTCGAGGAGCCAAACAGATTTATGTCCCATTCAACGGATTGTCTACTTCACTTGGAGTTCGTTAGCCTCAATTAGAATATGCTGCTAGTGTATGGAATTCTCGTGAAATGGGATTGATTGCCGAATTGGATCGCGTGCAGCGTCGAGGGGCTAGATTTGTAAAATGTTGCTATGATAAACTTAGTAGCGTATACAAAACTTTAGAGGAGGTAGGTTGGGAATCACTCGCAGGGCGAAGGTTAAATTACAGATTGAATTTATTCCATGTATTGAAAGGACGCCTCTTTAGCAGTAGTGTTGAAAATATGTCACTTTCCCTCGAAAGATAAGGAATCAGAATAATGATGTCCCACCGCACTAGAGGAATGGTATATGGGTCAAAAGAAATCTAATGTGTCATCATCTTAGTGGTCGCTTGCAGGCTATTACGTGAAAAAAATAAATGGTCCCCTCGTAGCACTAAGTAGGGATCGTGGGACATTCTCTACCGCCAGGAGTGGAACCCGAACCATCCTTGGGGTGGGAAGATGGTACACTAACCATTAGTCAAAGCCGATCCTTTTTTATTATTTGCTCTGGTCGTAGAAAATCCTCAGAGCTTCTGATTGTCAATTCATTTGCGTGTTTGTAATTTAAAGTAAGGTTAATTTAGTGATTTTATGAATTTTGAAATTGAGAATTCTAGCTTGAGAGTCCGCTCCTAATTCGGAATGAAGTCCGTTTCTGGATCCAAATAAAGAATCGTTCTGTAATATTTAATTGAATGTTTTGTAAAAGAGATGGATTGAACATCAGTATATTGCCAAGAAATATATTAGGGAAGGGTCGGCATTTTTTATCACGAAAGATGGCAAAAACTTCCTGGGACTGTTTTACCAGCGTTGAGAAAAGGACTTTCATACGATCTAGGTTATGAATACAATTTATTTAAATAGTGTTTTGAACACCGTCTAATTCCGTCCCTATGCTTTAGATTATTTTGTGTATGAGTCAAAATGTAGATTCAATCCTTCTCTTATTCCCATTTGTACCTGAATCGTTTGCCGCTTGTCACTGAGTGCGTTGCAGAGAATGCATACATGGTGGCGGTTGTATGCGTTTCTCACTTTATGAGCATTAAGAAGGTGAGGAAGCATACATACGTGATAATGCGATCGCAATTATCACTTTCGGAAGAGCCCAGCCACGCCGTGGTCGTTCTTTGATCTCACGAATGTATTCATGCTCCTCACACGCTCGGCAGCCTGCACCCCGTCCCTGCTGAAACAGCCGCTCTCCGCTGGCTCCGCTCCTCCAACCCCCCTCCCCGATTCCCTTTAATTTTAACGTCCCGGCACGCATAAACACGGCCACGAACACGCCGGCACTTCGTGCGCACAGCTGAAGTGTTCCATGCGAGCAGAAATGAGTGCGATTCAATCATCGCGTGCTCATGAAGCGCGCTTAATGCGCCACTCTCGCAACGCTCATCGCTGTTTTTTTTGTTTTAACTCCTCACGCTCAGCCTTTCTCTCACTCGTAGAAGCGACCGTTATGGATTAACGGCTTGGCCGAGGGCAATTAAAGGACCTCAAAGAAGCAGTGATACCAACTATGCGAAAACAAACCATTTGAATTTCAACCAATATTACTTACTATTAATCGCACTGTTGCAAAATATATATGTATATATGTGATATATATATACACACACTCATATATACATACATACATATAACATATCCACACACACACAAATATATATATATATATATATATATATATATCTATATATCTATATCTATATATATATATATATATATATATATATATATATATATATATATATATATATATATATATATATATATATATATATATATATATATATCGATGATGCGGAAGTACTCACGAGAGCAATATAACTTTTGGACGGTACAATAGAACACAGAATAAAACAGATAACACGTAAAAGGACACTCACACTGTAGATGATTTAAGCTTTCGGCCTACTCCGAGGCCTTCTTCAGGTCAGACTGACTGACAGTTTGACCTGAAGAATGCCTCGGAGTAGGCCGAAAGATTAAATCATCTACAGTGTGAGTGTCCTTTTACGTGTTATCTGTTTTATTCTGTGTTCTATTGTGCCGTCCAAAAGTTATATATATAATATATATATATATATGCATCCGCCCGGCAAGTGGAGAGATCCGGTGTTCAAGTCCCGGTCGAGGAAAATATTTTTACATTTGTGATTTGCTCAAATCCACCTTCCCCACCTCTCTTGTGTTCGTCTTTATGTGTGTTCCTTTCCCATTTCCTTATCTCTATTTCTATGTGAATGAATATTTGTTCGCCATATGGCGGGATTTCGTGTTTGAATGTGTGTGTATATATATATATGTGTGTGTATGAATAAATTAAATGAATATATTATATATACACATACACAAATATACAAAAATATTACCCCTTTATGGCGTTCAGCTATTATTAATGTACACTAGTAATTAATAATAGTAAAGAATAAAAAGAATTTAGTGGTCCAAGCCACCTTCATTTGGGCATCAGAAGTCACTGTCTACGTTTGGGTTAATCCTTCTTTTGTTTACTATTATTAATTGCGAGTGTGCATCAAGCATATTTATACACTTATATATAAGATTTTCAGTATAGATAAAATGAGTTTTGGCAAATATGGGACTCGGCCCAACTGATTGTGTGTCGTACCCGGTAGCGGTAGAGGCAAGACTTCTGCGGTCGTCGCCTCACGAAACGCAAAAGAAAACCAACAACAGCAGGACAGAAGTCGCAGAAGAGCATGAACAAATTAGATAGAATAGGAACTTGGAATGCTAGGACAATGTTGAGGACAGGGAAAATTAGTGAAAATAAAGCGAGAGATGGAAAGAGGGAATATAGATGTTTTAGGTATTTGTGAGGTGAGATGGAAGGATAGTGGGGATCACTGGAGTAATAGTTATAGAGTAATATACAGCGGGGGGTACGAGGGACAACGAGGGGGTGCTACAATATTGAATAAATAGGTATGAAGAAGCGTAGTCAGCAGAAGCGCAGGAGAAGTAACGGATAGAGTATTAATAGTAGAGATAAAAACAGAACCGGCGAACTTGATCATTGTTCAGGTACACATGCCACCGAGCAATCATAAGGAGGAGGACGTCGATAAGATAAATGATCAGTCTACGCAAGTCTTTATATGATTTACTTTCAGGTTGTAGAGCAGTGTTTTGAAAAAAAGGCGCTCTTGGAGAGAGGTAACAGCCGAAGAAACCAAGGCGAGAAAGGAAGGGGAGCAAGGGAAGAAGTGACAAGCGATAGGTTAACAAAACAATAGGATGTGGCTCTTGCAAACGGTTTGCTGGGCTGCTATATGCTTTCGATTCTGGAGTACCCTGGGGCACCCTGGGAGAGAATGGCGGCGATTACCCGCCACCGCCGTCGAGAGGGGAGGCTCGCAAGAGAGATTGCGGGGGGAAACATTGGAGGTTCCCTCTCGGGAGGATTTCCAGTTCAGGCTGTTATTTCTAAGTACTTCGCAAAGTTTTGGACGCGGCCTTTCGTCCAATCGAGTCCCTCCTACCCACGCCTGAGCGGTGGCCTCGCCGGCTTTTCCGCTCTCATCCTTTCCACCCAAGCGCTGATGCCCGCCTCTCCCCCTTCCCACCTCTTCCCACCCCTTTCCTTCCTCCCCCCTCTCGCACCCCCATCTCCCACAGGACCACGCAATGTTCCGTAAACCTCGCTCCGCGGGCGCAATAAAGACACGCCCTCGTCCACTCCGTCCTTCGGGGCGCCCACCTCACCGCCCCGAGTGGCCTCAAGTGTGGCGCCGATCCTTTCGCTTAGCAGAAGAATTGAGGGACGAGGGCCAGTGCTTTTTCGGAACGTGACTGCTGTAAGCTTTGGATTGTATTTCTTCGGTGAGAAACCGTTTTGTGGGCTTTTCAGGAGGGAGTATGGAAACGTCAATTCATATAATTACGAGCTCTCATAGTTTTCATAGATTTCATGCATAGTTAATGTTTCCTTCGTCCGATTTAAAAAAATCTCCAGTCTCAGAAGGACAAAAAAGTTAGAATTTCGCGCATATACGAGTATGTATGTTTCGTACTCGTAGGTGTATATCCCCTGGCCCTCGTAGTTCCAGGCGTATTTACAGTAGGTACTCCGTTTAAAAGAACAAGTGAAACTGTCATTTTAATGCAAGGACAATAATAAAAATTTTAAACAAAAATTCCACGTAACCCGCATATAATTGGCATACTAATGTCAAAGCTCTCTGGAGCACACTAAGAACAAATTTAGAGGCAATCTTTTACTTAGGCTTTCTTTATGCCCACATCCCTATCTTCTATCTCATCTTAATGCGTTTATGCCCCTACCCAACCGTCCAATGTGTAATATATGTGCTTTCCGCTCCTTATAAATAAATAAATATATATATATATATATATATATTTTCACTCCGCGAATAATGCGACTGAGAGCTAACAAGAAAATACCGTATTCACTTTTGCTTGATTCGATGATTCTAAATTATTATTATTATTGTTTGCGCTCCTGTAACATTTTTTAAAATTTCTGTTGCGCCTCGGCATCAACTCAACCAGTTCGTCATTTAAAGAAAATTTTATGGTGTTATCACGAAAACTAATACTAGGTGGTCAAACAACAAATATATCCTTGCGTATTATTTAACAGATAATGATGAAATCGCTTGAAGCAGTCCCTACTGACATTGAAAGTTTCCTTCTGTGCAAAAAGTTGTATTTTCCAAGCCAAAAACCTTGTTCTTGTAATCATGTTTTCGGTGAAACACTGCAATGTACCACCTGGTATGTAGTTAAACCAAAGGACGTGATTAATGTGTATATGATGCATTGAAGTGCGTTGGATAGATTGCTGCTCAAAGCTTTTGCTGCTCGAAGCTTTTGCTGCCAACGTAAAATGTGTACGTTTATTTTCAGTTGCCGTTAGAAAATTCATTTAGCAATGTTATTTCGCTCTGCTTATGTGCCATTCTTGCTATATTTTCATGTCTCCCAAGCATGTAGCTAAATGCACTCGTTTCAGGTGATCGTTCTTGTTTTATTGTGAAAAAAAGCATCGATTGTGTACTCCTATGATCATTTAAATAGTTTGTAGGAATATTAGGACATCTTTAACTAAGAAACTAGTAAAACATTAAATTGTGCTCATTTTCCTTGGATAGGAAGACATTACATTTAGAAAATGGATTGGCAAGGCAAGACTGTATTTTCCAACTTAATAAGAACGACGTTTGCTTAATTGGGAACGGAAGAAGATAAAAAATGTTATTGTTATAATTGTCAACCCGAGTATAATATTAGAAATTAAAAATTTTAAAAAAGTTATTTTATGCGAAAATTTAGATTTAAACATCTAAATAGAATCATAGGTACATGCAATAACCATTTATGATGAAGTATGAGCTAACACATATTTCCTTAAAGTTAAAATTGAGAATAATAATATCGCTCTGCAAAGAGTTCTGAGGAATTTGTCAACTGGTATGCCACATTGCAGGAAAACACTTCCAACTCCTCTTAATGAACGCGAGGGGATTTTTGTCATAATTACGTAGCAATTCTAATATGCGCAGATAAGTGATAATTGAGGTACATGCGAGGATTATGCGTACGTGTTACGTGCATTTGTCTTGCAATAAAGATGTCCTCATCTGCTGTATTAAGCAACGAGTTTCATTTCTATAGCAGTCCATTTAGAGTGATTTCTGAGTACTCCAACCTCGCGCGCACGCTTTCATTTAAAATGATACTTAACGCGCAGCTCGGCAGTATACAGGAACGAATGCGGAGGGTAGGATATTAATGAAGCAACTCCGGGGGGACTCACGTGGGTGTAAGTGGTCAGCGCGGCCCCCGTCGATGGTGTGCGTCAGAGGGCGGCGGCTTACGAGCTCAGATCACGCTCTCGGAAGGGGAAAGTGAAATTACACTCGACAGCATTGCGTCACGGCCGTTATCGAATAAGAGGGGCCGCGCGCTCAGGTGCGGCCCTCTGGTTTATTTTCTGGCGGGCACCGAGAGCGATCTACAATTTCCCGAGCCCTGGTTTACCGTCGGAAAAGGAAAAGGGTGGATTGCAGTTAGCAGGGCATCACAACCGTGCTTACGGGCAGGATAAAACACAAAAAAAAACAAATAAAAATAAGAAAGGCAAAAAGAATTAATCTGGTTTCATAATCGTCTTTCTCTCTTTTTCTGTTTTCGTTCAAAATGAAATTTTTCACCATTCTTTTTGTGTGACGATGACGTATCGTAAATCTCGTTGCGGACCCAAAAGCCCCCAGCAAAGTTTATTTTCACATTTCCATTTTTTTTTGGTTCGATAAATGTCGATCCTCAGGGTACACGACGACACGGCCATTTCCCCTCCCTCTGCACGACAATTCCTCGCCAGTCATCTGTCCTTGTTTTTAGTTATGTCGGCGGATGCCACCGATCATCCGACTCCGCCCCGGGCGACTTATCCTCTTCCCTCGGCGCCAGGGACGAGGCGATTGGCGGCGCTTGAACCGTCGCGCGCGATCGCCGGAGCAAACTGCTTGGCTTTCCGGGCGCCACCATTAAACGCCTCCCGTCGCGTTTTCCATCCAGTGAATGCCTATTGGTTTACCGCTGCCTTTGATATAGCGGGACTGCAAAAATATGAGTCCATCACACGCGATCGCGAGGCAGCTTCGTCAACAGATGCGGGACAGTGGGAATTGATGGTTTGCGAATAGTGTCGATAAATCTAAATTCAACATTTTTCGCGTTTTCAACGGAATGAGGAATGCAAATATCGATGCTTCTACCCATTTTTGAGCATATATGCAGGCCCCAGTGGCGGCGGGATAACCTTCTCTTCTGCCAACCCAGAGGTCGCTGGTTCGATTCCCACCGAGGTGGTTTCTCCTCCACCTCGGGCTTGGGTGTATGTAATTATCAAATTGTTGTATCAATGCTCGAAGTCCGTTGTAAAGGTCCAAGTTTCGGACTAATGAAAAATAAGTAAATAAGTATTTTCCTTTTGATGTTAGAGGGCTTAGTTTTGTTGTGCATCCATAGATTGTGGAATATACCACTTTCTGCAATCTAAAAGAAGGCGGTGAATTTAAAATTATGAAAATTTTCTTGAATGATTTTAAATTAATTCAAATGTTTATTGAATATTTATATTATCTTCCATTAATTATGTGTACTTATTTTGAGTCTCAGCCGACGTTATCGGTCCAACTTAAGCGTGAAATAATATGGTACCTTCAGTGGCAGACAAAAATTCGGTTTGAATTTATTTATTATTTATGAGTATTTTATGTTTCATATGGCATACTCTTATGCAATATAATTAAACATCAGTTGAAAAAAATTGTTAAATGTTGTTCATAAGTACACCTAATAGTTACCGGTGTGAATCTATGCTATAATATTATTAGGTGTGGTTAAGTGAAAATTTTCCTTCCAAGAAATACTCTCTAAATATTCTTTTTGTTGAAACATTTTTGAACATCGGCGTTCCACAAAGAATTGCATCCATTCGCTCCAATTTGACCAGACCCCTCAATCTTACATCCTATCCTATGGGTAAAAAAATATTCTTCCCGTCGCTCGTAGATGTTTTTCAAAATTACATTAATTTATTTTATTTCAATTCCTTGTTTCAGGTAAAAAATGAAGTTGACATCATTCTAGAATAACAAGGCGCTCATGGTAATCTCCGCGGAATCGTTACACTAACCGTTAAGTTACACCATAATAACGATTGGAAGTAAATGGTGGAATTTTAAATAAATAAGACTTGCCAAATAAAAAAAAATATATTTCAAGATCAGCAATAACAAAGAAGAAGCTATATGCGCGATTTATTAGTGCTTAAATTTCATAAATGACAAGGTAAATCCATTATCATTAAATTTGATTAGAAAGCTGCCCATAAAACGATTAATCATTGAAAATTACTTTTTAATACGAGAATAGAGTTAAAGTTAAACTAGTTAATGAACATTTATAGCTATTAATGAAAAACTCGTAACTGGGTTTCAAGAAGGGTCGTTGTAATCGGTGTTTGAATCTTACCGCAGAGGACACTTGTTTTAAAGGGGATGATTTTTACCACATATCTCTGGAACACGTCTTCTAGCATGGAACAACTGTCTTCATCTTTTGATGTGTAACGTAAACCGTCTATTAAAAAGTAATTTCAAAGAGTGGTCGATAACTACTTGCAAGAATAATCCCTATTGTGGGAGGAAACTAATGCGATATGAAAGAGCAAGTTTCATTGTACCAAGATATTTTAATATAAACTCAATGAAAGGTTTATGGAAACAGAATAATTATATTACTGAAAAAGAGATTCAATCATTAAAATCATGATCAGAAGGAAATGAATCGTCTCCGATTGCCTTAGAAGTATACTTTTATATTTGTATGTCATTGATCGAAAGGAGAACATTTATAGTTTATAACTGGGATAATTAAAACTCGGAACAAGTCCTTATAAATTGAACTGATAAAATATTATAACTCCTACTTCCTATTCCTAAGCCAACTTATTTCTTATTATTTTAGTACCCTGCAAGACACCGCTAGGGTGTGTGGCAGTGGGTGAATGTACAGGATACTTAATTTTTACCCGAGTATGACCCTACTGCGGTCGGACAATGTTATTCTGATCGCTTATCGTTCGTGGAAAACATGAAATCTTCAACTTACCTATTCTACACTTAATATCTCTAAATTTATTGATATGATATCTTATACCGTAGTTCGATGGGGTTAATAATTCATCACTAGCAGATATATTCATGTAGAAATAGACTACGTCTATCAACCTTCCCTTAGATTCTCTCTCAATATGGATCAAAACCATATCTAAACGTAAAATTAGTTTATGGTAATCAATTTCATTTAAAATACTACCTTTTCCTCTACAAAAAAACATAGGAAGAATGTCTATTGCTGTATGGAAGAGAAGCGGTAGACAGAGGAAATATAAACACGGCAGAAATAATAATGATTTGAGAAGATTGCGGATTGTAAGATGCTGCATCAGGAAACATAAGTTTGATAAGCGAGGGTTCCAAAGAGAAATGGTTATTTAGAGTCGCTGAAGAGGCGTGTAAATGTGCTGCTATTGATAAATTATCAGGAGATGAATGAAATATTGAAGAACAAAGGAAGTTTTATATTTTCAGAAGTCCCATAAAAAATGAATCACTTTTTATAGGGATAGCCCAAAACTATGAGAATCTGCAGGAAGGAGTCATCGATATTGAATTCTGCCCCAGAGAAAGGCGAGTTTGGCACAAATGACGATTATTTTTTGCATGATAAAAATCATCGATTCAGTGAGAACACTTGTTTCCGTCTCGGTACCTGGGTGACGCGACATAGCCATGCGCCAGTGGTCAAAGGTCAGCTGGGATAAAATACCCGCTTTGCGGTGGGAAATATCCGTCTTTTGGGTGAATAACGCATTTCGGAACACCTCCAGGATGGAAATTTCGTTCATTTTGGCGTATTTCGACGCCTTAGCGGCGAGATACTAGCGCGTGCTGGTCTGTGCGCATGGCGCGTCGGTCGGCGCCGGGCGGCTTGCGTCCCCGCACTTATTCGCCCCCCTCCACACAACGACACCCCTCCTCACCCCCACAGGCACTACACGCTAATGTCATCTGGAAATATAGGCGTGAATATGGGCAAGGATTGCCTCATACTATTCCACATTCTTGCTGATAAATTACATATTTTTTTTTCAGAAAAATGGCTTCATATCAACAATTATGGGATGAATTATCGGCCCTTCTCCACGCATTAGGGGTTTTTGTCTGTCATCACAACATTTCTCCTCCTCCTCCGTCTACACTTCAGCAATTCAACATGAAAGCAATATATATTTCATCGGTTTGCAATTTGGTGTCGGTGAGCAAGTCATCGTGGCGATGTATAAAACGTCGCACTTTCATAATGATGCTGTGGCATCAGCACTTGTGGTCTGTTCAGCGACGAGTTCTAGTTTTAAATATTACCGACTGTGAGAGACGAGCTGTATCTTTTCTTCCACCTCAAATGGATCATCTAAGATATTGCAATGCTGCAAATAAACTATTTAGATAATGGAGCATGAAGCAATACTCGAACACCAGGAGTTCCTTCAAATGAAGGAATGACGCATCAAGTGCTAAACTTCAGATAATTAGGTTTGGTTGTGTAATACATAGGTTGATGTTTGTCGATTTTTATTTATTTATTTTATTACCCTGCATGCCACCGCTTGGGTGTGTGGCAGGGGTTTAATAGACACCAAAACGTACTTGTTATACACTTAATCTCTCTAATTTTATTTGCTTGATCTCTCCTACCGTAGTACGATGGGGGTAATAATACATTTTCACCATCACTGCTGCATATATGTCATTCCAGTTTATGCAAGATCTTCAATCTGTAATTTAGCCTTCGCTCCGTGAGTGATTTCTACCCAAGCTGCTCTAATATTTTGGATACGCTGCTAAGTTTATCATAACAACGTTTTACAAATGCAGCTCCTCTACGCTGCGCGCGATCCAATTCGGCAATTAATCCAACTTCGTGGGGATCCCATTTATATTTGCAGCATATTCTAAATGAGGTCTAACCAGCGAAAGATATCATTTCTCTTTGACATTTTCATCACATTAAGCTAGTACTCTTCTAATAAATCCTACATTGTGTTAGTTTGTCCACATACTCCCCATATGTTTTTCCCCCAGGAGAGGTCGTGAGTGAGGATGGTGCCCAGGTATTTAGGATATTATTAGTCATAAAATGAAGCACCAAACAAAGAAATATGTTCTTATCCCTAGATTCCAAATATTTCTAACCATAACTTGATAAAAAAGTAATTACAAGAATTAAAATAAATTCATAGGGAATGGGCCAAATTTTTCTTGCCTGTGGAAACCTTTTCACAGCTCTCGTAAATCAAACTTTCGTTTTTTCAACGAGTAAAAGTGTACTAAAATAAAAAAAGGGTAGCAAATCTGTGTAGCATTCCTGGGATGTTTAATTTTAAAATTAAGTAAATGACGGAAAGCTCTATACTCATTTGAGTATTTACTGGGGTTATTGCAGAGAAACACAGGTAGAAATATACGAAAAAATTGCTTTGTAATATATTTTTACGGACAATATGAGATCGTTTGGCGTTTCTTGTGAGGACGTAAATGTACATATTTATTCCCATTTAAAAAATATATTTTTTCAAAAATGTTGAAAAAAATAAACTTAATTTGTCGAAATAAAATTATTTCTATCATTCTAGGCTAAAAACTTCAATTTTCCCGCTGAAATTTCAAATTAATCAGCCATGGTTTAAAAAAAATTTCATTATTATAGAAACTTGGGGTGGGATTATGAGCACTCTGTGCTTGCACTACTCAACCAATTCATATGTAGGATATATCATGGTCTTACAGTTTTAATATTCTGCATTTTATAACTTTAGATTAATCTTCAAGTTATTGTCTTATTCCACCTGTATTATCCTAAAAGGAAATATTTTTCCGAAAGTGAAGAGAAGCGACAATGTCAATCCAATGTTTTCAATCTTCACGCTCATGGCCTCAAATAGCAAATGCGTGTAGTGCCCGTGGGGGGGGTGTCGTTGGGCGGGATGGAAGGGGGGGGCAGGAAGGGGGTGAGTAGGCGCCGTGAGCGACCCACCCGGCGCCGGCCGACGCGGCATGTGCATAGTCAAGCACGTGACAGTGTCTCACCGTGAAGGCGTCGAAATACGCCAAAATGAACAAAATTTACGCTCCAGAGGTGATCTGAAACATGTTATTTACTCTTACGATGGTTGTTTCACTCCACAAAGGGCGTATCTATCTTGTTCCAGCTGACCTTTGACCTCTTGAGTTCGGCTATGCCAGGTCATAGAGGTTCCAAGGCGGAAACACGCATGTTCTCTTACAAATTAGATCATTATTATTGCTGGGGTCGCAATACCTCTCACATTTAGAAAAACAAGCATTGCCTACATGAAATGTCGGTGAAAATGCCGAAATGGCCACTGGGGGCAAAATTATGACATATTTAGATGTAATTCAACATTTTTGTTTTGTATTTTTGTACACTTTGCGTAGAGGGTATATTGAAGAATGTGTCCACTCATGTTTCATCTATGAAAGACTGAGAATTCCCATGTGATCCGAAGCCTCTGCTATGGTCCTATGCTTAAAGGTCCTACTCAATACCACCCAGTTGCTTTTGAGAGATCTGTATTCAGTAGTTCTGCTTTTACTTCATATTCTAGTCATAAAAATGATTATTTATTTATATATACCCTGCAAGCCACCGCCAGGGTGGATGGCAGTGGGTGAATGCATATCAGACTAATTTTGACCCGAATATGACCCTAACGCGGTCGGACAATGTTATTCTGATCCCTTATCGTTCGTGGAAAAAATAACATCTTCAATCTATCTGTACTGCACTTAATCTCTCTAATTTCATTGGCATGACCTCTCTTACCGTAGTACGATGGGGGTAATAGTGCATTTTCAAAATCACTGCTTCAGAGACGTTCTTCTAATTTATCCAAGAGCTTCAATCTGTAATGTAACCTTCCTTCCGTGAGTGATTCCCAGCCTAGCTGCTCTAATATTTTGGATACGCTACTAAGTTTATCATAAAAACGTTTTACAAATCTAGCTCCTCTGCACTACTCTCAAACCAACTCGGCAATTAATCCAACTTCGTTAGAACCCCATATACTTGTAGTATATTCTAAATGAGGTCTGGCCAATGACAGATAACATTTTGCTTTGACCCTTTCATCATATTTGCCAAGTACTCTTCTAATAAATACTAATTTTTTGTTAGCTTATCCACATATTCCCCATATGTGTTTCGCCCAGGAGAGGTCGTAAGTGAGGGTAACGCCTAAGTATTTAATCGAGTCTACACACCACAATTCGGTGTTCCAGACGCAGTAGGCGTTCGGGAGGGAATTGCTAAAAGACATTTGTTGAAAGTAGTTTATTAGCATCTTACACGTGCTAGTATTTATATTCGGACGATGATAATATGAGGTTATCCTTTGACCATGAGGTTCTGTTTCTTTCAGTCCAGGGATCATTGATTTTATTTAGTCTTTGCTCACAGAGTAGATTATGACCTCCGGTACCCGGGCCCACACCTCGGACCCTTTTCTAAATCCAACTCTTAAGGTTTTATTCCCTGAAACTCTTTTCTGTAGTCCTACTCCTTCCCCGCCACCGTTTTTATTTCTTCCCATCCGCCTAAAAACGTATCTACCACATTCCATTGGTGGATTCGAGGCTCGGAAGACCCTTATCAAAGCTGTCAACCCTTTTAATCATGGCGGATCCAGAACCACACCTTTAAGTTCCCCCATTTCAGTCAGACTCCTTTTCATCCCCCTTCCACAACATGTGGTGATAATGAATCAACAAAATTCCACCTTTATTTTACGAATTCAATGAAGTTTTAAATTCCAGAACACAGACAGAGGCTTTTTACTCCTCAAGGATAGGAATCCAACAGCTGAGTAATTGGTACTTATTTGCTACAAGTGGAATTACTGTTCGACTTATATTTTACAATTCTCCACGGGCACTATCAACGTACGGAATAAATTGTAGGCGTATAAAATATTTCAAGAAAAAGAAAAACGTTAAAGTTGCCACTGCCATTTATATCATTAGAACATTTTGCACGGTAATTATTTCAATGAATTTGAACTGACATTGCATTACAAATATAGGAACTCACATATCTATTTGCAATATTTTTGCAAAAGCCTTATTTATTATTCAGAAGGAACGTTTCAATGATATAAAATAATTTCAGAATGATATTATTCAATTTTTTGACATGAATAATTCTCGTGAATGGCGGAGGGCACATCTTGTCGATTAATGTTTTCCGAGCAAACCCAATCGTTCATTTTGATAATTCACTCATTAGATTTTATGGCTTTCATTCTATATTATTTTTAATTTAAGAAAATATTGCCATAGAATTCTTGACATCGTAGGTGAACTAACTGTTACATCGACCGTAGAGGGACGGCAATCTTAGGGGATTGTTTGAGAACCTATGACTCATACTGAAATCGTCGCATTCCATTTTACACCGCCGTTGTCGTTAAGAAGAATGACCACGTAAAGACGGACAATCAAAAAGCTTGGTTAAATTTCAATATATATTTCAGCAAAACGAACCGAACTAGTAAGAATTTAAATATAGAATTGAACACTTGGTTCAATAACTGATCTACAGAATGTCTTTGAATCTCAGAGAAAAATGAGAATGCTCGATTTAAACACCACCGTTAGCCATCAAAACATTTGGGTCGAAACTTGGTATTGATTTTGCCGAAGTTTTTTTGCTGATTGGTTACACTATTGCTAGGAAACATCTTATTTACATCGATCGTTTCACGTAATTTTAATTTTATAGCTTTTTAAAGCAAATTTTCTTCGATCAGAGCATAATAGAGAATAATCAAAACATTTGGTTACTATGTAATAATCATCTTTGTAACTAAGTTTTTCGTCTACCAACATGCCTTCAGATGTATACTGAATTATTACGGTCTATTACGTACCCGTGGGAGGTATTCTATATACAGGTTACGTCATCGTCGACGTTTTATCGGACCATTGTGGTCATTTCCTTCGCTTCCAAGAAACAGATATGCTAGACTAATGTTGTTGGCAGGATATTTTGGTCTTTTTGCGTGGGAGTCTGCTAGCATTAGCTAATAGAGTTGCAGGCTCTCCGGACTTTCCACTGAATAGTCCTGAGAACCTAACGAGCGGAGGCTTAGCCAGAAGTGATTTATAGTGATTGGAATATGCCACTCCGAGGAGTTTCCCCTTCTGCAGTGATTAGCGTTCTACTAAACCGAAACCAGTTATCCAGTCTGTCTTAAAGCTAGAAGAATATTTGAACCTGGTGTTCAAGTGTTCGTCATACGATAAGGCTCACCAAGTTTTTTATTTAAAACTCACAGTAATCGTAGTTAATTAATATTAATTTGAGTGTAATTAATAATAGTTAAATATCATGGATAATTTACACATTATTTAAAAAAAATACATTCACCAATCTCACTTTCGTCTCTATACCGTGTGTAACCCTGAAGTGAACATTATTACTTTAATTTTGTTAAATGAGATTTTCCTTACAAAATTGTTGTCTTATGATCGGTTGAAAAGAATAATATTTGTTTATCAGTTGTAAAGCAACTTTTTGCGTTGGGTTAAGTCATTTCAGATCTCCACAAGTAAACAACAGCGTCAATTTTAAACTGACTCCCTGGTCAGCATTAAGAGATTTCCCAGTTATGAAATAGAACTGTTGTTGATCAAAAAATGCATAAGGTTTATGAAAAATGTCTTAAACCCAAGTCAGTGTTATTCAAATCATTACCAAACTCATTATTTTGTATCATTCCGAAAGCTTCACTGATCATTAATGAAACATTAAAATTTAGATGACATCAAAGAATCGTTTTGAAAACCCCACTGCACACAGTTTGAACCGAAGTAGTTGACGAATCATGTCTCACCGATGGGAAATTAGTTTCAACATCTACTCCGTGGAGAGAAAAATGACTTCCTTTTAAAGTTGTATATGCGTATGCTTTCAAAAGGCCTTCCAAATTTTTCCATCCCCAAAATGACGTGCCCACTTGTATCACGGCAAATAAAAAAAATCGCGACACTTCCATTAAGCTCCACGGGAAAAGCTTTGCGACACACTCAATTTGCATTTCCGCCGTAAGGTTCACCTTTCATGCTCAAAGAGGGGGGAGGAGATGAAAAGTCTGGGGGAGGGGAGGGGTGTCCGGGCGAGAGTGTTCACGGATGGTCTTTGGTAGTATTTCGGCAGGAGGGTTGGAAGGAAGGGCAGGGAGTCTGCGAAAGGCCCCTTTAAGTTCCGGCGAAGGTTAATTAACATGAGCCTCCCTTACCATCTCCCTCCAAACGGCACGTACTTCGTATCCGTTTTCTTCCTCTCGTTCTCCAGAACGTTCTTAAGGAAATGAAACACAAATTAACTCGTATCTCTACCCGCGACATTTCTCGATGCTTTCAAGTTTTACTAAACAAAATACTCCTGATTCCACTCGATATCTCTTCATTGACCAACTGGACTCTGAACTGGGCGTTTCTTTTCTTTCTACATATGTTATAATTTTACAGATTATATCTTTTTGCAGATCAATTTTCCGTTTCTGTAAATCAATCCCTATCAACACTATATTCAACCCTATCTTTTAGAGGTTATATATATATATATATATATATATATATATATATATATATATATATATATATATATATATGTATTTGAATACATTTGAATTGGAGCACTTTGACGCTTTATAAGATCGCAGATTTCAGAGTAAAGTACACTTTCTCGATAGCTCAAGTGGTTATAGCATTCGCCCGGCAAGTGGAGAGACTCGGTGTTCATGGAAAGTATTTTTACATTTGTGATCTGCTCAAATCCGCCTTCCCCAGCTCTCTTGTGTTCGTGCTTTAGTGTGTTCCTTTCCCATTTCCTTATCTCTATTTCTATGTGAATGAATTTTTTATATAAATATAAATAAATATATGTGAATTTATGGGTCGCGGTGGTCTAGCGGGTAGAGCGTTGGACTGCTGACCGAAGGGTCCCGGGTTCGATTCCCGGGCTTTGGGCACCTTGGCACTTTGGGCACCTGCAGCTCCACCCAAGCTAGTTGATTTTTCGGGTACCAGATCTTCCTGGGAAGCCATAACCGACACAGGGAAAGGAACTGGCCCCCCTACCCTGATGTGTGAATATTCACACGCAGTATAGGGCTTGGTACATGGGTGAGCTCTACCATCACCTACTAAACCGACCTTCGGGTTAATTACTGTGTTTATGGCTATATGTGAATTTACATTATATATGTATATAGATAGATAGACCCGAATTTTAAGATACAGTAATGGTTCTCGACTCCTCTTACTCATCCTCATTGCTCTTAAAAGAGGGCAAATTTGATCTTCCTATCACTTAAGTAATCAAGAAAAGAAAAAAGGAAGTACACATATCACATACTTACGTGTATGTAAATTGATACAAAAAGTCATAGTTGGTTGTCTATGTGATCACCACTGGGAAATTGGATGATCGGGAGTTGAATCGACGTGAAATACGAGCATGACTGCCGGAAAGAAAATGCATAAGAAAGATTGGGAGCATTAGTGGGGGTATTTTGTTAGTAGTGATACAATGAAAGTGTAGAGAGATTGAGGTCTTTATTTGGGAAAAATTGAGACATAAGGGTCCCTTCTTCCATTTATTCCATCATCGTATACATAGTGAGGGTAAAAAAGAAAAACTCTACACTTCCACACACTTTTAATACAATACGACCATGGTTTCGATGCTGCGCATCATCATCAGGTCACCTAGAAACCATGGTCGTATTGTATTAAAAGTGTGTGGAAGTGTAAAGTTTTCTTTTTTACCCTCACGATGAAGGAATTCAACAAAATTAAGCGTGCAACTGTTAGCTTTGTCGTATACATACTATATTATACATAAAACTTATAACTACATTCACGTACACATAAATACATATAGACAGACACAAATTCACTATTTACAGGCTCACATATTGGAAATAAAAGGAAATATATATGTATATATCTATATAATATTATGTACATATATATATATAAATAAATAAATGACTAAATAAATAGATAAATGAATGAATAAATAAATAAATAAATATATATATATATATATATATATATATATATTTATTTATTTATTAAGGATACGCCTACACATTATTATTATTATTATTAAAATGTACATGTGGAAATAGACAAATGTCAGGTGGCACACAAGTCCCAAGTGTTACAATAAACTTGCCTTGGAAAAATAGCATGGTTTCTGAAATACAATCAACATCACAAAAGATAATAAATAAAATCAGTCAGAAAAAAGAAAAAAATACACTTTAAGGAAATTTCCAAACACCAATCTGTAGTACATAAAAAAAAGAAAATCCCCATTTCATTAACATTTGTTTCCCAATCAACAAGAAAAAAAAATTAAGCTGTTACATTTAATTTTATACAAAACATCAATCAAATGATTACAGAAGTTGTTTACATCTTTTCTTAAAAGTTTGGAGTCTGTTAGGAAAGGGCTTAAAATTTTTTGCAGGTAAATTGTTCCAATACACAATTGTTTTATTTAGAAAAGAAATTTTTTTTTATTCGTTCTTTGTGCCCGGCATTTTACCTTAAATTTGTGGTCATTTCTCCCTATAAAATTCGGGTTCCCTGCCTCTTTCCTTAGATCTGCCCAAGCCTTCTCCCCATTCAGAATGCGGAACATTCCACAAAGTCTGCTTACTTTCCTTCTAGTTTGTAAAGGTTCCCAGCCCAGCGTTTTTAGCATGTCAGACACACTATCCATCCTCCTATGCTTCCCCAGTACATATCGGGCAGCCTTTCTTTGCACCTTTTCTAGTTTTTTGATTTGTCCTTCTTCATGAGGGTCCCATGCTAGAGAAGCGTACTCTCAAATTGGTCTTACCAGGGTCTGATACGTCTTCTCCTTAGTTGCTTTAACGCTCCCTTTGAGGTTTAACGAAGAATGAGGTTTGTGGGATATGCTAGGGAGAGTGTTGCATTGCTCACCTTATAAAACCCCCGCAGAAAAACACCTACGAAGAGAAGGGGTATGAAAAACCAATGAAAATCCTATTAATTAGAGGAAAGATACATAGAACTCGTACATTGTAACAATCATTTTTACATAGGATACATATCATTAAGTTACTGAAATTGAAATGAATAAATTAATTACATTGGCAACACATTAGGAGTAATGAGAAACATAACAGTAACTAAAAATAATGGTGCAAAGTTTTATGGCATGAGATGAAAAAAAAGTAGAAACAGTGATCTGTGTAGCAGATGAGTGAATTGAGGGAAGGTAATCTGGTTAAGTATTGTACCTGAGGAAAATGAACTTGTGAAGTGCTCTCTTAATTGTTGTTGTGGATGGAGAGTTTTTTTTATGTCATCTGGAAGAGAATTCCACAGGCGGCATGCTGTAACATTAAAATATTTGTGATAGATTTCCGTTCGATAGTGTGAGACTAGAAGTTTATTATTACCACTAGTATTCCTGTTGTGGATTGAGCTGATGGGAAGGACATTTTAAAGTTAAGTCTACTTTTGCTAAAAGCGGAAATATCAATTTAACGATGTTTCACGGGTTCATGCGGACAATTAATCATAGGGAGGGTTGATAAGTAACACGGTCAAACGGAGAATGTATCTGGGAATGTTCTCGTTGGAATAACACCAGATTAGGAGGAGTGAAGGGAGAGGCCGAGATGGATTTGCAGGTTATGATTTCGAAATCATAACCGGTTTCGGAATCGTACCCGGTTTTTTGCTAGTAAGACAGTCTTATTCGGATATTGGCGAATACCTCAAGGAGCTTTTCGTCCTGCTCTCGAAATACGCCTCGCCAGGGCCGCCGAAGTCTCACTTCGCACTCTCTTTCTCTCTCCTCCATGTTTTTCCACTGCTTGCTACACCCCACCAACAACGTCCAGTGTGAATGGCCGGTGTAGAGTTGTAACCCTTGGAAATGCAGAGAAAGCGTAATCTCCGATGTTCGTTCACGTCAGATTTTTGCTGACGGAGGACCTGACCCGTTGGAGAATCCGAGAAACGTTCAACAAGAGCTTTGATCCGGAAAGGACCAGGCCACTTTGAAAGCGTCAAAAAATGCATTTCAATCATTTTTAAGAATTAACGGGTGGTTGACACGGGTGTTAAACTCTCTGACAAAATCAATCAAAACAAAATGGTCACCATTAATTTGGGTTAATGAGATTGCGTACCAAAGTCGTTCCACAAAAACACAATGAAATGGATCGAATTACCTGTGTTAGTTGACCAATACTTCATGGCATGGTTTGGAGGGCGCAAACAAAAGGAAATCTCTCGATAGTCGCCGGAAGCCTTTGGATTATTTACAGGAGGCTACGTTCCTTCGAGTAGAGAAGGATTAATCAGTCCTATGCAGCAGAAGTTGATGCCAGATAGGACATCTTGATAAAACTTGTTAAAATTTCATATACGCCCTACGAACTAGATTAAGAAGGGAAATGGAGTTGAAGAGCGGGAGCATCGCTGACAGACTGAAAAAAAGTATCATGAAGCAAAGGATCCTGTGTTTGGACACAATCGAGAGAGAAGATGAACGTAGCTTGAGACTTTTGAGATATAGATATGAAGAAGGATGGCAAAACTAAAATAGAAAGAAATTGGTAGACAGGGTAGGAGATGGGAGAAAGTTGTCAAAAGATATTCGATGAAGGCAGGAGAAGTGGATGGATGAAATATTATGAGAAAATGGGAATTGGAGACCATGACAGAAAGGAGACTATTAGTAACTAGGGGTCCGTATGGGCGGATAAGGCGATGCATTTTATATTTGAAGAAGTGTTTTCGAAGTGCTAGATTTACATGTAAGCCGTGGAATCATTCTATAATAGTCAGAGTTCATTGAAAATCAACTCTGATAAATATGCTGCACCCTGGCCTCACAAATCCATTTTCGTTCCTTCCATATTCACTGAATTCCTTAAAGACTGCGACTGTGATCCCAGATGTCTCTCGGTATCCATATTGTTACCAGCACCTTCTACCCTTCACCTGACACCCTCTGAAACCTATGCAATCAAATAGGATTGCAGTGAAAAAATATTACATACCGACATATTTAATATCACCACAAAATTACCTACTGGGATTACTTACTGGGGAAAATCTATTGATAAAACACGCTACAAAAAAGAGTTCGAATACAATGCCCACTCCATATCGAATACGATGACTCCAATCTTTCCTTTTTAATGCTAACTGCTTTACGTTCTAATTGAATATCATGATATTTCTCTCATTTTGCTCTACAATTTTTTACCTGGTCGTCCTCATTGGAACTTCCTTCAAATTTAAACCATGTTAACAATTGCACTGTCTTAAAAATTCCCAATTCATTTGATTTTTTTTCTTTTCCCTATTCAGGAAATGTAAGGTTATCAAGAAAATTTATAGCGGAACTAATTAAATACGAAGAGAACACGCCATACTGACTTATAAAGATTCAGAGCAACAGGGATTACCTCTGGACCACTACTTCTTCATGTGTACACTTAATTAATAATTTCCTACATCAGTGTCATTTCCACAAAGGCTGCATTAATGTCTTGCCCATTGGGTGACTCTTGGCATGCAAGGAAGTTGGGAATTCGGCAGTTCCTTTATTAATGAAGAACTCGGACATCCCCCTTGTCGATAACAATCACTGTGAAGAAATACGACATCACTTAATTCGGGAACCAATACTGTTCCAAAGTTTAGACATTAAAAAATGCATTATTTTGTCCAAATGGCTTTGGCATTTTCTGTAATATTTTCTTATTGTACACGCACAATGAAAATCTTCACTTTTAAAACCAGTAAAATATCGGCTACGTACTTGTATAAATGTGGAAGGTGTTTTTTATTGGATCAACAAATGCAAAATATTGCGGAAAAACTTCATCGTGATTCATTGGATTTAATACT
The DNA here is from genome assembly GCA_037158775.1 of Hetaerina titia. Taxonomy (NCBI): domain Eukaryota; kingdom Metazoa; phylum Arthropoda; class Insecta; order Odonata; family Calopterygidae; genus Hetaerina; species Hetaerina titia. Next base: position 81,117,203 of record CM073778.1, read on the forward strand.
TAAAAGTCATATATAATCATCAAATGACCTTATTACCGATACTAATTCCGAATTAATATCAATTATCCCTAGCTGACATCTAAACCTCAAATCTTTTTTTGTAAAATAGTCTCGTCTCAGAAGAAAGTAAATTATATCACCATGGGGTGGATAGCGCCCGTCGCTTGCTTTGCCTAAGGGCTGTGGGTTTGAGTCCCACCACGGGAATGAGAGTTATTTAAATTCTGTTGTAGCTACTGAAAAACCTGGCGAAAAGGCGATTGTGATTTATCTGGATCCCGGGGACAGGTGGAGGGGGCACCGGAGGGCAAAAGGGGCAGGGGCGGTGAAGAGTGTTTTGAGGGCCGTGTTGTTTTGGCCGAGTCGCGACGGCGTCCTGGGTGAATTATCCGCATCACCAGTCGCCCCCTCATAAGTCCTTCCTCTCTTCTCATCCCTTCTCCGCCCCACGCGCGACCTTTCCGCCCTTATCTTACTCTCCCTCCGGCCCTCCCTCTTCCGATCCCACCCCTTGCGCCTCACGTATATCCCATGGCATTAGGGGGGAGTGTGTGCGCGCTGGTATCTACCCCACCCCCCCGTTCGATCGGGTGGTTCTACCCGCCGGCACTCCACTACCCTAGGGAGGGGTTTCCCTGAAAGAAGTCTCCCTCGTCTCCCTTCCCTTCAGACCCGGCCCGGCAGCGGCGTCCTTCACCTTTCGACCCTCCAGCTCCTTTTGTGCCGGCCACACAACTCGCCCTTCCCGGCCGATTCCCTTTCACGGCGCTTCCTTTCCTCTTCTGCGTCGCTCTCCTCCCGAGAAATTTCCCGTCGACGTTTTAGGCTGCATGCAAATTGGAATGATACGCTGGGGAGAAGTTGCGTTGAGCCGGAACGAGCGTGCGGACGGAAGAAAATAATGCCAAGAGAACTCTGAACTGGTAGAAAAAAGAATCCTAGGTTAAGCGTTGGATTTGAATCCGAGGAACAGTAGCTGCTGACATGCAGGAATAGGTTTTACTGTTAGTAAAGAATCGTGGAGAAATACCGCGAATTAAATTGAGAAATTCCCCGTTGTTTTGGACGCAGGCAACCCGAATTTCTCGCTGGTGGTTAACTCCTACGGCTATTCGAAATGGAAGCAGTTCCTAGTACTGTCTTTTATGGCATTTTCATCATTTCTCTGCAATTGTCGCGCCCCAATTTGCTCCTTTTTTGACAAAAATAATTGGCATGCTTACACTCTCTTTATATGTTTGCGTTTTAGATTTCTTCGCTAATGCTTTTTAAAGTCTACTTGTGTTGGAAGTTTCTCAAAATATCTGGCATTTTTTTTCTTTACTCACATTGTCAAAAAGTCTTCTTTTACATGAAAAAGTGAATTAAATGGCGTCAAAATGGTGGTGAATCGATGGGCTTATGCCATTTGATACTATGCAATGAGAGTTATATTCGTATGAAGTGTCAATCAGGATTTATTTGAATAATGATTTTAGAGAGGAAATTGAAATGACTAGCTTGGTTCAGTACTTACTATTTTAAGAATATTGGTGTGTTTATTTGGTCATCGTCGATCCTCGCGGAAATATCACGAATTAGAGAATCAATCCTGGTATATTGGTAATTCTTAAAACTAAATTTACCACAATTTAAAAAATATCGATAAGTTAGGAATAGATTTTGCTTAAAAAGTCAGATACCTTTGATCCCCTGACAAAATAATGAAAAATCTGCCAATGAATGTCGTCTGAACCGCGTCAGATTAAGTAATTACGGAAAATTTTCAATATATTCTCTTATATTTGTAATCTCTTATTAATGTTTTCTACATATTCTTATTTGGTAGTTTTCCAAAAGTTGTTCTATCCCCACGCACCTGTATTGGCTCTATTTTCCTTTCCTCGGTTTGTTCAGTATAACGAATCCTCGTTCTCTAATTTGTGATATCCTCACGTTCTCCAATGGAAACAGACAACCTTTCAATCACAACGTTTCAAAAGATAAAAATTCCTTAAAGTATACAAGGCGCATTTTACGAGCTGAAAACTACGTTTAGATAAACTGATAAACTAGGACAGCTTAAATATGATTTTTCGTACAATAAATGCTTTGAATAAAAACGAATGATCACTCTTTGTGGATAATTCGTATCTCATATGAAATTCTACGCGTTACCATTAAAGCTTAAGATCAGTATCAGGGTACTAACCTTTTTTTTATAACTAACCAATAAACTTGTTATTATTAATTTTTATTGAATAAAAATAATTTAAATAAGTTTAATAAACAATAATTTTTAATAAAGGCCACCATGCAGGAATTTGACTGCTGTTGAACCTTTTAGCTCAACGTTTGAACTAGTAGAAAGGAGGGGATAGTTGACCCACAGTTCCAGAATCATGAGGAAGAATACCGCTTATTGTTTAGTAAAAAAATATATAATATATCATCCAATAAATTTTCAAAGTGAATGGAAGAACAATTTGACAATGGAATATACATGAAATTGAAAAACTTAAGAAATCAAGGTATGTATTTTTAACGATGTGCTGTTGCTGTTAAATTAATAATTAATATTATATTTCTAAAATCAGTGCTTAGGCACAAAATATTATAAAATTGCTTCAGATCTGTTGCTTAGGCCCTAGGCAAAGCCACAAAAGCTTGACTGTCACACGGTTGGTGTTCGCGGGAGTATATATTATTTTCTCTAGCAGAACCGTGCTTTGCCTTTGGCGTAGAAAGCTCTTCTTGTGAACCCAAGCTCATAGTTGGGGAAGAGTTCGTCGAATGCCAACGGTGGTGATGCGCTTGTGACTCTCTCTACCCTTCTTCTGCATCTTTGGCCCCTTCAAACCTGAGCTATTCTACGAGCGCCCCTCAGACGCCCACAGAATTTCAATTCCTTTCTCCCCGTGCCATGGGAAGCGGAGCGAGGCGGTAGTATATCGTCTCTCTCTGTGAGAGGGACGTTTCTGGTGCCTGCAGCGGTGTGTCACACTCTCTACCTATGTTCTTGAGACCATGAGTTGATGTCCATGTGATGGTGAAATTTCCCCAACTGACTTCTCAATTTTAATTTTCACGTTATTGGCTACATTTATACTACATTTTGAGGTGTATGAGTATGTTGGCTTATATTATATGTATTTGCATGCGCGGGAGTTAAAAAGGTTTTTTGCATGAATATATATGACTCTGTGGGTGCTGGTTTGCATAAATATGTTGCTTTAGCGTGTGGTTTTACTCGATTTTACGGGTGGTGACTTGACACCCCCCGCCACACGCCCTTGCGGTGTTTTGTGGGATGTTATGAAGATGTAGATGATAGAAATCGCGGTCTCATATCTGTATTTTCACCTTGAGTATTCATAATGATATTTATTTGCTCGATACTTAAAGGAATTTTGATGCTCAGGCATCCTATTAACAAGAAAAATGATGTACTTTATATCATAGATATGAATGGGAAATGGATTAGTGAATTGTTATCCCTGGTATTGAATTTCAGAGAGTACAGTTTTCTTAATTGCTTACCTATTCCGATCCCCCTCATGCCTTATTTAGAGAGGTTTGGTTAAACACCTTAAACACTGATAAGACTATGTTCAACGTCTCCGTCCTCGATTTTTCCAGTCAAACACAAAATTTGATAGCGTTTAGCTCTTCAATCATTCGCTGCATTTTGCAGTTGCACCGAGTCACTCGAAAGCGGTCAACTAATTCTAAATTTAGCCTGAACAAACGCTCGCAGGCGATTGGCGCTTGGCGCGTATTAAAGTCCAGACCCTTAACCACTGAGCCTGCGCCGTGCGTCGTACAGTCACGCTAAGAACAATGCTCACCGTTACTTTTTAATGAAACCTTGTTGCATTAAGTAACCTAAAGTCTGTTTATTCCCTTTATCGAATTAGCAGATGTTTTTATCGGCATTATTGCTCATGACTTAAGCCAAATGTGTAGGACTGTGTAATGTACATCGAATCTTGGCTGTTGGGTAAAAACTAAGAAATCATGTAAAAATATATTGGAAGGGAGCAGAAACTCCTTGTAGGCCTTCAGTACAGGGATTCTGATAACTAACGGTGTATTTTTTTGATTAAAATAACTTCATTATTTTACACACGAAAGGATGGCGATCTTTATTATGCTCATGCAATATTTTGCTTAAGTTAACAAAACTAGAAATCTTTAATAAAAGTAAACATTTATTGTGAAATCTTGACGGATTAAAACTAAAATTTCTTAATCACAGCCGTATTAAGGCATCAATAAAATTGGATTTACTTAAAGTGACACAAGAATACCAAATACTTAGAGAAATAGACATTGGTGAACTCTACATGTATATATTAGTGATGTTGAAGTATTATAATATTTATAAAATTCGAAAAAATTACAAAAGTAGTTATTTGCTCTCATCTTAAATAATGAAAACCCCGTCGATACACTAGCTGACCCTTTGGTGAATTTGCAGTATTTTTGGTAGTTAGCCAAATATTAACACTGTTTCATTTCCATATATTTTAAATTGCATTCAGTTTTGCATTATTTTAATGCTATCAGTAATGTAATATTAATATATCTACCATCTGTCTGAGGTAATTCAGAGATTTATAGGTTATTTTAAGATTACTGTGCCGTAGTAAATACCATTATGTCCAACCGTTTTCTAGCTGGCATTCAGTATCGTTAGTTAGACGTGTAGGTTAAGAAAAGAACCTTAAACTTTCAGCGGTCAGATTTTCCGATAGGGGTTTTCACTAGCGATAGGACTGTCTTCCGGGGGGGTCGTGGTACTATTAGTTGCAGTATGTCCATACGAAACCCTTGAATTTTTATTGGTCATACTTATAAGTTACTATAAAAATTTGTCATGTACCTTCCACACGAATATTTGCATATTAATATTTGAATTAGTACCGAGAGTACCTTCTCCATGAACCACAACCCTGTCGTGATGGACAGGATATGAGTTTTCCCATGACCCATATAACTGTGCTAGTGGTAACTATTTTAAATAAGAAAAAATAACCGCGATAGTTTCGAAACTGCCCAAATCGTAATTTTAGTCCCGGAAATGTGGAACGAATATTGAATTCTTGAGAGCCGGATGTAACGCTCCCGGGGTTCTGGCGATTTCGGAAGGTCGGGTGTAATCAAACAGACCTACTTCATCGACTACGTGAAAGAAGCTTACGTATTTTGTTGAGGATCACCTGAGATTTATGCTGTTGTCTCAATTCAAAATTTCTGGAATAGTGCATAAATATTGCTTTGTCCAGCGTTTATATGCATTCGACTATGAAAAATCCTGCCAAGTTATATTACATTATTATGTATATATATATCGTTTGGTCACAGGAAAAAATATACTCATATAAAACATATTTTATTGGCACTTTTAGTTAGCTACAAACCTATTTCACTTCTCTACAAAACCGCCGTTCACTTTTAAGCATTTTTTGTACCGCTGCACCGGCTTCTTTAACCTCTCTGCATAGAAGCTCGCCGCCTGACAGTTGGACTAATTGACAACACCGTTCTTGATTTCTTCTTCGGTTTGGAAACGTTATCCTCCGAGCCACTGTTTCAAGTGCAAGAAGAGGAAGTAGTCGCTAGGTGCAAGGTCTCATCATTTCCAACTTGTTGGTAACGGCCCAAAAACTCTCGTCTACTGGACATTTTTTGCTCTTTCTGGTGGTCGGTGAGCATTTTCGGTACCCACCTTGCACACAATTTGGAGTATCCGAGGTTTTCCCTGACAATATTGTAAACATTAGTGCGTACAAGTTGAGGAAATATTTCAGCATTTTCATTAATGACCAATCGATGATCACATCGCAGTTTTTGTTCCACTTGCGAAACAATTTCATCGGTCAAAATACTGGACCTACCACTTCGCTCTTCGTCATGGACATTTGTTCGTCCATTTTTAAAATCACGGGCGTCGAAACGTCAAAACTACATATGTGAGTGTTCTTTCTTTGTGTTTCTATGTTTTAACAATTATTCATTTGTGTGTTTATATAAATTCATATAAATGAAAATAAAAAGGTAAAGGAACACATATAAAAGACGAACACAGTGGGGAAGGTGGAATCGACCAGATCACAAGCGTAAAAATATTTCCTTGACGGGGACGGGATCTTTCGACTTACCGAGCCGATGCTTTAACCTAGAATCGGAGCACTTGGTTAAATAAAAGATCCCGCAATTCTCAGTGTAAATTACATGTCCTCGAAAGCTAAAGTGGTTAGAGCTTCGGCCCGGCAAGTCGAAAGATTTGTGGTTCAAATTCCGTTCTAGGAGATATTTTTGCAATTGTGATCTACTCGATTCCGCCTTCCCCACCTCTCCTGTGCTTATCCTCTATATGTGTTCCTATCCCTTTTCCTTCCATATTGTGGAATTTGGTGTTAAATGTATGCATATGCATACATAATATGCATGCACAAAGTATTATACGGTGCCTTGCTGTCCCTGGAGCAAACACAGTGTGCATTGGAGAAACGGATAATTTAATTTTCAACCTTCGACATGATATTACAGGGCCATCTATGCCCGTATTTAGAGCAGAGGTTACAGCATAGCAAAAATAACGTATTTATTTGCATAATAAAGCCACACTTAAAATATATTATAAGGTAATTTACCGGTTAAGGCAGGTTTTTGGATGGACACAACTAAATAAATATCTTGTGACTCCAAACAAAACACAATCGAGCAACATACTCTACATCAGGTCCCTTTTCATCTGTGAGTACTTCTTCCTTCATCCCGTTCAAAATCCCTATAATGTTCCTACCCTTTCCTCGTTTGCCTAACATTCTCCCCTCTATTACCCTCTTCAGCACCCCACTGCCTCTCAATACGCCTTTCATCCATTTTTCCTGCCTCCATAGGATTTCTCTCAAAAAACCTCTCTCCTTACCCACTATCTCCAGTACTTCATTTGTTTTCCCTTCGGTCCATTTCACCTCCATATCAAAGTTTTTACGAGTCTTTTCTTAACCTCCCTACTCAACGTCCCCGTCATCAACTCCCTCCTCCTTGAGAAAGCCTCCTTGCCTAGCGCAATTCTTCTACTTACTTCCCTACATATATAGATATATTATCAAGTACATTGAATATTAATAAAGAATATCCTTGACCGGCTCCTGTACCTTGTACTCACGAGCAAATACAGAGGTTTCAAGCTATATCGTTCGATAATTGATTGCAAATATCTTACATATTATAAAAAGGATGTAAGTATTTAGAATACGGGTCGATTTAAAGATTTTGTTTTTACTGATGAAATTGAAGGGAAAAACGTAGGCTATTCTGACAGAAATACTATGAGTTTCATTGTTGGAGTAGGTAAGTAATAGATTTATTTTTGAGAAATTGTGATAATGGTATGGATATTAAATACTCGTGCGTCGTAAGGACGAGAATTTGGATCATGTGTAAAGGCTATACCATTTAAGATCATTTACACCGTTTCTTCCAATTGTTTTTCTTTTGTGGTTTGAATGAGGGTTCTCCTCTGCTCTCTTTCCTCCCTTCAACTCTTTAACAGCTTTCCGCATTCTCCTCGCTTTTCTCCAAAATTTCTTTTTCTCTTCTCCCTGGTTACACCCGTGATCTGGCAACCGACTGAGGTAACGGTAGCACAGAGTTCGAGGAACGCTCTTCCAACTCCCCGACAATTTCCCTTGCCCGCAACCCCGTCGGGAGATATGTGCTCCCCGACATGTTCTCGAAAGAGTGCGGGAGAGGGCGCTTATCTTGTCGGCATGTCCTTTCGCAACCGCTCTTCCCAGACTAGGACTCCTCTCAATTCCCCCTGGACTCCTCCTCCCATCTCATCTTTTACTGACTTCCGTCGCCAAGAAGGAGAGGAAGGAAGATTTTGGAGATTGAGAATGGGGGTGAAGGAGACATAGAATTATTACTCAGCAAATTCTATTGGCTAGAAGTAATAAATGACGGGCCTTAAAATTATTACTATGAAGAATATGTAATGAAATATATTTAAATTAAATTAATTGCTGGTTAAAGGTATTTTTTCAATTCGGTGCACATTCTAGAGCGTCTGATTGACTTTTATACCAAGAGTTACTTCGGCACAACCTTATTTTATACGGGTAAAGGGTTAAAATGGCTATTTTCCGCTACGGATTGGGTTACGCATCAAATTAATGAATTAATGAGCTTAAAATCATGAACCACCGGGTGCTATTAATTAATTAGACTAATTATTTTACAATGACCTCCGTTGTGCATGACTGTAATAGGCTTGGTGATATCTAAGTGTCATTAATGGTTTCTCCTGTTAAGTTACTAAAACTGCTGATTGACTTGAGATGTCAATGTCCAAACAAATATTCTTAGCTCCTCAAGGAGTAAAACGCACTCCCACATAATTTTTTTAATAGTAGTAATTGTTCTTTAATTGACGATCCCCACTCTGGAGTTGATGTAGGATTCCCAGTCGTTGACAAGTTATCCTGCTCCACCGAAGAGATTCCGCCCAGATAAGTAAGGATGAGGGAGATGGCGCAGAAGGTGCGTGCAAGTGCTATCTCTTAATGAGGTGTCAGAAGGGAGGGTAGATATTGAAGAAGGGGTCTCCCATCATCACCAGAAAGGTCTTGACTCTGCTTATTCCGGGGTAACAAAATTGGGCCAAAAGACTGCCAAATGGTACACTGTTTAGCGAAACGAGTTAAGAGTGAAATGCTCCCTGGCATGGGAATGCTACGCAGTATCACGCTGTCTGTGGAGGCACAACATCAGGGGTCAGGGAGTCATACTTGCGACCTTCTATGATCATGCTGATGAAATTAAAAGAGAAATAGATTCTCAATGCGTAAAGAACCTCGGTAACTTTTATCAGGCGAAAAGGCTAGTTGATCAATACCACCACCGCGATCCTTAATTTCGTCCTTGAGAGATTCGGCATCGACATACATAAATACCCAGCGATCTACCAAAAGTTGTATGGCAGGGGGTGCTAGCACCAGTAGGAGGGGTAGGTTTATCACCTATCATGGGAGGAAATGGGAGAGGAAGGGAAAAGGAAACAGCATTCAGTAAAAATCTATTAAAATCTAAAAAAAATAATTAAAGTATAAATTTCCATACATGCGGAAGGACTCATAAAGAACATATTTCACCTAGTAATTTATTTATTTGTTGTACGAAAAGAGTTGTACTCCCCGACATGGGGCTCATAGGTTTGGGAATCTCTTTCTGTGTTATTGTTTATCCCTGCTTCAATTGGGTGATTCCAAGGCCGACATTTCTGCCACATTGCCACAAGACGTGAGGGCAAGACCAAATGCCTGTTCCGTGGCAAGGACCAGAGCGAGGAAGAAAAGTTCGTCTCCGAAACATCTCGTGTTAATGGCAAGCGAAAACAGACCCCTTTGTATTCTTGCAATTGCCCAAAGATGGGAGGAACGGGAGGTCATGGAGGTTAAGGCGCTGGACAAGACGAGTCCACTAAACCGGAGTCAATGGAAGAAAATCAAAGTTTTCTTCAGGCGAAAGTCCTCTTGGCAAGAAAGAAGGCACTCCGTATCAGGTGGAGTAAATGCCAAGTTGGACATAGGTTGCTTATGTTTTGAAACATCTTATCCTCTCTAATATTTTTTGACATTTTTCTTGTAATGAAAGAGAAACATTTTTTCTATCGGCATAAGGAGCTGGAAGTTTTAATTCGTGACTTCATCTACATGTTCATAATACCCCGTAATTCACCGAAAGTGCGTGTCGTGGGGGGTGTTAAATCACCACCCGCAAAAGAAAACAAAACCACATGCAAAATCAGCATAATCATATTTATGCAAACCCAAACCCATAGTGGCGTATACATTCATGCAAAAACCTTGGAAAATAACCCGCATGAAAATACCTATACTCTAAACTAACATGCACATGTTCCTTAGAATGTATCAAAAATTTATCCATTAAATTAAAAATTAGAATTGAAAGTAATGAGGCGAAATTCCACTACCACATGGACATGCAACATACAACGGTTTCCTCTCCAAGGACACAGGTAGGAAATGTGATCCAACGCTGCAGGTAGCGGGAGGGTCCCCCCCACAGAGAGAGAGACAAGGGATGGAAGGAGGAATATGAAAACAAACAAAGTAGAGTCAGTGATACTGTAACGAGCACAAAATTCATTAAACGGCAATCCCATGGCGAAAGTCAATTGCATCTCAACAGCCTATTTCTAGCAGCTATGTCGACCTCTTGTGTCACTGAGTAATGAAGAAAATAACGATTACCTGCCAAAGGGTTCACCGGTGACTCGACGCAACCTAAAGTCCTCGCTCGTAAGTTTCCCGAACTTTAAATTTCATTGGATGATTTTAGCACACACGATCCCGGATGGAAAGGTTCCGGGGCCCTTTGTAACGGGAAAGGATGAGTATTCTCTAGTATCATCGATTATTTATACTTATTTTACTGAACAGTCAGGAAAAAATTCAACTCGTTTGCAATTGTGACTATTCCGCCATTGACTTCGCAATTTGTTCGATCAGCACGAACATTATTTAGCCTCTCAGTGCGCGAAGACTTGCTTGAAAGGGACCTTTTTTCCATTTTCTCCGTCATAGAAGGTAGTGTAAACGCAAAGTTTGGACGTTAAGACATTCAAATTGTCTGAAATACCAATTTAAAGGATTCAAAATTGGACCCTATTAAAAAAAATAACATCTGCGACGCAATACCATACGTAGAAGTATTTTCAACGGCCGTAATCGTAGAGGCTATAGCTAACGTTCCGAAGATGTTCGGTATCGTGTCCCAGAGATCAGTTCAATGAATAAATCGCGGGAACTGGTAATTTTGCATTGCAAGTGAGTCTTTCCTGTTTTCAATATATTCCTCACTGCCCTAAAATTAACTCCTTCAGTTGATTGAGCGTACGAGCTTGAAATATCTTCATAGAATAAATCACATATCCTCTCAAATCAGTCACTCTTAAGGGTTTTAAAGGAACAGAAAAGGGAATCTCAGGTTCCCGCCAATAGCAACGCGTTTCATATTTGATGACCTCTGGGACGGTGGTGATTACCCTCAAGGAAATTAGCGAGCTATTTGTCCAGACCCTTGCAAAGATCTGCCGTAACTCGAACTATTCCACATCCTCCTGCGCCGTAAAGGAGCCTTCGGAGCGTACTTTATTGCCCTTTAATCAATGACCCTCCGAAGCCGAACGACATGGAACCTACTTCCTTGTGGGAGTTGAATTCCGGCATAGCAGACTCCTGAAACACCTCCTCCGGTTTAGACGGCATCCAAATGGATGGAATGCTACACGTGTTCTAATTTTTGTCCCAAAACTTTAATGCTTATGTTTCTTAACGTATCTTATCATTCATATTTTTTTTGAGAATCTCATTGCTTTAGCTTTCTTATGATTAATTGCGAGTATATTGCTATCACTTCGATTCGCGCTCTGTACATAATTTCATTTGAATTATTTTCAGTATTTTATCTGTTATAATCACATATTATATGTGCCATTAAAGATATGAAATATGGCTGACTGAGATTTTACAAATATTTCTTACGTAAAAATGAGTATTTAAGAACTCACTTATTTTAATATAGTGAAATCGATTGGAATTATATGAAAGACGGGCCTTAATTTACTCTAATATCTACCATCCTCAAGTTTCCTAATTGATAGAGATTTAAATAAATAACTACCCATCGAAAACTGTTGTCGGCGAAACGGACAAAATTATCAAACTCTAGGAATCCAGTCGAAACTTTTGGACACTGACGCAAAAATATAACGCTTTAGCAAAAAGGATGAATAAATGTTAAATTCTTTTCTAGTCGTTTATGACTTTCCGAGGCGACAACCAAGGGAGATATAGGTAAAAGATTTTCTTTTCACAAAGCACATCTCTCCAGCCGTTTCTCAGTAGGCGAGCTCTTCCCCCGCGAACTTTGCTTTTTCCCTCCTCTCACGCCCGGTTTCCTGCGGGCTCGACACCCCTCCCTTCTGCCCATCCCCCGCGCCACCCCAATTCATCGGCGCACCCTCCCCCCACTCCACCTCTCCACCAAATCCGTTCTCTCCCACCATTCCGCTTGTCCTCCCCTCGTTACCGGAGCTAATCCCTTTCTAACTTTCGACGCCGTCCCTCCGTAGTCTCCTCAAATAAACCGAGGATTAAGGAGCGGGGACGGGGGAGATGACACGAAGGGAGGCTTTCGACGACGGGGAAGGGGGGTGAGGGGGAGAAGGCTTAAAAGGAGAAGGGAGGGCGAAGAGAGATGGAGATGAGGTCGTCGAAGGCAATGGAAAGAGAGTGGAGGTACGACGCTTTGATGGATGGAGCGATGAAAATGATTTCGAATTTACGGATGCAAGGTTGCTTCAAGTGAAAAACTAACCCATTAGTTTCCGTCCATAAATTACGTCACGCTCGCTTTACGATATTGCACTCCAAACTCTTCTCTTTTTTCACGGATCATTACGTGACGCCATTAATTCTTTTCCTCGCTCGGCATTAAAGCAGCAATAGAAGGGAAATATGACGCGGCGACAGTTGGGATCATTTGACCGCATTCGAAAAGCCCGTCAAGTTAGTTCACCTTCGTACAACAAAACGTTCACGCTCCTCGGAGCGCTCAACCCAACGACCCTTGTCGTAGTCCAGTAAATTGTTCCTGTCATTAACTCAATGCTCTCAAATTACCTTAAACGAATGTGTTTACTATAGTTATGAACTTACGTTTCTAGTTGGGAGTGGCTGACTGAGAAATTTTATAAGGTAAATTTAATTTGGTTAGTATTGTCAATTGAAAAAATAACATTTTATAGATGCTAAGTCAATAAGAAAATAGGTTAAAATTGCATTTAATTTGAAAAAAGCTGCCAAATGGAACTATAAACTGAAAATTACTATTGCCCTCTCTTTAAGTATTTTGAGGTTCTATTTTGTAAGTTTGTTCTCTATGATTGTGCCACATGCGAGCACATGAAATATTTAGAATCGATTTATTACAAACCATTATGGCAAGGCAACCAGAATTGTATAAGTCAACTCAAAATCAAAATTTAACCTATAAATCTAAGCAAAAGTGTCTTCTAAGCTGGAAATAAAATTTTAACATTTTAAAAAAAGGAGGAAATTATGGCACATGACATTTTTTGTGTGAAATATATTTGATAATTTATTGCGTTCATGTCAATCGTAATAAATGCCGATGTTATAAATTCGTTAAAGGGAACCAAGTATATGAATTGTAGGGAAACCTGGAATCAGGGATCGCATGCATGGATGCAAAATATATAGAACAATCTTTTCATTGAGATCGCAAAATAAGGGGCGACGGATGGGAGGGAAGAAAGAGGAAGGTTGGTGCAGTTTCGCAGAAAATCTATTGAGAGCATTACCGCAAGAAACTACACTTAAAGGAATCATGTGAACGTCGTGAGAAATAGAATGGATAGGTATGCGCAATCCAATATCCTAAGATAGCTAATAAATGCAATGATATGATATTTTAAATACTAACTTATCTAGGTTTTTCCTTGTCAAAGCCTTATTAAACTAATATCACTCTAACTCATGGAGATTAGTCGTATAGTAGTATTTGTTTTCTGCAAAATATAATTACGAACAGATGATGTTGAATAATGAAAACTTCGTTGCAATTTTCCACAGTTAAAACTTTATTGCCCTTTTTTTTAATTTTTTTGCCTGACAATTGGGGCTTAATAGTTCCGCGAGTTTCTGAAAATTTTCATGTTTAATCTTCAAATCTTTAAATATCATTGACTTCGTGACTTATTTTGTGGACAAACCTGAACCTCTGATAGTAAGGGATATTGGCCTTCCTGTAAGGCCGACGTAATCCTTTCTTAATAACTCGTTATTTTTCCTTGCAAAATTGTGTAAAAAAGTTCATAGTTCAAAATCTTTGCAGTTTGCAATTATTTTATAATTTATCGGAAAATTACCATAAAAGTCTGAAGATAGTTATTACCACTTGGATATATTTTATTCCTTAATCTTTCACCATCTTAAAGATTTAAATTCCAAGTTTGGTTGATTTCAGCCCTCCTTACTTCCATTCATATTACTAACCCCCTTGCATCTGTACAGCTCTTCTGTCCAAACTCCCTGAATATGTCTACTTTGGAAACAAATCCCACCACCCACCCTTCCTTGTGGCGCCTTTTCTTCAATTAAGTTTCTAACTAATTCATTTCGTCTCAAGGTTTTCTCATTACATCTGGTTCTACTCTTCCTTATACTCCTCCATGTATCCAGTTCCTTCCTCATCAATATCTTCTGTACACTCCTTAATTTTCATCTTCGGCATCTTTCCTGCTCTGCCACCACCAACTGTTTTGATGGCTTCTGCTCTCCTCTCAGCTGTCTTTCCAATATTCCACGTTGCTGATCCATTATGCACCATAATACACGCAAGTGATTTCACATATCGCTGCCTTACTTGTCAATCTAACTTTCCTGAGAAGATTGGGTACGTTTAGAACGTCTTCTTAGCCCGAGCTATTGTGAGGTGGCGTCTGCAGAGGCACGTACGTCATACAGCCTCTGTGATCGGTGAAAGGTTCCAACTGTTAATTTTCTACCTTATAGAGCGTCCTTGCTTAATTATCTTTACCAAACTGTTTTATTTTTCATATAAAAAACTCCATTAGAGGAATATAAACATTTTTGTAATGTTTTCCACATTTTAATTTATCAGTTTTAGTCATCATCGATATGTTGTGACTTGAGGTCGCTGCCAAAGCCATACTATCGTATAATGAGATGCTATTATAAGTTAGTCATACTTGTAATTTGTAATTTAATTTTGCTTTCCATATCAACGTTCTGTATTCAATCATATAAATTTTATGAAACACATATTTAGGCAAATGTTACTCATACAAGGTCGTCCCAAACACATGTAGGATGAATCTGGGGGTAAAAATTATTGCAGATCAAAGTACAAATGCTAAAATTCTTCATAAGAGCAACCTTAAGTATTGATACACCAATGCCAATGTCTCCGTCAGTAGTGGCATGCTTACTGTGCGGAATCAACAGGACCTTTGTTCAGGCACCTCCAAATGGCCTCAATCTAGTGGACCAAAAATTTCTCAAAGGGGTTATGCTTCAGGTTAGGTTATGGGTCGTACTCAAAGACCTGTTTTGTTACCAGTAACCACTGATTTAAAAAAATTCGGGTCACTTTCACAGTGGTCAAAGAGGACCAAGTCAAGATTTTCCCGGAAGCACTCTTATGACAGCACCTTATGAACCATTTTGGCACACATTTATACTTCACCATAAAAATTCTGTAAGAATGCAATACACTGTGATTTTCTTAATATTTCATTCTTCTGCTACTATCCTGACACTTGGGGGTCAATCAGAATTGAGCATATCTCTAATTGATTGCACATTGCAATGTGATAAACTTTGTGTTGTTGATAGATGTCCAGGGCATTCCTTATCGTCAACCTCCTCTCTACACTCCTGTAAAATCCTGTGAAAACGGAAAACCATTCCTCGGGGAAATGCTGTATCTTCCAAATCCAATTTTCTGAGCTTAACAGAACATTTTATCACGTATCGTTGCTCCATGTAACGTGGAATCGTGGATTTGTGATACAAATCTCGAACAGGGTTTTGTGCTGATTTCGATTTTGTGCTGACGTATCAGCAAACGTTAATGGCCCACACGAGTATATCATACCACCAAAGCCAAATACCATTCTATCTAAAAATCTCGTTTCAGATCTAGTTAGTGTGAAATATAATCACTTAGAGTTAAGCTCGGATTACCAAAAATCTTTCATTAATAAATAATAAAGGCTGTGCCGAGAAAAGAAAGTCAAACCAGTTATTAGCAAAAAATATCACAAATACCCTATGCTTAAGCGGTCAGTTCCACCTGTAGCGATTTTGTCGAATACTTCCCGTTATATGATTTATTTTTTTGAGTTTTAAAAGGATTACAGTCGTTGAAAGAGACGGAACCAAAAATTGTGTTACCACCTCTTAATTTACTCTTTTGCTTCACCAAAAGCAACAGACACACCAAAGTTTATCAGTTATAAAATTTTTCTTTTCATAAAATACGAGGAAACTCGTAAAGGAAGCCTTAGATAGACTGCATTGGTAATTCGCAAACATTTCTACAAGAAGCGCACCTGTTTTATAACAATAAACATTTTTGAAACTTTATCGTTAATATTATGTGTATCTTATTTTCAAATGCAAATCTGGCATAAAATTTGTCAAAAAATGGGAAAGTATTAATTGGTTGAATTATACAACAAAATTTCTTCACACATAAAATTACTGTCGGTCTGTTCATGTACCTCCACCATTAAAACTTTCCTTATATGCACTACTTTGTGGTATTATAACTGAAAGACTGATATTCTTTTTTGAAGTTTGAAACATTTTAAAAGGTGATGAGATCAAAGATGGGCTTCATAATAACAATATTGAATGGAAATATGAATTTTATTCTGAATATACAAGTTGATTGACGTTCACTATTATCAGTGGATAATCAGCAAATTATATGAATAACAAAAACACATAAATAGTATCAAAGAATATGGGGTAATGTACTTATGGGACCATACAAAAATAACTGAATTTAATATCGCAGTAAAGTAATTTAGAGAATAAGTACATCCCGAAAATTGGAGAAATTCCCGGAGAGTTAAAAAACATAAAGAAAGAATCAAAATATTTTGCAAGTTTTTCCATCCCATTTGTGATTATTACATTTTAACTTAGAGAGGAGTTTAATTATTTTTGTGAACAAGAAAAATATGACGGGTTATTACAATAATGTATGAATTAGGATTAGTGCTTAAACATGCAAAACATTTAAAAAAATAATCCAAAGGAACAGAGAAGAATTCTTCAGGAATAAGTAAATTCTCTTCCGGAATAAATGAAGCGTAACAGAAATCATTCAAGCATTGACCATTTACGTTTTTTGTGGCGGAGGGAACGAAAAGTGTTCCGCTGAATTTTGTTCCCTTCATTAACCAGAACGAATTGGAAAGAGTTGAAGGAAATAATACCTTAAAGAAAAGAGCACTTTAAAGAAAAATTATACTTTAAAAAGAAATGGAAATAATCAGGGTAAAAAAATGATTTAAAAATTGAATCGGGATCAGATTCCAGTGGATTTTTCTGCAAAATCCACTGAAAAAATGGCATAATGCATTCTTAAACGATCATTATTAATTTTATTCAAAATCCAAAACTTATTTGAAAAAAAAACTAAATTTAGGGTTTCATGTGAAAGTAGAAACAATCAGAATTTAGGGGGTCTGTTCGAACACATCCCAAACGTATTTAATACAAAAAATACTTCGCCAACATATTATTGGTCAAAGCCCATCACAGTAGTCCGGAATCCTCAGAAGATACTTCGTCGACTTTTATTATATTTTTTCTGGAATACTGACAAATCTTTTTCCTTTGAGCAGGGTTTGTAGTTTGGGGAACAATAAAATGTCACATGGGGCCAGGTCTGGTTAGCAGGGTGGGTGAAGAAGCACAGCGGACTTCTTTTTGGCTAAAAACAAGATGGCTGCTATTAAAGCTCACGAGTTTTGACATACTAATGAGACCGCGCGTTGTCACGTTGAAAAAACCACTCCAACCACATCTCCAAAGTTAGGGCAATTTTTGCCTGATTACCTCTCTTAAGCATTTCATAACTCCCACGTAGTACTAATGTTGACTGACTGGCCTTTAGGTAGGTGTTTGTGATACACAACTCTCTTTGCATCGAAAAAGCCATCAATATCACCATAATTTCAAATTCGAGTAAACTTGTCGAGTTTTTTTTTGGGCCGGGGAATGTTTCACGAAACCATTCTTAAAGATTTTACTTTTGCTTCGATATCCTATGCATTAACCCATAACTCATCACCTGTTATGATGCAAGGCAAGAAAATTGATCCTCTTCAGCTCGGTCAAACAATATGCACTTTTGTTTCGATATCCTATACATTAACCCATGATTCAACACCTGTTATGATCCAAGACAAGAAAATTGATCCTCATTAGCTCGATCAAACAATTCCTGACAGAATTGAAATCGATATTGTTTCTGGTCTACTATCATCAGTTGGGGCCCGAATTTGGAGGCGATTCCATGCATCCTCAATTTTCCTGTCAATAGTTTAAAGCACTAATCAATGGAAATGCCACACTTTTTTGTAAGTTTTCTGACGTTAAAACGTTGATTTACCCGAACGAGATAGCACAAAATTTGGATGTTGGGGTCATCTGTCGACTTTGATGGTCTTTGAGAGCGCTCGTCGTCTTTCACTGATTGCCACCCCGTTTTGAATTGGGTAAACCACTCGTTCGTTTCATAGCATCCTTGCAATAAATGCCCTGGAACCTTTTTAACGTATTCTAATAACAAGTTTTTTCTAGGCACGCGTGGTGAGTCTTAACTCGGCTTCCGTTAATATTATAATCTGGGTCTTAAGAAGCTGGAAAAAGAGGCTTGTAACCACTCCTTAGAATTCAATTTATTGCATATATATAAACTGTGGATAATTAAGATGTTAATGCCTATTTTCAATGTGTTTCCTCCCTCACTTTACCATGGGGATCGATGTGATACATTGCCGAAATACCTCCAAACATGATGGTTTATTGGACGCCAATATTAACAAATTTTTATTCCGATGGCATCTAACCCTTTTCCTACGTTCTTTAATAGTGCTCTGTAATTGTGTAATGTCCCGGCAATGATTAAAAATTGATAGGCAAGTTTAAAATTTCCTCGAAATTTTCAAATGATACTATTTAGGTATATGTGATAGAGCACACGTTAAGGTGTGCCTTGCATTCATTGACTGGGAACATATCCCCCACATGTATAAGTGGCCTAATGTTTAGCTAACTCTTTGACCAAAAATACATTCAATGTGGTATCTGAGTATTTATCACGTGTGCCTTAAATCCTCGGTGAAGAATCTCATTTCACCAAAGGACTACTATCGCATATTTCTAAAAAAGTGTATATCCATTGAGCGGTTAGCCTGGGATACCATAAATAATTAAACGAAAATGGAATTACGATGGATTATGGAGAAGAAAAATATTTCAAATTACAGAAAAGTAATTTTCAATTAAAAGTAGGATTGAATTGAAAAAATAAAAAAAATTGTAAATACTGATAATTCAGATTGAGAAATATTATATGTAATTGTGATCCAAACGATTCGCATGGTAGAATCTCAGTGAATTTATTTAAAACATTAATAGATTGATTCAGGTCTTTATGAAGATAAAAACCGTTTGAGAAATAAATGTCTGTAATTTAAGAAATTGAGTGACAGAAATAACTCTATTTTTGAGGGATTATTTGTATTTATGTTTTTGTAAAGTTCATGCGGTGCAAAAAAGGGATGCAAGGATTTTATTTCGTATTAATAGGTAGAAGAATAGTATGCAGGCATTTCAGACTCTATTTTTTTAATTTTCCTCATCAACGTGGAATGAATGAGGCGATATGTCCATTTCGTTTTATAAATACTGCTAATAGAAGCCGATTAATATGAACAATAAATTTTTTGAAGTACAGTGCTTGCACATTTTCATTCTTTCATATAATATCGTATTGTATGCACTGTAAGAACTGCGAGAGATACCATAGTTGATTCAATAGAGTCATCAATCCGGAAATTTAAAATTAACCTTCTTCGCTTAATTACGTAATCGGTTGGAAATAGAGAGGATCCGGGTTCGATTTCTCGTCAAGGCAAACGATTTTAAGCTGTGGACTTTCTGCATTTCAAAGTTATGCGTGAATGATAATTTTTCTCCAAATGTTCGAAAGTTAACGCTATGTTTTGAGATTAGAAAATATCGCAAATAAATAAATTGTGTACATGTTACATTTTTTCATTTGAATTTTCAAGACATACTTTGTTTACATTTGCATCATAATTATACGGTATTAGTCGGGAATTTTACACTTTTATCTCGAAATATGACCCACGTGACACTGTGTATTTGTCATTCATATATGTAAATCTACCAATAGGTCTCTATTTTTCGTTTAATTCGACAATTTCTTTGATTTATATTACGTTTCACGTCATTTTTTACGTCACACACTCTTGTTCCCAGGTCCTATTCCCAAAGTTTAATGACTGATACAAAGTCCCTAACATTTTAAGTGACGAAGACTGAAAGGACATCTTGCAGCTTAAAATTTCCGAGATAGGTACATTTTCCTTGGGCTTTGTATCGAAATGAAATACAATTTCCGATCCAACAAACCGATCGCCTTAGCTCCGAGGTGCAATCCGCTTGAAGAAAGAGTTATCCTGGATGTTAGACTAACACCATGGCGTAACAGCAGCGTTGGTTGCATACACAGCAGAGTCACATAATTTAATACTATTTGATGTTTCGTATCCATGGGAAATTCGTTATTCTTGGAATACGTAGAAACATATAGGGCAAATGCGGTGTAGTTAGATGAAAAAATGGCTGTGGGGATCAATACCTTCCTGAAGATATACCTGGAAGTATAAAATGGATGGGAGAAAGAACTACCATAACATATATTAATTAAGTAAAAATTAAGTACCAAGAACGGATATCTCAAACAGAAAACAAGATATCACATTGATATACGAATCATGATATATAAAGAGAGAGGCTGAGCAAATGACTGAGGGGGCAGATTTAGCAAATGAATTTTCGATATGTTATATCTGGATTAAATAACTGGGAAAATTTATTCCGTGTATTGCAGAAAATAGGAATGGATTGGAGGGACAGGAGACTGATCCGCAACCTGTACATGTCTCAGACTGCTCAGGTGCGAGTGGGGAACGGAGAGTCCGGATGGGCAGTGTTAGGAAGAGGTGTAAGGCAGGGTTGCCCATTGTCACCGGTACTGTTCAACGTATGTGTAGAGGAAATGATTAAAGAGGCATGGGAAGAACTGGAGGTAGGAATGAAAGTCGGAGGGGAATTCGTAAAATCGGTTAGGTTTTCTGATGATCAAGGATTAGTTGCTCAGTCAGCCAAGGGTTTGCAAGCATTGCTGAGTGAATTGGAAGTTCAGTGCGATAGATATGAGATGAGAATCAATATTTATAAAACAAAGGTTATGAGATTTTCCAGAAAGAAAAAGGCTAAGCTAAACATTATAATAGGAGGGGAAAAATAGAGCAGGTAGAACAGTTTACATATCTCGGAAGTGTTTTTGGACCAATACGGTCAAAGTGGTAGGGAAGTAAGGAGGAGAATTACGCTAGGCAAGAAGGCTTTCTCAAGGAGGAGGGAGTTGATGACGGGGAGGTTGAGTAGGGATGTTTAGACAAGACTCGTAAAAACTCTGATATGGAGCGTAGCTATGTACGGCGCGGAAACGTGGTCACTGAAGCAGGAAGATAGACGTAGATTGGAGGCTTTTGAAATGTGGGTATGGAGAAGAATGGAGAAGGGGAAATGGACCGAAAGGAAAACAAATGAGGAAGTACTAGAGATGGTGGGTGAGGAGAGGGGTTTGTTGAGAGAAATCCTATGGAGGCAGGAAAAATGGATGAAAGGCGTATTGAGCGGTAGTGGAATGTTGAAGAAGGTAATAGAGGGGAGAATGTTGGGCAAACGGGGAAAGAGCAGGAACAGGATAGGGATGTTGGACGGGATGAAGGGAGGAAGGAGGTACACAGAGATGAAGAGGGACCTGATGTAGAGTAGGTTTTCTTAGGAGTCACAAAATATTTATTTGATAGTTATGTCCACCCGAAAACCTACCTTAATCGGTAGATTACCTAATAATAATAATATCAGGACTATACGACCTAAATGTTCTAAAGAAGGATGCTGTTGAAAGGAATAGTTACTACTAAAAGTTACTAATAGTCCACAGAGAGGTGGCTCCTGTAGGCTAGGAAAGTATCTTTTCTTCGTCTTGGCGTGGTTTTTATTCGATAGTTAAGTGGTGATACATCTCTGGAACGAATAAAAATAATGACTCGGGCAATAAAGGATCTGTTTTACAGGGAGAAAGAACATCTCTAGATTGACAAAGACATAAAGAGTCCACTGGGCATTTTCTTCCGACTTAACTCAATATGGGGAGAGAACGAGGCGGAGGAGGTGTTGGAAATGGGTATTTTGGATGGAAGTAAGGTAAGGAGAAATATCTATTCAAAGACAAGAAAATGAACAAATATTTTACGTAGTATAGGGTTTTACGATTTTTTTGAATCGTATTAATTAAGGTTTTCACTTATAGTAATGTTAAGTGCTAGGGCCAACTAAAATTCTAACCCAAGCCAGTGGTATACTACTAATAATGTTTTATAAGCAATAACTTTTGGAGAAATTACATTAAAAAAAAGAGTATTTTCAGTAACTCATTAAATTTTCAAATTAAAGATAATATAGGGTTAAATATGAGAATATTTTAAACGCAGACAAGAGAAAGAAATCTCTTCAATGTCATCAACATCAAACTCATTGATAAAATTTAAAAAAATATTCGATGTGAATGACTTTTGAGGATTTTGGTTTTCGCAAGAAGGTAAATGTTTGCGACTAGCCTTCGACTAGACTATGAATTATGTACTAACAAAGCAATTAAATAATGTGTGGGAATCATGAAAGTTTTATAAAGATTGCTCCACCCCTATATATTCTATCGTCGAATTTTCGCAAAGATATTGGTTTCAAATTAACACCAAATTTCATCAGTTTGCGTTCGGTAGGTCTGGGATTCAATTTTGAACGATTAGATATCTATTTTAATCTTGAATTATTATGAATGAAAACTTGGCATGAGTTTTGATATTCCAGTTCAAAGGGTCAGGATTTTACAACAACAGTTTGAGCGGCATTATCCAAGAATACGGGTATTTTGGAAGCTGTGAGGCGTTAATTACGAGGGCATTATTAAAGACCGAAGGCGGTTTGCGTTTGGAGCCAGTCGAGATAACACCTAATTAATATAACGGGCACCATTTGCTACTTTTTACTAAGAATAAGATTGCTTCTAGAGAGAAAAGTCTTCAACTTTCCCGAAAATAATGTTCGTTGAAATTTATTCGCGCGTTTAGTATCCTGAGGATAAATGGTCTGTAGAATTTACTTGGAGGATAATGGCAATTTCAGTCATCACTCTAAAGCAAGGGTTTTTAGGAAAATGTTTTATAGCTGTGCCATTTATTAGTGGAGCAACTTTGAAGGGTGTCTTTGTAAGGAATTGTAGGCGACAGTGAGTTTAAATACGGCAGAAAAGGCAGGCAATGGAATTTGAAGAGGAAATCTGAATTCACTAAATACGTATCCTGGCAAAATAATGTGCCCGATTGCGAATCCAAAACGGATTCATTCATTTGTTGTACTCTCATGCTCAATGGCTCTGCCCTTTGTATTAAACAATCTTTAGAATAAGTCAGTGGTGAATGATCGTCTTCAATGGAAGGAGCTCTGCTGACGCTTCGGAACTCATGAATTTCGGCTTGAAGGAGGGATGGCGTCTGAGACACGGAGTACTTATCCCTTCCATACCCCGCTCGAGGTATGGTAGATGCTTCAAAGTTCAACATTGACACTCCACCTAGAGCAAGACGAATATGAGGATCCAGATTCCGGGCAACGGAAGAGGTTAAGGAGGAATGAGTGAGGGTTAAGCGGGGTATAAGGTCGACGTAGCAATAAAGGCCAGGTGAGGAGAGCAACGTAGGTGGAGGGAAGATGCGGGACTAGGGCGAAAGACTCGAGCACAAAGCCGCTCCACGTCAAAGTTCTCCTTGGCCTGGATGGTGAATGCGTTATTTGCTTCGTTCAAGTTTTCGGATGATCGGACACGTGAAGTTGCACAATATCATTATGTCAGTACACATTCATGAATATTCGTTTTGTTACCGTCTTGTTTAAAGTTCAATGTTTCCACAACATATTTGTTTTGCTAAAAGGTTACCTAAACATTTTCGTATCATATCATGTTATCGATCTCATATTATTTTAATTCACAAGCAGTAATGGCTGGAGGTTGAATTTTGATTTGATATATTTTATCTGATTACATTTCCCATTGGGGGTCAAGGGGAGTATTAATTAGAGAGGTCATGCCTCACATGTAAGTTACAATAGTTAATATAATGCGTAATTTCAGCTGTGAGAATGAGAATTCTCTGCGGTTAAGTGATAAAATTTGTGTTAGCCATACAGGTAAAAACTTTTGTATAACTTTGACCTCTAGGACCGACAGTTCTTAACATACTTTTCCATATTATTATGATTATATATATAAATATATGTATGTGTGTGTGCTTGATCGCTCGCGTCCGTTATCAGAGGTTATAAAATTCAAAATAAACATGCCACAACAAAACGAGAATAATAGGTTTTAGGATGGTCAATTTATTTTAAGAATAATATTAGCTGACAAGTATTAAACTTTAAATGTTACCATTTGATTGGGGAATTAATACTACTAGGGTTTTATATTTTAAAATGTGTATAAATGTACGAAATTCCATGCTTTCCGTCTCATAGCTTTAAAGGACATTTCAAATGGAATATTGCCATTTTACATTTGTTAAATTCATGAACAGCGTAGGTTTGATAAACTTAGGTAAACATAAGCTGCTCTTATTTACCATATGAGCCTCTGTAAATCATTTAAATCGTTGATACGGTTTTAAGGAAGAAAATGGTACAAAATCGACCTATAGTGAACTCTATGGTACTCGGGTCAACATAATGAAACTTCACGATGAAATTTGAAAAATAAAAACTTTGTAGGTTGCTATAAATTAAATTTGTAAAGACCGGTTTTGTAAAACAGTCTCCAACATAAGGTAAAAAATACAGGATTTTGACCGGATATATACACACACATGTGACGGGAGGTGTTTCAGGAGAATATGTATATATCGAACTGGTAATGTTGGCAACTATTCGACGAAATCGGCAGTTTTAGATAAGGAGAATAAAAGAGAATGCTGAACTTCTAAGGTCTTGCTTAAACTCTTGATGAAGTTGTTATTTGCAGTAAT
Source organism: Hetaerina titia (assembly GCA_037158775.1). NCBI lineage: Eukaryota > Metazoa > Arthropoda > Insecta > Odonata > Calopterygidae > Hetaerina > Hetaerina titia. The sequence continues at coordinate 81,142,248 of CM073778.1, forward strand.
TGAGAGTATAATCACGGAGGAGTCTCCGATTCTAAAGCCAAAATATAAATGTAGTAAAAGAGAAGTAAGTTAAGGCATTTTTACTGGATCTAAATGCTGAACAGATGATTAAAAACTAACATATTTTGATTACACATAATTATACTCGATTAGTTAAAATTTCAATGGTTTAATTACCCATAACATATAGGTACTCTTTAGCAGACATAATGATATTTCTGGTTCCTTCGTCGGTGGATCAATCGATTGACCATCACATACAAATTGAAAGATACTTGCGGTTTACTGCGGCTGGCGTGCTCCATAGGTACGTAAATAAATTTGATAGGTTCAGGATTTCGCAGAAAATTTGTATTCAATATGGATTTTTCTGCGGAAGAGAATTGTTTGTTATCGGCCCCAAGATATCACTTGCATGGTTTTGCTATCAACGACCAAAGTGATTCCCAACATGAAAACCTAGGATTCACTTACAGTATATGTAGACACTGGTACAAAAACTAACAAGTTGATGATAAGGAAACAGATTCAGCTTAAACGTGTTTAAATAATGCTGAAATATGGACAAATAGGAGTCTTTAAAGCCTTGCTGGAAATTTTGGGCATATTTCAAATTTTCTGTCTGCTAATATGATAGCCGTGAAAGAAACCGGGAACACAAACCGTAGTTCAAATAGGTCGAAGAAGATTTACTCTGGATTAACGAACGAATTTCCGCCCATGCCCAATCACCTGGTGGAGATGTGGCTTTTTCTCATTTGTCCATCCACTTTTTGAATCCGAAATATGAAGTGTTTTCTCAATGTTTTTTTCTTTTTTCTCATTTATGGGTGGTGCCCTAACACCCCCCGCCACTTCCCCTTGCGGCGAAACAAATGAAATTTATTTTTTATATAAATATGTATTTTTAATGTAAAACTTAAAAAATGAAAAGGAATTCTACGGATCAAAGTTTTAATAGGTGCTATACGTACATAAATGTATACATTTTTCCTTGATTCTGCAACTCTGAATACTCTTGGAAATTTGAGGACAAAGCTGATGGAAGATTTCGAGACAAAGAATTGAGTTGAAGCAATTCGAAATTTTCCAATCGGAGATTGAAAAAACTATGAAGCACAATAAATTTGAAAATTAAATTAGAATAAATAAAATAAAAGCCGCAGTGTCTACAGGATTCCGGATCCGTTTTGAGAGTGAGGAAGAGAAAACGTGAAAGGCGGCAGCGGAGGTGAACAACATTCTCCAAAAGAAACCCTTCTGAAGTGCTTTCGGCAGTGAAGGGATTGGAGGGCTAAGTGTGTGCGGTGGGCTACTTTGAAGGGGGTGGCGGGGTCCCAATCCCGTCATATATGAAATATATTATTCCCGGCCAAAGGTCGGATTTCTTTTAGACAAACCTGGAACACTTGAGGTCACTATAAAAAATAAAGCTTATAAGCCTTTAAAAAAACTTCGCAAGGTCTTTAGACTTGTCCGGCTGTGACCTGACACCTTTATTAACAGAAAAAACTGGAGAATAATGGAAGGGAAAGGACTAAGGGGGCAGAAGTGAGGGTGCGACGGGAAAAGGGGGATATATAATGTATTTTGTTGTAACCTGGGGGTTAGGGGAACTGGAACGTCCAAAGTGTGCGGAGTAAGGGGTCTTTACTTCAAAGTAAGTAGCGGATTCAGGAAGGAATCCTAGGACGGGTAGAGAGAAATAGTTATACAGTTTAGACAGATATCATGCGAATAAAAATTCAGGGCCTAAGGAAATGTGGGCAGGGATTCAGATTTTGTTGGCAAGTGGGAATAATAATACGCATTGAGGGATTGAAGTAGTAATTATTAACCGTATAATGAGGGAAAAGTCAACAAATGTATCAATGATACGTTGGCCGAATGAGAAGTATGCGTTAGGTAATGATATGCAGGGAAAATGTCGACGGTGGTTTCTTTTGAAATATTTCTTCCTTTGATGAAAATGACGCAATATTTAACATGGAATTTTTTACAGTGAACAGAAGGTGAAAAATATTTTAAATAATAAAAGGAAAAAAGTAAGTATTTATAAGTGCACGTATTGGATCAGTTATAAATGAAGTAAATGTCATATTTGAGATTTATAATAAGGAAAAGAGTGCCGATTTATTGAAATAAGATAGATATAGCACGAATAGATCTGAAGCCTATTTACACCCCTCTACTCGAGTATCATATCACGAAACGACAAAGTACTTATTTTCCATAGTTTTCAATCATATATCGGCAGTGGAATGCTTTCAACAATGTTTAAAAGCCATTATTTTACCTTTAATACTTGAACAAGTGAGCTGAAAGCAAGTGGACGAAACTAGTTGGCAAATGCACGTAGTTTAATGCAGGCTAACGTGATGTTGTATGATGTCTAAGTAAACCTCTATTTGCTCATCATAAGCCAAGTTAAAAAAGAGAATAAAAAAATGCGATTCTTTCCAGGGAACGTTTAATTCACCACATTTTCCATGAAGAAGGGTTTCCTTCTACGTGAGGGGAATGAAACTTAGCTAAAACCCTCGCAAATATTAAGTCGATGCGAGCCATGTTGTATGAAGCTGAAGTTGTCGAATAGCGATACACATACCCCCAAACCATCATGGTGCACGGCTTAGCGTTTATCAAAGGACTCTTTTAGCTATCATTTTCCTGATGTATGTTTTGACATTATGCTCCCATTCTGAAAAAATTATGTAGGCTAGTATTTTTGATAGCTGTAAAATATGAAAAAATAAACTATTAAGATCTAGAAGCAGAAATAATATTCAAAGCACCATGATGCCATATTTTTTACAGATAATTGAGGCCAACTACAAATTTCGATAATTTATCATACAAATTAAAATTAGTTGTAATTTTCCAAAGGATTATCTTGTTCAACACCTGTAAATAAACTTACTCTATATTTATTTGTAGATTAAATAAAAAAATGGTAGAAAATCACAACAAAGTTTTATTATCATGAAGAATTTTTCATGTTTTCATCAAGAAAAGAGTGACAGCTATCATACTAACTGACTGAAAGTGATCGATTTTCATGAAATATTCATTAATATTTGCCCCATATTCATTGTGATTATAAGGCCGGAATTTCTATAAAAGTTTCATACATGTGATTTTTTCCTTTAAAAGGAAAAGGTGTAATAAACATTACTCAAATTTTGGGGTCTCAAGTAAAGATTTTAGTTGACTATTTTATCATCATGACTCTCCAACATAAATACTAGTTGGATTACACTTTCCAAGTGTCTTATGTTATCTTGGTACTCACTTAGGAATGAATTGCGTTTATTTACTGTCTTAATTTATTTGTATTGCTGTCTTATTTTAGAATTATGTACGAGTTGAACTTCCTTATTTGAAATAAGTGTAGCTAACATTCATTCTAATGCTGATTACACTGAAAATTCTAATAATTTCATAACTCTGGTAGTTGTTGAAGTTGTAATGATACTGTATCCACTACATTGACCAAAGAACTGATATCATTATAGGTCGCCATTAGAACCAATTGAGCCGACTACCAAAGACCGACATGATGAAAATCGCAAGCATAAATCTTCACTTTGGCATGCCGTATTTCTTAAATTCGGTCGATAAGGTTTTTTACCGCACCAGAATTTTTCAATGCTTAAAAAACGCGATATTTTTACATGCACACTGTTAGAAGTCCTGTTTCTATTCAGTTTGCTCTCGTCATTCCCTAGCGATACTTACAGTAAACAATCCGCACATTTGCAGAGCCGGCGAAAGAGGCCTACTCACAGATTCAAGCACAAATACGTATTTGCTAAAGTGCTTCGACGCCTCCGTGACGTTGGAGCACTTCGGCGTGAAAGAATATGCCGTTACTGGAACACGCCATCTTGTTTACCTGCAATGTCAAAGCAGTTTCTATTGTTGCCATGGATACAGATTGGAGAAACCGAAACCAAATCATTAAAGGTTTTACTAAGGGAAATACTGTCGTTTATCTAGTTAATGAGCCTTTCTGATATTTATGCTTGTGGCTGATTCAATAAATCACTAGTAGAGCCATCAAGGTAGAGCTACGTAGTCTGTACAATAAATACACGAACTGGTGTAATCTGGTGGAAATGACGCGGAATATAGCGGCGCTAGTTACCTGAGAACCAATGAACAGTCAGTGCTTGGCAGATCGTCGAGCTAGACGTATGGCGACAGTTATGTTAGTTTCTGTTGCCCTTGTTTTTACTGTTTGTCAAAAATCGAAATTGACGAAATCACGGAGCAACAAATCAACATTAGGCTTTTTGGTGAAGTGCAGTAAAAGTTATAAGGATATTAATGAAATGTTGGCAGCTGTTTACGGTATAATGCTCTGAAGAAAACGTCCGTTTTCAAGTGGATTAAGCGTTTTAAAGATGGTCAACAAGACGCCACGGAATATGCAAGGGCAAGACGACCTTCAACCACCTATATTGACGACAACATTGATCGTGTGCGGTCCCTTGTTCTTACAGACCGTCGAAAAACTGTCCGAATGATAGCTGATGAACTGTGTTTCGGAAAATCAACGGTGAACACTATTGTAACCGAACATTTGGGGTTAAAAAAATGTATGCAAATGTGGCCCACATTCAGCATTGATTGTTCGCCAGTTTATGGCAAAAACTTCAATCACCATTCTTTATCATTCTCCCTATTCGCCAGATTTCGCCCCCTGCGACTTTTTTCTATTCTCAAAATGCGAAAAATTCTCGTATGCCCTTTGCAGCCATTGACTCAGAAACGACTTTTTGAGACGTACGTATTGCGCGCATGAAATCGACTCCTCCACCGCTATTCGAAATCGCCACAAAGACATGCCCGCGCTCAAAGACGGGGGTCTCCCTCCTTCTCCTTAGCAGTTTCCTTCCCGCCTCTCGATGCGGCCATAATTTTTCCCCGCCGGAGAGGAGAGCTTTAACGTGGACGCGTCAAAAAAGTTTCTTCAAAATTTTGTCTTCCCTGCACGGCGACGAACGCGCGCGGTCTGAGTAATCCCATTTGCGGGAGTCAGCCCACCGTATCCGCCCCCCACCATCTCCCTCCCTCATTCGCCCCCATCGAACTGCATTCCCGCCCTCACCCTCCCTCTTCACCTTAGCCTCGACGTGAAATTTGTCTCGGCATGTGAGTTGCTCGTGGTTTGGTGAGGGTCAACAATTACGCCACGCCGCAGTTATAATTAGGGCGAATAGTACGTAGGACGTCTAGTTTCAAAAGAGATAAAAGTCACGTTAACTCACAAATTATAGCGCTAGACTAGCTGTAAAGCTTTTTTGAAAGGAAACGTGCCCAGAATTCGGGAAATTGTACGCTTCGGCGATGCTGGGAGAAAATGTGGCGTAGCGTCGTTTACCCGTGAAGCATCTTTTCCTATCTCCGGTGAGTTATTCGATGGCCACGACACGAACCACAAGTCCTATTTTCTGGAGTGCAATGCTATATGATAATAATCTGAATGAATTTATTATTAATAGTTTTATTTTGCTTCAATTTTCAATGCATCTATCGAGCACCTATTTTTTAACGTTAATAATTATGCCGTCGTTCTTCTGACCATTCATAGATATTTGTAGATCAATTTTGCATATCAAGAATTTAAATAATCAAGAGATTTATTATTGTTTTTGATCCTCCGACTCGATTCATATTAGAAGCGATGATTCGTGAGAGAATGAATGCTATGCAGTTTGCATGCCATTTCGACGCGTGCTAATTCAATTCTAGCCATTCGTTCTGCTAATCGAGTGAGTAATTGAGTTACACTTGACTTTGACGGGACGATGGCGATAAAATTTCCCTCCCCCCGATAGTCAATGCCTTACAATGAGATGACGAATCGTAAAGAGTGTGGGATCAGGGTATGAATATACCGAGGACACGCCTATTGAAGGAGTCCGTTTATCAATCGAGACGTTTCCAGTTTATCGAAACAAGGACATCATTTGTGTCGGACGGAGCAGCGCATTATTCATCCGACCTCTAGCGCGCCGTTTGAGGGATCGTACCATTACGACGAGGAGGTCTCGTGTTTCCATCGATAACACTTTGCTCCCGAGGGTCGTTGTCGGTCCGTATAGGAGCCTTGATGTAATTTGTCCAAACGCTCCCTTTGGTACTCCGGAGAATGACCATTGGTTATGGTGATGTGAGCTCGTATATATCTATTTGAAACTATTAATGCTTCAGAAACAGTGTAATTCCCAATAAGAATGCCCCATGATAGCCTATTGATATTCAGATAGCGAGTGGAATAGATCAGGTAGTATTTTCGACAATGGCCATTGGTCATATCATTGATTCCCTTTAAGAGTTTTTATTTATTTTTTAGATTCATTGTTACAATTTGCCATGTTATTAATTATCCCTTTTCCTGTGTTCTTTCTTTTCCTGTCCGTTTGGATTTCTGAAATATCTTTGCAAGCTCTCTTTTTTCAACTCCATACGTAATCGCTGAATTCGTTAAATGCATGTCATGCTGTTTCTTCATCCATTCCGCATTCTTGTAATCATTCCTTCTCTCCTCTATTGAAACTCTTCAAATCTGCTCCGAAGTTCCCATGTCCTGCTTTCGCTTGAATTCCGTGACATTTCCAAACATTGCCATCACTTTTACTCGAACGCGTACTTTTGGAAACCTGGCTTAAGTTTCCCAATCTTTCCTTGAATTATCCCACACTTTCTGCCATTTACCTCTCTGTCTTTCCAATGCTTCCTTGCGAGGATTAAATTGTAGTTAAGGAAATGATTTCGAGGACGTTGAAGAATATAATAATAAAGTTAGGGCGTATCAGTGATAATTATGGATGGATATGATAAGTTTTAAGGGAAAAGATATGATAATTATATAATTAAATTTTTTACACCCATCAGCCCGAGTTTATAAGAACAGAATGAATGTCATGAGGACATAGAGGACAACGCTGTAAAGGAAAGGAGGAATGACTGCGTACAAATAACTGAGGACTCAAATGCTTCCAGAAGAGAAGAAAAAAGCGTATACATAAAATCTTTATTGCATTCCAAGAATATTTTTTGCAGAAATATATGAACACAAAACTCATTTATATTGACTGACTTGATAATAATTACTGTAAGAAATGAAGAAGTTGATATAGAATGTTGGAATAACTAAAACAGCAGGAATAATATGGCACAGAAGAGAGAAAAAATAACTATTAGAATTATTATTGGAATTAGAGAAAGGATTAAAATAAGATTGAAAGTTAAAGATATTGTACGTGTTTGAAAATGGTGATGACTGAATTGTACGTACGGTGTGGACGTAGGTGTCAAGTTCTTGGTGGGAAGTATGGTAACGGGGAAATTTCTGGGCATAACAGGGATAAGAATAAGAATTTACAAGGCGAGAAAATCATTCGAACGGAAGGGAAAGATATTATCTGGACTTCAATAAAATATTAGAGGATTCGGCTGGTGAAGGGCTTCGTTAGGAGAGCTGCAACGAATAGAACGGTGAATTAAACATCACTCGGTTTTGCTTTGCACTCGCATCACTCAGCCTTTTGCTTTGAAATGAGTCCTTCACAATGGATATTCTGGTCATGGAAAATTTTCAGTATATCCCACCTGTATTTCCCTTCAGTATACTTTTTTATACTGGTACCCCATTCATTGAATATTAAAAACTGATGTGATCTTAACTTTCTCAGCAGAAACCATATCCTAGGCATGTTTTTGGTCCTCGTTCGGAAATTACCGCTCACAAACGCGCAAATTTTGCATTTGTTCTGGTCTGTAAGCATTTGGGGGCATTCCACTTTCGGGGTTTCTGATAGTGTTCTTAAGGCCATTTTGTGATCTTCTCTCAAAATATCAGCTACGGGGTTAAAGTTTACTTGACTGGGTCCCCGTGTCCATTTTTATTTGACATTGACGAGTAAAAGGAAATTACAGTTCATTCCCTTTGATCAACCCAGACTTATGTGCATCCACACGATTTGGGTTAAATTGGGTGGTTTTATTCATTTTCTAACGAATAATATATTTCCTCTCTCTCTCTCTCTCTCTCTCTCTCTCTATATATATATATATATATATATATATATATATATATATATATATATATCGATGATGCGGAAGTACTCACGAGAGCAATATAACTTTTGGACGGCACAATATAACACAGAATAAAGCAGATAACACGTAAAAGGACACTCACACTGTAGATGATTTAAGCTTTCGGCCCACTCCGAGGCCTTCTTCAGGTCAGACTGAGAGGTTTTGAGGGAAGAGTGCCTGGGGAGGGGAGGGGGGCGGAAGGATTAGGGACTGTTGGGAAAGAAATTATAGATGGCGGTTAAGGGTGGGAATTTTAAAGAATCGGAAATATAGGATGTATGCGGATTCGCGAGTTCTCACCTCTATGTTGGTGGCTGAATCGGGTAGGGACTCTAGAACTGTTAGGGAAAAGCATTCGTCAAATAATAGGTTGTGTGAACTTAAGTGTAAAGGGATAGGAAGAGAAGCGAGTGAAGCAGAATTACATGAGTAGCGGGAATTGTTCATTCGGATGGATAAGGGGGTAATGCATTCGCCTATGTAGAATGAGGTGCATTGTTTGCACGACAAAAGATATATATATATATATATATATATATATATATATATATATATATATATATATATATATATATATATATATATATATAGCTTCCTAACGCCATCTCTGGGCCAAGCAATTGGAGCACCTAGGTGCTTTAAAACTTCTCAATATAAATTAGGTTTCCTTATTAGCTTAAGCATCCGCCCGAAAAGTGGAAGGTTCGGTGTTCAAATCCCGGATAAGGAAATATTTTTACGTTTGTGATCTGCTCAAATTCGCCTTCCCCACCTTTCCTGTGTTCGTCTTTTATGTGCTTTCCTATCCCCTTTCCTTATATCTATTTCAATGTGTATAATACCGAAATATATATATATATATTTTTTTTTATTACAAAGATTTTATTATAGATATATTATAGATAGATATAGATATATAGATGTATTATATATATATAATTATATGTACATATATATATATATATATATATATATATATATATATATATATATATATATATATATATATACATATAATTATATATATATAATACATCTATATATCTATATCTCTCTATAATATATCTATAATAAAATCTTTTTTAAAATTTATCTATCTATTTCGGTATATATATATAATATTTTATGTATAAATTTCATAAATAAATATATATTAATATAATAATATAAATAAATATATGTATATATCCACTTCAGAATTCATAGAGAACAAATAATTATAGCATCCGGTCATTTAGTTATTAAAAAAATATGAAATGAGTTTTAAATGTTAGATAATACGCACGCTGTCACGATAAAAGAGCGTTTAGACAACAATTTTTCCATTACATTTACATCATCATAGACCGGATAAATCGCATCTCATTCATGAAAATGACATAGGCAATTAATGAATAAAAAAAAACCATAAACACAGTAATCAACCCGAAGGTCGGTTTAGTAGGTGATGGTAGAACTCACCCATGTACCAAGCCCGACGGCGTGTGAAAATTCACACATCGGGGTAGGGGGGCCAGTTCCTTTCCCTGTGCCGGTTATGGTTTCCCAGGAAGACCTGGTACCCGAAAAATCAACTAGCTTGGGTGGAGCTGCAGGTGCCCAAAGTGCCTTGCCCGGGAATCGAACCCGGGACCCTCCGGTCAGTAGTCCAACGCTCTACCCCCTAGACCACCGCGACCCGCATAATTAATGAATATCATCTATTAATTAAAATTTATTTAAAAGATTTTCTTCTCTGATAGGTATTTCATATAAATTAGTTAGTCGAAATAATATCAGAGGAAATAATTCAGAATGCCAACTGTTCGCCATGTGTATAACGAATTTGGTGTTTAAAACATATTTTTAAATAAATTAACCAAGTTACTTTTCAAATATCATTTTAGTTTTAGTTTTTACTCGTATTAATGCGTAGTTCTTTCCAGGTTTGACAACTTTGATTTGATGTAGCCGCGAGATCATTTTGTGAGAGTTATTTATGAATAAAGGAAAACAACGCAGCAAGTATATAAGCCTCTGATACCGAATAATTGACATATTTAATTTTCATTATGTCAATGATATCTATTAAGTCACCGGAATTTGTATCTTAAAATCGGCCAATGTGGTTTCCACTTTTAGACTTGAAACACGGATCAGATACCTTGAATCGGATACTTTGAATCTCTCTAATTCGAAAAGTTAACCGTCTGGTCTTAGAATCTGTTCACAGGCCTGTTTTTTACAAAAATATAAAAAAGTGGTATCTAAATAGAACAACTTCTATACAACGATACAGCTCCTTATATTATTGGTTAATTGTCTCCATACTTGTTCAAGTGACTGAGACCCGACCATATTTGCCAGCGACTGGAAGCGGGCGTAAGGCCACACTCCGGAAGGTCCGGTTGGTTCGCTTAGAAGAGTCGTTTACAACTTATTCCTGTCGGGAGGAAGGGGAGAAAAATTTCCCGGCAATTGCCACCGTCCCTTCCCTGTCAGTCACTTCTGCTTCAACCCTCTCTGAATGGAGGCAAAGGGAAGGGGAGGTGGTGCCGAAAAGCTCCCTCCTCTCTCTCTCTCTATCCCCAACCCAGTTCTAAAAGCCCAAAAAAGAGAAAAATCTCTCTTTTCATCTCTTTCACTCGTCGCTGGATGTCGCCGTGGACGGGAGGAGGAAAATTCGACTCCCCCACCCTCCCTCCCTCTCTCCCTGGCCCACGCACTCTTCCTCCTCCCCATCCGGTGCCCTGTCACCCTGTGTCCATCAACCCCCGCCCCATTCCCCTCGCAAGCGCTTCCCTAACTCCGGCTGGAAGAGTGAAAGAATGAAAGTGGTGGAGGGCAATCACGTGCCATAGTCCCGGGCTGCTCGTTCTGCGAACAGCGTGGAAGGATCAAAATTTGCGGAAAGTTCATTTGAATCAAGAAGGGGGAGACAGTATTTTATTTTGTTTAGCACATAAAATATTCGCCGTGTGCTAAATTACAGTGCCAAAATTCACTCGTTTTCATTATAAAATAACAAAGTTGAAAGTTTTCATCTGAGATCCTTGAAAATTTAAATTTAGGAAAATCACTAAAACTTCAATCACCCATGAAAGTTATTTCTGGAATAGTTCAACCAAAGTGTCATTAATTTGGTGAAGGAAAACGGTACATTGCCCTACTTTAGCATTATATTTTCGTAATGAATGAATACATATAAGTCGCCTGCCTTTTCTATTTGCGTCGTCGGATTTAAGATTAGGTCAGTCTGGAGCTCATTACTAAAGGTTTTCTCCCTACAACATCAAAGACAATTACGCAAGCCTATCTTTTATCAGGTTGCATCAATTATGTTTATTTAGTATCGATGTTTTTGCATCTAATTGCGGCTTATTTAAAAACTAGAAAGTTGACACTAGGTTATGCAGTTCACAGAAAAATAACTTTATATTCTAAACTGAGATATATTGAGGGTACGTGAATTGCTTCGTTCCGTTTTATGGATTCAATCTACATAGCAGAGGTCTGGTAGGGATATCTCAGGGGAAGAAAGCAGCGGAAAGCAGTACAGCGGTGAAAGGAAACGGGGATGAAGGAAGGAAGGAAGAAATGGTGCGGCGGATTGCTCGGGGGTTGCCAAAGCGGGGAAGGGAAATGTTTGCTCTGCGCCATAAAAGGGCTGTGGACGAGGGAGGAATTCGGGGGAGAAGGAGACAGCGATTTTTGACGGCCCTGTGAAAACTCATACGAAATAGTGAGTGAAAAGTCCTCTCTCCTTACCCGGAATGCTATTCACTCGGTGGAACGCGGCCCTTAGTGAGAGCAAATTGAGCTCAGCGAGTGAAACCAAAAAATTCGTAAAATTTATAAAATATTACATTCAATAAAATCCAAGCGGCGTCGAAGTGAGTTTTCCGACACTGCATGAGAGGCACGATGTATAGTTTACAGTGACATCTCTTGAAAGTAAACACGAAACAATGTGTTTCAGGGATCTTGGAGAAGACGACGAAGAAAATGAGAAATAGAACGAGGTTGAGAGCTTCTGATGAGGAGGAGGAAAGAGACGGAAATAGTAATTAAATGTTTTATGATGTGAGTTGGGAGATACTTGTGAGAAAAATCATTGGAGTTATTTATGAGCAGCTAAACTTTGAAGGTTTTGATGTGAAAGGGCATGCTAGTTATCCGGATAATAGAGTGGTAAGGAAAAGGAATTTTATACAGCATGGATATGGGTTAAAAACTACGCATAACCCAAGGACGCTTATGCTATGTATGTTATTATATAGGATTTATTCAGAAGATCTCAAGGTTGTGGTTTGATGGATCGCATCAGCACTGTCTGTACACGAAAGATTATCAATCATAATTTTTAACTGCATCTCACTCAGAAAAATTCCTAAACAACCATGGAGGGGAACAATATTCTTGAGGAAAAGGTATATTAATTGAAATAATTGACACTATTAAAGGATTTAATTGAACAGGAATACATTTGGAGGATAAATCATTATAATTGAAAATAACGTTGTGCAATATTTTTCTTCTGCTGCCATATTCATCCCACCTTCTCTGGGTAATCATTCCTATGGCCTATGTAATGAGCAAGATATTTTTCCTTAGTTTTGCTCAGCTTACTTATTTGGATAGCTCCTACAATACGAGATTGTAATTGATATTCGAGCAACAGTTGTTAGCCACAATATATATAAACTGTTAAGGACCTATTTTGTGGTATAGTTCTTGAACATCTTCCAATTGCAAAAAATTAGAGCTGAATTGAGTATTAATGAAACAGCAATGATATACAGCTCTAAAACTGCGGTAGTTTTAACAATAAGGGTATAACAATTCAGCGCTCTGACGGTTGAGATGGCATCCCACAATGAAACTCTTCACCGTGAGTCAAATTAGGGGACGGAATTAAGGTTCATGGAGATAAACCCAACCGACCGACATGCTCGTCTTGGTCAGGAATAACTTTCTCCTGATAGAATATTCTGTGAACGCGCCTTTGCTGTGAGACGGATAGAGAGACAATTTAATCCCAAACAATTGGAAATGCTAATCCGATCACTACGACGTAAATTTGAAATTCCATTCGCTCGCAATCGATGAGCATGGCTCCTTTAATACGCGGATGATGCCGCCGAATGCTGTTCCGTTTCCAAAAATAGACTCATATCACATCTTACCTCTTCCACCTTTACAGCTGCTTCTTCTGTGAGAGACATCCCGGGCATACCTGTGTCCCAGGCAAAATATGAGATAAAAGAGCCGAGTGAAATGAGGAACATAGACCTCCAAGAGTGTGTGTATTTTGCCTGAGGGAGATGGTATTCCATGAAGAGGGGGAATGGATGCTTCTTGAAGAAAAATATTGAGGAACAGGAGGGAAGGCAAAGATAGAGGGGGGGAGGTGACCTTTTCGTGCGAGGTCATCTTTTTGGAGTGCTCGCATCCTTTTGGTTCAGAAAACGCGGTAAAGAGGTGGTAAGGGGAAACGGAAATCATGTTTGCGTGTGCAGTTGGTACCAAAACATCTGACTTCTCCGGGTAAATCTCATCCTATCCGTCTTCATTCCTGCGCTCTTTTGAATGCTTTTTGAATTGAGTGATGTCCAGAAGAAAAGAAGACATGTTAAATCGATCATTTACGACTATTGATTTACTTGCGTTTTGTTTTATAACAACTCTTCATATTAGTAAACCTACTGAATAATTGTTTTTGTTATATAAAAATCTGCAATGGATAAAGAAGGATTGAGGGTGCGTGTAAATCCTTCAAAATTTGCGAACCCATTTGCAACGATAAATATATTTCGAATAGCCACTTTGTTGAGAATACGAGGTGTGCTCATAAAATAACGGGAATTTTTAAATTTCGCGGGCTTGGAGGGTCCGATTGTCAATTTTTTTCATTATATTGGTATACATGTCTCTAAAGTATGATACAATTTTCAGCTGTGTCTTTATGAGCTCGGCGATTTTCGTTTGTTAAAAAAATGGATCAAAGAATTTGTATCAAGCCTTTCGACGTTATATCCGTAAACCCATGTTTCCTCCCCTGTTATGACGCGTTAAAGTAATTCTGCATCGTCGTTGACTTCATTTAGTAACCCCTGAGCAACTTCCATTTGCCGCTGTTTTTGTCCAAAATTCAACAATTTTGGATCAAATTTTGCGAGAAGAAAGGAAACATATAAGGTAACAGTTAGATATAAGTAGGATAAGATAATAGTTGGCAAAGAAAAGATCCAAGAGAGATGAAAGGAATATGTTGAAGCACTTTATGGTAAAGAACTTAGGCCAACAAGTTTAGATACAGGAAAGGAATATGGCATAGAACAAGATATCTTAGATTCAGGCTTACTCGACGATAAGTTAAAAAGGGCATTAAGGGAGATGAAACTAAAGAAGGCTGTGGGGTTAGACAGCATGCCTGCGGAACTATTGAAAGGTTTAGGAAAATGTGGGAGGAAGAGTCTATTCGGATCGATCCGTAGTATCTATGAAGAGGGTATCTTGCCGGAAGATTTTGTGGCATCAGTGTTAGTTCCTATTCCGAAAAAGGTTAAGGCTTTATGGTGTGAGGACTACAGAACAATAAGTTTTATTTCCCATGCAGCAAAAATTGTCCTCAGCATCATTAATAAGAGGATGAAGAGCAGGAAAAATGATTATTTAGGGGATAATCAGTTAGGGTTCAGGAAGGGGAGAGGTACGTGTGAAATAAATTAGTCACCAATGGAGAGAAATATAGAATACAATCAAGACATATTTGCCTGTTCCGCAGATTCAGAAACGTCTTGATAGAGTGAATTGGGAAAAACTAATGAATATATAGAAAAAAATAGGAATAGATAGGAGGAATAGGAGACTAATCCGCAACCTGTACATGCCTAAGGCTAATCAGGCTAGAGTGGGAAGAAAAGAGTCCGGATGGGTAGTGTTAGGAAAATGTGTTAAGTAGGGTTGTCCATTAGCACATGTGCCGTTCAACGTATATGTAGATAAAATGATTAAAGAGACGGGAAGAACTGGAGGTAGGAATGAATGGTAGCGGGGAAGTCGTAAAATCAGAGAGTTTTGCTAACGATTTAGCTTTAGTATGCCAGCCTAGGGACTGCGAGCATTGCTGAGTGGATTGAAAATTCAGTGCAATAGATTTGGGATAAGGATAAATGTAAATAAAATAAAAGTTATGCGGTTTTTTAGAAAGCGAACGACTAAGTTAAACATAACATTTGGACAGGCTGAATCTATAGCAGGTGGAACAGTTTGTGTATCTCGGAAGTGTTTTGGACCAAAATGGCGAAAGTAGAAGGGACATAAGATGAAGAATTGTGTTAGGCAGAGAATCTTTCACAAGGAGGGGGGAATTGATTACAGGGACGCTGAGTAAGGATATTAGGAATAGGATCGTTAAAACTTTGGGGCGTAGGTATGAACGGCGCGGAAACGTGGTCATTGGACCAGGAGGTTAGACGTAGATTGGAGGCTTTTGAAATGTGATTTCGGAGAAGTATGGAGAAGATAAGGTGTACAGAAAGGAAAACCAATGAGGAAGTGCTGGTGGCCGAAGAGAGAAGACTGTTGGGAGAAATCCTAAGGAGACAGGAAAAATGGATGAAAGGCGTATTGATCGGCAGTGGGATGTTGAACACTCGATTAGAGGGAAGAATGTTAGGCAAACGAGGAAAGGGCAGGAATGGAATAGGGATGATGGACGGAATGAATGGAGGAAGGAAGTATGCACAGATTAAGAGGGACTTATAAAGTGGGATGTTGCGTTATGCTTTGCTGAGTGAGACAAGAAAATTATTTGGTAGTTTATTTCGATCCAAAACGTACTTTAACCGGTAGTTTACCTACATTAATTTTTTTTGCAATCCAATCCTCCAATGCCTTTTCAGGTATCGCATATTGAATCCGTAGTGGTTCTATCTATTATTTTTCTTCCTGTTGTTAACTTTATCCCTTCATCACTATGTCATATCTGAAAGTATATCGAATGCGATTACATCTCCATTTCTATTGAAATTTTTCTTCAGCTTTTGGAAGTTCCTTTCGAGGAATTTCTCCCTTCGCCTTTCAATTCGTGAATTTTGAGTATTAGTATAGAATCAAATTTTTAGCGCTGGTAATTTTATTTACATTCTAGATTTATTCAGTGTATTCCAGTGGATTTTATTACAGATTTAATTTTTTTGTGGTTTTACTCTCATAATTACGAATTTCTCAGGGAAGGAGATATGTGGTGTCTAGCTCATTTCTCAGTATTTCCACCGTGGCGCCTCGTCTGTTTATTTTCATAGACAAGTTTATGGATTGAAAGTGAAGCACAAGCGGATTCGAATAGATCTTAAGCCTAGAAAACTAATTACTAACACCCATTATGAAATAAGCCGTATAAATATCTGAGTTTATATCTTATAATTTTGGTTTATGGTGAACTTCTGAGGCCTTGTTTCAGACAGCAGATCATTAGGATGGTGTTTTCTTGCAAAAAACCTGATCCCAGTCCTAGTTCGTGACGTTACTTCTTCAAATACCTGCAGCACGCGCCATGCTACTACTTGCATCTCACACATTTCGTGCAATTTGAACTCAATAAACGTAAGAAGTTTCCGACAACATATTGTCTTGGTCAAATTTCTCGTCGCAATAGTTTTAGGGTAGGCGACCGACAGCTGAGGTCAATAACACAATTAGAAATGGATAAGAAAGGAGGATGGGTGGAGAAAAACCCGGGATCGCCATTAGCCTACTCTTATAGAAAGTCGCCAATGGGTCAAACAGGTTAACGTCCCATCCGAAGGACGGCGTAGTCACTCAAAGTGCTCTCCATTAAACACCTCAAGTAGGGATGAGGATACCATTGAATATATCTACCATTTCCAGGACTTGAACCCGGGACCGATCGCTAGGAAGCCAGTACGTCAGCAACCACACCACTTCGATACCAGAACTACTTCTCGTTCCAATTCAGTCGGAGGCAGAGGGATTAAAGGGAGATGGAGATTGAAATTACTACAGGAATTAAAGTTGGAACATTATTTCCATTATTCTCAACGAAGTGGAAATTCCGATCCTGGTCAATCTCAGAGTCCTATCCTAATTCAGAATGAGATTAACGGGCGTGGAATACTTGCGTGTTGAATTTACGCTACTATTAAAATTGGGCTCCATTTTCTTCTACTCCTACATAGTTTGCATATTTCCCGACCGGGTAGCAAATTACTCGAACTACCTAAAGGGTATGCATTCATTAATCTTTATTGTTTGATAATCATAAAGGGGAAAATTTGAAGTGCGATTCTCTGCCGTGGCAACCAAGTGAATCAAACACTGATTGATGAGGATTTCTAAATTCCTTTTAGAAATCCTCATCCAGAACAGAATAAATTTCTGTTACCACAATTGCGGTATGTTTAGCTCTTGAAGAATACTGTTGATATGGTTGGTTTTAAAAGTGTAATGAAGTACATTACGGTTGTGCCGTTTGCAATGCCACTGAATGTGTATGTCCTCAATTTTCTTATGGGTACATTGTAAACGTTTTTTTATTTGCTCTTAGATGCTTCAGTTCATCTAAAAATGGTTCTTATTAAGTCATCTTTTCCCACATGAATAACTGTAATTGGCTCGGAGCATTTGAATTGAGGACGTTGGTGGATTTATAAGCATACTTTAAAAGGTTGTCTTAAAAATAAGTTTTAATATTTAGGTTGATGTGTCTTTCATGAGAAAAATGTAAGACTTGCATTTATATTGCTTAGATTTAATTTAGACTGACAAAATAGTCAATCCAAATAAAAAAGTTTTATTGTCGTACTAAACATAAAATATATTCAAACAACATATATTGACGAGAGAAACAAGTCGGTAGATGTTGCAAGCAAATTTAAACGGTCGATAAAAATAAAATGAACATTAAAAGTGTACATTTTTCTTGACACAATAGGTTTTATACCAAAAAAGCTATTTTAGTTTAAGTTCTATCAGGTGAATATAAGAAATTATCATTCCCTTTGAAAATGTCACAGCAATAAGTATCCATATCTAAGCTCTTGAAGTTTACTCGAACGTAAATTAAACGTTAAAATTACATATAAATGTATATATATGTACAAATATATTATTTACACAGACATATAATTTTCACAGTATGATCTGGTATACAGAATGGGTTTAGCTGAGGGTGCCCAGAGAGCCTTGCCGGGACCAGCCCCCCCCTGGACCAGGCCCTCCAACGCTCTCTACTTGGACTATCGCGATCCCAAAGGCCACCGCATGCAAAGTAAGTCCAGTACTAAAAATCGTTCCTATAATTTTAATTCTCATTATTAGCTCTGACAAAAGTAAAGCAAGAATCATTGTGGAACTAAAGACTTCACTTCAGAAGAATAATAAACGAAACATTGTTTCCTTTAGTGCAGTTTTTTCAAAACAATTTTTTGTTGAATGAAACACTACGAAAGACAAAATTAACACGAAAAATGTTTTTACACCTATGTGAGCCAAATGAAGAAATATCCTTCCTCCATAAATTTTCATTGATTAAGGATATATGTGCTATCAATTATATTTTATCGAAAAAGGTAGCAATTGAGTAGTAATATCTTCCTTTTTTTAATTTTGGTTGAATCTATCATATGCAAATTTTATAAAATTTTTTGAAAATTTGTGTTACGTGATGAGATAGCGCTGGTGAGCATTCTAGAGGTACTATAAGGAGGATGCTTATTTTGAAATATGAGATAAAATGTGAATTTAGATGAGGAGAGAAGAAGAAAGAGGGAGGGAGATATTGACTAGTGAAAGCACGTAAAGAGAATCAATGTACAGGGGTAGAAAGAAACAATAGAATAGAATGGATGAGCTGGGACCGTAGTTCGGGCCCTCCTCCACATTGAGTAGCAGAAATTCGAAAAATATCTGCTCCTAAGAGGAGCAAACGGCAGCTCTTATTTGTATGAGATTCTACGTTCTATTTTGCGACAGAATACTTTGCGATAACGAGGCCATCAGGAGGAACGATCTTTGCAAATCCACTTTCCGCTTGCACTTGCTTGTGATACTGTCGGCCATGAAATTGATGATGGTCCAAATATATTGGTTGCCTTGTTTTTCGCCGGGAATTTGATACTTTTGCCAGCTCACCCAAGTTTACGGAGGGAAACACTTCCATACGACTCGGGTTTTCGTAGCCAAGCACCACGTTTAACCTCAGGCTGGATCATCTATTCAATTAAAAATATCACGATTTAAAATTCTATCATGTCGAAATAAATCAAAGTTTAGAATGGAAAATTTGAGTTAAATTAAAAGGTTCCGGTAGAGTTTTTATGCTACCATTTAAAAGCATACTGAGACGAAATTTTTAAGATAGGTAACTTAAGTTTAAAATGTACTTTTCATTGAACATAATGTCATCAAATTTTTAATAATGTTTTAGTTTTCAGGGTGAATCCAAATCGAATCAAATAAGAGTTTTAGTTTATTTTGCCATGCAAGCAGTTTACAAAGGGAAAACAATCGAAGAAGGACATCGGTCATATTTCATTCCTACAAGAAGTTCCGCTAAACATCCTGAGATTATAACGCATTTTCCTTTAGAGGGATTTCACGGCAGTAAAGGTTTCAATGCGCCAAGGCAGTTTATTCGAGAGACCGGCGAGCAGAGTTAGGAAAGCGAATAAATGGGGATGGATGATAGAAGAATGAAGGAGAGTCTGATGGGAAGTGATGTGTTTAAGTGGAAGAAGGGAAAGTGAGCTAAGGAGAGGGAGAGAAGGATCGTGAACCAGTTAAGGCGGGAAAGAAAGAGAGTGGAAGATATTTGGCCTGGAAATAGCCCAAGGGAAGGGTGTGTTGTGGGCCGGGGAGGGGGCGGAAGGGCGCAGGGAGGTGTAGAGATGCGGTGTAGTAGCCAGGGTCTTAAATGAGAGAGGATGGGGAAAGGGGTGAGATAAAAGACCCGAAATGGTTTTCTCCGTCTTCGCCATAACTGGAAATTTCTTTCTTCCCTCCCCTCCATTCTGAGAAGGGTCCACTGGGTTGGGGGGAGAAGCCTTCCACGTCCCGCTGGCACTTCCATCTTCTCGGGTGGGCTGGGAAAAACGCCCAGCACTTTGAGTTTATACGTAGTATTTTTGTTTTAAGGAGCACGAGGGCGCGGAAGAGTCTTAGGTCATATAACTAGGGCATTAAGCATTGCGGAGGGAGCAGGAAGTTTTGGATGGACGTGGTGGACAGTCGTCTGCTTTAGGCCTCCACAGCAGACAACTCTATTCCACGGATGAAATGTCCAATTCCTATGCAAGAAACTTCTACTCAGGAACAAAATCATATTATATTTTATTCAAAAGTATTTAGTACGTAATTTCATGAAGCTCCTTCCACAAAAACTTCAACAATGCTGGTGAAGAAACATGGCCTAGGGCAGTTATATTTTTCCTCTCATGTGGAGAGCCTTCCTTTTTATTGAAGACTTGGGTTAGTTTTACTCTTCATCATCATGGGTTATTCATCCAAAGGTTGGGTTGTACCAGCTCCACAAACTATACTATTTTAATCTATGAATCTCTTCATTACCTCCTTACACTGAGATTTCCTATTTCGTGTAGGGCCGATTATATACTTATTAAAATTCTCACTAATATCCTCTTATATATATATATATAAACCATAAACACAGTAATCAACCTGAAGGTCGGTTTAGTAGGTGATGGTAGAGCTCACCCATGTACCAAGCCCTATACGGCGTGTGAATATTAACACATCAGGGTAGGGGGGCCAGTTCCTTTCCCTGTGCCGGTTATGGTTTCCCAGGAAGATCTGGTACCCGAAAAATCAACTAGCTTGGGTGGAGCTGCAGGTGCCCAAGTGCCTTGCCCGGGAATCGAACCCCGGACCCTCCGGTCAGCAGTCCAACGCTCTACCCGCTAGACCACCGCGACCCGCCTTATATATATATATATATATATATATATTTATATATATTCACTTTCTTGGAAAAGCCACGAACGTGCACAATAAAATTCACTAAATAGTCATAGCAAGCACAGAAACTAAAACATATTAAAGAGGGACTCACTAGTTCTCGAATTTTCGGTGGTGCAACCACCTTTCTCAAGAGGAATTAGGAACAAAACTGTTCTGTTCCTAATTCCTCTTGAGAAAGGTGGTTGCACCACCGAAAATTCGAGAACTAGTAATGGTATATATATATATATATATATACCATTCATGGTATATATATATTTTATGGTATATATATTCATGTATATATATTCATTATATATATATATATATATATATATATATATATACCATTAGATATGAGATTGATGACTGTGCAATATAGTCTGATTGTTTTCATTGGTTCCGAGGGTATATTGTCAATCACTAGAGTCTTATTTGCCCTTAAGTTCTTTAATACAGCGTTAAATCTAGAAATTATGATCGTCAACGCTATTATTTTCTATCAATTTTCTTGCATACATTTTTTCAGCCTAAAGATTCACTAATTAATCTTTCAATCTTTTATCTTTGTCTTCAAAAATAATTTCCCCGTTGGTATCCCGAATGCTATTGGTATTTGCTCTGTGTTTATTAAAGTGCTGTCTCATGGTATCTCAGCTGATTCCAATTTTATTTCGACAAGGTCACTCTGAATTTCTCTTCACAGGATCGTATTCCAATTATTCTCTGTCTCTTCTTAATTTCTTTCTTAACCATAGGTAGCACATTTGTTGATTCTCAATTCTTGCGTTTCCAAGCTCTTTGTCTTCCGAGGACCTTTAGATGATAAACTGGGAAATTAGATTCGATAAATTTGAGGAAGGCGAGGGGAAAGGGGAATTCGATAAGGTGAAATTTTAACAAAATACTATTGAAAGGAAGAACGCTAGCCTTCGAAAAATTGGAAGTCCTGAAGAGGGACTCTCGGATCACAAAGGAGATAGTGCAAAACATTCATGGAGGATAACTCATACCGTCGCGAAAAATGGAAATAAACAATAATGACGTATTGTTTAATAGATGCATGCTCGAATTTGAGTTTTTTACATTGCAAATACTCTGCGCGGACGGGAATGTGACTCAGATAAATTTCTTCAGGCATGTCCAATCTTAGATTATTGAAGACAGGGAGATTTTATGTAACCAGACAGGGTCCGTTTCAGTGAAAATATTTGAACACATGCTGTATATACATATTCCTGGTCATTTGTTCACCACCAGGCAATTTTTCAAGGTGGGGAAAAAATGCACGTACCATTTTTTACATGGCAACTTTGAAATTGATTAGATTTAAAAGCTTGGGTGATATTGCATTCTTACTGTGAATTAGCGGTTGGCATCACCCAGAACCTCTTTTCTGTGGGCTAAATGGGAAAGAAAAAGAATAAAGAAGAGGAATCGTATCATATAGGTGAGAAATACTCGATTCAAGAACAGAGTATTAATGACGAAATCTGACCATGAATGTGGAGTTAGTGGTTGATCTTTACGAGAGTGAAGGGTTTATGAGTACAATTGCCCTCCAAATTTACGGTGCATCTTGTATAATGTACCTATCATCATTATTCATCAACCCTATTCACACATCACTAGAAAAAAGTACTGTAAGCTCATGTAGTAGTACTCATTTTAGAGGCGTATGGCAGCTGGCATACTATTTGCTCGCTCTATTAATATTATTTGGTCGCTATAGAGTGATAAATAGTCGTAGAGTATATATACAGGGTATACTATAGAATAATAATAAATGTTAGAGAGCTTGTATGCTTAATCGATAGAAGGAAAAATTCTTATCTGATCAATTTAGAAGATTAAAAATTTAATGAATCCATTCATACTATTTGGATTTCTCTGTGGGAATTACCTGAGCTACATATAATCAAGTTTAATACGTGTTTATTAAAACTTTTGAAACCGTCTTGAGACATATTTCCTCCCTTAAAAAGACAAGACTGCGTTAGAAACTATCATCGCTCAATTAAAGGATCGTTTTCCAATGCCTGTTATAATTTCTCTCTTCAAGCAGAGAAAACCAATTACTGGGATTAATACCATATTAAAATAGAAAACCCGCACTTTGCCTCCACAAATTTAATCCTATCTTTATTAGATTCCAAGGAGATTGGGATCTAGTGAATATCGACCGATTTAGACGGCTCGTCCTCTATATCGGCATGATTCAATTTTCGACGTTATAATTTGAAATAAAGCAGAAGGTTAAGCCTGCTGAGGAAATTTCATCAAAGCTGTAGAGTGAGAAAACATTTGAAAAATGAAACCTGAGAGCTTTGTAAGGGTTGATGGGTTGCCGACCTATTTTCCTGACTTTTATTTTTTTAATTTGGAAAATCATCAGGGTGCAATACTTACGTAAAGCATTGGAACAATCAAATTATGTAAAAGTTGAACTTGAATAGTTTCCAATATTATACTACGACACCCAAAATGGACATTCACTCTGTGCACCTTTGCATTTTTAGCATCGCATATGCTAAGATGGCACCATTTTATTCATGAGGCAAAGTCAAATATGTGGACATTTAGCAAGCACCGGACTTTAGCAAACCTTTTCCCTGTAATCAACGTGTTACGAAACCTTATTTTTTCTGATCAAACAATTATAAGACAGCTTTTCTCGCCATGATTCACATTTGATTCTACAAATATTGCTTTTGTGACTCTTGACTCATATTTTCATGCTTTATTGTAGTGGCGTTGCGTACGGGCACCGACTTGAACGCCTGCGTTTCGACATGTCAGCCAAATCCAATTTGTCTCTCATTTCTGGTAATATTATATCTTTCTTAAATTCATAGAAATCGCAGGAAAAGGGACTGGATTCCATAAATTTCATATGAGTTTGGTACCAGCCTGGTGATGAAAACTTTTCGCATGTGTTCCCTCAATCCATCCTGATACTTTGCCGTTAATTATTTCAGTGAAATATTATCATAATTTACCGCCGTTATACTTGGCGTGTCCCTCAGGTTGTTTTTATTATACTAACAATTGAAATTACGACTTTTAATGACTTAATTTACCCACTATGTGCAAATTAGAGATTATAATTAATGTTATGGAATTGTGCTTTATAAACGTGTAGTATAGTTAAATTAAATTTAGATACCTGCCCTAGTATCAATATTAAAATTTGATGAGGATGATCTTTCGTCAGATCATTTTCATAATATAATAAAGTTATTGCCTTCCATTAGTTCAAGAATCAGTATAAGTGACTAAATTTAAATAATTATTTTATTAGCCAAACTTTTCGTACTCCTAAACGAAAAAGTTATAAATGACAAATCTGTTGGCGAGGCGGATCAGTGTTATAAATTTTAGTGGAAACTTAATTTAAATGATATTAATACTATTCAGGGGCATTAATGTGATATTCATGAGGTTTGGATTATTTCATCTTAGACTTTGAATTTTTATGCCGAGACAAGATTGTATAGTATAATGTATTTGAGAGTAACTTTTAAAAACAGGTTTTTCAAATCTTCTTCATACCCGTACGCCTTAATATCTCTCACATTAACTTCTCCTGATTTAATGGGGAAAGAATTACTTACCTTGCTGGCATCCGAGCGACGTAAATCACCCTCTCGTAGACCGGCCGCGGGATTTTAATAGAATGAGGACTCCGAGAGGCGAAACCCTATCCTTCCTCCTTTTCTTCCCTTATTTGACTGTATCTTTCCTGTCCGTCATTTAGTTTCGCATCCACCGGGGCGCTTCCTACTTAATTAACTCCGAGCTTATTCCAGCGCGTCCGGCATGGCACCTCGCACCATGGTTCCGCTGGACCCTTCTCTTTCCTTCCCCTGCCTCATTTGTCTTAAATTCTGCTCCCGGCCCCCCAAGGATGAAGACGCTCCCGTTCCCGCTTTTAATTAAGACTTTATGCGTTATGTCGTGCGGGCCTTTCCAGCTTTTCTTCTCCTCAAAAACCACCTTCACGTCCGTCTCAACTTGCAGAGAGCATTTTGTTTTGTAGCTCCTGAGATTAACCCACCAAAGTAATATTGCACATTTACTGCATCAAGAAAAAATTACGAAACAGATATGACTACCCACTTATTTTGATCATATATTCGCGAATTATTTTTTTAAATAGGCGAGAGAGACGCTTCACTTGGCCAGTAGACGTATGGAATCGTGGACCTGGATCGGATAAGGGGAGAAGCAACAGTTATTTATGTCATAACTTGAAGTTATCTCTAACATCTAATTTATTCTAATTATCTATTGCAATAATGATCGTGTTATCACTTCAGTTTTTGCAGTGGAATATTTTGCTTCCTCCTGGTTAGTCTACAAGCGATTATCCGCACCTCATCTACGAATTTGTGCAGCGAGATTAAACACTGGGCTCCAATGCTCTGTTGGATCCCTTTTCTGGCTTCCGGAATGTGTACTGTATTTGCTTGATGCAGTTTGTTTAGAGTTACCTACGGGTAACAATTGAATCCCGAATACGCCAAATATGTGGAACTCATACACGATTTTTTTCCATTGGAGTTCTTTGTTTTAAGAGTGTGTGGACACTTTGACCCAGGGGTCTGTCAAGAAGTAGAACTGCAACACTCAATATTGGACTACTTTTATCAGAACTTAGCCAATTATAATTTCCAAGGTATAATCAAAATTATGCTTAAATTGCTTATTATTATGAGATAAATTGACATAGGGTTCTTGAGGGTTGTTTGTTAGGCTTCGAAGTAGTTCCCTTGGCTATGCATACAGACTCCATTGTGGAAATGGTCTGCTTGGAGAAATTTAGAAAAATCTTCCTTCAACTTTTGATAGAAGTCTTTTCTGCTACATATTTTTCGAGGAGTGGACTAACTGATGAATTTATGAAAAAGAATACGGACATATAATAATAACACCGATTGTCATAGTCCAGTCATTTGAGTGTGATAATTCTTTTAGAAAACATTTATGTGATCAATGCTTACACGTAAGAGCTTACAAAATTCCAGATGCCCTGAGTATACTTGAATATCCAATAAATGTTTAAAATATTATTTTCCTAGGAAGTTAAAGTTATATTTCTTACTGACGGAATACACATACCGTCTAGTATGCATAGTATGATGTCATTTATTTAGCCTTAGTCCGTAAACAGCACTTTTTGGCCTTATACATCGGACTATTAACAGTGAAGTGATACAATGGACACGTTTAGGGACACCCAAGCCCTAGGTGGAGAAAAACCCACCCAGACGGGAATTGAATCCGTAACCCTTGGATTGGCAGAGGAGAACGTTACCCCGCCGCCACCGGGGATGCCTGCTTTCATAGTTGGCCGGGAACAGTTCACAATTTTTAACGCCAAGACTATTAGTTTCCACCGCCAAAAAATTGTAAAGATGCCCTTACTTTGGTGATTTTTATTGAAGTGTAATTATTTGTTAAAATAAACCGAATTTTTTATGAGGATATAAACATTAAAACTATTACTTTGGGTACATGGAGTGAAGACGCGAAGAATACATTAGTCTATTTAAGACTTTAATATGAAGCTTTATGGATGTGAGGTGTGCGAGAGATACTAGAGGATGAGTTTAGAGGTTTTTTTTTAGATGTGAGCGTGGCAGAGTATGGGGAAAGTATATCAGACAGAGAGGAAGACAAACGCAGTGGTTTGATGTAGGGTGGCTCAAGAAAGAACGTAAATTGGAATATTCCGAAAAATGCGCAGAAAATGGATGGTGGAATGCTAAGTGAGCACGGTAGAGGGAGGAAGAGAATTGGCCTTCGTAAACAGCATAAAGACCGGCATAATGTATGGAGAAAAGAGAAAGATAACGTAGGGAAAAGGCAGAGGAAGCATTCCCGATAATTAGAAGTAATATGTTTGTTCGCGATCCTCCAAAATTCACCTTTGATGGATAGAATTCCTTAAATGAGCATTAATACACAAGGAAATGAAATTGAATTCCAGGGGTTCATTATTTAAACTTTAAGAAACTGGTAACGTTTAGCTCTGATATAGAATTTGAAAAAAATTCTATGACTTTGGTTCTAACTACGCCGCGAATATTTCATGGAAAGACTGACAATATTTATATTCGTCGACAATATAATATAGTATAATAATATACGCGCACAATTCCAGAAATCTTATGGAATCCATATTTAGTACATGCACCAATTTATGATAAAGGATGTTAATGAAGATATTTCTCCTATATTAAGGTGATGATGGGCGATAATTCGCAGTGATACTGATTCCTTGCCGTTCAAGGAAATAATGATTTCTTAAACACACCTGTTCTTTTCTGGGTCTCTTAAATATAATATTATTTTCATAATATCTCCTACCGTAGTGTAATGAGGATAATAATGCCTTTTTAACATCCTTTCTGAAGAAAACTGCTTCTAAGTAATGCAAAAGATTGAATTTGTAATTTGACATTCACTTCGTGAGTGATTCCCAACGTATTTCTCCTGACAATTTTGATAAGCTACTCTGTTATCGTACAAAACTTTTACAAATCAATCTTTTTTCCCATGCAATTCGGCATTCAAAACAACTTCTAGTATACTTATCCATTACAAGACCAGCATTTTGTAAATTAGGTGTAACTCAAGAAAGATGGTATTTTTCTGTAACCCTATTGTCACATTTCTCCATTACACTTAATAAACACGTAACACGTAAAAACACGTAATAAATCCTTATAATTAAAACGTTTTTGCTTGTCATTAATGGAAGATCGTATGTGTTTCACCCGGGAGGATACATGAATAAGGTGATGCCTAAGTATTAAATTGAGTTTACACATTCTACAGGTATTTTGATGTGTTTTCTTCCGATAGTCATTCGCAAGAGATCTACTCCTATTGGAAATATTCATCACTATGCACTTCTTTATGCTTGATTCCTATGTATCGTACCAGCGCTCTATTACACTGTAGTCATTTGCTAATGCTACTTTGAATAAGGTAAGGTAATCTACCTGTTGAGGCTGGTTTTAGAAGGACATAATTATTATTGTAAACCTCTGCACGCCGACTGTGTCACGAAAGACGAACCGAGAGGAAATTTCAAGTAAATTTTGCAACGTATTAAAAATGAGCCTGATTATTTGGACAACGTCATCTTTGATGATGAAACCTGGGTTTTTGAATACAACCCAGAAAAAAACGCCAAAGCTCTTAGTGGTACACCGACCAGTTCCCCAAGGCCAAAGGGGCAAGAATGAGCAAATCAAATATAAAAGCAATGCTGCTTTTCTGTTTCGACAGTAAAAGAGTACTCCATAAGGAGTTTGTTCCTCAAGGAGAGAAATTTAACGGTACCTACTACGTGAATGTGCTGGAAAAGTTCCGAAAAAGGGCCATCAGGACGAGAAAAGACATCTCCGCTACCTGGCAACTCCATCACGACAAGGCGCCTTGCCACAAGCTACGCTGCGAGTCCGCGAGTTCCTGGCCATACACCAGGTACGAAAGCTGCCTCTGCCCTGATGTCACCACAGCAGCCTTTTTTTGTTCCCTTGAATTAAGGCAGCCCTGAAAGGAACCCGTTTTTCGTCCATGGAAGACATCCAATTAGCTATGACGAAGACCTTGCAAGAGGTCCCCGAAGACGCCTTCCAGTGCATGTACCGGTCATGGCAAAGTCGATGGAAAAAATGTGTACAGGCCCAAAGACAGTATTTTGAAGAAGTTTAAGTGTTTTTGCAATTATGTTCAACCCGTTACTTAAAAAAATAATTGCATTACTGTTGGAATGCACCCTCTATTAATGCAAATGCTGCACACAATGACACACTGGTTTTAGGAACTGCCCTGATTTTTGGAAACATCTATTCTATGTCGCTTTAGCACCGATGCCGTCCGTCGTTCTTGCCTGTTTGTAATTTCCTGTTGTGTGCGTTATCTTGGATGTTGAGCCAATGGTCTGAAGCTAGCTGCAAAATTCTTGGCAGGTTTGGAGTTAAAATCCTGGAGGAATGAAGGGAAAGGAACCCATTTCCTCTCTAACGCCGTCTCATCGTCCAGGCTGATGCTCTCCGGCGAAATAGCACTCGAAATTGCCGTAGGTAATGAGGGGCGACCCTTATTTCGAGGCTTCCTCATCCATCTAGCTAGTCAAACGTGTTTCCTTCGTAAGTAAGACAGACGTTTCCACGGGACGCCGTGTGTCCTGTCCCTTCCTTCCTTCCGAACCTTGCTCTAAACTTATTCTCTAAGCCATCTTCTCCTTTTTATTTTTACGTTGGATTTATTTCTTGATCCATTCTATTTTTAAAGTATCTCTCGCTCAGTTGTTGAGACAAAGCTATTTCTACGAATGTACCTGCTGACGCTGGTGTGTTTATATCAGAATTTCACTTCAGAAGTGAATGAAAGTCCATTAAATTTTCCAGAACCTTTAAAATACTGAATACTTGAAATAGGCGCAAAACTTAAGTAATTAAGTAATAATTGGAGCCAGATCGCAGTTCTTCGACGAAAACGTACTTTGACATTCTCCTTGCAAAAATTCCACCATAGTCTGGTTTGTCTAGGATTAAACAAACGTTTAGGATTAAACAAACGAACAAACAAACGCCAGCGTTGAGAATAATTTGTTGGAAATTCAATGCATTTTGTATTACATGTAATACATTTTACATTCCTAGGGTCTGTAGGCAATTTTTAGCAGAACATAATTAATTATAACTCCAAAAGCTTTCTTAAATGCATCAAAATTCTGTATACCAGCTGTTAAGGCCATCGTATTACGGTTTTAGATAATACTTTAGGGTTAATTTTCTATATACGAGCTAAATGTAATGTGCGAGTCGTATATTGAGCTGTAATACATGTATAAAATAAAATTATATTTTTCCAAAATAGACATTGAATGGATAAAAACTAGCGGGAACCATTTTTTGGTGACGCGACTTTACGTCGCAGTGCGCAGGTTCGGCGGTTGCGGATCTCAACCTCAACACGCGCCAAGCGCCAATCGCCTGCGAGCGTTCGTTCAAACTGAATAGTGTCTTTAGTGGAACTCTGTAGAGTGACTTTGTACAAGCGCAAACTGCAACGAACGATTGGATCAACCAGCGGTATGCCATCAAATTTTTGTTGGACTGGAGAAATAGGGTACGTTAGTTAAAGACTTTAGACATGATTCACCCAGTGTTTAAGAATGAAAGTATGTCACAAACTACAGTTTTTACGTGGAACAAGCTCTTCAAAGATAGCCAAGAGTGTGCGGAGGACGAGCCCCGCGGTGGACGGCCATGGACGTCAAGAACCGACGGCAACATACAATGTGTGCATGAAGTGCTGAACTCAGACCATCAGTTAAGTGCGTGCATGATCGCATATGATATTGACATTAATAAGATGACCATGCACAGTATTATCACTAAAAGTTTGGCGAAACAAAAGATCTGCGCTAAATTCCTCCCGAAGATCTTGACGGACGACCAACAGTGGCAAAAAAAAGAAAAACAGCATAGCGACGATTACCTAACCGCCTTAAAGTCCCTACTTAGCACCAGAAGACTATTTTTTAGTCCCAAAAGTGCAATTTTCCCTCCAAGGAAACCGCCATAGAACCCTTAGTGTCGTTAAAGAAGCTTGCATGCGTAATCTTAAGGACCTTCCAGAATCCATCTTCCGGAGAGCCTTAGAGTCATGGAAAAGCCGCTGGCAAAAGTGTGTTGACGCTCAAGGGATGTTTCCAGAAGAATTTGGAAGCATTGTAGCAATATCTGAAATAAATACACTTTTCCGATACGTTTTTTGCGATACTTGCACACTGCAAACAAGTAAAATATAATCACTCTATAAAGGACAGGCGTGGTTTTAAAAATTTCGGTTAAAGGAATTGTTAAACACAGCTTTTTAATACCATATGAATCGTTAAGCTTTGAGTGATATACGTGAAAAGCCGTTGACTCTAGCCGTGCCTATGTGAAAATATGCGCTTCCATACAAAGACATCCATTGAAATTCGTATCTTTTCAAGAAAACTCAGACGTGATACTTGACGGCATGGTGACATGTGGGAATTGAAGGCTATCAGTTTCTCGTAGCAGATGAATCAAGTTTGCTGATTTCTTGGTTATTTTATCACGGTTCCTTACAATATTCTCCTTTTTTTATGATCCCTACACAAATCTTATCCCTTATTCTTTTCCTCGCTCCCCTCAGGAGCCAAAACGCGTATCAGTCGAGCTCACTCCCGCATAAATCTATTCCTTCTCACCCCTACCCGATCGCACGCCTTTTTTATCTTTATTTCCTAAGACATTTCGCGTCTCATCTTTCCACTCCATCAGGCGGCTTCATCTCCGCCGCTCGGCTGTTGACTTGGAGTGCTTTGGTTTCTCTTGTGTTCGGGGCAGAATATTCGGCACCTATGTCAGAGCACTCCAATCCGATAAGGTAGTTAGTACAATGCACTTATATATAGCGAACTGAATCCCATAGACTCGAGGCACATCGATTTTCGTATAAGCGGAGTACAAGATACTACGTAATTGGATGGTGATTTAGGTGAGACATCGCGGCTTGTGGCCTTTTGGCCTTGATTCCGCCAAAATAAATACGAGATCTTTAGTAATGAATAATATTTTGCATTAAAAAGCATGAAAAATCATTGATTAATTGATTACTGTCCATATCATAACCATTTATCAACCCGAGTGCAAAGGAGACACATTTTCCATCAACAGTGAGCTACCTTTGCGTCCGAAGCAGAACATTCTTTAAGACGAACACTATGTAAAAATATCTGTCAGATGTGTAGTATTACTATGAGTAGAGCGCTAGGGTACCGACTGGAAGACCCTGGTTCAATTTCGGGTGACCCTTCTGGGCCTGAAAGCTCAGGTTCACACTAGCTATATGATTTTTGGACACCAGGTCTTCATGAAAATTCATGCATGGTACGAGGAAAGGAGCATGCTCTTAAACCCAGATGTGTGAATTTTTACTGCCGTGTTGAGCTTAGCACTAATAAAACTCTATCATTAGCTTTCAAACTAATCTTCTGGTTGATGACTGGCATATTGATAGTATTTGCCGTACTTGGATATTGCGAGTAATCGACTGGGAGGTAAGTTATCATATTACTGATAACTATACTGATTGAAAAAACTCAGTAACTTCTTCGAGGGTAGTAGATTCAAAACTCGTAATTTTTGTAGATGTGACAATAAAATTGAATGAATAACATTTGTTAGCAACCTATAAAATGCATAAACCCTTTATATAAAAATCTATTTTAACAATTTGAATTTTTTCCATTGAGTAAAAGTGAACTTCAATGAAATGCCGCCATGTGCTCGGGATAAACCACATATTTCGAGATTTTTATGAAACGGAAAATATTATAACGACTATAAGTATCCTGATCGGGGCAGTCATATGAGCTGAAGCTGATAGGAAAATGATCTGTTGCTGTTAAAGCGGATGAAAAGAGGGTAGAGAGTTTCCCCTAGGGAAAAAGAGAGACCCTGTCTTCATCGTATCGTTGGCACAAGAGGTTTATTAAAGTCTAGTTGCCACATGATAAGACTGAAAGCAGATTGGGAATGAAAGCTCTCGTTAATTGATTTTTTGTATCTACTCCCCACGTTTCCTCCAAATTCGTTGGCGTACAGCTAAAACTAAGTAATCATCAATAATTTAATTATGAAAGTCATTGTATCAACCAAGACTCATTAATTTTCATTGAACAACGTTGTTTTCATTGGCTCAAAATATCTGTCGACTCCTTAATTGGACAATTACCTCTTTATAATTGCCCAATTAATTTTCGCTCCATCTCACTTCATCGTATTTTGCTACCTCCCTTGCACCCTCCCCGTTCCCCGCTTTCTTCTCCTAACTTTATTTCCTAGTATACGTACTTACAAGTTAATAAGTATTCTTCGGATGACTAAGAAGCCACCTACTGGCTCCCAATAGACTACACTGCCGGGAACGACGCAAGTCTCCCGAGGTCGTCATCTCGCGAAATCCTTGTAAAGCAAAAGCAGCAGCACAAAAGATGCAGAAGAAGGCCCAATTAGGTAAACCTGGAACTTAGAATACTAGGACAATGTTGAGGACAGGAAAATCAGAGAATATTAAACGAGAGATGGAAAGAATAAATGAAGTTTTTTTTAGATCTAAGCGAGGTTAGATGGAAGAATAGCGCGGAATACCTTAGTGATAGTTATAAAGTAATACTATACATAAGGGATTGGGCGAGAGCCAACAGGGGACTGCCATAACTTTGAATAAAAAAGTAGGAAAAAGCGTAAGCAACATAAAACGAGCAACGGATAGAATATTACTAGTAGAGATAAAAGAATAACCGACGGACATGGTCATTTTTCTGATATACATGCCACCAAGTAATCATAAGGAGTAAGTAGTCGTTAGAATATACGATCAGTTGAGGACATAGTCGCATGTGCTCCTGCAGGTAAACATTCGATCGGAGTTGGAATGCGACGGAAAGTGAAGGAAGAGATTGTGATGAGATAGAGGCTCACGGTTTAGGGACGAGAAATGGCCGAGGAGGGAAAGCAATAGAGTTTTGCAAGAGACAGGGGTTAATAATAACGATAATTTTGTTTTGTTAACACAAAAAGCGTAAGTACACATGAAAAATTCCGGTAAAGCCTGGAAAATATTAGTTAGATTTTATTGTGATTAGGCATATATTTAGATGTTATCGTAATTCGCATAGTTTCCCTGGAGTTAGTGTGGACTCGAGGCACAATTTAGTAGTTATGAAGTGTAGCTTCCGTTTCAAAAAGATAATGTCAGGGCGGCGGGTTAGGAAATGGAATGTAGAAAATATTAGCTAGAATGACAAGAAATATCAGCAGGCTGTAGAGAAAATCATGAGAGAGGAAAAAGAGCTAACTAAAATCGAGGAAAACTGAGGATATATCGAAAAAGGGATATCGAACGCCACAAACGAAACTATAGTAACTGTTAATAGGAAAAGGATAAGGAAACAATGGATAACGTATGAGTTGATTAGAAAAATAGAGAAGAGAAGGAAATAGGAGAATGTATATACGGTGTTAGCTAGAAGGAAATATAAAGAGTTAAATAATTAATTGAGGCAGGTATCAAATACAGCAAAAGAAGCATGGTGGAAGGCGCAGTGCGAGGATATGGAGGATATGGAAAGTTTGCAGGGGATGGGTGAAATTAGTGCGCTATACAAAAAGGTTGAAACATTATCGGGAAGTAATAAGAAAAAAGTCTTTATTAAAATTTAGCGATAATTCGGGCCAAATAATAATTGAAGTGGAAAGGATCCAAGCAAAATGGAAGAGTAGGAAGTATAGAATAACTGTATGGTAAAAATCTTAGGCCAGGATGAATAGACATAGAAAGACAATATGATATGAAGAGATCTTAGATTCAGGCTTACTCTACAATGAGATAGAAAGTGCATTAAGGGAAATGAAATAAAATAAGGCCTTGGGGATAGAAAAAATATCTACGGAACTACTTAGAGGCTTACGTAAATGTGGGAGGAAGAATCATTATAGGCTGATTTGTAGAATTCATTTAATTAATTTCATATTAGACAAAGGGAACTGGCCGAAAGATTTGTCAGATCAATGTTAGTTTCTATTCCAGGAAATATAAAATCTACATCATGTGAGGAATACAAAACAATTATGTCATTTCGCACGCAGCTAAAGTGGTTCTCAGAATTATTAACAAAAGGAGAGCAGGGCAATGATTAGTTGGGGGATGGTCAGTTTGCGTTCAGGGAGGTCGAGGGGAATGGGTGATACCACTACAGTGATACGGGAATTGATAGAAAAGATCATAGAATACTATCAGAACGTACTTACCTGCTTGCCTGCGAGTCCGAAACAAATAAATTTCAATAAAACAAAATTGTGCGATTTTCCAGAAAGAGAGTTAAGAGAGAGTTAAGTTAAACTATTAATAAAAACTAAAGCAGGTGGAACAGTTTAATTATCGCGGAAGTGTTTTAGACGTAAATATTAAAAGCAGTATGCACATAAAAAGAAGAATTGCGTTAGGCAAAGAATTTTTCGGAATTAATTTCAGGAATGTTGGGTAACGATGGTAAGAAAAGGCTCCTCAAAACTTTAATATGGAGCGTAGTTGTGTCGCGGAAACATGGTCATTGAAGCAGGATGATAGACGTAGGTTGGATGGACTCTTTTGAAATGTAGATTTGGAAGAGGATGAGGAAAGATGGAGAAGATGAAGTGGACAGAAAGGAAAACAAATGGGGAAGTGCTAGGTATGGTGGGGAGCAGAGGAGATTTTTGGGAGAAATCACAAGGAAACAGGAAAAATGGATGCAAAGCATACTGATTGGTAATGGTGTATTGAATACTGTGATAGAGGGGAGAATGTTTGGTACGCGAGGAATGGACAGAATTAGGATAGGGATGTTGTACAGGCTGAAGGGAGGAAGGAAGCTTGCCAAGATGAAGAGGGGCTTTGTTTTAGAGTAAGATGACTTATGTTCTGTTTAGAGGGACACGATAATTATTTAGTAGTTTTTGTACATCCAAAACATACGTTAACCGATATAGTACCTATAATAAATAAATATATATATATCAAAAAACTATCCTATTTGTATAAATAAATAAATAAATATATATATATATATATATATAGTATATATATATATATATATATATATATATATATATATATATATATATATATACTACCCCATTTGTCTAATTTTCCATTTTCAATGTCGATAAATGGAAATCGAGCGTGAAAATATTGTTCACTGTTTTCAGCATTTAATGATTCGGCGTCCCCCATTTATTACATCTTTTCATTTTTTTCTTCGGTGTTCTATTTAATTAATACAAAACATGTATTTTTTTCCTCAAATTTATTCCCATTAATTTTCCTACCTAAATTATCATCAGGGAGGGAAAAAGTTTATAAGGCTGTTAAGGTCAGGATTTTGTGATTTAGAACATTTTTTCCGAAAAATGTAGCTTGTAATATATCTCATTTGAGAGATAAAAAATATTCTTAAAATTATACGCAATATTAATGTAATTATTTTGAAAAAAAATATCAAAAATGCTGAACAAGTTTCTTCATTCTATAGCCTTTCATGCGCAAAGAGTGCAAATTTAATTAGCTAATGAACCCAACGTTTCCATTTTTCTCCCGGCAATTTTCCCGCTTCCACTTCTGCTTGGAAATTACATTCGTTAGCGACTTAGTTGCTTCCATTCTAACTTCCGATACCTCATTAAACCCCAAATTTTCCTCGTTCGCTCTGTGGCTTCCATCGGTTTTTATTCCTACCCGATTGGATGTCATCTCTGGAATATTTACAGAACCAGTTTGTTGAGCTTTATTAAATCAATTAATTTATGATTCAGGATATGATGACAAATATGAACTATAATTTTCTGAGGAAATGCATTCCATTTTAAGTCGAGGAAGCTGGGGTCTCCGAATTATAATGAAAATAAAATGGATAACATTTAAGTTAGATGAATACTGAAACTTTATGAAACTTTCGTTTTTATAAATATGTACCATTCATGTTTTAGTCTAAATAATATCTTCCTCAATCCTTGGGCATATATCATGCGTACCCACGCCTTTTGTAATTCTAAACCGTGTATTCGTAATGATTAACACCTGTCGACTGCAGAGATGCATTTCTGTCTCACAGTGGTCATTTCTTGTTCCTAAAACGTAATTCCTAATATATTTAATTTTCTAATCATAAATCTCTTTCAAATATCTTCCATATGATCATCCGCGATTATGTCCTCTAACTGATCACATACTCTGATAACTTGTCTCACCTCGCTCAGCACTTTAACTTCTTTAATCCCTCTTTTCATCACTCGATTAGTATTGGATAATTTTCTTATCCTCAGCATTGGCCTAACATTCCACGTCCTTATTTTAACTTGCTCGATCCTCTCCATTATAGCTGTCGGTTTTGCTTTCCAAGCCTTTCGTTAGATGGCGACCGTGGAAACCTTGCCTCTCTCGTTGCAGGGCACGGCACTCCGCCGATTGGGCTGCGTCCCATAGTTGTCAGGACTCATTTTCTCATTAATGGCCATCATATATTATTGGGTTATTACACGTATTTGAAGTGGTATCGTGTTGCCTACCACAATGGTTTTGTAAATGTGACACCATCACTGAAATGTCCTCCCCTCTGGGGTCAGACGCCTTTTGCAGTCCCCTCACTGAGGAACATGCTCTGCGGGGACTAACAATCATTTGGCTCGTAGTATACGTTATCTTTGACATGGGTGACTCTACTAGGAGCAGAAGTCGTTGCTCCCATCAGAATAGCTCTAGGGAGTCATTAGAACACACAAGTACTTTCACCACAGCAAGGTTGTAGTCCAAGGTAAGGGATTTACACGTATATTTCATTTTATTCACATATAATGTACATTTTTTAAAATTTCAATTTTAAATTAAGTATAAATGAAACATTTACTTGATAGATGTTGTTTATTTCTTTAACAAAGCCCAAGAGATGCTAGCTTTTCCGTTTTATAAATTTTCATAGGTCACTGAAAGAAGCGATATGGATCTGTTATTATTTTTAGCCACCCGTTTGGAAGCATGTAGGATTGGAATGAAATGCATATTTGCCTTGTATGCGTGATTCAGCCTTCTTAATTGAATTTATCCAATTTAAATTTATAGTAGTTGTAATTATTTTCCCGAGAACAGAGAAGTGCATTCCACGGTGTTTTCAGAGCATTGATTCGATAAAAGAAAGCAATTGAAGCCTGAACTGCGATTCAGGGGCTAATTACTTTGTCAAATTCCCTCCTTAACTTGAGTGTAGCTTTGGGACTCTTTTGGCAAAATGTTGCACTTAGAGGAACTTCGTGCTCGCACGCGGCGATTTTTACTTCTTACTTGGCAAAGA
Organism: Hetaerina titia; assembly: GCA_037158775.1. Lineage (NCBI taxonomy): Eukaryota > Metazoa > Arthropoda > Insecta > Odonata > Calopterygidae > Hetaerina > Hetaerina titia. The sequence goes on from CM073778.1 coordinate 81,180,265, forward strand.
AAGCCAACTGCGTCTATAAATCTGTAGGTGCAATACAAAATGAAGAGCGTGTAATAGTGCAACCAGTTATTTTCCACCACAGTTCATCAGATTTTCGTTCTAAAACGTGCTTCAAATGACGATTATTATTACTATAAGGTAGTCTACCGGTTAAGGTAGGTTCCGGATGGACACTTCTAACAATTTAAATTTCGTGACTCCTAACAAAACACAGTCCAGCAACCTACTCTACATCATCCCTCTTTATCTAGGTGTACTTCCTTCCTCCATTCATCCCGACCTATCCTGTGTTTGTATTTCTCGTTTGCCTCCCTCCTTGAGAAAGCCTCCTTGCAATACTTCTCCTTACGTCCCTACTATTTTGACCATGTTGGTCCAAAACACTTCCGAGATGCGTAAACTGTTTCACCTGCTCTAGTTTTTGCCCACCTATGTTAATGTTTAGCTTAGCCTTTTTCTTTCTGAAAAAACACATAATATTAGTTTTATTAATTTTGATTCTCATTCCGTATCTATTGCACTGAATTTCCAATATACTCAGCAGTGCTTGCAATCCCTTGGCTGATTGACAAAGTAAAGCTTGGCATCAGCAAACCTAACTGATTTTACGAATACCCTTCCAACTTTTATTTCTACCTTCAGTCTTCCCATGCCTCTTTAATCATTTCCTCCTCATATACAGGGTTCGTCCGGAAAATAAGTGTAATAAACTCATTGTATTTTTTGACAAAAGGGGAGTCGTCCACTACGAATTTGTACCTGAACGACAAACTGTAAATGCTGCTTTTTACGTCCAAGTGCTCGGCAGGCTTCGAAAACGAGTCGCCCGCGTCCGGCCAGCGATCAACCGTATGACTGACAACCTGAGCCGTCTCACACCGCGCTTGTCGTGTCGGACTTCTTGTCCAAGCATGGCGTGGCAACGCTGCCGCACACGCCCTACAGCCCGGACTTGGCACCACCGGACTTCTTTCTGTTCCCGAAGATAAAGAGGAGTTTGAAAGGAACGCGATACGGGACTTTGGACGCCGTCAAAGAGGCCGTGGCGACGTGTCTTCGAGAGGTTCCCGATGATGCCTTCGCGGGAGCGTTCCAGGAATGGGAACGCCGCTGGAACAAGTGTATCGACTCACAAGGGTCCTATTTTGAGGAATATTAGCTTAAGATATGTAAAAGTGTAATAAATTTTTTTCCTGAGCTCAGTACACTTATTTTCCGGACGAACCCTGTGCGTTGAACAACACCGGTGACAATGAGCAACCTACACCTCTTTTTAACACTGGCCATCCGGACTCTCCGTTCCCCACTCGCACCTGAGCAGTTTGAGACATGTATAGGTTGCGGATTAGTCTCCTGTCCCTCCAATCTATTCCTATTTTCTGCAATACACACATTAATATTTCCCAATTCACTCAATGAAACGCTTTTTCGAAATCTACAAAACAGGCAAATACGTCCTGATTGTATTCTATATTCCTCTCAATTAGTGATATCATTACTGCAATGGCATCACGCGTACCTCTTCCTTTCCTGAACCCAAACTGATCATCCCCTAAGTAATCATTTGCCTTACTCTCTATCCTTTTGTTGATGATCCTGAGAATAACTTTAGCTGCGTGGGATATCAAACTTATTGTTCTGTAATCCTCACATGACGAAGCCTTTGCCTTTTTTGGAATAGGAACTAACACCGATCTCACAAAATCTTCCGGCCAGATTCCTTCCTCATAGATACTACGAATCAGTCCATATAGTCTTCTTCCCACATTTTTCTAAACGTTTCAATAGTTCCACAAGAATGTTGTCTACCTCCTCGGCCTTATTTGGTGTCATCTCCCTTTATGCCCTTGTTATATCATCGTCGAGTATGTCTGTACCTAAGCTATTTTCCTCTACGTCATGTTCCTTTTCTATGTCTAACTTTGTCGGCCAAAGTTGTTTACTATACATTGCTTATATCTTCTATATATTCTTCTTCTATATCTATCTTCTATTCCTTCCATCTCACTTGGATCTTTTCTGTGCTAACTATTATCTTACCCTACTTATCTCTGTTAGCACAGACCTTCCCTTCTTACTTCCCGATAGTGATTTAACCTTGCTCTATAGCGCCCCCGCCACAATTTCAACCTTCATCTGCAAACTTTCCATATCCTCGCACTGCTTCTTCCACCGCAATTATTTAGCTTTCTTGTTTCCCGTCTCAATTTATTATTTAGTATATATATATATTTTTTTTTCACAACTATCTGGTAGATTCTGTGATGGTGACAGTTAATACATTTAACACATTTATAATTATAATCCAGAATTTTTTAAAGTGGCAGTTTTATTTCAGCGCTGGTATAAAAGCCGTCATAGTCAAGAATAATTATTCTTGCCTATTATTATAATCACAATGAAATTCATATTGTAAGCATTTTTTAAAATTCAAAGGAATTGAAAATTTTTCGTTAAACTCAAAAAAATAACGCAAATTTAAATAATTGCTGCTTAAAATGACTGAGAATAGGGGGACTGGTTTAAGACACCTCTCCAAACTATTAATTTCTCTTTTAATCTCTTTATTAACCCATGGCTTCTTGTGCCAACATTTTCCATTTACAGCTTGTCATTGTACAGCTTTCGAGGCCTTCGTCAGTAATTCTTCCGCAATATTATTTCTTCTGTTCTGACTTTCATTATGTTTCGTTCCTCAGTAGATGCTCAATCAATTTCCCTCTTTTTCTCATAAATATTCTCCGTAGGCTTATCTCTTCGCCCTTTTTTCGAAGTACTTCCTCACCGATTACTCTGCCTATCCATGAATTTGAATTTGAGAACTCGTTTTAGTAACACATTCCCATCGCCAGGGAAGTTCTTTTTCCCGTCACACCTATTCTCATATACCTGCATCCATGGCATTGTAGGGTCCATGCATCGCCCTTAAACAATTACTTCCACGTGCTTATGCTGCGCTGTTTAATGTTAGCAGTTGCTTCTTATTATAAAACTCCATTTTTTACATTCCTATTCCGCTTACAACATGGCTCTTGCTTCTATCATTACGAGTTACCATGCTGCCTGAAGAGGAAAACTTTGCTACTTGTTCCACTGCCATTCTCTATTCTTGCTTAGGGATAATATTTCTCAATTTTACTTCAGATCATTAAATTCTTTTTTGCTTGAATTTGTTTTTCCCCTCTCAAAATCCATAAACATTATTGTCAGGTCAATTTTCTTCTTTTCTGTAAGAATAACTAAGACGCCCAGAATTAACATCGAACACATCCTATCTCAGTATAACCCATGACCTATTGTTTCCCTGTCATTGCCTTCTGAATGCACAAGTCAAATATGAAGGGTAGTAAAATGTAACCCTGGCTTACTCCTTTCTTGATTTTAGGTCCTCCCTTTCACTGCATCTAATCACCGTCTCATCTCCATATTAGCGTTTATCTCCATATAGAGCGTTTATTACTTTCCTACAGATGTTGTTCAGTCCAATGTCTTTTCGGTTGATTGATATTCACGTAGTCTATTCCAGTTCACGTTGCCCAAAATATTCTGTCAAATACGAGTAATAGTAAGAACTAGTAATTTAGTTTTTAATAAATGACAGTATTTAATAAACAATAAAAATTTTGTTGGTATTACTGTATGTTCTTCTCTTTGATGGGCATGGGAGCAAGCGCAATTTTTCGCATTCTACATCATCTTAGAGGATATTAATATTTTTAGATTCATAAGAACACCAATTATGTGAAGTTACTTCTTTATTTTCACAATTTTTGAGGTGAACAAGTACTGCAAACCATTAGAACATGGCACTTTTTTAAATTAACGGATGTCAATTAACGATTGCATTTACTGAGATTTCATTCGCTAATTGGAATTTGGTAAACCCTTGGAAGCATTGGATTTAAAGGAGAATAATAAAATAGTCTCTAAATGAAAGAATTCAGCTCAAATCATATTCAAAACAAATGTCTCCCTAAAAATATTTCGTAAATAAGATTAAATATTTTGGGTCGATTTTATGCCTCTAAGTACTTAAAAGCCCTTATAAATGCAATTACACGTAACGATTTACGCGTAATTAAGGAATTATTGAAATTTAAGAGAAAACTTCGGTGTATGCCTTCCTGTAAGACTCGTTTTCATGAGTACTTTGACATTAAGATATCCTATTTTAAATCCTCTACCAGAGCAGATGGATTAAAAAACCTGCCTGAATTCGAATTCATGTTATGTACATGCCCGTATATCAATTTGGTAAAAGAGCGAAGGCTTTTGAACAATTAAAATCAAAACCTGTCCTTATGGTGACTCCCGCGATCATGATATTAAAAATATTTTTCTCTGACTGACTTTAATTAACTTCCATTGCGTGCCTGTTTTCCGAGAAAGGAAAAGCTGATGATTATGCCTTGTTGGAAACGATGTTTTCATATACTGGACTTTGATACTTGACTGGTTATGTGAATGGCGAGGAATTACGTCGTTTCTTAGTCGGTGATAAGAATAATAGCAGTTTCCTTTGAAATTGATAACCTCTAAAGGTGAACCACTTTTATATAGCACTTTTGGTTAATTGGAGTTGATGATAGTGCGCATGTTTTGTTGGAATATTAAATAAATTGTTCCTTGAGAATGGAATGAAATGAATGCATTTGGTTTTATATTAACTAGGAAGGCTGTTTTACTGCCTAAATAGTGATTGAAGAGAGAACATAATGGGACACCTAATTTGCTACTGTGTCTGTTATTTAATCTAGATTCATAAATATTATTTTAATCGACAATGTATCTTCAAATATCTCAAAGGTAATTGAAAGAATATCAAATAGAATATAAAAACTGATGCTATTAACATTTCATTCAAGTATCGCGCCATTCGTCAAATTATCAGTACGCCATTCTCATCATTAATTGTTAGCAACCATCCCTTTCCACGGAATAATTTTTGTCCCATTAGTATCTTTTATCATTGTATTGTTTAAAGCCAAACTCAATTGTTACAATTTATTCGATCCATTAATATTGAAATAGTTTTTTTATTTACTTCCCTGGTACCATATATTATCAAATTTGGTTCTGTCTTCTCTTTTAACCGTAATTCCTTTGATAGGCTGTTCACTTGTTCTTGATAAACCCACACTTAGCAATATAATCAGTCTACCGGCTTGCTCAAGGGACGAAAATCAGCTTCTTTTGATGAAATGCTCCAAGTTATCTAATATCTTATTCTTTCCAGGCCCCTTTTTCTCCCGCGACGCACTTCTATTTCCCATTCCCCAAACACATTCCCGATGCAGAGAAAGCCCTCGAGGAGGAGAGCGGAAGAAACGAGGGAAATGGGTGCTAAAGGGCAGATTTACGGTGCGACTCTCCACGCACCTTTTTATAAAACCGTTGATTGGTCCTTCTATTAAGGAGAGAGTCCCTCTGCCTCTCTCTTCCGGTGTATAATTAAGTGCCACTCCCTCTCCTCCCAACGCCCCTTCCTTCCGTCCCCCGCCTTTAAATGCCAGAGGAGTCCTCCCTTCGCATCCCCCGACGGCGCACTACAACGGGAGGGGGGGGGTTCATTCACTTTTCCACCTGGGATGGGTGTGGAGGAACTGCGGGGGCAACGAAAGTGAAATATTCCCCTTTTCACGCACGCGTCCGCAAGCGCGCGGTCTTCACCTACTAAACCTCCGCTGCCACCCCCGCCTCGACACTTAGAGAGGTCCCGGGGTGGGGGGCGTGGGCGGAGGGGGTGGGCGAGCGGGGGAAAGGGGCGTCTCCTGGCTCTGCCTGCAGAAGTTTACCCGCAGAGCAGTGGGGCCCGCCCTCGGAGACATTTCGGTGCCGAGGTCCCCTTCCCTCTCTCCTTATCTCTCTTCCCTTCCCCCCCCTCATCCGTCTCTCCCCCAGTCCGCCCCCCCAACCCCACCGCGCCCCTCTCCTCCGCCCTCACGCACACCCAACCTAATCGATAGAGAGTGGGAGCCTCGGGGAAATCGACGCGCGCCCTCCAGTATTCACCCGCCTCTCTCTCTCTCTTTTCTCCGCCTCCCCCCCTCTTTCTCCCCGCCACCCGCCCCCAACCCCCGACCCTCCCACCGAGAAACTCTCCAACCGACGTCTTGTCCTTCCGTCCTGCGCCTCCGTCTCGCCTTCCTTATAATTCATGCGACATAGCCGCGCGGCGGCATAATTGTTGGGACGTTATTTTTTTTTCGCTCAGTCTACGTCCTTATTTCCACTCGTTGAGTTATGTCTCTGTTTTATGGACCCAAATTTTTTCATCGGCAATTTTATTGTTTCTAATTTTAAATGTATTATTAATCGTTTCATAGTTGACTTTTTTTATTCCGTGATCAGTATGATAGAGCTGCTTTCGACAAATATGCGACACGATCTAATTTTTAGATTTTGAGCATAAATTAAACTTTGTATGCAGTATAATTCTCTTCCATAGCTTACCTTTCTCCCGATTGATTTGTACCTTTCATTGTGTTTACGATTGTTCCCAATCTTTGACTAGAGTTTGGTGATGTTCTTTCAGTAGAAAATTGTGCTTCCATAATTAATTATTACAGTAAAACCTATAAATTAGGAACTGCAATAATATTTTGTAGAGTTTACCGTCTTAATAGGACAGTCTTGGGTACACTGACAATGATTGGCACTTAAGGTGTCATAAAAAAGATAAAAACCAGTCGTACAGAATTATGCATGCACTTGTAGTTCGGTGAAATCAACAAATTGTTTTCTATTTCCTCAAAATGTGATTTCATGAGGTTGAATCCGATACGATTTTAACTTCTACTTTATAGTATATTTCTCTCGAAAAAATATTCTGTAACTAATCAATTATGACAATCACTATAGATTGGACGAAAACCTTTCCTTGCAAAACTGTCACAAGAAGTGAATTAAACATTTAACCTCGATGAAACTTCGTACTTCATATTTGAATTGTGCGTTACTGAAATTCGCCTGTCTTAGTTTTATACCCGATTTAAAGTACTAACTACTTGGAATTCATAAAAAACATTAAAGAGTTAATGGCGATACACATAATTATCGAAAACCATGTGCATTGATGGTCATCATATTAATTAATGTTCTTTGAGATACAATTAATTTTATCGAAATCATTTTCTGGCTTTGTGTCAGTGACACAAGACAGTGTCTTTGATCAAGAAGTTTATGCTCATTGGCGTAGTAATTATAACGTTTTCTATCGGATAGGCTGTAAGAATAACTACCTCTGAGTGTCGGCTACGAAGAATTGAAATTAGTTCAAGATATTATGTGTAACGTGAATGTATTTTGAAAATTAATAGTATCCTAAAATGGACAATAATCCATAAAATAAGCACTTGTGGCTCATACTTGGTTGAGTCAACATTTGATGAAGAATACGGATACAAAATTGTAGGCAAAACAATAGATGAGGTTTTAGGTAATTTCCCGAAGTTATAATGAAACTTCGTGAAAACCAATAACTTATTATCAAATAATATTTAAATTTTTATTTACAAGAATGAACAACTATGGAAAATGTTTCCACTCATTTGAATAGGTATATCGTCTTCAGGTAGTTTGGGTTAACAACATTCTTGCGGAACTATTGAAATGTTTAGGAAAATGTGGAAGGAAGAGCATATGGACTGATTCGTAGTGTCTAAGTATGAGGAGGGAATCTGGCCGGAAGACTTTGTAAGATCAATGATAGTTCCTATTCCGAAAAAAGTAAAGACTACATCATGTTAGGACTACAGAACAATAAGTTTGATAGCCCACGCAGCTAAAGTTATTCTCAGGATCATGAACGAAAGGATAGAGAGTAGGGTAAATGATTACTTAGAGGATGACCAGCTTGGCTTTAGGAAGGGAAGTGGTACACGTGATGCCATTGAAGTAATGAGATCACTAATCGAGAGAATTATAGAATACAATCAGGACGTGTTTGTCTGTTTCGTGGACTCCGAAAAAGCGTTTGATAGAGTGAATTGGAAAAATTAATGAGTGTATTGTAGAAAATAGGAATGGATTGTAGGGACAGGAGACTGATCCGCAACTTTTGAATGTCTCAGACTGCTCAGGTGCGAGTGGAAAACGGAGAGTTCGGATGGGCAGTGTTAAGAAGAGGTGTAAGGCAGGGTTGCCCATTATCACAGATGCTGTTCAACGTATATGTGGAGGAAATGATTAAGAAGGCATTGGAAGAACTGGAGGTAGGAATAAAATTTGGATGGAAATTCGTAAAATCGGTTAGGTTTGCTGATAACCAAGCTTTAGTTTGTCAGTCGGCCAAGGGGTTGTAAGCATTGCTGAGTGAATTGGAAATTCGGTGCAATAGATATGGGATGAGAATTAATGTATATAAAACAAAGGTTATGCGACTTTCCAGAAAGAAAAAGGCTAAGCTAAACATTAAAATAGAAGGGGAAAGAATAGAGCAGGTAGAACAGTTTACTTATCTCGGAAGTGTTTTGGGCCAATACGGTCAAAGTGGTAGGGACGTAAGGAGAAGAATTGCGCTAGGCAAGGAGGCTTTATCAAAAAGGAGGGAGTTGATGACGGGGACGTTGGGTAAGGATGTTAAGAAAAGACTCATCAAAACTTTGATATGGCGCGTAGGTATGTACGGCGCGGAAACGTGGTCACTGAAGAAGGAGGATATACATATAGTAGATTGGAGGCTTTTGATATATGGGTGTGGAGAAGAATGGAGAAGGTGAAATGGGCCGAGAGGAAAACAAATGATGAAGTACAAGGATGGTGGGCGAGGAGAGGGGTTTGTTGAGAGAAATCCTATGGGGGCAGGAAAAATGTATGAAGGGCGTTTTGATCGGCAGTGAAATTTGGAAGACTATTAGGCAAACGAGTAAAGGGCAGGAAAAGGATAGGGGTGTTGGACGGGATGAACGGAGGGAAAAAGTACACTGAGATGAAGAGGGACCTGATGTAGAGTAGGCTTCTGTATTGTAAATTGTTAATAGTCACAAAATATTTGGTAGTTATATCCATCCATAAACCTTAGCCGGTAGATTACCTAATAATAATAATGAGGTAATTGCTCCACCAGAAGTTGTGATGGAAATGTTGATGTAGGAGTGTTCGTAATTTTATAATTAGCCAAATCTAGCAATTGAAAAATATGGTATTCCTATTTTTTGTGTAATATTATAACAGTCAATGCAAAAATTACCTAGTGTTCACTCTAATTAGTAATCACTCTATCAAACTTAATCTGATCAATCAAGCGGATAAACATAAATGTTTTTCGGACGTAATAATATTCCGGGATCAAATTCACTTTGGCTCCCAATGGGAAACTTTGCCCTTGATAGCTAACGGCATCATTGGTGACTATTATAGCCAATATAAACTTAAATATTTTCAACTGCTACTACGACTTCCCACAAAATGCAAAGCATTTGTATTAAATACGTTTTGAAATATGATTAAACACATGTACTAGATACTGCTGTTTAATGAAATCCGGATGAATAATGTAATTTATTGTTCATTTTGTGGTAAATATTAAATTTGAATCGATGAGAGCTGCAAATAAATTTATGTTAACCTACCAATATTTATTAAAACTTTCATTTGCCCTTGAAAATCTGGTCAATCATCATGTTAGCAGTATTTCTGAATTCCCTAAGGAAGTCAAGAAGTTCTCAACTCCATTGATAACCCTGAGGAATTTTTATTTTAAGATGGCAAGAGTTTAATTTGAAAGTTCATGGCAAGGCGAGCAAACTTTTATCCCACGAAAAACATTTTTCTTCCAGAGTCAGATCTTTACAAAGTGGTGAATCATACGAATGTTTAAAAATCCATTAAACTGATTTTGATAAAATTAAATTGGAAATATAATAGAAATACATTTATTAAGAAATAATTAATGATGACAACCATAGACTCTTGCTTTTTTGATCGATTGTTCTGCGGTGGCTTATGTAAGCATGGCCCAAATTCATATGATAACAATTGATAGGTTTTCATTCAGTATTAATAGTTTTCAGTTATTTTTTAACTTTATTTTTAAATTATTATGCAAGGAATAGTTTCATATAAAGGAATAGTTTCATATAAAGAAATAGTTTCATATAAAGGAATAGTTTCATACGAAGGAAATATGTTGAGCCGAAAAATATTGGCGAAACTTTTATCCGCTTAATCTAAACTTGTTTTCAATTAATTTTTTCAATACCGACAAAGACCTCGGGGAGGATAAAAATTCGGTCGCACTTAGCGATTTTCTATTTTAATTAATTTACATATTTAATTGAACGTCCATTCCTACGCAGTCTGCACAATAAATACGCGAACTGTTGCAATCTGGCGGCCATGACGCGGACTATAGCCCCGCCCACTAGCAGCGTTAAGACCCAATGTACCGTCTGTGCTTGGCGGATCGCCGAGCTGTGCGTATGATGTCAGTTATGTTAGTTTCTGTTGTACGTGTATTTACTGTTAGTCGAAAATGGGAATTGATAAAATCACGGAGCAATGAATCAAAATCAAGTTTTTGGTGAAGTTCGGTAAAAGTTATCATGAAATTATTGAAATGTTGACAGCTGTTTACGGTGATAATGCTCTGGAGAAAAAATCCGTTTTCAAGTGAATTGAGCGTTATAAAGATGGCCGACAAGACGCCATGGATAATGCAAGGCCTGGACAACATTCAACCACCTATGTTGACGACAACATTGATCGTGTGCCGTCACTTGTCCTTACCGATCGTCGAATAACTGTCCAAATGATAGCCGATGAACTGAATTTAGGAAAATAAACAGTGCACACAATGTTAACCAAACATGATGAATGGATCCTTCACCATGACAATGCACTTGCACATTTTTCAGTTTCTGGCAAAAAATTCAATTACCATCCTTGATCATCCTCCATATTTTCCAGTTCTTGCCCCCTGCGACTTTTTCCTATTCCTAAAATGCAGAATGTGTTGAGGGGACATCACTGGGAAGATGTGGACACAATAAAGCAAGGAAGGACGAGAAAGCTAAAAAGTCTAACTGCCTAGGACTTCCAAGGGTGCTTTAAACAGTGGAAAAGAAGATGGAATAATTGCATGGAAACGAATGGAGAGTACTTAGAAGGGGACAACATCGATGTAGACTAAACTTTGCAAAATAAAGTTTTTATGGCCTCAGTTCGCATATTTATTGGAAGATCCTCGTATAAGCAGTAATATTGAAGTTGTCTTTGAGTGGGAAAAGTAGGAGCAGAAAACGCTTTAGTATTATTATTTAGACGAAGGAGGAGAGCCATCATCAGACGTTTAGCTTCACGGCCCGAAATGATATTTGATAATAAAATGGAAGCGTTTCACGCACCCTTCATGGATAGGATTCCCCACCGTATGGGGAGTTATCGGAATTTGGTGAACCAGTCGGCAGGGTCGCGAACATGATTTGGCAACCTTGTTCTTAGGTTCCCATCCTTCCCAGCGGCCCCTCCCCCTACCGAACCCTTCTCCTTCACACGAAGACGACTCAATTCTTTCCGCTTCTTTGCTCCATCCCGCGAGATGTTCCTTCCTTCTCGTATTCCTCCACTCCGCCGTCGCGTAGGGATTTCCACTCTTGTCTCTTCCTTCCACCGCATCCGCCCCGCCCCGACCAACTTCAGCCCCAGCAAACATCCCCGCCCCCCCTAATCCCATCCTCCGGGAGAATGGGCCTCCTCTGCTTCTCCGTCACCCCACTCACCATGCCATTACCACGCTCCCGTAGGCTCTCATTCTCCAATGACCAATCAGTGACTCAGGGATTCCACCTATCTCCATTCAAAATTGATCATTTACAAATTATTAATCGATTACTTATGAAATTATCATTTCATATTCCTCGCTGTTAGAAAAATAAATAGAATGAATAAATAATTAGAAAAAAGCTAATGCCTTATCTAAATAGACTATTTATATGGGAATAAATTAATATTTTCCTCCAACTAACCGACATCGGGACTCCCGACTCGTAATTATCGCAGAATCCACGAATCGGAGGACGCGCCGCGCCCTGAAGGATTAACCCGTCGCAAAAGAACACAGCACTGCGTAATTCAGCTGCGGTTGAGAGAGAGAGAGAGGGTTCCGGTTGGAATTCCACGGGGAGTTAATCCGTGTGATGCGATCAAATGCGGTGGGGCAAATGTTTCCTCCTTACTTATTTTCTCTGAGAACGAAACCCAGTTACGATACCACACACAAACGCAGAGGCGTAGGCCGCGCTTCCCAGAGTGCGGGGACGCCTTTAACTCGACTGGGAGCCCGAGGAGGAAGACGAGAGTGGGAGGGACGCATTCGCGGAGCCTTTTATGGACGCCATTCTAAGACGCGAAACTATTTCCAAGGACACCAACGTCCACCCATTTCGTCGTGACTGCAAGGGGGTGGGCAGAGAAGGGGAGAAATTCACTTTACTTCATACCGGTGAGAGAATTTCTAATTGCAAAAGTTGCCTCGTGGGAAGAGCATACCATTTTTAAGATCGGAATGGGTATTTACGAGGGTAGGCTGAAAACTAATGCACACATGCTTGTAAACCACAAACAAACTAACCTTTATAAGCACTCCTGATGGCATGTGGAAGTAACATTCTTCCTCAACACGCATATGCAGGTTTGGAGTCATGACATTCATCCAGTTTCATTCATTCAGAAGCGAAAGTATGGTGTCGTGCTCTCGTGTTATCTCAATGCGAGTTAAACGGCATGCAGACGGAGATAATAACGAGAGGGTATCTTAAACTTTTAATTATTTCTAAAAAAATAATCCAGATGGAAACTTAAGTTATGTGTGATAATCTTAAGACACCGTCCAGAATTTTAAATATCTCTCAGCGTCTATTCACCATTCTAAGGTCGTCCTTTTAGAAGCCAGCAGATTGCATCGAAAACCATAGTTCTGCCTTGTCCGCTCTTCTCTCGTGATTCAGCAGACTCTCACACTAATCCCTCCGATATACCCGCCACGCATGTTCTCTCTTCTCGTAGCAATGTTTCATACACATCGCTGATCCCATTCAAATTTCAATGGATCCCAAACATCCACCACGTATCCCCAAAATCAAACGTGGCCCAACCTATGCGGAGCAACGGCAGCTCTTATCCACAGCACCACTGTATTTCCCTCCCCCTGACACGTTCGGTAAAACCCAACTCCTCGATGGTTGATCCGTATACATGTATATCTCCGTTGTTTGGGCTCCATAAGAAGCCCGATGTTAGAGCCACGCACAGGAACCTGCTCCGAGACGCCCAAATCGGGGCTGTCCTACTGTCCTACAAATTATGTCTTGTTTATTTTTGCCTCTGCTAAACTTGTAAGATACTGATTGGGGGTCCTGAAACGTGAAACTCACGGCGGGTGGGCCTTTTGGGGTCAGAAGGTGTTCTTCTCTCGCATTCAAAAGAAGACGGAATTTTTCAGAAGTGCACTATTTAAATTTGAAAAGTAAATGTGTATGCAGGAGAAGTAAAATTTCGGAGTGGTGAACGGAGCGTGAGTGCACCGCAGGATAGGGTCAGAGTATAATGAAGTGGGGAGGACCGAAATGTATTTGGGATGTGAGGAAGGGATAACTATTTGATTGAGGACTCGACTAATATTTTTGGAAGCTGACACAATTTTTTAAAATGAAAATATTTTATTCCTGGTCGATGGAATACCTCCAATAAAAGCTATTGATAATTCCGTATTTTTTTCGTTTTCAAGGCTAGTATAAAAAGTATCGGTTACGATTTTTTTCTGACGCGTGCGAGAAATGCTGAATTCAGATCGTCGATTAAGTATTCGTATGGGCAGATCGTATTGCTATTGATAAGATGACAGTACTTACACCATTATCACTGAATTTTTGGCGATGCAAAAGATATGCATTAAACAATCTGTGCCCGAAGGCCTTGCCGGGCGATCAAGAGCAGAGTCGAATATCTGCTTACAAAGAACTTCTGCAACGGCATCACGACTATTCCCCAACCCCCTTACAGTTCCTATTGGGCATTAGCAGACTATTTCCTATTCCCGAAAGTGAAATTTTCCCTCAATGGATACCACCATGGGACATAAAGTGTCGTTAAAGAAGCTTGCATGCGTACCCTTAAGGAATTTCCGGAATTTTCCTACCAGAGTCTTCGAATCGTGAAAAAGCCGCTGAAAAAACTGTGTCGACGCCCAAGGGATGCTTTTTTAAGAAATTTGAGGCATTTTAGCAATATCTGAAATAAATCTCGTGTCCCGAAACGATTCTCGATATATTTAAGAAAAACCATGCAGTCCGTATTTTGTATCTTCGTACTCGACACATCGGGAGGGAGGACGTGGAGGGTTGATACAGAAAACAAATGACGCATGGAAGTCTCTGGGTGAGCGTACACATATATTTTGGGAGCTGAATCTGTAAAGAAGATTCCCTGTGGCTGTTACTACAGATGAAAAGGGAGCAGAACTTTCATCTTCATGAAAAGCGGACGACGGTAAGATTTAGAATACTGTGAATGTTGGCGGTTAGCCTGTTGGAGATACCGCGACATTTAAATAACAAGATTTCAGAAGAGGGGGTTGTCCTAAAGTTTGGGGAAAAGGCCCTCTTGTAATTTAGTTACCTTAGAGGCTCTATTGTGTGTGGGTGTATGTTTAAGGGAGTGGTGTGTATGGTGAAAAGGAAAGAAAGATGCGGCGATTAGAAGAAAGGCCACATTTCAGAAGGTAAGGAGGCTTTGAGACTATCGAAATGAGGAACGACTGATGAATGATAAGTTTAAATGCGATGAGCACTGGCCGAGAGAGTGTGTGTAATGCCACGTGTACGGAGGGTGGTAGCCTATTGCAATGGAGATAATGCCAATGGTTGGTGCGCTTGATTTGAACGGAGTTGAGGAACTGATTGCTGGAAAGGGAGATTTTGGTGCTAAAAAAAGTAATAATGGTTCTGAGAGTTCAAGGAGGTAAATATGGCGGAGAAATAGGATTTGATTTGAGAAATCAATTTTCGGCCTTTGTACACCATACCAGGGTCAAAAGCCCAAATAAACCAGTTAGTGTCCGAATTGCCAAGTCGAATGACTCCATTTTTCTATACTATATGAGTGTATAGCTATGCAGAGTTTTTTTTGATACCACCTAATTTCATAGTTATGAGTCCAAATGTCAGTGAGGTCATTAGGCTACCGTCTGAGATAAAACGCCACCCTCAACGAGGGAAATTAGCAAAGTATGCGAACTCTATCATTGGTAAAAGGTTGAATAATAAACGTATTTTTTCTGAATAATTATGAACCTATTAACATATGAAATTGTGAATTTAACCATCATTTCAATGAAAAAAATTGCCATACATGCCTGCCTCTTATCATATACTAAATTTCGTCAGGTGTTTACTTGTTTGCAATGTAGTTAGAATAATAGTATTGGCTGAGGTGGTGTGGAATCAGTATTCCGCGAAAGTTGGGCTCGCCTTTGGCGGGAATTGTGAGCCATAGTATAGGAATGCTGAGTCATGACGGGAAACTAAACGTTTACTTCGTTGACGAAGTATTTTAGGGAGAGGAAGTTTCCAAGTCTTTCCCAGTTACCTCCTACTTGAGGAGTTGTGAAGATAATGGTTGTGCAACGAATTGAGTTGTCTTGTTTCCTGGCTCGCATATTCGACTAACGAACATCAGCTGAATTTCCTAATCGAATAACATTGTTGTCTTTGATAAAGCAAAACATTTTTATATGGATGATATATTAAATATTTCAAAGCAGTGGCATACGTTTCCTCTCCTTTAGTCACATTTGCTGCAATTGACGAGAAAAAGAAAACCTCCAACGTGACGATAAACAATGATATATTTATCTCGCAGTCGCAAATGCGGTGACTTGAAAGATTTTTGACTTTGAGATTGATAATTACTAATGTAAAATATTGAGTCTTATGACCTCGAAGTTTATCATAAATTAGATTTTTGAGCATTTTGAGTTTCTCTTGAATTCCTTTAAAGAATGTTACATTATTTTAAATAATAGCTTCCAATAATCTAAAAACGGGCACTATTGCAAAAGGGAAATAAATTTCGAAAATCGGATTTTCAAACAGGGTATTTTAACTTATACATGAACATGTAGATTGAGTAAAATAATATTATATATACATTTCGAAATTATATTTGTTTTCCATAGAGTATGTATTTAACGTTTCCGGAGGTGATTTTGTTGCCGTGAAGTTTTGATTGGTCAGAATGGTCATGTCTATCATTATGGATAATTTAATCGAATGACCTTGGCCCCTATTTCTCCCTTGGTTCTACGTACTCTTTTCTATTCCATTGAAATGAGACAAAGACATCTCTTGACCGTGACGCTTGGCCAACTTCCGGGTCAAGAGAGATTCCGATGAATACTTCTAATCTCGTCTTAGGTCCCTATCAATTAGGCGACGCCATTCATGACCTTCTCGCACTTGGCGATTTCTGAGTGGCCAAAGACGGTGAGGGATCTACGATCTACTCGTAGATTGCCATCCTGAATTTCCTCCTAGTATTAGAGACGTATACTAAAAGAATGAAATGACCGCATAGGACAGCCATTAAGGAATGTAGTGCTCGTTACAGTGTTGTTTGCCTTTCTTTATTTGTTTTCAAGTTTCTCCTTCCATCTCTCGTTCCTCTTTCTGTAAGGGGGGCACGCCTCCGCTGCCCACCTACTACGGTGTGTCACATTCCCTACCTGTGTCTTTAGAGGGCGAAGACCATGAGTTACATGTCCATGTAAAATAATGTCCCTATTTATCTTTAAGCTTTGCATGAATTATCTTGTATGATGGGAACCTGACGTATAAATGATTTTGGTTCACTTTTATTCCTTTATTTTCACATAACAAAGAGATAAACTTTTAGGTGAATTCCCCGTTGTTTTGAATTAAGTCTTCCTCCATCATGTACACCAGTTTGCACTTCATTTGATAGTTATTAACGAAAATGTTTTCCTTTTCCTTTCCGCACCCATGTCCCTCCTCATTACTCACCCTTCACACGTGGTGCTTGCAGACCCTGCCACACACCTTTTCGGTCGATCGCGGGGCATTTATGTCGATGTCGAAAAAAGCTTTTTGAAGAGAGTAGTAGGGTCGTGACTTTTGTTAGGCAATAAAAGGTAAAAGAGTTTCAATGATAGAGTGAGTGACTAGGGAGGACCTGCACGAGTGGTATCGGCACTGTTAGAGGCTGGGGATATTTTTTAGACGATGGGCTGGAGTGTAGGCGAGTAGGAGATTGATTACCGGTGAAACGAAGGTATCGCCGTATGGTGCAAGATTGCGAGAGGTAATAGGGTCGCCTGCGTGGTGATAAGGGGAGTGGAGGTGAAGGCTTAAAGGGGTGTAGGGAACTGTGATGGTGTGAGGGAAGGCGGTGGGTTCGACGGAACATAGAGGGTGAAGAAGGTACGGGAGGGCGAGACCCGGAGCAGTGGGTGGGATGATCTCGTCAAATAAAATTCTAAGTAGAAGAAATCTCTGCTGTTTTAAAAAGAAATAGATCCATTGTATCGATTTTCACCCCTGCTGCTCTTTTAAATGTTACCGAAAGTTACAAAACTCAACTGCAAGTGGCAGTATCCAAGAGTCATAAATGGAAATTGGAAGACTAACCCTAAAAGTATAACAATAGTTATTAACACCAAATGAATACAAAGTTTTCGGGTAAAGATTTTCCCAAAAAACCCATATTTATCCTCCTCTGAGGGAAAAATTTCTTTGATTCCTGTTAATAGACGAAATCAGTCAAATTTACCTTTAATTAAGTTTTCGTCATTACATAAAATATCTATGCACGTCTGTTTTTAGTCGGCCCATTTTTTTGATCTGAGTGATCACACATTTCATAGTCGTTTCTTATTCAATATAAATTATTATATTCTTAAAATATGCTTTAGGCAGATCCAAAAACATTTTTTTGCACGTTATGGAAAGGGAAGAAAAAATATAGAATCCCTGGCTAGGTTATTTCACTTGGATATTAAATTTTTAATATTAAAATGCATTGAAATTTTTGGAAGGTAAATTGAAAACAGCCAAATTCTCAACTTATCAGCCATTCCAACAGTTAAATGCAATGGCGCCCGGAGAGTCAATCGCATGCCATTCTGTGCAATATCCCTAGGGAAATAAAATGATGGTTTCACTGGGTTATATTCCATCATTTACAATTTACCAAAGATGGTGACCATATTTCTCAAGAAAATTAATGTATTTACAAATTCTTTTGGTCCAAGGCACAAATATTTGCCTGAAGTCCGATACCTTGCATTGATAGATATGTTAGAGAGTATTTGCTAGGGAAAGGATTAACATTTTATTAAACAACTTTGAATAATTTATTCCCATTTATTTATTTTAGCCTTTCGTTTTAGCTAGCTTCAGGAGTATGATGCATGCTTCATTTTTTGAAGCAATACATTATCTCTCGAATCATAACCAAAAATTTTATCTCATTTTGCTAATTATATTAATGTATGTTACATATTAAGGATCTTAATTTATGTTCTTGTGACAGTGTTACTTCCTAATGTCTATCTAGTTTGTAATTAATCTATAAATAATATAAAATAAAATCCATCTAATTTCCTAATCTAGTTTGCTTTTTAAGGATTCTGCATTTTCGGGTTTCACCGCGTTGTTGTTTTAAGCTGACAACAGTTTCGCCGAAGTTTCATTCGGCGTCTTCAGGTCGAAGAAGTAGTTTGCTCTTTCTTTATAATTCCTATGTTGGACAGATACAGATGTAGGAATCCCATTTTGTGTTGGCTACATAACTTATTTTTTTTACAACTTTCATGGTAATCTGAAGAACTAATTTGATGAATACGAAGCACATAAGTGAATCGCAATGAAAAAATCGAAGTCTAATTACGACCAATTAATTTTGAATAATCATCTAAGCTCAGGCATTGCATCAATTATTGGTTCCATCTGGAAGAGAATTTAAGACTGACACCACATGTTGGTATTACTACATTTTTAATGCCACTTATCAAACTATTTTCGATACAAATGCATATTTTTGGTCTGTTAAAACATTTCCCTCATTCGTAAGTTCTTTAAAAAAGAAGGCTAATTTTTCTGATGGAAAAATTATGAGAAAGTAAAAATTTTGACATTGTGAAAAAAGGCGAATAAACACATTAATGACATTAGTATTCAAGAAATTGATTTGTACGCTTCGAAGAGGTCTGGTTGGCGGATTCATGTTCTTCTCGTAATTTTCATAAAACACAGCGTATGAGAGGACACTTTCAGAAGCATGAAACCAGTAATGATATAGCAGCTTGACAACGAAGACAAATTTTATGACGCCATTTTTTTACTTAGTCATGAACGTACTTATTATGCCTACAAACAAGCAATTATAAATCAATTACACATTTTCTTTCCGTTATATGAAGTGCGTAAGCACTTATAGTTTAATATTGCCTTTTATGATGTATCACATCTAAATACTTTCACGATAACATTTCCTTAAGACCCATAGAATTAGGGACAGAAGTTTTGTAAATGTTTTAGATTATCAATTACTAAAATTACCATATAGAGAGGTCATAACTAGTAATGAAATAACAGTCCCCACGCTTAAAATTCTAACTTATCTAATTTTTCGAGACGGTTTTAATGTTAAATGTCACGTAATACCATTTAAAAAATAGTAGTGCCAAATTTTTAGCAATGGAAGATTTTTTTTGAAATGATCTCCGTCGTTGAGGGGCCTTAAAAAATGAAATAACAACTTGATTAAATTAGCATATTAGAGGGAGGAGGGCATCCTGGGGTCAGATATTTGGCCCAAAAGTCAACAAATAAAATTAAAAAATACAGAAATGACCCGTGGACATCAGAACTCTAATTGGAAGGACGCGTAACAAATTTTATGCAAACATTTTCTCAATTTTGGGTGTTATTTGAAAGTCAGAAACTTACGGTGGAGAAATTATAAAATAGGTTATAAGTCATATTTTTCTTCATTTAGTTATTTTCGTGTTCCGTTTAACGGCTATTAAATTTTGACGAATTGTGGTGAAGAATCTGAGAGCTATAATGTGAAGAATAAAAATCCAGAGATATTAAGGCTCATCACCCCATCTCTGTGTCCCTTCCTACCAGGGTGCCGAGAGTGAGGGAATGGAAAGGGTGTTGCAGATGTGAGGGAGAGGGGTCAGAGTTCAGGGAGTGAGGTGAAGAAAAAAAGAGTTAAAAAAGGAAGTGAGATTAGGAGGAGAGTTGATAAACTTTAGAGGTTGGTAAATTACGTCTTTTTTGACAGTTGCGGATATGCAGTATCTCGAAAAATTTCTACTTGAACGAAATAATTACACACCAAGCAAATGGCGCCATTATCAATAGCGTGTGTAATAATCATATGATGTGTAAAGCAAAAACGTATGAACATTTTTCCTAAGGTTAATTTTTTTATATTTTGACTAAAAATATGCCACCATCAATGTTGGCGCCATGTGTCTAGTCAGAATATAGAAAAATGTTCATACGATTTTCTTCAGTCACATTTCGCAAAGGCTCTTTTAAATACGCTTTGATTTTGACCACCTAACCTGATAATCAAGGCGAAGCCAGATGCAATTTGCTAAATAAATAGAGAAGTATGAACTTTGTTTATATTCACCACTTCAATTATTTTATCTTTCAATGTACTAAGTTCATGGTAACCTTTGTTTGTCAAAAATTTACATGTTTAACTCACGGAGTAGGCTGGTGAATTTAACAATGCAATTGTTTCATCTTCATATGAACCCATAAAATTATGTTTAGGGCTTGAACCTATGAAGACGGCAAATTGAAAAATCCTCATTTCTTAAATACATTTGGAAATATGTGAAATATATTGTATAACAGTGAAATATATTAGAGCAGTAATTTTTACTTGATAAATACTATTTTTAAAAAATCTAATGAAATGAATTTGTACAACGGATTCGCCAATTCTCTTTCAATTATATATCGATTTTCTCTCGTTTCGCTCAATTTCATCACCTCTTTGTACGGTTTTTTGATTTTTTTAACCACTAGGAGTCTTTTGTAGAGCAATTCAGTCACCGATTTTCCTCGCCTTTCAAGGGGTCGGCTATTTTTCCGGCTGATTTAACCACGCAGCGGAAATTAAAATTCCGAGAGGTCATGGCCCATGCGACCTAGAAAAGGGTTTTTCTCAATGTATTTTCCTCCTCCCAGGGTTATTAGTGAGTGATTTTCATAAGTGTACAATTTTGCCTTTTAGATCCGTGCCTATCAAATTCAATCCACCTTCCTGTGGAGGTCCGTAAAATTTATTCCTTGCTATTTTTTCTTTAATCATGACTCTTCCATGGGATTGCATTCGTAATTTGTATAATGCGGGCGTTATTTTTATCAGTGGTAATATTTGACTAAAAAATAAGGGGAAAAAGACTGGTTTTTAATGGCCACTTTCTGAGTAATTGGCCGTTTTTTTTCTGGGGAAGATAGTCATTTTTCATGCTATACTGCGTGATATTACCTGCCAATTCGGATTAGCGGACTTGTAGATAAGATAACATTTTGAATATTGATACGTAACTTTTCTTCGTATGCTTCATCTATTTTTAAGATTCTTGGGTCCATTTTCCACGTTTTTTTTTTTAACTTTAAAGGCGGTAGCGCCAAGTTGCCTCCTCAGTTTCAAAAGCCAAAGGTCTGAGAACGAAATGGGAATACCAACCAGATTTGTTGCCTGCAATAAAACAGAAAAGTCGATGAGGGTCTTCCCATGGCCCCTGCACTGGTGAAGATGAGAGTTTTTTTGTTAGTTTCAAAATAAAAAAAATAAAATCCATTTCGGACGGTATGATAGTTGATCACGGCTACATTCATGATCTCCCCTTTGACAAATGTCATTGGAATCACTTCTTTACGCAGCCTTTGCTGTTAATGCATTAACAATATGTCATATATGCAGAAACAACACTTTTCTTTCCCTTCCATGCCCCTCTCAAGAAGTTGCCTACAGATTGACGAGGTTTACGTCCCCGATCGGAAGGGTTAATGGCTCTTTGCGATGCACGGTTACGGATGGCGGAGAGGCCACCGGCGCTGTATGTTGACGTGTAATCACACACCCTCTGCCACACGACCTAATGGTGATTCACAGCGGACTAAATGAAACTAAAATCTAAAACTGTAATTTAATTTTAATTATCTTAATCTAAATATAATTTTTTAAGCAATCATTATACTTGAAATGTTTATGGAAATAAACCTTATAATAAAGGGCAAAAGTACAAAGAACCGAAAGGAGTGCTGACCGTAAAACAGTTCTAAGTATCGCATACTGAAAGTCTCCGTGATGTTATCGTTGGTATGGTCTCCGTCACAGCCTCGGTGACAGGAATGCCTCCAAGGCCGGGTCAGTGATTTTGCGGCAATATTTCTCCACTGCTTCGGAGAAACAGTATGTGGACCCGACCAAGGCAGTGAGGTCCTCTCCTCCTATGCAAGGTCTGTCCCAAAGGTAGTTGGAGTTATTTCTTTCCCGGTTAGACGGATGAACGGGTGGCGATTTCTCTGACTTGGTTCGAGGAAGGGAAGTCTCAGGAAAACTAGAGGTTGGTGGAAGTTGGCTTCCAGCCTTTGCATAGTACTGATAGTTTTTTTTTGCGAAGCCTATATAGCGTAACCACGTCACGCTCCGTCATGAACTTCTTATAGGAAGAGCGCTAAGACATCAAATTTTCTATAAAACTTTGCAAAACCGAGAAAGAAACTCAAGGTAGTTAATGGTGATGACGCCATGGGTCGATCCGATGTTTTTGAGCAGCACAAGTTCTTTCGAGAGATTCTGAAGATGCCGAACGTTCACGATGCCCTTTGATCTCAAAAGTAACGAAAATCTTGCAAGAGTGAAGGTATTGTTTAACAGGGATCACTGATGAAGTGTTAGATAGGTTTTTGATGAACTTGGCATCCCTAAAAGGCATGTGCATCGACTTGTGATCGAAAACATGAGCATGAGAAATGTGTGTGCAAAGTTGGGGCCGCGAGTGCTCTCGGACGAACGTAAGAAAACTCGCACGCGGTTCTGCCAAGACATTCTTGACCATATCAAAAAGGTTCTGATTGAGGATCCAAATTTTTTAGACAATGCCCCACCTGATTTATTCATCTTTCCCCGTCTCAAATCCTTGCTGAAAGGACGTCACCTCGGCTCGGTGGAAGCGTTTCGACAGGTCGTGACGAGGGAGCTTAGCAGCACGACGGGCACCGATTTCCAGGAGACGTACGATGCGTGACAAACCCGCTTGCAGTGGTATGTGGACGCACAAGGGTTCTAATTTGAAGATTTTTGAGTGAAAGTATTAATTCTGGCAATATTTTTTTAATCGTCTCAGTCCTACTCGTTTTTGAACAGGCATTACATTCCTCGCGAGATCAAAGCCAACATTTAAACACAGGCGTTTACCTTATTCAACTTTAAAGATAATTGAGAGATGCCGAGAAAGCTATTTAACGGAATTATACACTGATGTGCATAACAAATTGCAGAAATTTAATCGATGATGGCAATTATTCGTCTTAACTAGAATTAGAATACGGATCCCTCTGTTTTCGGGTTTAAGGTTTAAAGTCCCGGTCAAGGGGAATCTTTAATGTACACTAAAATTTCTACATTTCGATTCTCATCAGCCGATGAATCTGTTAAAGTAACTATAATTGCATCTCCCGTAGTTCTTTGATTACCCCTCTCTGAGATTTGCTCCGTATTCATTACTTTTATCTTTACAGAATCACATATTCTTGTTAAAAAACTCCCAAAATATATAAATTCGCTGTCCGTATTGAAAAATTACAAATGAAATTTTTATACTTAAAAATACTGACATAATGCAAAAAAATACAGTTTAAAAATCATTCACCTTGACCGGAATTAGAACCCGAATCCCTCAATATCTAATGACTTTTGTCAGTCGAAATTAGTATTTTCTTTTGGTGTTTTCATTTACGTTTTACGTTTATCCCTTGTGTATTTTTAAAATGCGTCATAACAAGTAATTTTCAATTTTGTGATATTTTAGCTCATCTGAATCTACAGCTGTTATATAAATATATATAGTAAAATTTAGGTCAGTGTCTAATGTCCGACTGTGATTTAATTAATATTCATTCAGTTAGAAAATTCACAAAGATTAAAACCTTTGTTCCGATTATTTCCGCCATTTCTGTCATTAAATTTTGCATCAACTAATTTCTATGTAAGCTGTATAAATATAAATCAAAGGCAATTGAAAATATACACAATTTTACATGGAACTCGTTACTTAACATATCCTTCCATTTGATTTAATCTCTTGTTTCATGATTCCAAAATCTTGGATTGGGAAGCCTCGGTTTGCGTTAACCGTTTAGTACACGCATTGAATCACTACCATTGAGCCAAAATTATCATCGCCATCGTTTTATATCAGGGTATTTATTATTAATATCAATTCAGTGCTTTAAATTGGAATTCAGATTTCAACCTTTATAACTGAAAATAGATTTTTCCCTTTCTCACCTCGAATTTCCATCTGAGCTTTACACCGCAGTCAGCGAAACTGAAATGAAAAAAATTACATTTTGAAGCTTCCCTCTCGGAATTTCGTTTATTCTGACATGGCGCAAACATTTTCCATTTCCTCCTCTCCTTCAATCACATCCCAACTCTAATCCGCTTTCCTCCATCCCATCCCCCCCTCTTATTCCCCCTTCTCTCTTTTCCAGCCTTTTCCCTCCCACTTGTCTATTTCCTTTCTTTCTTCCCTCCTCCGTAATCGGCTCTTTCCTTTAGTCACCTCTCCCGTCCTTCTCTCTCTCTTATGCTCCCCTTAATCAACCCTGGACTCCACAATTGAATTCATTATGCTTTCTCATCTCCCACCCATCATGCCCAATGCTTCATCCTTAACTTAATGCAAGCTCGACGCATCTACTTCTTCTTAATCCCTTTTTCTCAGACATAGTATCTCTCTTTCCTCCCCGTTTATTCTCTCTAAGCTGAAATATACATACTTGTTGCCGATACGAGTCCTCAGAAAGTGTATGTATTTATCTTTTCTCATTTTCCTTCTTTTTTCATGAAATACCGTGTACATAATCTTCGTCGCACTTTTGCTGAATAAGCTCGTAACTCGAAAAGGAGAAAATAACTTTGAGTTGAGTTGAGGAATCGTTTCTGCTCTTTTAAAATGTTGTGATATGTGTGAAAAAAAAAGATTAAGAAGATTCACATCTTAGAAAATTATTGAAAGAGATGTAATATATCATGAGGAAGTACACTTAAAAATCCTCTTCTTATTCTTACAAGGAAGAGCTCAAACATAAACAGAATATTAATGGCAGGAATGAAACTAGTTGTTTTGTTAATTAAGATAGATTTTTGTGCAATTATAACCTTGCAGTATGATCGAAGGTCGTGAAACTGTCTAAATCAGCATAGGGAGTTTAATCATTTGAAACATAATAAAAATACAAAATTATGGCAGAGTATTTTAAATAATATTTGAATTATTTTTAGCAGCTTAAATGAAATTTTTAATCATGCGAGAAAGTGATTTCATGATACGTTTTATACAAATTTCGTGAGTTTTTGCTTTTCATAGAATATCTATTCATTAGAAGTAAAGATTTATATTAAGACAAATGAACGAGAAAATTTGAAGTGATGTGTATATTATTTATCCGCGAAAGACTAGTCAAAAAAAATTTGAATGAAGATATGAAAAATATTTGTTGAAAAGAAATCGGACTCTATTGAAATTTCTAAAATTAATTTTATTTTTACAATTAAAAGATTCACATTCCGTAATAAGTGCTTGTGATTTCAGGAATAAATTACGATTTGAAAACTAGAACATCCTAACAACTCTTTTCTCAAACACCATTTCATTCACTTCTCATCTTTTTTAAAACTTAAATGTGATAATATTTGACAAAAGTTACTTGGTATAAACGTCAAAATTGATAAAATTAGATAGATAAAAGATAATTGGTACTTTAGACATTTAAGGCTGATCGAGTTCTCCTAGCCCCTGATGTTAACTTATTCATATGTGAAATAATGCATATCTTTTTAAATCTTCAATGAGGGTACAATAATTGAAACGGAAAGTTGAAAAAGACAATTATTGAAAAATATATTTAATATATTATTATAAGGTAATCTACCGGTTAAGGTAGGTTTTGGATGGACAAAGCTACCAACTAAATATTTTATGAATCCTAACAAAGCATAAACCACCAACCTATCCTACATCAGATCCCTCTTCATCTCTGTGTACTTTCTTCCTTCCTTCATCCCGTCCAACATCCCTATCCTGTTCCTGCCCTTTCCTCGCTTGCCCAACATTCTCCCCTCTATTACCTTCTTCAACATCCACTACCGCTCAATACACTTTCATCCATTTTTCCTGTCTCCATAGGATTTCTCTCAACAAACCCCTCTACTCCCCCACCATCTCCAATACTTTCTCCTTTGTTTTCCTTTCGGTCCATTTCACCTTCTCCATTTTTCTCCACACCCACATTTCAAAAGCGTCCAATCTACGTCTATCCTCCTGCTTTAGCGACCACGTTTCCGCGCCGTACATAGCTACGCTCCATATCAAAGTTTCACGAATCTTTTCCTAACCTCCCTACTCAACGTCCCCGTTATCAAATCCCTCCAACGCGACGATTCGCTAATCCCCTTATAGTCCCTACCTATATTTAATATAATGGATTGAAAAATTGCATTGCATGTTTCTTAAATGATCTCTTCGGGAAAATTAAAAATAATGGTTTAATGTGGCCTTCATCGTGAAATATCGGATATTATCATTACTTTACATATTCACTAGTCACGAGATAAAAATACGGACTGTGAAACTTTTTACCAAATAAAATCTTCTGTTCCATCTTTATGCGATTAGGTCAACCATGCCCCGGGCTTTCTCATTAGAGATAGATTTGTTTCCCTTTAGCCAGAATGTTCAGTTTAAAATCGATTATGTACCAATTAAAGCTCAACAGCACCCTATCAATAATTCGTATCCATGAATGAATCTTCCCGCGTCTTTCCTTGGAAAAATTCACCGCTGCCGTGGTGACGCGATTGAATTATTCAAGCCCCGGATCCGTTTCCTTCGAACCCTAACCCACTTCCCTCTCTTTCCAGCCACCCCCTCTCCCTTCTTCACCCTTTCTATCCTCCCCGTTTCGTCTCCGTTTCCTCTCGAATTTCCTGCCCCCACTCCACTTAAACCGCCCTTCTTTCGCCTCAAACGTTGCAACCGTGACCGGAATGCCTCTGAGCAGATATTTCCTCCGCTCTCGCCTGAGACGGGCGCCCGGAGGGGGTGACTACTTCCGCCCGCCCAAGCCTCCCTGCCCACCGCACCCTTTCTTTTCTGTCTTCCTTCTCACTATCCGCGAAGGGAGACGTCCTGCGGAAAATCTCTCCCACGGAGTTCGTTACTTCCTCCCGCTGACCACATCTCTCAAACAGGACCAGCGATGCTCGCACGTGTTTCATACATCTGATTACAGGGTGAAATAAATCCAGTTGCATCACCTTGGGTTTTGTTTCCCTTCTAACCCATTACTTGTCGCTTGGTTTAGAGAAACATTCATTTGCTATCACTAATCACCTATTCAGCGTCTCCAGAAAGCCTTGCTCGAACTGCTATGACTTTGTTCGTCCTAGTGGTGCAAACTTGCTACGATTTGAATCGCTTTTCAATGCTAATTTTCATTTGGTGGATGTTTTCATTAAGAAATTGGACCCAAACTGTAACGGTGTGCCTCACAGGGTTTATTTTAAATTTAAATTTTAAAAAAATTCACCGCATTGAAAGAAAGATCATCATTTTGCCTACCAGAGTATTAAACATATTCATATATGTGAATCCAGGATCCCATTGAAGAAACATTTAAGGTGGTGACCCATTCATCGGTAGAGGAAGGTTAAATTGAAATTCTGCTGTGTTATTGTGGATTGTGTAAGGAGAGAGTGCAATGAGGAATAGAATATGTGAACGGTTCGGGAGGAAAAAGGGTTATGTTACAATGAAATGGGTAGGAGCAGGAATTAATTTGGATGTGTGGAAAGGGTAATTATCTAAACAAGGACTAGGCTAATGTTTTGGGAGGCAGGGACGATGTTGTTTAATGAAACTTTCAAGGGGAGGAGAATGCAGTGGAATAGCGAGGGTGGAAAGGGATGTATTTTTGGCTGAAGAGTGGTAATCATTTATGCGGAGAGAGAGACAGTGAAGTTGTGCCTTCTCCGATGTGTAAGCCGAGACAAAGGCAACAAATGAAGATGTAGATAACATTTTTGGAGAGACATTTGGTGTGAGAGCGGAGTGAACTTGTGACGTGAGGGTGAGTGCGTTGGAAGTAAGGAAGGGAGCGGAACGGATGAGAGAGCCTCGCGTATTGCAGGAGCGGTTACGAAGCCATGTTGGATGGGTTGGAAGTGACAAGAGGAACTGAAAACGGGTTGGTGGATTTTTAGTGATTTTTTTAGGTAAGCGGGACCTTTGAATAATAAAGAGGGGAGGTAGTAGAAGTAGAGAGCAGGCGGATTTACTATTTTTTTAAAGTTTTGAATTTAAATTTGTTGTATAAGTTTTAATTTATGCGTTCCACGAAAGTTGGTGATACATAGATTGATTGCATAGGGTGTTCTTTTGGCGCAGGGAGAGTAGTCGGTGGAAATAGGCAGAATTTTATTTTTAATAGGTGTCCCAGATATTTACATTTCAGTTGTGTGGATTCTGTATTGCCACGGTGTTTATTTTAAGTGGATGTTTTGTTACAAATACGAGCCCCAAAATGGATAGTGAACTAGATCGTTTGGTGTGGAAGGGATAGTCACTATTGTAATGCAAATATTGCTGGTGAGTTGTCGATTTTATGTGTACCGATGTAAAGAATGAGCCACGCATCCTCATACAAACTCGTCCTCGAGTTTATATGGCGCAACGTATATTGTTGATGGAAATGGAAAGGGTAATGGTGTATTCGCTGGCGGAAGAGGAGCAGGCGTTAAAAGTAATGCCGTATATTATACGAGGGTAGGCTGAAAACTAATGCACACAATATTCTCGACCACAAAAAAATGACCTTCAGTAACATTCTGATGGCATGTGGAAATAACATTCATCCTTTACACGTATACGCAGGTTTGAGGTCGTTACATTCATCCAATATATTTTGAGAAGCGGAAGTATGGAGACGTGTTCTAGTGCTCTGTCAACGCGAGTTTTCTCGAATCCAGGACTTGACAGCTGCCTTCAACTCATCGGTTGAGGTGTAATGATTACCCTTGAGGTGTATTTTGAGTTGAGGAAAAAAAATCGCAAGGCGCAAGATCGGGGGAATAAGAAGAGTGTGGAACCGATTCAAAACGGCGTGATACCCATCGTGCATCGATTTTACGGTATCTCAATTGTTCATTAGTGAAGCCTACACGTTCCTTGGGTTTTCTAATATGGTTTGCGATACGCTTTTGAGTGATTCACTCTCATTGAGTTTGCAATGCTTATCGTCTGTGGCAGTGATCAGACGTCCGCTGCCTGTCTCATCAACAATTTTCCAGGCTCACAACCACGAAATGTTACTCCCCATCGAATAACAGTAGACTTATCAACATCATCGTCTTCATAGACAGCCTTTAAACGACGATGAATCTCAAAAGTAGTCACTTTTTAAGTCACGCTGTTTAACTCGCGTTGACATAGCATTAGAACTCGTCTCCATATTTCCAGTTCTCAAAATATACTGGATAAATGTAACGACCTCAAACCTACACATACGTGTTCAGGTGGAATGTTACTTTCACTTGCCACGAGGAGTTCTTCTGAAGGTCCTCTTGCTTGTTGTCTACAAGCATGTGTGCATTAGTTTTCTGCCGACCCTCATACGCATTTTTCGAAGCGAAAGTGGCCTTTGATGTTCATATGGAAGAAAAAAACTGTGAAGCGGAAGAAATGGCAGCATTTACGTACATCTTAGGCAATTGCTGGGTGAGGAATTTGGTGAAGCATAGCAGCGGGGAACGAGTAGAAATCTGGTGAATTTTCAGTTATTACTCGTCGAAAATTTCACGATTGAGGGGTAAATGGTATTAACTGAAGTAATGTCAGGGTTTTCAGAATTTGTTTGTTTTTGGGGACGAATGTGATAATACATTAATTCGAAGGTGTTTGGCTAAGGACATTGCAAGTAAGTTCGAGTGGTAATATACGTAATGTACAAGTAATATAATATAGAGGGTGCGTTCCAAAAGTAACGTAATTAAATTTCCCACACCGCTCCAATTGCATAGAGTGGAATCAAACTACTAAAGATAGGTGGGAGAAGCGCTAAGCTTTGCCATATAATCAATTTCAGTGCTGTTCAAGCTGTTGAAGTAGCAGGACGTCAGTTATTGTAAACCTCTGCGCGCCGACCGGGGCAAGAAAGACCAACCGAGCGGAAATTTCAAGTGAATTTTTGCAACGTTTTGCAAATGAAACTGATTATTTGGATAACGTCTTCACTGGTGATGAAACCTGGGTTTTTTAATGCGACCCAGAAACAAAACGACAAAGCTCTGAGTGGCACACCGACCAGTCCTCCAAAACCAAAACGGCAAAAATGAGCAAATCAAAAGTGAAAATAATGCATATTGTGTTTTTCGACAGTTAAGGAGTGGTTCATAAGGAGTTTCTTCCTCAAGAATGGGCAGTATATGAATAAAAATATGACGCAGCGATTTGAGAATCTTCTTTTGTTGGAAATTCCAGACTGGATGATAAATTCGTTTGTAGATATTG
The DNA here is from genome assembly GCA_037158775.1 of Hetaerina titia. Classification (NCBI taxonomy): domain Eukaryota; kingdom Metazoa; phylum Arthropoda; class Insecta; order Odonata; family Calopterygidae; genus Hetaerina; species Hetaerina titia. Next base: position 81,211,112 of record CM073778.1, read on the forward strand.
AGGAAGTGAGTATTAGAGTAAGAATTGAATGGACAACAAAATGACGTTGAATTGAAACGAAAGTTTAAGATAAATTATCAAGAGTTTTGGTTGCGAAGGAGCTTTCCGATCGTTATCCTGCATTGTCGTTGGTGGTTAAAAACACCTCGCATTTCCGACTTCATATTTGGTGGAACGTGGTTTTAGTGCAGTCATTCAGCATATTTCCAAGCACAGGAACAGAGTTCAGGTTTGTGAATGCGGTGATTTAAGACTCCTGCGAAGTATCGATAAACCGGACGTTGGAAATCTGCTATTAGGTCATCAAGCCTATCCAACCAATGAAAATTTTATTTGATGGAAATATGTTATTAAAATAGGCAAAGGAATCTCCTGAAATGACTTCTAAACCATGGAAAACTATGATAAATAATCACTTAATTGTTTAAGTAATTTTAACAAAACATGGTGGGATATTCTATTTCTACAAATGGGAAATGTTTACGTTAAATAGTTGCTTATTTTAAGTAAAAAATAGCATATAAGCTTCTAAGAAAAGCTCTTTTAAAAGTATATGTTTTTCAATGCAACAATTTCAGAGTTTGAAAATCATTCGTAAGGCGAATGATTTTTACACCCTGAAATTGTTGCATTAAAATGGATGTTAGCGGATGACTCCGTTAAAAGTTACTGTTTGCGGCATCTCTCGCAGTTTCTTGAAATTAGTATGTGTTTCGATAGTTTATTTATAGGAAAAAAATATATTTTCACCTAAATTCCTTTTATTATGCATTAACTCTTTTGCATAAATGTGATAAGAAAAGTATGAACTTAGTGGATTCTAAATAAACATTTGACTTGTCATTGCTTTTATTTTAATTATTTTAATGTTCCTCATTTGATTATTAATTTTATGCTTTTGATTGTTATTTTAAAGATGTCGATTGGGGGGGGAGGTATAAGTATATGGACCCAAGGTGACGGTGGCTCGATAAAATTCGGGAAACACTGATTTAGAAGTAGAATTGTTAGTAAAAGTAGCTTTCTCAAGAAGGAAGTAATTGTTGACAGGGACATCAAGTAAGTGTGTTCAAAAGCGGCTCGTCGAAACTTTGATATGGAGTTTAGTATTTTACGGCACGAGAATGATGGTCGGTGAAGCAAGATGGTTGGTGTAGATAGAAGGATTTTCAAATATGTATTTGTTTGAAGATGGATGAGGCAAAATTGACAGAAAGGAAAACAAACATGGAACTGTTAGTCACGATGGGAAAAAGAGGCTGCTATCAGAAGAGATACATAGGGGCAGGGGAGATGGATAAAGAGAGTTTTTATTTCCGGCAAAAGTTGAAGACTAGGGCTACAGAATAGTGAAGATATAGTAAAAATAAGAAAGATTGATGCAGAGTTTTATATTTTTCGATGGGATTTTGGAAATAGTGTAGAGAGTAGAACGTTAGGAACACGAGGAAGATGAATAGGAATGTTGAACAGAGGGAGGGGAGGAAGGAAATATGTGGATTTTTAAGAGGAGCTAGATATTAGGTTATTTATTTTAGGTTGGGAAAAGAATATTTCGTTGTACTGTTGTGTTATCAATTTCAACCATTACCTACCTTTAAACTGTATATTAATGGCCTTTACCAGTAGAAAGCATCCATCAAACTATTATTTTTGAAGAAACTTTCGAAGCATTGGAAGTTATTTATCAACCTTATTTCAAGCAAAAAGGTTTCTTACGGAATACTGAACTTGTTACGTTTCGTGTCTATTTACTCATTCGAGGAGGTAGAAAAGGTTATCTCATGGAAGTGTCATGGAGCTTGAAATTCGAGTCGGTATTTATTCGATTACCGCGTCACTGGCTACACTTCGTTAGCTGTAACCGGAGGGAGTGTAGATGGCATTAGCGAGTTCACTTTTATGACATCCACTCCCGAGATTTAAATTGCCTTTGAGAATCTGAAGCATGGTGAGTAAGGAAGAGGAAAGAATAAAGGGGGTCCCTTGTGGCGGTGGGAGGAGGTAAGAGATGCTTGCCGAGGACGGTGGTTTTAAGTCACAACCCTAACTCAAGGCGGTCTGTGCCGGTTTATTTTGTCCTCCTGAGCTCACCGAAAGAGAAATGGTGCACTTGAGCGTTAAGAAATGGAATTTCTCTTTCAAAGGGTTCTCAAAATAACTTTCACTTTCTCTTGACGAAGACGGAGCGAGAGAGAGAAGATAGCTCGAAACATGGTGCGGTATACCTTATTACCGTATTTTCACATAAGAGGGCGGGAGAATCGACTGACACCAGTATTAAATACAACAAACTGCTCTTTTATACAGAGAAGAGTCCACTGGAAATGGGCCTCGCGGAAAATTCATTCATTCCTCATTCGCAAACTGACACAGTTCAAGTAATTTCTTGATATACTGATCAAATGATAACAGAAGTGTTCTGAATATAAATTGCAAATAATTGATTCTCGGGATATTTTGCGGCATTAATGGGATTTGGATGTGTTAGGGTGACTGCGAAAGCTCTAAAGCCTTCCAGTGTTTTTATTATTATTTTTATTTCCATAAATGCCGTGAAAGATCACCCCTCAGTCCATTTGTTCTAGCCTTATCAACAATATTGTTCCTGGAATTTTTTCAACGCATGGTACTATTGTCGTCTTATTTCCAGCATGTGTAGAGCTAAAGTACCAATTAGTGTAAATATGTTTTGCCTCACACACGTATGCTCCAAATGCTTTCACTAAATTCCAATTCAAAATATCTTATATTTTCCTTCCCTTGCTGAGTTTATCTTAGATTATGCCTTAAATTATATTACTCCCTTCCACATACTATTAATATCTTGCAATATCTTTCTCCACCAATGCTTCCTTCTAACTTTGTCAAGTTTCATCTCATCATACAGTTTAAAGCAAATTAATAGCGGATCGTTGGACTACAGGTTCAGTGCAATGAGCCGCTAATAAAGAACAAGCAAAGACATTAATCCACTATTGAAGAAGCAAGAATACAGAAATCAATAAGGCAATAATGTCTTTCTTCATATTTCATGTGTAGCATTTTGAATCGAGGGAATAAATACATAAAATTAAAGTCAACGCTGAATGGATTCGTATCTAGAGAGAAAAAAATAGGCGATTGAGTTTGTCAATCGATAAACCTGTTAACTCAAAGTGAGGAAAGAATATAAAAGGGTACAGTTTTTAAACTGAAAATGTGAAAAAGAAGCAGACAATATGCACTGTGGCAAAAATACACAAAATAAAACTCTAGTAAAAATTAATGCCTTTTTTATTTTGGAAAACGATTCCCAGATGGTAGAAAATACAGCGAAATATGGTGTTACAGAGTAATTGAGAAAACTAGCAAATCACGAAACGTTTGAATTAATGCAGGGAGTGGGTGAAAGATTTTATCCAAGAAGTTGGAGGCGCTTAGGGAGATAATTAGAAAGCGAAGGGGATTACAGATAGTTGGAGGTTCCTTGCCAAAAATTCATCTGGGAACAAAAGTGGGCGGAAGAATTTTGGACGGTTCCCGATGTTTTAAGTGTAATAGCTAATGAATATCGCGGAAATTAGTTGCTGTTAAGAGGAAAGGTGACGGAAAGCTAAGGTTATTTGCATCGTTAGAGATAGGTGGGTAATTTGGTAGGGGGAGGACGGTAAGGGAATGGAAGAAGGGTGGAAAAAAGCCAAGCGTAGGCATTAGGTGAAAGGCGCCAAGGGGTCCGCCGTTTAACGCCCTATCCGACGGGCGGTGTATTCCACATGAAGAGCTCCCAAGCAGGAGCCGGCATGACATTGAGAAATTCTCTCAACTCCGGGTTTCGAACCCGGAGGCCGGAAGTCAGTGCATTAGCCATCTCGCCTATCGCGAATCCTATCCGCCAAGCAAATCCAACTGGCAAAGTGAAGAAATGTGGTGCTCTATGATGATAGAAGCGGGCTAAGAGCCACGGCAAACATTAATGATACTCAATAAAAATACAAAAATCCTTTCGTAAATTTACCTGCCATCAACAAAACAGGGCTCCGTAATTCCGATTAATTTATTTACTCTACTCCATTTGGCTTCTTCCCCAGTTGTTGATAATGGCATACTATCAGCCATAACACATGATTTTTACAGATAAGGTAGGCCTCGATAATCTGAAGTTATTAATAAAAAATTAGCACGTTTTTCGAAAAGGTAGATTCCGCGAGACATCACTTTGTTTTTTATTTGATGCGCTTTTTGTTCATGATATTCTTACTTCAGGAGAGAGCAATCTTCCAGTGGACGCGATTTTTCAAGATTAAAAAAAAACCTTCGACAAAGAATAGTGATAGATGGAGTCAGCTCAAATGCAGTAGAACTTACGTAAGGTGTTCCCCAGGGAAGCGTTATTGGACCTCTTTTATTCATACTTTACATTAATTATATTGACTCCTTAGTCACTATCGAGATACGTTTATTTGCCGACGATGCAGTGGTTTACCGTGATATCCGTTATCCTGAGGATACAGTAGCTTTGTCAGATGACCTTAGTACTATACAACGCTAGTTCGACACTTGGCAATTAGAACTAAACTTAAAAAATTGCGTGGTCATAAATTATTGGAGAAAGAGCAATTCCCATCCGAATGTCCACTGTAATGGGAACACCCAAATGGAATGTATAGACTCAATTAATACCTAGGAGTTACCCTCACTCAAGATTTCTCCTGAGTGAATCATATACCATACCATATATATGTGGACATAATGACAAAATATGATGATTTATTAGAAGAATATTTTGTAAGTGTGATGAAAAGGTCAAAGAGAAATGTTATTTGTCGTTGGTAAGGCCTCATTTAGAACATGTTGCAAGTATATAGGATCCTCACGAAGTTGAAATAATTGCCGAATTGGATGGCGTGCAGCGTAGAGGAGCTAGATTTGTAAAACGTTGTTATGATAAACTTTGTAGCGTATCCAAAATATTGGAACCGCTGAGTGTGGCTGCTCTGAAAGAACTAATTTCCACTAAGAAACTGCGTGATGGTTCGCTACACTGCTTATTTAAACTGTTAACAACATGCAGAGTGAACATCTACTTCGGATGGGAATACTCCATGCATGTAAATCCCCGTACCTAAAGAGGTACACCACTCCTTGAGTGGGAAGTCATAAGTCATTGCGCCTTATTTCTGTGGAAGTCGAGTAAATAGAAGCGGTATCACATCACGTAAAGAACTACCTCAAACTGACTAAACGGTGAGGTGGTAAACAGTTCCTTCGTCATCCGGACATCAACCCTCAACAAATTACCACATGAGGGGCTCATTGGCTTAGGCTCCCTTCCAGTCCGTCCTTTCATCTCTGCTTCCATACGTTATTTTCAATACCGCTCTTACCACATCGCTACCACTTGTGAGGACAAGTCAACCTGCTCGCTCATTGGGAAGGGTAGGCAAGAGGATGAAAAGTGCGAAACCGAGCCATTTTGCGCAACTTGCGGGGAGACATCCCGTGATCGAGTACGAGAGAGTACTCTCGTTATTGCCTCGTTTGTGGAGGATAGGTCCTGGAGATGAAGACACTCGGCAAGATCATCTACCTAAGAGCAAGAATCTTCAAGCAACCGCCAGGGTGTGTGGCAGGGGGTGAATACACACCAGAATAATTTTACCCGAATATGATCCTAACGCGATCGAACAGTTTTTACGATCCCCTATCGGTTGTGGAAAAAAATGACATCTTACTATATATCTTTCTGTTCTACACTTAATCTCTTCAATTTTATTAGTATGATGTCTCCTACCGTAGTACGATTGGTTAAAATAAGATATACCAGCAACTGATAGCTGTTTTTTGGAGAATCATTGCTTCAGTCACGTCTCCTCCAATCCAAATGCGTACTATTTCAGCGAAGACACAGAATTTTGATTGCATTACAATCCTCAGTTACGGAGGTCCTCGTACGGATATCATGGAATACAACAAGGCGTGCATAAAGAATAGTGGGAGCCCTAAAAGACTGTGGAACTCCAGAAGTTACGTCTCCTTCTAATAAACTAATCCAATTCATGACTAAATTCGTTTATGGTGAGATTATCTCTAGATCAAGGAAGGGCGTTCCTTCCTTAAAAATTACCATGGCTTTGTTTGAGCTGAATACTTGGCGGAGTTCCTTTAATACTGAGTTTAACTTTTGGTTACCTCGGAAAAATGTTTAGTGTAAGTTGAGATTATTATTGGTTCAGTTCTAATTGCGATATGCAACGAGGTTATCCAATGTTCACTCCCCTCTGCATATCATTTCCCCTTTCCCAATCACAACATTTCCTGCGTTTCTCATTCCGTCAGTAACTTCTTTCGCCCGGATGATATTGGCTTTGTTGGGCGATCGCTATCATAATAATTAAATGCATTTGGAAAGAAATTGTGAATTTCTCAAATAAGCCCAGCTTATTTCTATGATTCTTTTCCCCTGAAATCATTTTCTTGCACGAGCATGATAGCAGCATGATTAGCTCGACGAAAGGCATTCCTTTTTCATGGCTCCGTAACCAAGGCATTTTGAGAAAATCGTCCTAGGGCGAAAAATATGAACCCCCTGCCACACTCTCAATTTATTTCTCAAACTTTGCGATTCACCCTCCGTAATTCGTTTATCTTTCTTGGTGAAAACGGGCAGACTACATATGTGCTCAAAATTCATGGAACTTCCTCCTAGATTTGAACAAGGGAAATATTCTCGTGCGTTTTTAATGCCCACATTTTGAAGGTTTCTTGATTCCAGGAAGGGCTTGCTATCAGCAAAGCCTCATTCCCAACTATTTCCCCATTTGTTTTAGTCCGTGCATGTCTCGAGGTGGTCATTGGTTGGTCTCGGCGTGCGTGTCTGTATTTCAACCCTCGGATGAATCATTCGTCCGATTGCCTAGTTTGACGCGGATAGGGGTAAATGATGGGAGCATAGCGGGAAGTATTTTTTTTCCTTTCCGCCAAAACATGAGAGGGGTTACCCCCTTACGTGATTCACTCTTCTTCTGATCTCACTCCTACCAATCTCGATTCCGGAAGAGGTAAAAAAGAACGGGAAATGCCCTTTCCATGTCTCGGAGGAAGAGAGAGAGAACTCACATCGGGACGTGATTTGTGGCGGGGAATGCCGTCCAGGGCCTCGCGGCCAAGAAAGCGTTGTTCCCAAAGAATTCATTCTTTACCCTCCTTCTTTTCTCTTCACTTCATTCTAGGAATTTCCTGGCTTTATCTAACCACCCTGATGTGTTTTTTCTGTCGAGGTCCAAACTTACCCAAAATATTTACTTAACCTTTTAGGGTGAACTTTATTGTGTCTAACCGATAAAATATTTCGACCTCATCACTTAAGTCATGGAGTACACGAACGCTGTTTTGACGGGGATAAAGAAGGGCGCTGTCGAATATAGGGGGAGGAGAGTTCCAATCGGTAGTGCAACACTGTTAATTTTCTTCGGGAAAACCACTGGTCAATATTACCTTCTGGGAGATCTTAAGTCATATACTGACGGAGCGCAATGAGCACCTGAAAGGAGTCAACAATACTGAATAATTGAAAAACTCCAATAGCCGTAAAGAGTTTACCTTTCAAAACAGGGTACAATTGAAAGTAGTTGGCAAACGCCACATGTCAAAAGATAGGGTAAAGTCTAAATACAGAACTGGAAAGAAAGGTGAATACGAATACGCGTATTTCGGCCACAAAGTAGCCCTCTTCAGCGTTGTGGCAAGGCGCGTTGTCGTGATGGAGTTTCCCGGTAGCGGATATGTCTTCTCTCGTCCTGATGACCCTTTTTCGATGTCTTTCCGGCACACCCAAGTAGTAGGTAGCATCAACTGTCTGCCCTTGAGGAACAAACTCCTTATGGACGACTCCTTTACTGTCGAAAAAGACATTGTTATCGGCGTTGCTGTTTGACGGCCGCCCAGAGCGTTTTCCTCGTGAACATCTTCCCGGCCCTCTTATGGGCCGTTAACCGCCTCAAAACTTGTGAACAGGACATAGTAGAGTTTCCGTAATCCTCACAAATCATTTTGTTAGTTTCCTCAAGAGATGTTTTTATTTTAGCACAAAACTTAGTAATCGCATAGCGTTGCTCGATTGTCGATTCCATTTTTTCGTGGCACAGTCGGCGCACATAGGTTTAGAATAACTGACGTCCTGCCGCTTCCAGTTTGGAGAGCACTGAGACTGGTTTTGCGGTAAAGCTTAGCGTCTCTCCCACCTAGTCCGAGTGGTTTAATCCCACTTTGAGCAATAGGTCGGCTTGGGAAATTCAATGTAATTACTTTTGGAACGCTCCCAGTATCAAGATAATCAACAGGTATGACGTCCATTGAGCATGATCATCATCAATTCTGGAGCTCTCAGTGGTCCATCAGCAGAGTGTCGAGGGTGAAGTTGAGCGGCATAGATGCCGTCCACCGGTAGACTCCTTCCCAATTGAAACAATACACTTCTCAAACATCTACATAATACCCCACAAGCCGCCGCGGGGGCGAGTGGCGGGGGGTGTTAGGTCACCACCTGAGAATAAAAGCACATGCAAAGCCAGCAAAACCATTTTACCTCTACACAAATATTAGTTTTTTCTTGCACTCGACAAACCTTAATCACGCAAAAGAAAGTACTTTTCTGCAACAATATTCAATAAAATATTACGCAAATTTAAATCATGCTGTAGAACTGTTAAAAAGGTGGGTCTATGAAATAAAAAGGATAACATGCAGGATATCGACAAATATATACACTACCAATTCGGATGATATCCTACGCAAATGCTGTCAAATCTATCATGATTTTTAATGTTTCGAGGAAAAAACGTTATTTGAAATCTTCCTTCTACAATATATCTCCATGATTTTACGTTGGTGATCTGATCTACCATAATAACTGGGGGCCTGTCATATGTTTTTAAAATCCTCATATATGTAACCTGCTTCAAATTTACGCAGTAAATTTGACATGTATTTAAGCCTACGGTCAACTGATGGTTCCATCCTAATTCTTCCGTATTAAATTCTATTAGTGTCCTATCACTGCTACCTTGTTCATAACAACATTCGTTGTGACGTTCGCCATTCAACACAACGCTGATATTCTTCCCAACTTAATGGCAAAAAACTGACAGTTGACGGTAGGCGCACTTATTTCAAATTTTCAACCCCTTTTATCCTTCCATAGACTCTTTTTTTGAGGGATCCCGCTCTCAGAGCTTACGTTAATCATTAACTACACTCCAATTAGACCATCGTTTTTGTGTAATAGGGCCCATTATAACTCGTATCATTCTCCACCCGGCGTGAAAAATGATATCCATGGTGTGGACAATTACCTGTGCATCACAAACAAAGTAAATAACTAGTAAGTGAATTTCCAATGTGATATTCAAGATCGGAGCGCTCAATTAAATTCTTATTATAAACTCATTATGTGCTATTATGTCTAGAGTTAATATTTGTTCTTGTCTTCAGACTTCAAACGTCTCCCACCACTCGTTTCAAATGTTTCCTTTTTCTATGTATATTCTAACTAATTCTCCCCGTCTCTGAACCATATGTCACCACAATCCATGCAAAGATTCTCACGTACGTCTATTTTTTTATGACTCGATTCTTTTTGGCACGTTATTGCACTCTTCCTAAAATACCACGCCTTTACTCTACCAATTCATGTTATTTTAATTCTGAGGTAGGTAAAGATAACTGCTCCTTTAAGTGTTCCATCTTATTGAGCGTATTATTCTTTTGAATATTAGTGCTCTATTCTAGAAAATTATTTTTACTCTAGATTCTCTACATTTTACGTTCTTTTAGCATGGCTCAGAATTACTTAGGCCTTTTTATTTCGTGGGCTGGATGATTCGGAAAGTATTTAATTATAACCTGTGACACAAATAAAAATGAATCCTGTAGCTTCTGTTAAACACATATTAAATAAATTTAAAAGAATTAATTGTAATAGTTAAATCCAAAGCAGAAGGCAAACTTATGAATTTAATTTGTGTATCTCACCAGATTTATTTCACAACTTTGCCACATTATTTTTCTTGGGCTTGCAGGTGATTTTTAAAAATTTTAATGGCTAAGATAAAAAATCGTATAAAGTACACAGTCGATATAATTTTATCAGTACTGTAATTTAATTCCATTGTGAGTGAATACATTGATTGTAATATATTAACTGCTGAATGCTTTGCTCCGCAATTTTACGCTGCACGGAATAACAGAATATTAATTTGAAATGCCATCTAAAATCACTTTCGGAGACTAGCTTTTCGTCTAGATCGATTTCCATTCAATAAAGAAATAAACTACAAATACGTAAATATGCACAGTGATCCCCATCAACTTTAAGGACAACTTTCACTCGCACGCCAATTAAAGATTCATGCTTCGCCCAATCCAATGACTTGGTCACAGCTTGAAGGATTCGATCCGATATTGACCTCTATTTGCCCCGCCTCTGCGTTACGTGCAGGGCGCTGGAGGAAGCGAAGGGTTGGTGGGTGGGGAAGACGTACAACTGGGGTGGCGCAGGCAGACTAGGCGAATGGAGGAACTACGGGGCGCACATGCATCTGATCTCCCTGGAGAAGAGGGGGGGCATCGGACCGGAAGGCCATTAGCGAAGCCGGGTGAAAATTTGTGTAGGAGCGGGGATGGGGGATAAGGAGACGGGTCTCCTGGGAGGGACGCCACCCAAATGCAGAGACGACCCACGGTCGTGGAGTTGGCGAGAAACAAAGGAACCCTCTTAAAAGTGAGCGTTGAGAGAAGTGTCAGAAACCGCCGGTGGATATTGGCAATCACCAAAGACGAATGTCCGAAATATTAAATGAAACCCGGGCGTGGATCATTGAATGTTAAATGTTCACCACAAATATGTCTTCTTGTGGTGAATAAAACTAAATATAAAATTTAAAGCCTGATTTTTGAACGTAAATTTATTTCTTCCAAATGATATCAAAATACACAGAATTTGGTGTAAGAAACAGTGAAATATTTTGCGTTGTATTTTGAGACCGGCGATAGAGAAAAGAAAGAAAATATAATTAAGATTATCTGAAAGTCACAGAGGAAGTAGCCTGCTACATGAAAGTGTTTTCTTATTCTCCAGTCTGGACGGAAAACGAAGGACGTTAGAATGAGAAGGAAAAGGGATTGAACATTTTGGAGCAGGTGTACTTTGTTTAAATAGGTAAACAATGATGGATTATTGAATTTTTCAGTGCATTAAGAAAACATTTTGATTGAAAAAATATTTCGGTATAAATCAGATTCAAACATTTACCTACCATTGTAAAAAGCCATGATACTCGTGAATAGCGTGAAAAATATGTTAACATCTTATTATTGAGCAACTGAATCAGTTGTGGGATTAAGAACGCAAATTTGATTTCATATGGGGTTAAAACATCTACATCTATATATACATAAATACCCTGCGAGCCACCAAAAAAGATGAGTGGCAGGGGGTGAAACATGTTGAGACTTTTCTGAGGAATTTCAAATAATCCCCAATTTGGCAAAGAAAATATTAGAAACTTCAGAGTAGATGTGGTGTGTGCTCAATTTTGTGTAATGAATGTTTGCAGAAAAGAGTCGAAATCCAAAGCGAGGAATTGTTCGATCATATGTGCGATTTGCAGTTTTAAGTGATTTTTCATGGAGCTGAAATCGTCTAAATCCAACAAATCCAAGATTGTTCTATCTGAGAATTCGTTAGATGATAAAACACATAGATATTTCTTTTAATTGAAAAACTTAAATTCATGGTAAACTGTGATTAATTTGTTTAATAAAACACGTAGAAAGCTGGAATTACAGAGAAATATTTTAACTGCGGGAAGCAATGGTATTTATTGAGTTCTTGCCCTTTCCTCGAACCGACTTTTTCTCGTCCTTTTTATCTCTCTCTCTCTCCCTCTCCATTAATATCCACTGCCGCACATCGCACTGCGTGCCATTGTAAGGAATCAGATTTGCCGTTTTGGACCGAGGTCACGCAGATATTCATCCTCCCTTCCTTGTAGCTCAAGGACATGCGGAAGGGAGAACTCGGCGAGAATTTCGATTTGCCGTTGACCAGTTATGAGCCCAATTCCTCTCATCTCGGCGAAAACGGAGTGCTCTACTCTGGTATCCCAAGTGGAGAATTGCATTTAATCTGAAATCCAAAGAATCATTTAATAATATTGCCCTATTCTTCCCAACAAGATTCTCAATCGGACAAATATACAGGGTTCTTCCGGAAAATAAGTATACTGAGTTCAGGAAAAAAAAATTATTACACTTTTACATATCTTAAGCTAATATTCTTCAAAATAGGACCCTTGTGAGTCGATACACTTGTTCCATCGGCGTTCCCATTCCTGGAACGCTCCCGCGAAGGCATCATCGGGAACCTCTCGAAGACACGTCGTCACGGCCTCTTTGACGGCGTCCAAAGTCCCGTATCGCGTTCCTTTCAAACTCCTCTTTATCTTCGGGAACAGAAAGAAGTCCGGTGGTGCCAAGTCCGGGCTGTAGGGCGTGTGCGGCAGCGTGTCCACGCCGTGCTTGGCCAAGAAGTCCGACACGACAAGCGCGGTGTGAGACGGCGCATTGCCGTGATGCAGCCGCCAGATGTTTTTGATCGCTGGCCGGACGCGGGCGACTCGTTTTCGAAGCCTGTCGAGCACTTGGACGTAAAATGCAGCATTTACAGTACGTCGTTCAGGTACGAATTCTCGACGACTCCTCTTTTGTCAAAAAAGACAATGAGCATCATAAACTTATTTTCCGGACGAACCCTGTATGTAGACGCCAAACGATAATGTTTCCTACTTTCAAGCATCACATTTTATTTTGTTTTCCTTTGAATGGAAATGTACGGCAAGAGTGGAATATAAGGATTTTGAAGTCTGGCATTACTCTTAGCTAAACATGCTTGTGAATTTTCGGGCATGGTTTACGCTAGAGACGTCCCTCTGCTTTATTAGCATTAAGAAGTATAAAACTTCTTAATAAGTCCCATTGCTTTAATAATGTGTAAGGGAAATATCAAGTTTCGTTTTTTGTTCTTCTTTAAATATCTTCGTTGGAAAATGGATTCAGTTCTAATAAAAGAAATATAGCTTTATTCGGGCAAGATTAAGACTGTGGCAGTCCCTTCTTCCATATAACCCACCATCAAATGATTTTAATGATAATATAATTATGTTTGAGCGCTAAATAATATAAAAAAGAACTAGATAAGGATAATCAATTTTCAATAAATACGCACGAGTACAAAGAGTAGAAATATATACAAAATTGTGGGAAAAATGTAAGGAATAAGGATTTTATTCTTGACGAAAAAACCCACACATTAACGGATGGGTGAAACATTTTTGAAAACCTACATATAAATAATGCTAATATCGTAATTTACTAAATAAAAAAACTAATAAAAATGAATCAATGCATGAAAAATAAGAGAAAAAACTAAATTAGATCTAATATACACATATAAATGTAGGTAATACTTAACTAAAATAAAATTACCGATTAATTATAAAGATGTAAGAAATATTAAAGAAGAGATATTACATTATTCCCGTGGACCTTACATCAAGAATATCACTATACAACCTAATCTATAGAAGGTATAAAACCTAGTTAAACTAAAAGAGAAAGAATTACATTCTTTAGCTGTTTCTAAGGTTAATATGTAATATTTTAAAGTCAAAATAATAAAATGACCTAACTGTGTAAATTTGAAAATCCTTTTTCAACTTTGGCCACAAAAACTTGTCTAGCATTTCGGGCTAAAATAAAGGTCTTCTGTACAACCTAGCTGCAATATGTAAATTATGGAAATGCTCCCTCAAAACATGATTAAAAAACAAACATAGGGTTCTTTATGGTCCGGGGAGGCACACACGGTATGTCTGCTTTTAGCCAGCAGGAACCACTCAATTTCAGCACTTTCTGTGTTTCTCCGTAGCGTGAGATGGGTCGAACTTGAAACGGGGGCCCACCTTGCGTGACCGTCGAATTTATTATTGAGATCGGGATTTTTCTTCTTGAAAGATCTCTGCACCACGACATGAAGGGAATTAAAGGGTTTATATGGTAACAATAAGGGATAATAAGTAAATTACAAAAAAATATTTGTTTAACGATAATGTTTTTTTGTACATGGAACTAGGAGCGGAAAATAGAATAGTCCAGGAGTAGTGCGTTGGACTACCAATTGTAGGCCTCAGGTTTGATTTGGGCATTAGAACTTTCTTGAAAACCATAGCTCAGGGAAGGGATCTGGTCCCCGTACCCTGATGAGTTAATTTCACACGCCGTCGGGCTTAGTATTACGTAAACCATCTGCCATCACCTACCAAACCGTCCTCCGGGGTGATAACTGAGGAAATATATGTGTGCTTAGCATCACCTTTTCTTTTCTTCTTATGCCTATATATGCGTATATATGTATATACGTGCATATATATACACGTTGTATATACAAAATGTGTGTGTTTATATGTAGGTATGTATATAAATATATATGTATATATTCCTTTCCTATTTCCTATATTTTCTTGTATCTATTTCCATACATATAATATAGTTTAAATGGATTTAGCACTAGTAGACCAAGATAAAAACACAGAAACACATATTTCAGAGAAACTCACTGGGTATCGAATTTTCTGTGGTTTAACCACCTTTCTCAAGAAATTTTATATATGTTTCTGTGTTTTTTGTCTACGACAACTAGTGCTAATTCCATTTACATTATTATTCACGTCCGTGAGACATTCACAAAAGTCTTATATATATATATATATATATATATATATATATATATATATATATATATATATATATATGTATGATTTCTTCGAAGTAACACGGAAGTGTTGAATAAAAAACTTTGGGATGGGAAGACCCGCGGACAAAACATGCCTCCCACCACAACAACCCCTTCAACCACTGTTACAATGTTTCCGTGCTAGCATCCCTTCCCCCTTCCGATAACCCTATAAAATTAAAAACAATGGAATTGGCATTTATATGGCTGTGTAAAGCCTATCAACATCCGGGTCTCAATGTCGTTCACTAAATGGGGGGGTGGGGCTGGGGTGGATGGAGGTGGATTTGTTTCTTGCTAGGTGGGGGGAAAATTTATTCATCCGCATACATTTTTTCATCCTTGTCCTGGGTTTTGACTTGTCAAGCCCTTATGATGACTTGGTGAGTTGATGCCTTGGTCATGGTTGTTGGGAGATCTGTGGATGAATTGTTAGTTTTCTGTGTCGCTTGTTACTATTTCCGCATTCTCCTTATTCCATCTCCGCTCCCCTCTGGCCTCCCTTTCCCCCTCCATAATCTCCTCCTTCACCCCTCTCCCACCACCTGTTCTCCGCTCCGCTTTCTCCCCCTCCATATACCCCTCCTTCACCCCTCCCCCACTACCTGTTTTTCCCCTCTCCCTCGTCCCCTACTCTCTCTGCACCACGTACCCTTTTCCTCAGTCATATCTTATCTTCCGAAGAAGACGGAGCTCGGGTCCGTCGAAATTATCAAGATATTATTGTGAGTGTTCTTTTTATGTGTTCTCGTGCTGTGTGTTACTGTCTAAGTTTTATATATATATATATGTATATATATGTATATATATATATATGTATATATATATATATGTATATATATATGTATATATATATGTATATATATATGTATATCTATGTATATATATGTATATATATATGTGTATGTGTATGTATAATGTATATATATGTGTAAGTTTTTGAGTCGGCGCTTGACAACAAAAAAATAGAAAAACATAAAATAGACGCACATACTCATTTCGAAAATTTCGGTTGCAACCACTTTCTCTTGCGGGAAGTAGGAACTGAGATTTTTGTTGACTAATGCTATCTCGTTCCTTCGTTTGAATTATTATTCACTTCCATTATATATATGTGTATATATATATATATATATGTTCCAGTATAGATAGAAGATATTATAGGGTACAGTACTGATGGCTCCAGTATATTCATTATTGGCAATCTCATTTTAAGAGCTACGCTGCATCAACAGCCATTTCCGGGAACGCCCCTCTTCGCCTAAGCTTCTTACCGGTTTTAAACTCCGTATTTTTGTAATTTTTCGTTCCTCAATCGTGCGAAACGTTTTCATCACGCATCTCGTGTTCTTCACCATTAGCACATTGTTCCAAGGAAGGGTAATAATAAACTCTCCGGTCTCCCCTTTCACTCACGTTCCAGCAATTCGCTTCAACCATATCCTTTGCCATCGCCATTATTTATTCTTCGTCACCATGGGAACGGCTGTCTCCTCCTCCCATCTGATGTTTTATATCGTCCTCTTTTTTTCTCTTCGCCGGCTTAAGACATCTCAATCCCGACGGAAAATTGGTAATGAGAGCGGTTGAATGGAAGAGAATATTTAAACGACGTGAATTTTTTCCGCCACTCAGATGTGGGAGAAACATTCGCTATCATTTTTTAATCGCCAGTCGAATCCAGTCCGTACCACGCCAGTAGCACCTATTCACCTTTTCTTCATAACATTTCCCAGATTATCGGATTTAGCATTCCTTCGTTTATATTCCTTCGCCTTACGATAATTTCTTCCGTGGATGGGAGGCTTTTATGGTAGCTTATTTTTTGGTTCATTCATTGTCTTTTCGTGCTGTTTCATATCATTTGCAGAAAGCAAATGAAATGGCAATTACTGCGTCGTGCTATTAAAAAAATGAAAGCCTAATGAACAATGGTAGCACGGGGGGGGACGCCACAGAAATTGCAAAGTTTAACTCGATGGCGCCATGAAGGCAAGTGGGGTCGATTCGCGCTTCCCATATCACCTAATTCATCCTTTAGATTCCCACGCCTTAAAAATCTCAGAAATATTTTCCGGAATTCTCTCCTACAATAAAAGACAGTCGTGATTTCCCGTAACTTTGAAACTTTTTTCTGACTGCGTAAAAATATTAAAAATTTTCCATGTGATTTATTAAAAATGAAATGTTAGTGTCCCATATCCTCGTACATAATAATCTACCATTTTCCAATTATCTTATTTTTAAATGTCATCTCCGGGGATTAGCCAATGGCTTGCTCAAAAGGCATTTTATTGCAGTGTTATTTCAGGCTCTTTATCTTATTTAAGACCATTAATTTTCATAGCATTTTCTCACATGTAATTAAATACTATTTTTAACTTATCCTTTTTATCTCATTTTTTAACCTAAATGATTGAGATTACCATACATTTTTCTTGAAGGAAATACATATTGCTTCAGTTAAATATATAGCTGTGAGCCTCTTCTTAAATATTTCTGGAACGAGCCTTCTTCTTCCCGTCTTAATTTGGCATAACCCTACTTTTTAATATTACACGAAGAATTTAGAGAAAATATCTTTCCTAAGTTTTGCGTAGCTTTTGTAAGGTGTGGTATCCACCATTTTGTTGAATCCATTTTTTATTTCGGAGTGAAAAATATTTTCTCTCCATTTCCGTACATTAGGGTTAAAAGGAGTCAGCCATTATTGCAAATGGATGCTAAAAGTCTACTGAGTTCATTGACTGATAATTTAGTTAAATTTGTTCTATAAATACTCCATCAGTTCCTCAAAGATAAATTTTATGGAAATAATGGCAAGGGTAATTTGCAAATTCTTCTTACGGGTATTATTTACACATGTGAGGAGAATTCTGCCACGAAATAATCATTTGCTTCGGATAGTGAGCAAGAACAAATGATCGGCAAATAAATTGTTATAGTTCTAAAACAGATCAAGTGTCCCTTGCCTTCTTCGAGTTAAATTTTAATTCAATTATATAATATTTAAGTCACCAACACGAAATAAAGGCTTTTTAGATTGGCTGAAATAAAACTGGCAGTAATTATATAATAAAGAACAAATTAAAATGAATGAAAATCAGAGGACCATTTAGTGCCAGATTAATTACTTAAGTAACAGTTTAAAGAGGTGATAGCTGAAGGCAGCAAGTGAATAGAAGGTATGCAGGGAAGGTAATTGTATAGTACCGGAGTTATGCACATGGTGAGGATACGGTAGAGTAGGGAATACTGGGGTATTGGAAGACGAAATTTTGGCAAGTGCGGGAGGCTATTGTTATCGTATGTCTTAGCCGAAGAGGGAGGCGGATTGAAAAGAGAGGAAGAATGTTGTTGCTGGAGTGGAGAGATCCGTTCATGATGCTGCGTAAGAACTTCATTTTAGACAGTGGACGGTAGTGTAAGAGATTGGATAAAATGAATTTACGGAAGGAGAGAAGGGTTGCGATGACGGGGAATGGCAATAAAGAAAGCAACATGACGGCTGAGAGACAGGAAGTCAACCTAATTGAAGCACAGCATTCCTAAATGGGAGGACATAACGAAAAAATCACCGCTCTAAGAGAAAGAGGATCCTCTTTAGCGATGTGTGTGTTAATTAGGTCAATTACAGACATCATCTTGCGAAAAATATTGTTGGTGTGCCTGTGGGAGTTAAGTTTCTCATTAAACCTATGCCTAAATAAAAATGTGACCTGAAAAATGGGATGGGGTTTTTGAGAAGGTGTGCGAACGTGTAAATGGTTTGTATTTCGATAAAAAAGTCATATTGGCTGATTTTTAAGGGTGAATAAATGTAGAAAAACATGCGTTCGCGGAAGTGGGAGTCGATTGAAAGTAAATGCCATTCAAAGAGTCTATCAACCTCCTAGAAAATTAAATATAGAAAATTCAGTGATTATCATAAACCGAAATATTCATCGTATGTGTCAGGGTGGAACTCCTAAGGCTGTTTTCTTCCGATAATCCAGGGAACCTGTAGTAAAACATACCCTCTATCTTTATCCCACTCTCCTGAAAAGAAGGACGGTGTACCCACGCCGTGAGACGAAAGGAAAAGTTAACTCCCATGTGTGTGTAGACATATTGAAACGTTGGTTCCTCTTGGAATAAGAGATATCCAGATCTCCTGAATTTAATGTGACCATGGCTCTTGTTGAAAACTTCCCCATCCCACTCGAACAATCATTCATTTAATCCCTATTAATAATATTTCAAGTTTGAAGGAATTTATTCAAAGAATGTTTTTGTCTGTCATTTCATTCTTTTAGTGTTTCATATTTCGTGACATATATTCCGATATTTATTGATTATTGGAAAAATTTATTGTATGCCTTATTCCTATATCATTTAAGATTCTCTTTTCAAATAATTCTTTCAGATTATCGTAATATGATGCGCAATGAGTAATAATAATGGAGTAAGACAGGATACTACCAAACAAAAATATTAGAGTACACTATTTTTTTAACCGCAGCCATTGCCATAATTATTTAGGTAATATTCCCGTTTTGATGGGACTTTATTTCCTTGATTTAGTTTAGACGATATGGTTGTGATAGTGTCAAGAAAGTAGTCTACACTATCATGTTTTTGCAAATATTATAACTGTCGTAAACCACGTACACGGTTAATTTCATGATAAAGTACTTGCTATAATTGAATAAGTAAATAAATAACGAATTACCAACTTCATAAGGATAGAGGTAATAGCCACCTTTAATATGATAAAACTGTTAATTCACAATTAAATTACGAATTTTATCTGATTTTAACCATTTAGTGTCACAACTGGAAATAAAAAAATTGTAGGTATCTTATTGAAGCTTAAAGGGATTCAAAATACATTTAATAGGGATATTAATTCCAGCAATAATGTTCAATTCAAGTTTAAAAATATAAATTATATATATTTCGCCTATTTACTTAGATTTATTGAGGATTTTATATCTAAAATAAAAGGAAAGAAATCTCACTCCTTTTTCATGAACTCGGGAAGGTATCCACTGGATAAAATTTTCATGAACCTTCCAATAATGCAAACAAAGAAACTCAGCTGCACAAGTGGAACACGTGTAGCTGGGTAGGAAAAGGAGTTGAACTATCTACAGCGACGGGATAAGGAACTGAGAATAATGAATGGGGAAGAGTTGAAACGAATTATTTACGATCGATGGCTTTTTTTATTCTCTCGGAAGAATATTAAAGGTAAAGTTCCAGTACCTGGAACCATTCCTTTAATTTCCTTTAAAAAATGAGTACTAGATGTGAAAAAAAGCGAATTTCAAAGTTTTTCTAGCAAACTCCGGGAGGTAAAAAATGAGTAGATAATCAATTTAAAAAATACACAACTATGCGAAGTCTGAGGACTAAAAAGTTAGTGCAAACACACAAATAAGAGGAATGATGATTATTCTACGCTTCGTATTTCGTCAAATGTTTTCACTTGTACGTTGGCCGTTCAATAATTCCTTAGAAAATCGAAGATCACTCGTAGTATCCGTCAAAGTCTGCTTTTAAAGTCCTCATCTCTCACGTAACTGCTAATGAGGTTTCATCTCTATCCATTTAACGGTTTCATTTTCATATTCAATTGAAGCAACAAACTTATGTTAATCTATAAAAATGCACTTCATGTGTTGATTGAACACTGCTATTTAACAAATTTAAAACCGAAAGAGATCAAATCTGAGTTCGATGAAGTTCATGGAAAAATTGTCTGTTTTTGCAATTGTTTATAATTGGTTTAATGAGTTTAAACGTGGTTATATATTCACAAATGATAAGCAATATTCGGGAAGTCCAATGGAAGTAACTTCCTCCGAAATGATTGAAAATATCCATGATATGGTTTTCATTGAGGGACCAATCAGAAACGGTTAAGACTTTAGGCATATTAAGATGCATATATTATCGAGCTATGAAGAGATAATTCTGAAAAATGATGCTAAGCTATGAAGATAAATTGCTCTTCAATATTTTCCTAAGGACTTATCGAACTACTCAAGCATTTTTTCCCTGCTGTGCCAAGGTTGGTGTATTGGTGTCGGCCACTGAAAAACCTTTCACTTATCACTGCCTTTCACTGACCAAAGGGTCCAGAGAATTCAAATCTTTCTTCCTTTTTTCTAGATAATGGAAGGGTGAGAAATGAATGTGTGTCACTCCACAATAGCGTGTCCTCTTCCACACACGCGAACGAGCGGGGAGCAGCCGTGAGTTTGATTAGCGTTTCATTTCACTGGGACAAATATACGCACGGCCGAAGAGAAAGTTTGCTTGAAGTAAAGCTATTTATATAGTGAATAAAGCCACCCATGAATTATTTTTTCTGAATACAATACATAATGATAAAAAATAATTTTCACTATACTAGTTATTATTGCAATCAAAATGCAATTTGTCGATATTTTTGTTTTACCAGTTAAACATTGATTACCGATGAAAGTCAGCATTATAATCTAAAATACGAAAAATGACCTTTAATAATAATAATGGGATAAATGGAATATAAATGGGAAGATGGAATAAATAATATTTAGGCTTTAAAATATTTTCGTCACCGATAAGTGACATACATTCTACATTGAAGTCAAATATAGGTGTATATTATCTATATCCATATGCACTCAAAATTTTATCAGAATTTCCATTGATTAATACACATTTTGTTTTCGAAATAATTCTATTTATTATTTTTTTATTAGGTTTTCTCCTATTCGTCTAAAATGGTGCCAAAATGGTTTTATCACCTCCAAGTATATATATATATATATATATACATATATACATATATATATATATATATATATATATATATATATATATATATATATATATATATATATATCGATGATGCGGAAGTACTCACGAATGAGAACTCGCGAATCCGCATACATCCTATATTTCCGATCCTATAAAACTCCCACCCTTAACCGCCATCTTTTATTTCCTCTTACCGCTTTCTTTTATATATATATATATAGTTTTTATTTATTATTAAATTTTTTTATTTATTCCTTGTAATTTTTGAGAATCTCAATGCTTAGATTATGTTATAAGCGGTTCAAATTCATGGATAAAAGGCTTTGGAGAGATAGCGTAGCGTCATTTTGTACCGCTAAATTTTGGCATGCGAAGGCCATGAATTTTGACCAAAAGGCGATGAAAAACGTGAATTTTATCCTTTTGAAGATCAGCAGTGAAATAAACGCTAAACTTATTTGAAAAATTTATTGTGATGAAATGATGTCATAAGCATAATGCATTCATTAATGAAAATAGTTTAACCTTCATGAGATATCGCGGTGTTCTTCAATTCAGTATTACTGAACTAGCTTTATAAATTTTTCTCGTGAAATACATTAATACTCGTGAGACTTTTACCAAAAGGTATGGGAGGAAAACGTGCGTTCAAATACTCAAAGAAACTTATTTTTTACCTGTTTTCGATTTTCCGTGGTACGACTAAAATTATGATTACGTATATAAATCGTTTAGGGTCAAAGACAAACGGATTAGGGTTAGGGCAAATGGAAACGGAAGTGGTGTGCGGAATATAGCGTGGCTGGAGGAAGATTGACGCCCGTCGAGGCGACTAGCACCCTGTCGTTAAAGTGATAAAATATTGCGACAATGATAATGTGATATTGAAATATATTTTACCGAGATCATTGTATACAAATCTGTAACATATTTTGGCCTCAAAAAAGTTGTCTAATTAGATAAAATATCAAATTCCACCTTTCTACCACTAGGAATTCGACAGTACCTAATATGATATGAAAAGTCATCGGATCATTGAAATTCTAAGAAAAGGACGAAGCTGTTTCATCCATTATATTACCCAGAATGCCTAAATAGTTTATCGAAGGTGGTTATGACATGAATAGAATAGTCTCTATACATAAATTTGCCTAAGGTTCATTGTAGTATAAGTGCAAACCAGTAAACCTACAATCCACCCGCCAATCGATCCGTGGGAGATTTACAGCCCCTTTGATTTCATGAATGAAAGGCATGATATTGTCATGGTGATCTTCCGCAGTTATGCATTTATTTCCGCGGGAATGCCGCGGGCGGGAGGGAGGGAAAGGGAGACGGGGTCATGGGGATGGGTGGGCGTGGAGGGGAGCCGCGAAGATGCCCTTCCGTGACAATTCAACGTAAAGCGCAGGTCACATTAGCGAAAGAAGTCGCCGTCCCCCGTCGTCCCTACGACTGAGGGTTACTTTTAAAAGTCGAGGAAACGGTCGCGACGCCCCATAAAACTCCGGATTATCAGGGCGACCGCAGATTGATTATTTCCTGCGGTTACCCACCTCCGAGGTCGAGGGCCTACTTGGGCGAGGATGGGAGAAGAGATTAGATGGACGACTTAAGGCATCTTAAATCTTATAAATGGGAACCGCGATCAGTACCCGCGTGATTCTTCCATTCTGCCGCGCACGAACAAAGTGGAAGGAGGAGAGAGAGAGTACACGCTCGAGGGTCGGACAGAAATTACCGGTACTTTTCGAAGCCGAACTTGGGCGTGATTGATGCAATTAGACTAAGGTGGGCTTTGGAGAGAATTTGGCAGAAAGCCGAAAGGCAATGGTGTATTTTTTGTGGGTTCAATGTCCAGGAAATGACCTAAAATCTCATTCCGTATTGTCACCATTGCCTCGATTCTACTTGGATCCGTTTGGCTACAGGGTTGGTTCTTTGACTCTCTCTAATTCAACCTTTAACTTCTTTTTTTGAAAAAAACTAACCTTCATTTTGAATCGTGATGGCAAATACCGTCCGATGATACCATAATCGATCAAACAAAGTGAATGGGAAACGTATGTCCCTTTTGGATAATCGTATCAGTTACGCAGTGGAATCATAAAATTTTTGTTGTTGATATCATTTCTGTTGAGTCTCTATTATGGAGGACTGAGATGAATAGTTTTGAAACATTGTTATCTAAACAGGGCATTTCTGTATATTTCTGGTTTTTGCCATCACGATAGATTTGTTGTTTCTTAATTATTTTAGTTGGTTTAGTCGTTGCAAAGTGCACCGAAATGCGTTCCACCGTGTTGTTATTAAGCTGATGGAAACTATAATTATAATAGATAATATACCGGTTAAGGTAGGCTTTGTATGGACGCAAATACCAAATACCTTGCTTATCCTAACAAAACATAACCCAAAATCCTACTCAACAACAGGTTCCTCTTTAACTCTGTATACTTCCTTCCTCTCTTCATTCCGTCCAACTTCCCTAACCTATTTCTGCCTCTTCCTTTTTTTGTGAAAGTTCTACCCTCTATCAAAGTATTCAACAAACCACTTCCAATCAATTTGCCTTGCATTAATTTTTACCGTCCCCTAATGATTTCTTCCACCAATCCCTTCGCATCCTCCACCATCATTCCTCATTTGTTTTCCTTTCTGTCCACTTCACCCTCTCCATCCTTCTCTACACCCAAGTTTCATAAGCCTCCAATCTAAGACTATCATCCTTCTTCAGTGACCACGTTTCTTCGCAGAATAGTATAACTACGCCTCATATAAAAGTTTTAAGGAGCCTTTTCGGGAGATGTGAAAATGATAGAGACTCAGTTTTTCCACGTAGTTACTGCGCCTGACTGCGACTACTATGCCCGATATTAATTTACTGCCGAGGTGAAATCCAATTGAGATCTTTGCTCCAACGCAGTTGAACCCAATTATCTTCTTATTATCTTAAAATAGAATCCGTATTACCATATTTTCATGGAACAGTATTCTGCAAAACGCCCTGAAAACCTCAACTAGGACATCCTAGGTAGTAATATATTAGAAATCCGCAGCAGTAGCTGAGATATATGAAAAACAGAACATCCTTTATTGGATCTTTTATTTGTAGGTATCCTGGCCTTTAAATATGCAAAATGTGATGATTATGTTGGTAGGGAAAACATGATGTCTATTAAGCGTGGATGAATACGTGCCAACCTAATGCTTTTTAATATTCCCAGAGTGTTTGCATGTGTTTATTACTTTTCTTTGACTTATTATGAAATTTAATTAAATTTATTCAAAAGAAGAACTTGATGTCGGGCGGGAGTGCCGTCTAAGATACAAACAGAAAAATGACGAAATTTTAATAAATGACAGCTCAAAACGTGCCATTGCCAACCAAAATCCATTCTTTCCTTAAATACCTTTTCAGTTTGATCATTTGTTCAATATATGAGATCTAGATGATATAATTATCTCTAAATTAAATTAAGAATACTCCGCGAAAGCTAAACAAAAGCCAAGGTGAATCTTTGCGATTTCTTCAGCTTCGCCGAAATATGTTCAAACATGTGTAGGAACTCAATAAGGAAGGTATATTTTCAGCCTCATTGAAAACAATGAGTGAAAGATCGTAGCACTTTTCCAATTGATATCTGGTGGAAAAGTGTTACGATCTATTATTCATTACGTTCGTCTTCCACCACACCACGCCTGAAGCTACTCTATTTGTTCATTGAATATTACGTACTTGGCATAAAATAACTGAAGACTTATATTTCACAGAAAAATGTTTCCGATCATGTTATTTTTCACCAACTAATTTCTTTAAGGGTGACACAATTCGTGACAGCAAATATCTTGAAAGCCTTCAGACAAAACCAAACCATCAATACCCGTTCCAGTTCAAAAATACTTGCAAAAATTGCAAATGCTTTACACGGCATTTTATTATTGGCTATCTAACACGGAACCTTAAAGTTGACGTGGATATTCAACATTTTTTTGAACGATAATGAATTCGTAATTTAATGGAAAATTGGTGGGTTCTCAGTCTTATGCTCCTTGTCGCCGCTGTGAAATGCTAAAGATTTTATGATGTCTCTCTAAATATGTTAGAGATTTTAGTATGTAGACACATCCAATTTGCTTTTCTAAGGAGAGACAAGAGGAAGATGAAGAATACAAGTAAATTATCCTATCTTAGTCCTTCTTCCAACACCCGATAGACCCATTAACACGATAACACTCGCGGTGTATCAGATTGACGAAGCAAATAAACCAAATATTCACTCATTTACTCATTCCAATCAATTGAAAATATTGAGTGGTATATAATTGTATAATTAATATTGTATTTATTTGAAAATATCACTATCAATTAAATAAAATTCATTACTTAAGGATAGCATAATTTATTTCGTCTAAATGTGAACGATTATTCCACGGCTAAAAACGAATATATTTCCATAAGACCAGCGTTAACGCTTTTCTGAGGCTTCGTCAACGGCTTAGTAATATTTAAAACGTGTCCATAAAGATATTTTGGTTTAAAAAATGAATTTCAGAAGTTAAGTCCGCATTGGCACAACTCAACTCGATAACTATATGGTTGCCTTGGAATTTATGTGGTGGAAACCTTCCAAATTTTACCTCGGCGAGGTGAATTCTTTATAGATACTGCGAGATCAAGCTGCGTGTTACGCGAAAATAGGAATTTTTCCATTTTACGAGGGGAAAATAGGAGATATGCCTCCAAATTATTTAGATTTCAGTGAAAATCTTAAAAATTTCTCGCATTTTCTGTTTCGCTTACATATTGAGTTTTCAGGATTTAGTGTTTTATATGAATAAAATGCAAATTTTGATATTTTTCCGACACCTTTAAAAGCCAAAATTAAATAACTGATTTAAGGCGGGGCAATATTTTTAAAGTTAGTACAGAGTCTGGTGAATAAATTTGCGTGTACTCCTTGCCTCAAGAAAGAAATAATCTTATATAAAAAGGACTAACCTATAGATATTATTAATTTATTATCCTTTTAATCAAATTTTATGTTTTCCTCTCTCTAAATGAATAAAATATTTATATTACTCATTAATAAAGGAGAGCATTCTTTTACGATTGAATCAAAAGCGTATCAACGCTTGGAAATTCTCACTTCGACATCATTAATATTTATTGAGAATAACAATTCTACTTAAAAATAGTAATGACTAAATCGGAAATTTGCCCATTTATAAATTTCAACAATGGTCTAAACATGGGATGTTCCTAAAATAAAGTAGTATAATCAGTCAGCCAAGGGGTTGCAAGCATTGTTGAGTGAATTGGAGGTTCAGTGCGATAAATATGGGATGAGAATAAATATTAATAAAACAAAGATTATGCGATTTTCCAGAAAGAAAAAGGCTAAGCTAAATATTAAAATAGGCGGGGAAAAAATAGAGCAGGTAGAACAGTTTACATATCTCGGAAGTGTTTTGGACCAATACGGTCAAAGTAGTAGGGATGTAAGGAGAAGAATTGCGCTAGGCAAGGAGGCTTTCTCAAGGAGGAGGGAGTTGATGACGGGGACGTTGAGTAGGGATGTTAAGACAAGACTCGTAAGAACTCTGATATGAAGCGTAGCTATGTACGGCGCGGAAACGTGGTCGCTGAAGCAGGAGGATAGACGTAGATTGGAGGCTTTTGAAATGTGGGTGTGGAGAAGAATGGAGAAGGTGAAATGGACCGAAAGGAAAACAAATGAGGAAGTACTAGAAATGGTGGGTGAGGAGAGGGGTTTGTTGAGAGAAATCCTATGGAGGCAGGAAAGATGGATGAAAGGCGTATTGATCGGCAATCGTGGTATGTTGAAGAAGGTAATAGAGAGGAGAATGTTGGACAAGCGAGGAAAGGGCAGGAACAGGATAGGGATGTTGGACGGGATGAAGGGAGGAAAGAAGTACACCAAGATCTTCATCTTAGGGACCTGATATAGATTAGTTTGCCAGGTGGGGAGTCACAAAATGTTTATTTGATAGTTGTGTCCATCCAAAAACCTACCTTAAACGGTAGATTGCCTAATAGTAATAATAATTGATTTAGTCATAATTGCAACGTAGATTAGTGTTGAAATGTATTGACCAAATTTGAATCTACATGTATGCATTTATTTAAAAGAGGTTTTGAATAACTTGAGAAACCAAAATAAATATATAGGAATCAAGATTACCGCCATTACGTACAAATGAGTTATGAGTAGATCTTATTGAATGTTCAAACTCTGTCTATGCATTAACACTCAATAATAATAAATTTGTCATAAATAATTTCAGGAAACTATTTCAGTGGATTTAAAATGGATTAAAATTGCATCTGGAAATAAGCACCTATTACTCTTTATACTGAAAAATACACACATAATAAAAGAAATGGGAATTAGTGTTCATTATTCTCTAATTTGATCGGAAGTAAGATGTTGAAGATTTTAATAGAGGGGAGAATGTTAGGCAAACGAGGAAAGGGTAGGAAGAGGATAGGGATGAAGGGAGGAAGGAATTAAACAGAGATGAAGAGGGACCTGATGTACAGTGGGCTGCTGGATTGTATTTTGTTTGGAGTCACAAAATATTTATTTGATAGTTGTTTCCATCCAAAAGCCTACATTAACCGGTAGATTAACGAATAATAATAATTCTCTAATTGGCCGAGAGCTGCTTGTTAGATTGGGCACATTCGCGGGTGACTGGATTCAACTTTGAGGAGAGAACAGGCAGTTTGCGATAAATGGATTCCTTTCTTTTATAAAATGAATGATTTTTTTGGTGTGACATATATAGGGAAAATCGCTGTCTTAGAATATAATAGTTCTCATATGTTTTTTTCATCCCTTATGGCTCCTCCACATGGAAATCCTGAAATGGATATCCTTTTGTTTCGGGGACTCACTTACGTCATGGAAGGCTGGTTTTATAAATGTCACCACGATACTTATAGGATAGATGGTTGGAGAAAGAATACATACATGGACTGTAAATTGCGTTTCCTCTGCAGCGAACACGATATCGTGACTGCTCACCGCGGCTCGACTTCCTGGTGGAAATAATCGCAAATGGCTCACGATGGAAGTGCACCGCTTAAAAACGACTCGAGGATTGCGTATATTTTCATGATTTCGTTTTCCGGATAAACCTATATTAAACGGCAGAAAATTTTGCAAACTGATAATTACCAATTGAATTATATAAATTATAATCCAAATCCAAAATTTAATCAGTCAAATAGACAAGTCTATGAAAACTATGCGAAGGTTTACATAAAGAAGTTAGTCACTTATTTTACAATGATTTAAAACGAAATAATGAAGTTTATGGGGTCTAACTTTTACAGCTGATATGTATGGTTGTTAGTCTCATTAATTAATTACATCATGAAAATTAATTATTATTAATTAGAAATTAAGCATCTAAAATGAATTTAGAATATTCACCCCAAATTTAATATACCTGTTTGTATTAATGAATACCATACGTCATTATCAGATGTTGTACCAGATCTAGTAGGAACGCCGAGAGTGAAAACCTTCATAGTAAAAGTAAGTGCTATGCGGGGAAGTAAAAAATATTAAAATATAGCTATGAATCACGTGGATCTTGTTACTGTAAAAACCAACTATGAGTTTAGGCGGCTGGAAGTACCGAATTATAAGGGAATCGTAAATGTTGCTTTTTGTTTTTAGTGGCTATATTTTACCAATCTAATTTTAAAAACTCCTTTCGTTTAATTCGCTGACTTCTACTATGAACATACTTTTATAATTACATGTTTTTTTAAACATACTTTATTATTTTACGCATCCACTCATGCTTTCGCGGCTTGAAAGTCGTGGGGTGATTAATGGTGGCATATGCTGCGTGAGTGGGGGAATGGGAGAGGAAAGTAGTGGGGAAAGTAGATTTTTAGTCTGCTTGCCTCACTTCTTGACGTAGAGAATAAGCAAAAAGGTTAAAAGGGGTCGGAAAAATTACTTGATATATTCTCCGGACAGAAGAAGATACTAAGTAAACGTACAAAGCCTTCACGACCCATACCCATGAAAAAGAGGCGAGGAGGATAGTATAATACATAGAGACCATTTATATTATATAATAATATATAATTTATAGTATAATACATTCAGGCCAATTTAGGCAATCCAGGCCTGTGGTTGCAGATGTATTGAATGTAATTGACAGTTGCTCGTTATTATTATAGATAATCTACCGGTTAAGGTAGGTTTTTGGATGGACACAACTATCAAATAAACATTTTGTGACTCCTCACCTAGCAAACTAATCTATATCAGATCTCTCTTAATCTCTGTGTACTTCTTTCCTCCCTTCAAGTTGCTCGTTATAGGCTTTGAAATCTCGGTATGAAATAAATATGTGGTGAGGCCAAATATTTTCGGTTTTCTTACAAATCACTTAAAATTTACTTGAAAATTGTCGATTATATAAAAGGAAGAGTGAAATAAGTGTTATAGACACACTCTTATATGATGTATATATGACCTGTATTCAATGGTTATCCAGTTAGAGTCACTCGCCTCCGTCACAGTCTATAAAGTGAAATGAAGAATGCGTGCAGCAATAGTTTTCTTTGCATATCATTAATGGAAAAATATTTAGGTTTATGAGATAAATATTGTGCCTAAATTATTGCAAGCTGTTTTAACACCTCAACTCAAAATGATGGAGGGAAGTACGTGGGTTAAACAATAATTACTTATAAAATTCAAGAGGGAACGCTTGTATTATCGGAAAAGGTTTGCTTTTAGGAAGCCGCATCTCTCACTAGATTACTCTTAAAGTTTCAGGTGTATCCATCGCGTGGTTACATTTTCATAGTCGATTGAAGCAACAAACTTTTGCTTATGTACCTATCAAGGAGTCCAGAAAGCCACTTCATTTCCCTGAAGACTTCCGAAGTAAATATCCTCACCAAATACACCTTTTGCCTTTTCTGTCTTCTGCAGTATGGTTCTGGGAACACCCCGATGCCTTCCTAAATTCAGACTGCTTTGCTAACTCACTTGTCATGATCTTTACACCAGATCCGTCAGCAGTTCTCCGTCTGCCAATAATATCCCTTCTAACCAATCCTACATTCGAATTGCTCTCAAACTTCCTCTCTTATCCCGTCCAATCTATCACTTCCTCGAATGTCATTCTTTCTCTTTATCTTCCATTTTCCATCCATCTCCAAGTCCACAACTCAAGAGGCTTCGAGTTACGCTTAGCCTCTTCCCTCGAAGGCAAAGTTCTTAAGAAGGCAACGTCTTTCGTTTGTGCTGATTCATTTTTCCCTTGTTTTTAATTATCGTCTGATATCTCCTATTTATCTCTGCTTAAAGCCATAGTTTTATTCGCCCTCCTTTTAGTTAATTATTTCCTTACCGGTATAATTTAACGAAATATAGAAAAAACACTCCAGACCAGAGAAATAGTGCAATGAGTGTCGATATGCAAATGGATAGAATTACAGTCATTGGAAAGTAAAAGATAATAATTAACATTTATAAAACCAGACGCATGTAATGATATTATTGAAAAACACAATACGCTACTGTATAATACGAAATTTATTTTATTTTTTATATCTATTTCCCTTAATTGATATCATATCCATCCAGGTTCAAGCCTTCTGGTAGGAGCATTAGCAATTAGCCGGAGATGGTAATGAGCTTAATTCCATGACATGTTTCCTTTTTACGAGAAACCTAGATTCAAAGGAGGCTCTGTGAAGTAACCCCACCCCTGGTTGATTATTCATTGCGGTTTTTTCATGGTTCTGTTGATTTCCGTAAAGCATAGCTTTATCACTGGTACGTTACTCTACTTTCCATGATGTTCTTATCAAGCGCATTTCCTATTTCCGGCTTCTCGCGGCGCGGAGAGAAAGATTACCTTCGAAATATTTTAACTACAGCGGGTGGAAAAAATATGCCCCTTGATCTGAATACCATAATATATATAGTATGTATGTTATTTATAGTGTTTTTTATTGCATGAAAATATTCTTAAGTTCAGATTTCTGCTTACTCATGCAATTTTTACGAATTCTGTGACGAAGCCGAGTACTCCGAAATCAATAAAATCCTCGTCCTGTAGAAGCCAATAGTTGAATGGCTTGAGAAATTCCCCTGCAAAACTTATTGGATATCAAAACTATTCTAATTCTCAATTTTACCTTTCGATGTATTCACTGTTGAACCCTTATTGAATGTCTTCCCAACATGCGTGTCAATCGAATGGTTTTTCTGCTCATTCTTTTCGGGCTGTAACGTGTTCCTTTATTATATTTAATTTTATAGTTTACCGTTCAAGTTTGCCTCAGTAAAATATAAAAAATGCAAAAACATTAGCCTCGTTGTAGTCCTTTATGTTGCACCAAACGCTTTCTATACCATTTTCGTCGCATTCGTACATTTGGCTACGAAGATGTGACTTCACAGCTATGAATACTCCACCCAATCTATTAGGCCAGTCCTTTCTATCAATTGTGAATCCGCTTGGAAAAACTTCATTATTTGCTATATCTCCCGTGAGCCAACTCTCCGTTCAAACTACCAAGTCTGCGTTTGTACTTACAAAGATATGTTCCATATCCGATATTTTGTTTCTAATGCTACGGCACTTTAATACTATAATTTTTATTTGATCAATATCTTTTTGTTTTATGGTTTTATGTATGCTCACAAAACTGTTTCGAGACGATTCGTGGTTAACAGATGCACAAATATTACATTCACTCGCATTACTATCTTTCATGTATTTCGAGGCACCAATTTTATCAATTCTACGTGGATTTTATGTTGTTTTAACCCAAGTGTTTGTTTGTTTTATTATTTTTGGGATCTGAGAGGCGTAACCCAATTTTAAGTGACAAAAAGCGCTGCATTCTACTTTATTTATTCCAATATATGACCTGCGTTCTTGCTTACCAACTACGCTGAACCCTCGAAACGTGTTCGTGTAACTTACGTGCTACAGACTGCGATGCCTCGGCAGTACAATGAACCTCGGAGCGATTAAGGGTTACCCGATACGATGAGAGGACAGGCCGTAGATTAACAAAGTCCGCTCCGACAAAAACCAACATTCTTTGGTTTAAAGCCCCTGTTCCGCTCCAAGTGAACCTTCCGCGGTCAATACGCAGCACAATACTAAAAATACCAAAGTTTATTCGGACCTTCAACTCCGTCTCAACTCGTTTCACCTCCGAGTGCATCTCCTTAAAGGAGCGAAGGATCTCTTCAGATCCACGTTCCGAGGCATAGTTTGTCTCCACATGAGCCATAATGCGTATCTTAGAGGATCTGTTTTACTTACGGCTGCCTTCACCACCTCCGTCGCCTGGGGTATGCAACCGTCCAGTATACACCAAGACGACAAGAATCCAACACCTCCCTCCTGCTGGGCTCTGCGGCGCAGCGGATACATAATACGATGGACATTAGACCTACCGATCACATTACTACACGCTACATTTAGATTATTGGGTTTATATCCTTTCCTCCCAAGAACTAACTCAATGCCCATCAAACAAAATAATGAGAATTTGTTTAGTTATTTCTGTAGACTCTGGAGGATGATTGGGACATTTTTCCTTTAACATCACAGGAGGTTCGGCGACATGGGTTTTGGTTTTAGTTTGATATATTAACTGTCTCAAATTTAGTGTGTTTGAATAATGATTAATGGTGTTCAATAAATATTGATTGGTGCAATTGCGATGTTCTTTTATTTTTAATCTATTCATTCAGTAAGGGAGTTGGTCAAACATTCTTTTGGAACTGAAAATTTTCCCAAGTATTCAAGACCTAGCAGACTAAACAGTCTTTGCGAGTAAATATTTACAAACAAAAAAATACGACATTTGCAATGAAAAATAAGGCTTATGTCTAGGCTATGCCTGACCATTTTAAGATGCCACTGGCACATTCATGAAGACAATTTCACTCGTCCATATACGCGGAAATTTTGTTGTAGCCAGCCGATCCAAACGAAGATCACTCTCAGTTCTTTCTTTGCCAATCGGCTCACGTTGGTCCAAAATCTTTCCCCTGGATTCTTTACTTAGTAGAGTCTCGTCCGTTCGGTTAGCCAGCCAATCGCGATCTTCATTGGGGCCCCGCCTTTCTCTAATTCCATTATCAGCAGATGAGCGCCCTCTTTCCCTCTTCTCGCCAAGTGGCTTGGCCTTTTCCTTTGTTCTGCCACCAACCATTATCCCAGCCTCGTAACGACTGCCTGAGCCAAATTCTCTTCTATGTAGTACTTGGAGTGTAATCAGAACGATTGTTTCTTGCATGAAGGTAGACGTTTAACAATTAAACTTCGTAAAAGTCCTCCAGAGGCCCACAATTTAGCACACTGGATTTCAATATTTAATTTTTTGCAAGATGGTACACGTAGATGATTTAAACTTGTAATCACTTTTTCACCATACGCTGTTGTTATTTTCATGCAATTTGTTCAATTTTCGAATAATGTAATTTACAATTTTTTATACCAGGTAGAGTTTAAAAACTGGCACCCACGTGTAGTCGGCTAAGAATTCCTCATATTAAAGGTGAGCGATAAATACTGTATTTTTAGGGAAATAATGACATTTCAGAACGTTGACTATTTTCAAAAATATTTAGATGATGATATTGGTAAAGAAATTGCAGCAAAATTGATTAGACGTATGCAAAAAATTCTCTACCACAAGCATTGAAATTTGGAAATATATTATGGGATATGCTCGGTAGTGAGTTTTTCACAATATACCGCATGAACCCTTCAACCACGACACATTTTCGGATAAATGGGAGGGATAAGAAAGTATCTTATTATTAGGTAATCTACCGGTTAAGGTAGGCTTTTGGATGGACACAATTATCAAATAAATATTTTGTACCTCCAAACAAAAGCCAATCCAGCCACCTACTCTACATCAGGTCCCTCTTCATCTCTGTGTACTTCTTTCCTCCCTTCATCCCGTCCAACATCCCTATCCTGTTCCTGCCCTTTCCTCGCTTGCCCAACATTCTCCCCTCTATTACTGTCTTCAACATTCCACTACCACTCAATATGCCTTTCATCCATTTTTCCTGCCTCCATAGAATTTCTCACAACAAACTCCTCTCCTCACCCACCATCTCTAGCACTTCCTCATTTGTTTTCCTTTCGGTCCATTTCACCTTCTCCATTCTTCTCAACACCCGCATTTAAAAAGACTGCAATCTACGTCTATCCTCCTGTTTCAGTTACCACGTTTCCGCACCGTACATAGCTAGATATTTTGGAATGAAACAATAATAACGAAATGTAAATTATGAAGTAGATGGGACCAAGTTCCACAAAGAAGAAATCAATTACTTGAGCATTACACTAACACACAATCTTTCCCAAGACACACAAATCTGGGGAAATTGCGGGTCAGCATTAAAGATGGAAGATTTAACCACTGAAGTTGTAAGCATATTTAATGAAAAGTCAGAAGAAAGATGTTGCTTTCTCCTAGTTAGACCACATTTATAATAAGCAAAAAGTATTTGTTATTTGAGGGAAAAGTTATTAATTCAGAAATTAAATAATCTCCAGTGAAAATACGCTAGTTTTACCAAACTTTCTTCAAAATAAGAAATAGTAACCATGAGGGATATGTTGGTGGAATTAGGTTGGAACACTTACATTTACTAAAGGATAAGGCAAGACAAATAATTTCACAAAGATGACATGTTTCATTCTGAAGACACTTATGATACTGGCCAATAGTACAACCGGGTGGGAGACGAGGGAACTCTTCCTTCAGTACGCATGTTTTCCGTAAATCTCAGAATCCCTTTATAATGTTAAACCGAATAATTAATAATGTCCACATAGCTAATT
Organism: Hetaerina titia; assembly: GCA_037158775.1. Classification (NCBI taxonomy): domain Eukaryota; kingdom Metazoa; phylum Arthropoda; class Insecta; order Odonata; family Calopterygidae; genus Hetaerina; species Hetaerina titia. The sequence continues at coordinate 81,246,624 of CM073778.1, forward strand.
CAGTGCGTTCTACCTGCAAAAAGATACTAATGCGTTAAAATTATCAATTTTCTGTCTAGCTTTTTGATGGTCTGTCTTTTTAATAGTTGCCAAATACATTTATGAGGAATGTGGGGATTGTTTAGCATAATGATTAAACAAAACGCTCTTTGTATATTAGAGGTTAATTTGATTTAAAAAATGGACGATAAAAACGTTAAGCTAACAATGATGCAGTCACATATTTTAGGCTACTTATCATTTGTTTCCGATATCAAAAATTTTTAAATTCTGCTCCAAGTATAATTAAACGGTAACAAGTGCTTAAGATAGTGGTGGTAGGTTGCTAAATTATGTTTGAGTTTTGAATTCACGATTTAATAACGTTATATAACGTTTTTTGGGGTTATTACCTTTACCATTTCTTCATTACTCCAATATCATCCCACTGTAAAGAAGGTGTGGTATTTTTCTCCCCGATGACCTTAAACCCCATGCACTGGAATGAACTTTAACAGAAAAATAAATAAATTCCTCCGTGACACATTAGCTATCACGTTCAACTATTACAGTATTTTATTTTTTGAGGCTATTATATTATATATTCCCTGAATTCGCATAAGATAAATCGTCGAAACTTAATAATGGATAGCGTAATTTTAAAATTTTTTGAAATTTATGATAGAAAGAATTAAAAGAAAAGATTTTCGTTAGTTTCTCACTGGGATGGCTCTATTTTTTTAGCGACATGGACGTTTCCTTGCGGGAAACTCCTGGGGAGAATATTTTGTCTCTGAAAAGAGGGATAGCTGTATCAGGGTCAAACGGGATTTCCTTTCGCCTTAATTTTATTTTTCTATTCACGAAGAAAAGATGAGGGAACGGTGGTTGGGGGAGGGGCTTTCGATCTGAAGATAAGTCGCGGACGTGAATATTATCAAACTTGACGATGCATATCGCCATAATGGAATGACAAGCCCTTTATGCGATCGCTTATCTTTGAAAGCGAGTATGTCACCGCCACCGTCGTGATACACCCTTCCAGCCGAGAAGGAAGGAACGCTGAAGTTGTTAGTAGTTGAGGAGGATCTCGCTACCTCCACCGCACCAATCTCCAAACCCTGTGCGTCCTTCTCCCACCCCCCTTTTCCCACCTTACTCCAATTCTGCGCAGAAACATCCCTCAGTCTCTTCAATCTCACCCCGTCCTCCCCCACAGTCCCTGCCACACCCCTCCGCCCCCCTCCTCTCCGGGAGACCTCCGCGCCAGATACCCCCGCCCCCTAGCGTGTAATTCCATTATCTCTCCGGAACGGTTGGCGTCACTGAGGCCTCCTCCTTCAGCGCCACCAATTACCCTGCGACCGAGAAGGGAAGTACACCAGGGGACTGGACTAGAGCGGGGGGGAGGATAGAGTTTGGTGGTGGGGGGAGCCCGATTCCGTATCTAATAGCACAGTGTTCCTCCTGGACCCACAGAGATATGATTCACTCTTGCGAAAGCGATTGAAGGATCAGAGCCGCGGAATGTTGCTTTCATCTGGCTCGGAATGAGAGGCTTCATGACTAAATGAAACGGAGGCGAATGGTTTGGTCCATTCGTATTTACATTCCATTTGTCGTATTGATATTCATGAAAGTCGATACGCTCACGATTTGCCGTAAAATAATATATTCAGGATTCAATTATTGAATTTGATGATGATGAAATGAGAGACAATGATTTGCTGTTTTGTATTTTTACAATTTATTCCTTAAAATGGCTGTTATTTCGTTGTATCATTTGATTTTGAATCGAAATCACTCGGAAGATAATAAGCTCTGCTACTTTTAGTTTAATAAATTAATATATATATATATATATATAAACACTAGGTTAATAAATATTAAACATACAGAAACATAAAAGAAGGACACTTACGGTAGATATTTACGTTTCGACGGCACGGCCGTCGTCATCAGAATCTTCTGATGATTCTGATGACGACGGCCGTGCCGTCGAAACGTAAATATCTACCGTAAGTGTCCTTCTTTTATGTTTCTGTATGTTTAATATTTATTAACCTAGTGTTTGTGTGTTTGTGCGTCGCCGGAGTGCGTCATCTTCAAGAGTATATATATATGATTTCTTCGAAGTAACACGGAAGTGTTAAATAAAAAACTTAGCAACATACAATATGAGAACACATAAAAGGAACACTCACACGTTATTTCTTGATAATTTCGACGAAATTCTGTTCCGTCTTCCTCGGAAGATTAGTTAGGACTGACTCGTGGAATGTCTGTGGTAGAGAGAGGGAAGGGGACGGGGGAAGGGGAAAACGAGTGGTGGGGGAGGGGTGGAAGGGGAAAGGGAGAAGGGAGGTCAGAGGGGAGCGGAGATGGGATAGGAATGAGAGGGAGCATGTGGATATAATCCCAAGTGGCACAGAAAGCAAAGTCAATCCGCAGACATTACAACATCTACGACCCAGGTGTCAACCTACAAAGTCATCATCAGGTCTCAACAATTCAAAACCCAGGTGAAGAATAGCACAACGCATGCGGACAAAAAAATATCCTACTATACCTACAACCCGCATATCCCGCAACCTATCAGATCTCCTTAAATCCACCCAGCCTCTTTCCAATTCCCCTCCCACCCCCAAATTCACACCTACTCCTTGCTTGCGAGCAAGATGTAAAACTTGTCCCATTTTCAACACTCCACCCCTCACGATCCCACCTTTTAACTCTCTTCCGCCCTTCTCCCACTCCTCATGCGCATCTCAGAATGTAGTCTATCTTTTGACGTGCAACCTCTGCCCGGCATTTTACAAAAGCCAGTGCTCCACACCCCTGAACCTCAGAATAAATAAGCAACACGCCTCATGTAATCCCTTTTCCCTGTCTGCGGGTCTTCCCATCCCAAAAAATGCCTCCCACCACAACACCCCCTTCAACCAATGTTACAGTGTTTCCGTCCTAGCATCCATTTCCCAATCCGATAAACCTAGAAAATTAAAAACGATGGAAATGGAATTTATATGGCTGTACAAAGCCTATCAACATCCGGGTCTCGATGTCGTTTACTAATTATAGAGGGTTGAAAAGGTGTGGAATTATTTCATGCGGGATAGTAGGATATTTTGTTTGTCCGCATACATTGTGTTATTCTTGGCCTGTCTGACTTGTTGAGTCCTGATGATAACTTTGTAGGTAGACACCTGGGTCGTAGATGTTGTAATGTATGCGGATTGGCTTTGTTTTCTGTGCCGCTTGGGATTATTTCCACATCCTCCCTCTCAGTCCTATCCCTTGTCCGCTCCCCTTTGGCCTCCCTTCTCCCTTTCCCATTCCACCCCTCCCCCATTACCGGTTCTCCCCTTCCCCCATCCCCTTCTCTCTCTCTTCCACATACCTTCCACCAGTCAGTCCTACCTAATCTTCCGAGGAAGGCGGAGCAGAATTCCGTCGAAATTATCAAGAAATAACGTGTGAGTGTTCCTATATAAAAATATACAAACACTTAAAATTCTTCAAAGCACTGTCCTTGGACCGCTACAGATTCTTTCCAGCGACTTTACCAAGACCGGCACGAGCCCTGGAAGGCGTCTTCGGGGACCTTTTGTAAGGTCGTCACGGCTATGGGATCTCTTCTACGGACGAAAAACGGTTCCTTTCAGGGCTGCCTTATTCCGAAGGAACAAAAAGAAGTCTGCTGGGGCGACGTCAGGACTATAGGGGGATGGGGAAGCGTGGCACCTGGTGTTTGGCCAGGAACTCATGGACTCGTAGCGCGATATTGCAAGACGCGTTGTCGTGATTGAGTTACCAGGTAACTGAGATGTCTTTTCTCTTCCTAATGACCTTTTTCGGAGTCTTTTCAGTACATTCACGTAGGCAGCGTTAACTGTCTGTTCTTGAGGAACCAACTCCTTATGGAACACTCCTTTACTGTCGAAAAAGACAATGAGCATTGTTTTCACTTTTGATTTACTTATTCTTGCCTTTTTGGGACTTTTTGCCCTTGTGGGACTTGTCGATGTGCTACTCAGAATTTAGGTGTTTTGTTTCTGGGTCGTATTAAAAAAACTCAGGTTTCATCACCAGCGATAACGTTGTCCAAATAATCAGGTTCATTTTGATACGCTGTAAAAAGTTCACTTGAAATTTCCGCTCGGTTGGTCTTTCGGAACACTGTCGGCAGAGGTTTAAAATAACTGACGTTCTGGCCCTTCCACAGCTTGTAAATCGCTGAGACTGGTTTTGCGGCAAAGCATAGCGTTTTTTAACCTACTCCAAGTTGTTAAATCTCAATTTGACTAATAGGAGCGGCGCGGTAAATTTAATTGAATTACTTTTGGAACGCACGCTGTACGTTGCTTTCTGCAGACGCCACTCATTCTCCCGTTTCACATCACGAAAATGAAGAGGTTTTTCGGTGGGGAGGCTAAAGAGGGGGGGAAAGGTGGGAGCATTAAGCATTTCATGTCCTGTTCCATAGAGTATCACCACCTCCTAACCGCGGAAAGTTTTATTTTCTATATTTTTTCCATCCACCCAAACCAAAATTCAACTACTTATCATATTTTTTTAACTCTTTAAATGTTCTCATTTACGGATTTAGAGAAAGGAGGTAGGGGGTGTTTCTCAATTCGATATCGTGGAAATATCAATATTTAACGTTCGAATTTAACTTTCCAATTATTTTCTTATTTTATGTTACTCTGTTTATTGACATTATTTCTCAATCGCGTAAAATCAACATGCGTCGTTTCCATTTGAGTTGTTTGAATTCTATCACTAGGAGTTAATTTTTTTGAATAAACTCAAACATCGAGGAATCTGTTTTTTTTGTTGTCCAGTAAAGTTAATTACAGATAGTCCTTTCGTTCATTGTAGATTTTAGTATTTTAAAGCACGTCTTCTGGGCTGTGTTGAAAGGCGTTATGGAAGTTATTAATTAAAAAGAAGTGTTTTATGCCGTTTCTTGAGTTCTAAATTAAGTTTAGCATCCTAACAAGCTTTTGTACGCGAGGGTTTTTTTCCTGTAGGCGACTGTGCAGACAAATACGTTAGTTTCTGAATTATAGGGAAAAGCTTTTTACCGCGTTTCCGCTAACGCTCAAGTACCTAGGAAGTAATTGAAGTGTTACGTGGCGCATACGTACTCATTAAAAATGCGGCTCCAAGAAGTGCTTGGTCGTAGAGTCATAGCTGAACCCGTTTTGCAGCCAATTGATAAAAAAGAATACAAATTGTAATATGCGTTAACTGAGCTTAAAAATCTAGAATGTTAAGAAAATCAAATAGTTTAATATCTTTATCGCAATTTTGTTTGGTAAATACTATCTAAATATGCTGAATATTCAAAAGTAATGATATTAGGTCGCAATAAACGTGCAAAAATGAGATTGCTTTCAAGCCAGTCGTATAAGTACGTAATATCTATTCCCAGTTACCAAGTAATATTTTTATTCTAGCTCCCAGTTGAAGAAAGAGCAACTTAATTTTATAAGCAATCCCTACTAATTCTATGGGCAATAGTTTAATCCTTTAGCTTGATTGTATTTTTAATTTTTCAGCGTTATTGTAAAAACACATTATGGATCTCAACGTAAACAGTTGAAAAGTTAACGCAATGTAACAACAATCAAACGGATCATAATAGCATGGTACTCTTTTAAAGTTATATTTTAAGTACTACCATTTTTGAGCATGCATCACATATGCTAGCTTTGTTTAAATTCATTATAATGTGGAAACTCTCTTCTATTAAAGATTAATTGTAATAAAAACAGCATTAGTATTTTGGAGGTTATGAATTTCAATGTAATATCGTTACTCGTTTCACAGACGTTTTAATACATACAATTAAGTAAACATATAAATAATTTTAGGAGCTACCCAAGCAATGGTATGATTACTTTGACGCATTAATTATAATCATGTAATCGAAATTATTTTTTATTTTTATCAATCATTCCCAAAATATTTTGCGGAGTTACCATTGAAAGATATTGAGCGGAACACAAATATTTTGTTGTTACGATACGTAAGGAAATAAAGGAATATTTTTCTACCTATGATAAATACTTATTTTGATTACATGCAGGCAATAAAAGTGTCTTAGAGAGAAATGAAAAAGACTCAAGTATAAGTTTTCCTTTTAGTATGGCTGAGTTCTAATTTCATGGCTTTACCCGTTCATTATCCTCCTTCGCAGCACGTTTCTCATAAACGTCTTTCTCTTGGAAACGCTTAAAAAATGGCTGTTGCGAGGCTCTGCGTCCCTCCTTTGTTTGAAAAAGATTTGAAAGAAGAGCCTACGTTGGATTTTTCATTTTTTTTAAATTTATTTTTTCAAGATTGAGTTTATACTCCAATCTCGTTTCGTTGAAACATGGAGCTCTTTCACGCCCTACCACGGTGCCTCCCGGTTGGGAATAATTGCGCAGAGGCGAGCGAAATGCGAACAGCTGGTTTGCGTTTCATTGGAGAGTTAAACCTATTTTAGGATGAATTTCATTGAAGCATCCAAGTTATTATATTAATGACTACACTCAATGATCGATTTCAATATGTTTTCATTAGTTCATTTATTGACAATAATACGATTGTATCAAATAAGATCGATGCTCACAAATGGTTTCTGTTAATTAGCTGAAGTATTGGTACGAGTTTGTAATGGATGGCAATAAAATCATCGGCTTTATACATGTACCACAACATTCAATAAACTGAAAAGTATGTTTAGGTATGTATGGGATTATATTTTTCATTGAAATTAATACATTTTTTTCATTATTGAGTTTTTAAAAATATTAGAATTTTTAATGTGTCCTTAATAAAGAATGATTTAAGGATTGCATCGTGAAATAGCGTGCGATACGAGAGAATTTGAATTCCCCAGAACAATCCAGTGATAATATCTGAAGACATTTTCCTGATCTGGAACTAAAAGCGCACTAGAAAGTCTCCTCCAGTTTGCATTGAAATCAATAATTTAGAAATGAGAAGTCTTTTGTGGATTTTTTTCGCGCTCCGAACAGCTTCTATTTGGATAATCTAAAATGTTCTTCCCACGGATTCCAGTCAAATTTTCTGAATAAGTTCAATGTGTAAAAGAAAATCAACATTTCTTTCCCATTATTTGCAGGGAAAACAATTTGATTTCAATTAATGAATATTTGGAAAATGTTGAGATGGAACGATAATGTAATTTACATTATTTATTACAAATTTGTGTTGCGTATAATTACTATTTATTGCATAAAGACATCAAAAATAGGCATTCAGCCATATTATGCAGGGTTTTAGTAGTTTTCTACGATTATAAGAATAAAAATTTACTCGGACATCCTCCTACTCAGCTAATTTAGTTTTCTTCTTTAGTTCATCATCGTAGTACAGTTGGTAGAGTGCTGGGCTACTGAACAGAAGGACCAGGATCTTGTCCGGGTGACGCTCTAAGCACTCTCAGCTTCACAAAAGCTGTTTGATTTTTGCGGGAACCAGATCCTCCTGGGAAACTAAATGCGGCGAAGAGAAAGGATCTCCCCCCCTGCTCTGATGTGTGGATTTCACACACCGTTGCGCTTTGTACTAGATGAGCTTTACTCTCACCTGTCACTACAACTTCCGGGTTGATAACCATGGTGCTTGTGTTCTTCCTCCGAGTGAAATGTGATATCATGATATCTGACAAACCAATTCCGTCTTTCTCTTCAGTTTTCCAGCAATATGCCTTGAATCATAGTCTTCATGGTCATATTATCGATCAGTAGCCACTCGTCCTCTCATTTGGTCTCCTTGGCATTACACCTAGTCACGTCCTCTCTCCTCCTAATATCAATATCTCGTACAGGTATGCTTTTTCAATTGATCACCACTCTCTCAAACTTACGTTTTCCATTATTTCCGGCTCCTCACAATTTTAATCTAGTTCCTCGTTGACCAGGTTTCGCATTCATCAGTACGGTGCATCTACATAGTACCCCGCAAGCCGCCGCAAGGGCGTGTGGCGAGGGGTGTTAGGTCACTACCCGCAATTAAGAATTAAACCCCATGAAAAGCCCAAAAATGAAAGTAAAAAACTCTTAAAACTCTCACACATGCAGATGCATATACTATCAACTAACAAAAGTATGCACCATATGTCTACGTAACATTTAATTTTGTCCTTACTTGTAAATTTAATATCCTAAAATATTTCTATGATGACTTTTTATTATGATTCCTGCTTTTTCGGAGAAAGAATGAGTATGTTTATCTATCTGCACTGGAGTATATCTCTCTTCACTGAGACTATTATACTTATAATGCAGCTACATCATATAAGACACTGTTTCAGGCGTTACTTTGTGGAATTATTTCGTTCTAGGCGTAAATGAAAAAAGACTGACTTTACAGATTCCAATAGAATTTTTATTTTCAACGACGATGGTTTCGTCGTAAGGCAACTTCATCATGTCACCTGATGATGTTGTATTACGACAAAACTATAGTCAAATAAACGGCGTGGTTAATTTATAAATATATATCTAAATTATACTTCGTAATCCACCGCATGGGCGTGTGGCGGGGGATGTCAGGACTACACCCGTAAAAAAATAAAACCATGTGCAAAACCAAATCATGTAACCTCTGCACAAATATCAGTTTAATCATGAAATCAAAAATTTCAATCACACGAAGGAAAATACTCATGTTTAACATTATTCTATAACAGGATACGTAAATTTAAATCAAGCTGTAGAGCTGAAATATAGATAGGTCTATTAAATAAAACGAATAACATGTAAGATATCGACAAATTATACACTACCAGTTTTAATTATCTCCTAAAGGAATGCCGTCTTATTTATTTTGATCTCTAATGGTACGAGGATAAAGCGGAATTTTAAATCTATGAGTTCTTCAATAAGTCTATCCGAGTGATGAAACAGCGTAATTGTTTAAAGTTGGTAGTCTGTATATTATTAGTCTGGTGTGTTTTCACCCCTCGTCACACACCCTAGCGGTGGCTTAAAATATTATACTAAGAAAATACAAATATTAGCTCACCTTTCGAAAGCACGCTCAAAGAATTGTCCGGACAGCGATGGCAATAGTCGGCCTACTTTACCGTCGCACGGACGTTCGCGATCCCCTTGCTCTTAGGATGGGGATTTTGGTTGTGTCCTCCCAATTTTAGAATAATCTTCACCAATTTGGTTGACTGCCTCCTCAGCTACTTTTGAGTTACTCAGCAGACCTCTTAATTTCTTTATTGCTATTTCCCGTTATCGCATCGCTTCCCTCAAAAATACAACCCAGGACTTTACTCTCTCATCCCTTGGTATTTCCCCTCTCCACCGCCGTCGATTACTATGTGGTATGAAATTCTTGCATAGCGTCTTCAACTGAACTCTACCAACGACCCTCTTCCTCTTTTCTCAATTCGTGTCCCTCCTCGGCCAACTCGTAACTTGAGTCTGTTGCAGATTCCAAATTTCCGTCTCTCGGTCTCTGAACGTTCCCTATTCCATCGACTTTCCACTACATTTAATTCCTTAAGCATCCAGTATCCTTCCCTGTACCTCTCTTCCTCCCTTAACGTTTTCACCTCCTTCCTTAAACGCCAGATAGTAACTTAGCTCTCTCTGGTTGCATGTGTGCACTCCTGCTTTATCTTTTCATTATTGTTCATTGCTTTTACCCGTTCTTTTTCTTAGTGTATATTATATGCATTATCTGTCAGCCAATGAAAAAGCCTTTGTGCCGTTTTTGGCTACTTTATTAAATAAATAAATAAAAACGAATAACATGCAGGATATCGACAAATTATATACTACCAATTTTAATTATCTACTACGCAATTACTGTCATATCTATTTTGATCTTTAATGGTACGTGGATAAATCGACATTTTAAATATATGAGCTCTTCAATAAATCTAGCCGATTGATAAAACAGCATAATTGTTAAAAGTTGGTCGTTTGTATATTATTAGTCTGGTATGTTTTCACCCCCCATCCCACACCCTATCGGTGTATCGGTGTATCGGTAATTATCTACAGAGGAGTGAATTATTTCGACAATTATTTCCTGAAAACAATATCATAGCCTATAGCAATATTAGAAAGACATAGTTTTGTCCACTTGGTTAAATTTTAGATAAAAGCTTGTTAGATCGAGGAAACTATTAGTGTTTGCGCTCATATCTTAAGTCTTTTAACTTTGTTAATGAAAGAACTATAAGTTTTAAAGCCATGCTAATCCGTTAGGTCATTTACAGGCATAAGTATTATTGTGACTGATGAATGGATATCGAGGTGGGGATGTGCAGCGTGATATCAGAGGGTCGCATTAGCCAAACACATCTACTTCTGGTCTTGTAATTAAAATGAAAAATTCTATTTCCACGTGGAGATTCGTGATGTGCCACTAATCGTCAATGCAAGGCGAAGCTAAATAAACAGAATTTGTCGTGCCCCTCAGGGTCAAGCCAGCATTGCGGATGAGATTTTGCGTGTGATTTCAAAGTATTCCATAGGTGCTAGGGCGAATCTTGCTGCAAAATTTAGTTTTGGAAGTTTGAAGCGGATGAAGAGCTCGTAAGTGAAAGTCATTTGGTGGTGCGTTCGAGTTAAGTGGAGAGCTTGTCTCAGGCATGGGAAAGAAAGGGAGGGAGGGAGAGGTGACGACGGGGACCGAAGGGCGGGGGCTGGGGAGGGGAGTGGATGGAGGCAGTTTCTTTAGTGCTTCTGCCGAGGTGGTCATTAGAGATGGCTTTGGGCGAAAGTGAAACTTCAGTGTGGGATTTTTTTACCTTTTAAAGGGGAAAACACCTTGTCCTTTAAAGTAACCGTCATTTAGTTTACCCTTCCGTGGGTGATAAAAATGTTGAAACGTGCTCATTCCCTCTCAGTCTTCGAATCTGTTGATTTCCCGAAGAGTTTTCAGTGTGTTCCTCTGGAAAGTTACTTCATGGGTATGTTTTGGTGAATTCAGGTGAATTATCGCTTGTGAGCAAAATGCGTGGGGATTTACTCTAGTTAGCGGTCTTGAAGGTCAATTTAGGTTGATTGAAGGGTTATTTTTCTTAAAAAATAACAAGCATTAGTGCAGAATAAAAATCACTATTCGATTGGTTTCGTTTTGAAAACAATTTTTTGAATCGAGTAAATTTCTGTTGATTTTGATTCAATTGAGACTATTTTCCGATATTTTTGATTAAAATTCGATCTCACAATTTACAATAAATATAAAACGATAGGAAGTCAATGCTAATAAATTGAGTTGCCGAAATACTAGTGCATTTTGAGACATTTCCAGTTTTAGTGAAGCACCCTTTGGTGCCCATGGACAAAAATTGAATTACGTGCAGAAATTCTGGCCCATCGTGGTATCACAGGTTATATATCACCATTGAGTATCTTAAACCTTTTATTAAAGAGTCAAGGGCATTGCCTGAATAAAGCAGGAGCTCTGGGAGCACACACTTCGGGCGGAATGAGAGGGAAATAAATGAACGCAGCGCGTCAGATAACCCAGCAATAAATGACGGCCGTGCAAACAAATAAGGTCCCTTTATGTGGGGCAAATAGGAGCGACACGGATTTACGAGGATTCGCGCTTAGGAATAGAGACATCAATCTGCTACCGCTGCCACAAGTGCAAAGAATTTTGTTGTTTACTCTTTCCCTCGAATTTGTGGTTAGAAGCCAGATTACTTAGACCTTTCTTTGTACGGCGAAACCTTTTCCAGAGGTGAGGGATGAATTCATTTTGGATATCTTGCGTAAAAAATATAAAATTCACCTGCAAAGCAATGAGTTTTGTGCTTCCGAGATCAGGTATCCGAAATGAATTCATTCCTCACCTCTGGAAAAGGGATCTGAACAAAGGGTGGTGGACTGAGCAATCCAATTGCTAACCGCAGATGGTAGGAAAAGAATAAATAACTAAGTTGAGTTGCTTTGTGGGGGTGATAGTGGCGTCAGATGGATGTCTTTACGAGTATTACTGAGTGTGAACAGTACGCTATGTATCACTTTAAAAAACTCTTTCTGATTTTCTTAAGAATTTTTGAGGAGTTCTGGAAAACTGATACTTCGACCTTCAGTGCTTTTCTATTTCGGTATGGGTAGTTTTGAAATTAGTAGGCGTGCTCAAATTGGTGATGAGTGAATATGCGAGGGACTAACGATTTCTTCGATCTGCCAATTACTCCTTTGTACGAGTATGTATTTAGTATCCCTATGATCCAATCTTGTATTTTAATGTGGGACTGCAATAATTTCTTTGTTTTTCAAATGATTTTAAACTTGCGTGTTGAATCATAAGTATTGTATCCTTCTGAAATTCCTAGCCATAGCCCTTTTTGATCCTATAACTAATACTAATTCCTGTGAAGTGCCATTTTATTTTTCTCATTGAATATAAAATCATTGAAGTTTTTGTATAGAATCTGAATCATTATACTTATCAAGAATTGCAATACTCAATTTATTGTATCTTTAAATAAAAACATCAGAAACATCGTCCAAATGTAAGTATTTAGTGTTTGGTAACCTTAGAAATGTGATCATCATTGTCAATTCCATTGAAAATCACCTTCAAGTAATAATAATGTTAAAAAGTTAAGAATAAAATTTTCATTTTGCCTTGAATTGACACGAAGGAAAACTTATCGCAAAGAAAACTAATTCAATCAGTTACTGTCAATTAGTAATATTGTCCTTGTTGATCATGAAACAAAAGAGAGATAATGCGATGCTGATCACTTCAAATTTTTGTTGAGTATTACTCCCACCCAACAACCATATCTACCCCCTCATCTTTGAATGGCCCCCTGGCTTTTGTCTCCGTAAGCTCAGCTATAACTACACCTCACTTGTGAATAAAAATGTATAAATTCTCTTACCATCTCCTACTTTATGCTATTCTAATTCCTTTCGACAGCATCGCCCGTACATTCTAACTCCGTGTTCTTAACACTTGTAGTCCTCTTCCGTTCCTTGTTTATAGACGCTGCTGTTGACTTCTGTTGACCGTGCAAAATTGTCATATGATAACGATCGAGGATCTTTGCTTCCTCCGTTGATAGAATTAGCACCAATAGCACTCCCTTTTTGTGCCATATGTTGAATTAACGAGAATTATTCATGATGTTTCGTTGTATTTAATTGAAAAGCCATTAGTATAGTTTCAAGTTTCCTTCACACTAGTGTTTTTAACATAAAACAATACCTAATTGTTTCATATATTGACATTCTCTTTTATAGTCAGCTGCCTTCTCATCCACCACACTGAAATACCTGTAGTCATTATTTTCGCCTTGCTATCTGACTTCTGGTTTGGCATTGGTGACTCAATCTGGATTTAAAGTCATGACTCCTATGATTTTGTAACCTCCGGTCATCGAAGCTCGCCGGTCCATCTAACATTAATCCTTAGGAAAGGATTTTAGTAGCTATGCAAGTTAATTAAGTAATTGTCTTTACATGCAAACGATGTAAATTTCTGCATTTCGCTCGAACCACGTAACAAAATCTTATACCGAACATGTTGTCCTCCACGAAACACTTTTCGATGCCTTATATGCATGTACACAGTCTAAAATTATAAGAAATCCCAAAATAGTCACTTTAACGGCGTCATTCACTCACGTGCAGCAAAATTCAGGCATTTTACAGAGTGAAAATTATGCGTGGTAAAGGAGAATGATTTTATACGCTGCGAAACTCCTGCTATCTCATATGTACGGAAATAACTGTGCATCTCAAGTAATTGACAGTTAAAGAATAATCCTCGGAGAACTGCATCGTGAAGTAGGGATTACACACGTGATTATGTCCCTTTACGAGCGGTCATTTAGGATCTTCTCGTGCTCTCAGCTGGTTGGTTCCTGTGTCCCCAATTATTTCATTTGAAATACCAGACGCAGAATAGTGTGACCGTTTGAACAAACAGTGACGTAGCTGGTAATTTAGCATTGGAATTACTCCAAGAACATTCAGCAGTGCGGAAAATTTGAATCCTTTCAAATATGGAAGAGGTGTGATAACGACGGATGAAAAATTTTTGAAAATGAAATAAACTGTGAAGGAAACGCGGTGCTTCTAAAACGGAGTTTTCTTTCGCTCGCTATCTCTCCTTTTCACGTTCTTCCAGTGACTGGATACGAGCTATCGAGTGATTACCAGTGATTCGCGGAGCCATCTCCGAAATTCCGCTTCACGTCTTCCCTTTCGCCCGAAAAACTTTCCTCGCGATGAGGAAAATCCCGCAATGGATTTAAGCGTCATCAGGAATCCATCTCGTGAAATTGGTTTCGGTGATGCCATGAAAAAACCTCCCTCCTCTCGCTTCCGAATGAAGATGTTGGACTTCGCTTTAAGCTGTAGCCGAGTTGGCCCGTGGGATTGAGTGGCGGTAGTGTTTGGAGAGGGGTGCGGAGCGATTGGGAGGCGCGGTGCGGTGCTGCTGGGTGCGGCTGCGTGAGAAAAAGGAGGATGTAGGTGGTGGGAAAGGTAGGTCCTGAGGGAATATTTTGGACCTGCATCGGACGGAGGGGTTTTTCCTGCGACGTCATTGGAAGTATTTTGATTAATAAATTAGTGGTGGCCCAAGAGGAGAACACTTTAATTAGCATCGCTGAGGAAACAGATAAAATTTCTCTCGTAATACTACGCAGTAGTAAAAAATGTGGGGTCTAAATTGTTTAGACTAACTCCCAATTAGTCTGCTTACCAGAATACACCTTCCTTTAAAGTTTGGTTTATGTAACATCACAATTCAGGCATTCAGATTACATAATTTTTGATTTGGTTCAGTTAACGGGTTGGTTCTTTATTTATTTTAATCTTGACTATCCCATCATTTGATTTGTAGTATCAAGTATTGAATGGAAATCATTCTCGCCCGAAGGTTCCTATTTTTTGACTTTTATGTATACGATTTTTAGTGTATACTACTTCATCATTCACATTCAACCTGTTGTCCAATGTATATACTATATTACTTTTGGTAATTTATCGATAATAGGGATGTTACCATTGGTTTCCAAAACTCTTATGCTGCTTTTCCTTATTGCAAAAAACACCAATTTCCTGCTTCAACTCCTCTTGAGTATTCGTTGTCCCTCGTCCCTTCTTGTGGTCTAAACCGCCTGTTCCTCCGCATTCACCCTCTTCTCCTCTTGCCAAAGATTCTCCTGTTTATTACAGTCTCCAAAATTATTTATTACTTTCATTACTCAAAATATTGTGCGTCCACATTTCCTGGTTTCCTAGAATTTCCCTCTCTCCCAAAAATGTTAAGCATTTTTTGATAATCTTTTTCTGAACATCTTATTTTATTCTCGTTCTCCGAAGTCAAATCTCAGAAACTCCCTAAATTTGTTCATTCTCTTTCTTCAGTAACAAGGTCTTGGAACCTTCCCTACCTAAGTTCCATATCCGTCTTTGTTAATAAATTGCTTACATATTTGTCCCCTCTTCGAGGTTCTTTCCTCATTTCATTCACTGTGAAACTTTTTCTTTTCGTTTTATAATGATATTTTTTCATCTTAAATGTGCTACAGTGACTCTAAAGCACGTCTATATGAAAATATTTAATTAATTCACTAATTTCAATTTAACATCAATTTTGTCCCATTAAGCAATTCGTTATTGTTATCATCACGAGTTATTTCGAGTATTGATTTCATTAAACTCTCCTACCTATCCCCTGATCACCAAATAGTTTTATTTCTCCATCATTCCTTGAGCTGGGTATCATCACTACCAGCTTTTTACAATCCACCTTTGGACTTCTATCATTATTTCCCGCCATGCTTCTCTCTATATGACCTATCCTACCTCAGGATGTGTTCAATTCGTTTCCCCTGGTCTTCATATTAATAAAATACATTTGTCTCCTTATTTAAAAATGAAATAATTATTTATATTATATTCTTCTTTCCCGTGCACTTTGGCCACCTTCAGCTCCACCCAAGCTAGTTGATTTTTCGGGTACCAGGTCTACCTGGGAAACCATAACCGGCACAGGGAAAGGAACTGGCCCCCCTACCCTGATGTGTGAATATTCACACGCCGTCGGGCTTGGTACATGGGTGAGCTCTACCATCACCTACTAAACCGACCTTCGGGTTGATTACTGTGTTTATGGTTTTTTTTATTCTTCTTTCATCCACTCAATGAGGTACCTCTTTATTCGTTACTTCATTTGATTTCCGTGATTTATCAAAGTTGCCATGTTTCCATCGCTTTCTATCTTCTTTTCTTTGCTTTTTGTATCATCTGTAGCTCACTGATGTGGAAGATTATTTTCCATTCATATTCTTTTTACAGCGGGCTCCCTAATTTTTAAGCTTTCACTATTACTAATGGTTAAAAGTATTTCTTCGGATCGCAATACTTCTTAGACCTCCCATTTCAGCTTATAACTTTTTCTGTTGCTAATCGTTTGTTTCTGAATGTTTTCCCTCTACATCCATAATCTCTTACTAACAAATTGTAAGGTTACACCCTGGCTTGAGAATTATCCTGTGCCTCTTCTTCCAAAAATCTTCAAATATTGCTTAGTTATACAATACAGCGTAAAAATACCGTATTTATTGTATGTTTTTATAATAGTGCGTAATCTGATCTAATTCGTAATGATTACTATAGATGTGAGTCAATTATCATGCAAATTAATTTTTTATGCTCGTGTTTCATATTTTCCGAAACGAAAAAGTGAGACATGACGTAATCCTGACACAAAATGGACGAGAAGTGTTAAAATCGAAATAGAAATACATTTCTAAATTCTGAATGCTTTTAATTGACTTCCACGTAGATTTATAATGCCTTATTAAAACTTGGGTGGACCCATTACGTGCCTTTAACTATGCCTATAACTTTGGCTATGCCATGGATGCTTTTAAAATACCTCAGATACATTCATTGATACCATTAAAACTCGATGTAAATCTGCGACAGTTAATAGTGCGCCTCATATACGTATTTAGGTGGAATAATTATAAAGTATTTAAATTTCAAGAAACTGCGGGATACCGCAACAGTAACCTTAACGGAGTCATCCGCTATGTGTGCATTTGTTGCATTTATAATAATTTGTAATTGTTGCATTATAATAAAGTATTTAATTAATCTGTCAACTTTTTTCCGTAAAAGAGCAATAAATAATTTAGATGAACTTACAATCATATACGTAATAATGTATGCAGTGTCTTGAGAATTATTTAAAATTCTAGCCTTATCATAAATAACATTTCTTAATCATTTTGTAGATTCTTTGTTAGTGTCTTAACTCTTATTCAATAATGCCCGACCTAATTCACACTTATAGAATATGGAGTAATATGATTTTTCAGAAGTATGTCGTAAGTTAACTAATATATTTGTCGAGACGCTTTTTATAAAATCGATTTCCACAAAATAATGCACAATTAAGCCTCGAGTCTGTGCAGAATGTGTATTTATTAATCTATTGAATTATTAAATAAGTTTCTTTAATTTTAAATTCTAATTTTATCCCCTCATTTTCATTAGTATTTGAATAAAATCTCAATTTCAATACACGTAGAATGATATTATTTCTGTTATGTGTTGCCATTTGATTTTCGTTAAATGTCGACTGAGGACGAAACCAAATTAAAGTATCTTCTTGTTTTCTGTGCATTGGCGGTTTTTCTTACAAAGGAAATTTCTTTGGTTCATTGATTCACACCATGATCATGGTGTCTATCATATGCTTTTTGGTGAAAACACGGTACCTTATCTGATACCCTAATGGAATAGAAATTAATAATAGTGGAACCAAGCACACAAATTTCGGCACCTACCATATTATTCCGCAAATCACTCTGTTATCACTAGCAGGCCAGCGGTCTCCTGGAAAAGTCCATCAAAATGTTCAAGCGGTGGACTGAAAATTGTAATCACTGTTAAGATATCCCAACTGGGCTCTGCCATTTCCTCAATAATAAAACCAACATATTTTATAAATAGATTGTAAACGAGTGGGTAACATTTTAAAATGCAATATTTTATCATTGATTGATCAGAAGAATCGTTTCAGAGGTCTGAATACTGAAACAAACACGCAAAGAAACGATCAAATGGTAGTTTTTCAAAAAAAAAACGCCATAAAATCAGGAAAATTATGTAAGTATAAATATTCACCGAAAAGCATGAGTCATTGTAAAATCAATGCCAATGATTGTACAACTTATCTCAACATCGAATGACAAAAGAAGGCGAAAAATTCTTCCTGGGACTTGTGTAAAGGCACTGGTCTCCATGACCCAATCTCTTTGCTTACAAAATGAGGCGGTAACTTCCCCTTAAGTCTTGCAATCTTGCGTATATATCTCCTTCCTTAGCCCTCTTCGCGGCTGAATAACTGGGTCACGCTCAAAGCTCTCCCCTCTACCCCCTCCCCCCAATGAATGGACGAAATAGGAGGCGAACTTCGGAAAGGCGGAGTTTTGAAGTGGCCTGGAGAGCCGAGTGTGAGGCTGAGAGGAAGGGACAACGCCGACACGATAATGGAGCATCCATAAATTTCTAGCCGCCATTTTTCAACTCCGCTTTTCAGCTTGCTTTTATAAATTTTGTTCGTTAACATCCTACGGGGTCGGCGAGACACCAACCACCTATATATAAAATCTCTAGGCTTATATATCTTAGAGATGGAATTGAACACCAAACTGCCCAAAGAAATTCTTATCAAAGTTTTAGTCTTAGAAGCATATTTTTCTCATTCAGGGATATTTTAAAAAGGAAGCGTAGTACATTAGAAAATAATTCAAGGGCAATAATTCGGCGTCATCAAAATGCCTCATTGTAGAAGGAAAGTGTTATTGAATTATCGACATTCTCATATTTCCAAAAGGTCCATTTTGACTTAGAACGTTTAGATTATTTGTTTAAGTCATTCGCATACAGCAGTAACGCCAATTTTCAGTGAAAATTGTTTAAAAACATAAAATAGATTAAAATACAAAACAGCATAGCAATAAACAACGAGAGCCGAACGTAGACAGGGGAAATATTTAATTTGTTGGCAGGTGGGATAAAAATTGGATAGTGAAATTGCTACATGATAAATAAAAAGGATGGACAGTGTGAGGAAGTGAGTTTAGAAGGAAGGAGGGGCGAAATAATGGTGAGCGCTTAGTGAGAGATATCCTAGGAATGGGCCAAAGGAGTAGGGTGTGAGTGTGGATAGATTGAGTTGGTATCCTGTAGTTAATCCTGTAAGAGGGACGGAAGCTCAGGGTAATCAATAATTGAGGTTAGGGTGTTGCGAAGTAGTTTTAAATCAGCTTTAAATCTGTGATTTTGGGGGTTAGAATTGGATAAAGAAAACAGAACAGCATTTGAGGAAATATTGCGACAATGCGGGACTCGGTGTTTGGTTATTTTCACAAAAAAATGAGAGATGCAATCGAGGGATTTTGAATTAGTTAGGGCTAAAGTGGATCGAATTGGGGAGCAATAAGATATTATGAGAAGGGCAATTGTTGAGAAGTACGAATGGAGTGCTATTGAATATTTAATTTCTGTGGAGAGACAAATTTAGGCCTAATAGGAACAGTGCTTTATTTTTTACGATCTAAATGTGGTCTGACTAGTTTAGTTTTTGGTCAGTTTAAAACGCCAAGGTCTTTCATGGTTGTTACTCTGTTTAAGGGAGTTGAGGTTCTAGTGTAGTTGAATTTCAGGGGTTATTTTTTCAAAGCAAGAGTCATGATTCTATATTTTCCAGGATATAAGTTAAGCTACCAGGTATCGCACCACAGAGAAATTTGCTTTAAGGTGAGTACAAGTTAAAGGAGAATACAGTCATAAATATTATTAATTTGCTTGTAAATCTTGCAATCATCAGCATAGAGAAGGGTATGAACTTGGGAGGAAAGGAGTCAGGAAGGAAGATCATTAGTGAATGTATAGAAAAAATATGGCCCAAGGACACTGTCCTGAGGAACATCTCCATCTACACAAAACCCCGCAAGCCGTCGCAAGGATGTATCGCAGGGGGTGGTAGGTCACCAGCCATTCTACATATATTCACTCTATTTCTTCATGCACCTGGCACCCTGAGATCCACCAAAAATCGCATGAAAAGGGGGCGAACACCAATCATGCAATATGCCTACATATACTACGAGTGTTAATTCCTATGCCTACACAGAGAGGACAAGAAAACATGCTAAAAGAGGGAAGGCACACCTATCACCTGACAGCATGCCACACATTCCGAACGGGCGCTCCAGCAATACAATAGGTTATATATGCATTCACCTACACCCCATCTGGCTAAAAGGCAAACGGCGGGGGGTGTTAGGACGCCAGATTTGAATTTATATAGTGTATTTACTGAAAGATTGTTTTGTGGAGATTAAATCTTATAACCCCAATTTTCGACAGTGTGTACCTATTATCTTCTTGGGTGTTCCCCATTTATTAATGTCGCGAATAACGCGGAGAAAAACGAATATTTGATTCTATCAGATCAATAGTCGAACTCCCTAATTTTGTGACAATTGTCGACCCTGTTATTGTAATTTGGGGGCTTAATTGTATCTTCAATTTCGGAAGCAAGATCATATCCTTTATATCTTTGTAATAAGTTTAATCTAGCCCTCAGTCTTCGCATATCTGCGTCATTCGCTATTTTACTTTGCGTCCATGTATAATTCTTCAAAATGATACTCAAAAAACCAATATTGCATCTATTATAAACAGGAATTGAAAACTCTGATTACCCTAGTATTAAGATTCTGTGATTACATAATGGTCCGGAGGAAGGCGAAAAGTCTGCGTGAATAATAAGTCAAGATCTAGTTTTTCGACTTTTAACGGTAATAATCCCCAAAACTGCGGCACTCTCTCGCAGAAAAGAATAATTTATTATTGTGAGTACGTTTAATCACATATTTCGTTGCATTCATAAAATCCACATAGTTAACTTTTAGTTCCATGTACCCAATTATGCCAAGCTGTTCATGAGCTACATAGCAACGCTCGGTGCTCCTTATCTTCCATTTATTACCCACAATTGCATATACCATACTATATATTCCATATTACATGATTGAAATGCATATAACTTCAAAGTAACCATCGCAATGTGCCATTTCAGGAACTAATATGTTTAGTGTTTTCTTCGACAGACCAATTAGGACTGAATATTTGTGAACTGATAGAAACAAATTTTTGAAGGGTAGAGAATTATGGTCGAGGAAATTCTTTGTAAGAATCCTGAGTTCGCAGAACATCGCTTTTCAGGCAAAATTGCATGAAATTGCCCGTAGTCTAAGTTGACGAAACTCGAGGTGGTTAATTATCTAGGTGAGCTGCACGGGAAACCATAAACGTACGATTTCACCCATTTTCCTTTCACCCATTGCCCGGAGCCAGCCAGCAGTGCGAAAATGTTTCATTGCAATCGGGGTCTTCCACTTCGTTAACTCCACACTGTCGCCGGGGTATTTTTCAGCGAATCATCTGGGGGTACCCTCCAGCCCAAGCATGGGAGAGCGAGGCGGCAGTCAGCGAGTGGAGAAAGGCTTGAAGAATGGTTTTCGGGCGCACAGAGAAGGGAACTTTGGACACGATGAGATAAGGGCATAGGGAGGCGTGAAAGGAACAGAGTGGCTACGGAGAGAAGGATAATTTCTTAAATTGGCGAAAGTCACTGGGAAGAAGGACGAAAGATAAAAGAGAGAAACTAAGGGAATGGAAACTTGCGATCGCGACCGTCTGATCTCGTCCCTCAATGGTCTCTTTCATGTCTTCATGACGTTTGGATGGGTGCGTGAATACTATAGGCTATTGATTTGGTTCCTTCAGGTGATTGAAACGATCTGCAGAGGGCAATTTTATTTCATAAATTCCTAGGTGCAAAAGTGAAGAGAAATATAGTGAAATTTCACGAGCAGTTTAGCCCGGCGAAAAGAGCACTCGCCAGTTTATCAGAAGATTGCGATTGCCATGCAGAATCGGTTTCTGGGAACGGTTTTAGCCTTCTATTGTCCTCCTTGTTTCTTTTTAGACTGAGCAATTACATCAACCTTATACGCAAGTGCCATCGAATTTCAGTCAGAAGTTATCAATAGCTGAAAATATTATCCTTTTCTAAGGGGATGCTCAAATCTGAAGAAATATTCTAACTGATCCGTTGCGGGAATATAGATTTGTATATTTGCTAAAACGATTGGTCAGTCACATGCTTTCTTTGAAATGCGACAGGAACAAAATAGAATCAAGAAAACCTTAAAATATTTTGATTTGAGTAATATTTATATAGTATGCACGTTTTTCATTTTAAGGTAATAAGTAAAAGACGTTATCCATTTACTCGTAATTTGTTAAATTTCGAAATAGATTTCTTCAAACAATACAAAAAAATGTTGGGTTCTCTCCAACATTTACGGGTAAATTATCATTCAGTCGCTTAGCTATTATGGACTATATAGGTAAGGTAATCTACCGCTTAAGGTAGGTTTTTGGATGGACACAACTATCAAATAATTACCTTGGGACTCCAAACAAAATACAATTGGGCACATACTCTACATTAGGACCCTCTTTACCTCTGTGTACTTCCTTCCTCCATTCGTCCCGTCCAACATCCCTATTCTGTTCCTGCCCTTTCCTCGTTTGCCTAACATTTTCCCCTCTATTACCATCTTCAATATCCTACTGCCGCTCAATACGCCTTTCATCCATTTTTCCTGTCTCCATAGTATTTCTCCAAACAAACCCCTCTCCTCAACCATCTTCCCTAGTAATTCCTGATATGTTTTCCTTTCGGTCCATTTCACCCTCTCGATTCTTCTACATACCTACATTTCAAAAGCCTCAAATCTACGTATATCCTCCTGCTTCAGTGACCACGTTTCCGTACCGTACATAGTTACGCTCCATATAAAAGTTTTACGAGTATTTTCTTAACCACTCTACTCAAGGTACCCGTCATCAACTCCCTTCTCCTTGCCTAGCCCAATTCTTCTTCTTACGTCCCTACTATTTTGACCGTTTGGTCCAAAACATTTCCGAGATACGTAAACGTTTCTACCGGATCTATTTTTTCCCCTCTTATTTTAATGCTTAGCTAAGCCCTCCTCTTTCTATAAAATCGCATTACTTTGTTTTATTAATATTGATTCTTATTCCATATCTATTGCACTGAACCTCCACCTCACTCAGCTAATCTTGCAAACCCTTGGCCGACTGAGAAACCAAAGCCTGGTCATCATCAAGCCTAACTGATTTTACGAACTCTCCTCCGACTTTCACTCCCACCTCCAGCTCTTCCCATGCCTTCTTTATTCCATTCCATTATTTATGCCTTATTTCCTCCATATACGTCGAAGAGCACCGGTGATAATGGGCAACCCTGCCTAACACCTCTTCCTAACACTGCTCATCCGGACTCTCCGTTCCCCATTCGCATCTGAGAAGTCTAAGACATGTTCAGGTTGCAGAGTAGTCTCCTGTCCCTGCAATCCATTCCTATTTTCTGCAATATACTCATTAGTTTTTCCCAATTCACTCTATCAAACGCTTTTTCGAAATCTACGCAACAGGCAAATACGTCCTGATTTTATTCGATATTCCTCTCGATTAGTGATCTCATTACTGCAATGGCATCACGCGTACCTCTCCCTTTCATAAACCCAAACTGATCATCTCCTAAGTAATCGTTTGTCTTACCCTCTATCTTTTTGTTGATGATCCTGACAACATCTTTCGCTACGTGGGATATCCAACTTATTGTTCTATAATCCTCACATGAAGTAGCCTTCATTTTTTTCGGAATAGGAACTAGCACTGATCGCATAAAGTCTCCCGGCCAGATTCCTTCCTCATAGATGCTACGAATCAGTCCATAAAGGGCCTTCTTCCCACATTTTCCTAAACATTTCAACAGTTCCACAGGGATGTTGTCTACCCCCCGGCCTTATTTGCTTTCATCTCCTTTAATGCCCTTTCTATTTCATCGTCGAGTATGCCTGGACCTAAGCTATCTTCTTCAGCGTCATGTTCTTTTTCTATGTCTAACCTTGTCGGCCCAAGTTCTCTACCATACAGTGTTTCTATATATTCCTTCCATCTCTCTTGAATTTTTCCTGGTTCAACTATTATCTTACCCCATTTATCTTTAACTGTTAGCACAGATCTTGCCTTCTTACTTCCCGATAATAACTTAACCTTGCTGTATAGAGCACCAATTTCACCCTTCTTCTGTAAACTTTCCATATCCTCGCATTGCGTTTTCCACCATTCTTCTTTTGCTTTATTTGTGGCCCTTCTCAATTTATTGTTTAACTCTTTGTACTTTATTTTGCCTATCTCTGTGTTTACATTCTTCCATTTTCTTCTCTCATCCATTTACGAGTCATTTCATCCATGATCCATGGATTCCTTGACATTTTCCCGTAAATCGTTCCTTTTGTGTCTTTTGCAGCTTTCAATATCACTTTCTTGATACAATCCAATTTTTCTTCGATAGTACTCAGCTCTTTACCGTCATCAATGATTTTCTCTACAGCCTGCTGATACTCCATCCTTGTTAATCCATTTAATGCTTCTACGTTTAATTTCCTAACCCGCCGCCCCTGCCTTATCTTTTGGAAACAGACGTTACATTTCATAACCACTAAATTGTGCCTCCTGCAGAACTCAATTGCTTTCTCCCCGCGGTTATTCCTTGTGCCTAAACTGTAGTCCCCCACCTCATCACCATCTCTTCCTTCGCCTCCCTTCGCATTCCAATCCCCCATCACTATCAAATGTCTGCAGGAATACACGCGATTATATCCTCCGACTCATCTTATATCCTATCGACTTCCTCCTCCTTGTGGTTGCCCGGTGGTATATATACCTGAACAATGACCAAGTTTGTAGGTCCTGCTTTAATCTTTAATTAATTTAGTGGTGATAATTTCATGATTGAAGAACAGTCCGGACCTACCGTAAGTAATTTAACTCTTTAATTTTGCCTCTTAGATAATTATACATATATGTATATGATATATATATATATATATATATATATATATACATCTTTGAAATGGACGCTCTCCGGCGATGCACAAATATACAAACACACAGACACAAAATGTTCAACACACAGAAACATAAGGAAAGGACACTCACAGTATGTATTTGACGTTTCGACGGCCCGAATTACTACTTTGAATTTTGATGTATGTTACGGTGTTTTTCCTTTGTCGAGATTCTTTTTTCGGTTAGCTGCATATTTAGGCACTTAATAGGTTCTGTGTGACAAATACCGTTCCCCAAAACCAACTATTACACCCAGAAGACGCTCTATATCTGAGAAATCGTTTATTCATAAAACTAACAGGGCGACGAAAAGTCATTTTACGACAAGCAGGAATACGACGGGAGTATTTTCAGTCACCCTAACTAAAGGGTTTTTTCCTAACTTCCCTTTTCACATCACCCATATTTTCTCAGTCTATGTTAGAAACCAATGGGAAGAACGGACGACTCCATCTCACTCCCCGTGATACCGTGAAATACTCCTCTATTTACTCTCTTGCTCGGAAGATTTATTAAAATAATCTTACTTCATGGCTTATTACAGCAATTATCAGGAGTTTGTAAAAATAATATCACTAAAACGTAAATTACATTCAATAAAATTATGCTATTGACACCTTTCCAGCCATCAAATGTATTTGCGCAAAATGAAATTCGATTTATTTCTTTAAGCTTTGCTCTGATCATTTCCTTTCTAATGAAGACCTAAGTAAGACTGTTTGACCAAGACGGTAGAAGGAGGTATCATTTGAATGAGGGAGAACGGATGCTCCGGAAAGCGGGAGTTCTCATGAGAAAAATCAGTTTGGACCGCACTCCACCCAAGTTGGGCTTAATAATCTAGTAAAGCAAACAAGATATAATTCGCATATCTTCCACGTCGTCTGCGGTCAATGAATTAAACGCCTCAAGCAAAGACCCTTGTGTGAACTCATTACTATGCATAAAATTAATCAACAACGCAAGACTACGTTTTAAACCTCTTTTTTCGATTTTGTCCTTTTTCAAAAACAATTATCTTAGAAAAGAAAATCAAAATAAACCCAAATTTCAAGCAAAACCAAAATTTAGTTAGGTAGAAATGAAATGAAGATAAACAGATCGTTATCTTATTTAATTGGACGAAATTATTCATTGTATAGTGATAGGATGAAATCATTAAGAATACTTGAATGGGTTATAAAAATTATATTCAGCAATCATAGAAAGATGTAAAAGGTTCTACATTCCAAGAGAAGAGCTAAAGTAAAGTTGTTTTCTTATTTACTTTACGAATCAAAGGTACTCTGTACGTATATTATTAAAGGACTGTACTTCATCATTTATAATTCTTTTTGGTACTTTTAGTTTTGATATTTTGGCACTCGGCGTTTTCAAATAGTGTGCATGTTGGAGGCGTTCAAATTGCCTTCTATTGACTCGGCGTGGTATGAATTGAGGGACTCAAAATTTATGGGCTTGCTGGAGGTATTACTTGGCAGTCTTTTCATTCTTGAAGAGAGTCAACAGGAGTTTTCTTGCGGCGTAGAGGGAAATACTATGGTACGAAAATATATGGACACATTCGAGCACTGAGATAAAATGAGAGAGATAGACACGGTACAGAGAAATTTAAGTGTTCGTTCTTCCTCCGAACGATGCAAAGTAATAGTATAATCGAGCCCAAGTGTCCGAATATGTTAATTTTAAGTATAAAGTTGAATGATTTTTTTAAACATAGTTACCGACGCCGGTGGCGGTGGGGTAACGTCCTCGTCTGCAATTCCAAGGGCCGTGGGTTCGATTCCCTCATGCTTGGGTTTTCCTCCACGTAGGGGTTGGGTGTTTGTGAATGTGACCATTGTTATCATCGTTAATAGTCTGATGTTTAGCCAAAATGTGCTGTCTTCGGACTAATGCTGCATAAATAAAAATAATTAATACTTGAGTGCGTGTATGCGCACGATTTATTTATATTAGCGAAGATATATAATATGTAAATGCATCTATAAACTAATATTTTGACATATTTGGCATATGTCCTAACGCCCCCTGGCCACCTCACCCTTGCGGTCGTTTTGCAAGATATTATGTAGAGGTAGATAGAATGGTTTCTTCTCATTATCTGACGTGAACCAATTGTATATGTTGACCCCTCCTTCCGAACCGTCAGATGACCTTTCTATTCCACGCTCTTGTGACCCTTATGAACAAAATGAGCGCTCCGAGGAAGTGGAATCAGTCTCTCTTATTGCGGGTAAACCATAATTGAATTTTTGATTAATGATAAAAAGGAAGAGGTGTTTTTTATTGTCTCGCTTTTGTATCTTGAAAATAAATACAAAGAAATTGCTGTATATATTTTTCTTATCTTTTGAGAATTCAGGGAGATGTGATATATATGAGATAACTTGGAGAAGTGGGTCTGAAATAGCTTTTCCACCTGGGGTGCCCAAATTGTTATGGTCGGCCCAAGAGTTAAGAAGCTTGGGATAATTTGATTTCTGAAAGAGTTTCCCCCTTAGAGTAGGAAGATGGCTAACGTCCTTCCAATCTTTTAGGGTAAAGGCAAGAGAAACTAAAATTCGGACCTTTTGGACCAAAACTTTAAATGAATTGGCCATTTCAAGAGTGTTTATTCTTCGATATTTTACTTCAATTCTACCAAAATTCGCAGTTTGGAAAAATTAGATGCTCAGCAAAAGTTTATCAGTTTTCTAGTATCCCGAGTTGAACTGAAGAGAGCTTTCAATGAGAGGTATTTTTGTTTTGTTTTGCCAGTCCTAGACCAAACTGCATAGCTCTATTTTATGATTAAGACACAAGGGTGTACCATTGATGAAAGTAGTAAATTGAATTTCCAATAATTCTTTCAGCCTCAAAGAAAAACGAGGGATAAATCTTACAACCTCCACGCATTCAAAAGTAATTTTTGGTATCCCTCAGCATTGTATTGCCTTCAATATTCCTTTTGATCCCCACAAACAATTATTGTTAAACAAACATTTCGCTGAATATGCCATGTTATGGATATTATTACAAGATGCAGAGGTATCAAATCCTTTTAAACGATTTAAGTAAGGCAAAATGAACGATGATTAGCATTAAATACTCAAAAATATATTATAATAATTTTCGTTAAAACGTGAATGGGAGGCTCTTGAAAAAAAGCTCGGCTAAATATAAATATTACTGGGCGGAGAGAAAAGATAATTAGCCATTGTGATTTCTACTCTAGTATTTTTATTCAAACGACCCAGGTTTCAACGATTCTTGCCATCTTTAGGTGAAAATTACGTTCATGTTGACAAATACATGTATATACTCTTGTTGACGAGAGGACCAGCATGGATTTCATTTTTACCTGAAAATGACTCAAAGTGTTAACATCAAAGTCATGTGAATAAAAATATACTATATTAGAAATCACAATTATTAGTCATCATTTCTCTCCACAAAGTTAAGTCTGAAACAATACGGTTGGTTAAGAGTGCTTTATAACTCGTAATAGTTCAATTTCACGAATATGTTAAAATGTCGAGGAAATGCTTAAAGCCCACATATGAGACAATAGTGAAAAGATTGGGGGGACTGATTGTCAAACAGATCAAGCAGAAGAAATCAGAAATTCATCTAATCTCTATTCTATATTCTATGCCTAACGGGTTTGATTGTCTGGTCGCCAGAACTTTGTGGAAAACTGCCAGTGGCTCAGTGAAAGGAACCTCCCCTACTCTGAATTAGTAAATTTCACACGCTTGAGAGCTTACTTCGAGATGGGATCTATCTTAAACCAATCAAAACCACCCTTCGGGTTGATTATTGTGGTGGGAGGTGAATCAGGACGTTAGGATCTCAGCAATAAGCAAAGGGTATCCTTTCATTTATCTACCGGCTGAATGAGTGAAAGAGGTTACGGGGTTGAAAGGTCTTCGTCGGAGGCAGCAAGGGCACTGCTGTCTTTCTCCTTTCCGTCCGTGGGTGCGGGAGAGGCGAAATGAGCGAGAGAGTGGCAAGGAGGGAAGTCTGGAAACGATAGGTTAAAGTGCTCGTCTCTTCCTATTTCTCTCACCTTTGTGACAGGGAGGAAGATT
The DNA here is from genome assembly GCA_037158775.1 of Hetaerina titia. Taxonomy (NCBI): domain Eukaryota; kingdom Metazoa; phylum Arthropoda; class Insecta; order Odonata; family Calopterygidae; genus Hetaerina; species Hetaerina titia. Next base: position 81,275,734 of record CM073778.1, read on the forward strand.
AAGGGTCTGAAGATCTGGAGACAATTTAAACTCCCTTATTAGAACGAAGGTAAGATCATCAAGGAAGTCCTTAGGGTCGACTCCAAGGGAGTTCACAGAAAACAGGAGGGTTAAGTGAAACTTTCATATCAGTCTACTCTGAAGGTGCCATATAGGTCGGAATTCAGCGTTAAAATTTGCAACCTTGGATAGTCAAGCGAAATTGAATGTACTGACGTTTAAAATGCATAATTGTTTGTGAAAAATTATTGCCCATAATTTTTTAAATTGCCCCAATCTTAACGGTTGCAGAATGCGAAAGCAGTTGTACGTGAGGGATGAATTTGAAAAAAATATGAACTATGTACGGTAAAGCAGAAATATTAGACATTAGATTTAGACTGATTGGTAATTGTTAAGAGCTTGGGGTATGGGGATTAATATTTAAAGGTATTTTTATAAAAACTCAAAATCGTTTCAAAATCATGTATCCAGAGTCATCCTAAGTTTAGAGTATGTTGTACGAAAAATATTTAAAACGAAATCAATTCAGTCGCCAGTCGTCATCATATTACCAGAATGTTTCCATGGCGGTAATACGATGGTTACATGCATTTTACGATTAAGAATTTTAGTGTAAACATTCTGAGACGCGTAAAATTGCATAAAAATATTTACACTCCCAGTAAATTTGTTGTGACTTAAATTTTATTATTCCAATAGGTAAATTTTATACAGTTTATTGAAAAAAAGAGTAAATTTGATCAGGATGATCTTAGGACGTGAAATTTGCAGCGCTGATCATATGCTTGTGACTCGAATTCCACGTGAACACCACGGTCGCGATGTGTAAAAGTGAAGAAGTAAGTTGGAAATCTTTCTTTTGTGTTGTTCCTTCCTACACTTGAAGAAAACAACATTCTGCTAACTTGGATTATTCAGGCTTTTTAGCTTCTTTTGTGATGACATTAAGAGTGGCTTTGAATTTTCCTGCAGAGTGTAATGTACCTTTACGTGAAATCCAATGTACGCACGTGATGTATTACTTCAGTGGCGCCATAAACAAAGAAATTTTCGCAATATTATACCTTGATGGCTGTGTAATTCTTTTTAGGATACTACTGGTCGGGTTGAAATGATTGCTCATGTTATGTGTTTTTTTTCTGAATTTTCATAGTTAAGTATTCCCTATATCCAGGAAGTATCCACTATAACAATCAGCCCAAGAGCTGCGATACAAAATCTCGTGTTATCCCTCTATTTTCAAATTTACAAAGGCATTATTTCGTTGATAATCGTTTGAGAACGTTGTAAGTTCTTCATCTACATAGGGTCACATGATGCATCGTTGGTTATAATCGTTGGTGTATAATTTAGATCTTTATAATTGGCAATAATGCTTTTTCGTACTCATTCATCATCTACAGAATCACAATGTTATACAAAAGAGAAGGGAGCGGGGTAAAGAAGCTTTTATTACGAGTATTTGCCTCCAGGAATATCATGTGGAAGTTTTCATAATATTTATTTTCTCACGACAAGGTTTGAAACGGTACATGGTTACCAAATATTCATAAATTTTACGCGATTTTTTTTCAAGTTGATTAGGAATAAAAAATGAATTTTTTTGCTGAAATTGTATGCTAAAACTGCGTACAATTGGAATGTACGGTTTACATTCATTACCTCTTAATAATACATACGTTTTAGCTTAGTAAACTTATGTATTTTTTCCTCTCTTGGTTTACCTAATCCTCGACGAAATATGAAATCTCTCTAGTTATTTTTATGATTTAACATATGCAAGGACATTTTCAAATGTGTCCTAGGAAATATCTTTTTTCAGTTTTGCAACTAAACTATTCGGTAGTATGTTATTTGAGCCAGAGTCTTTGTTTTAAATTGTAATATTTCTACGTATATATTGTAGTTGAATATTTCAAATGTTATACACATTTGATTCCTCGTAATCAAAATGGGCAATCGTTAATACTTTGCTAAACATTTCACTGTTAGTTCGATAGACTGTAAATAAATTACAGTCTATCGAACCTAAATCCTGAGCCTTTCATTTAATTTTCGGATTGGCCATATTTTTTCCATTGGATTATTACTAGGTTGAAAACCTTGAGGTTACAAAAAGGGAAAGTGTATAGGTTATTTAAATAAGAGTTTCTTAGATTTTCTGATAGTCTTATTATGACTCATAGGAGTTTTTGATCCAGAAGGGCTGGCTAACTTTTAGTTTTCTTGATAGATAATGGATGGAAAGTTAACGACTTAATTTCCATCGTTTTCGTTCATGTTAATATCGGTTAAAGTTTTACGGATGCCTACGTATAGAACTTCATCCCTCCACCAAGTAAAGAAATCTGAAAAAAAAACGTTGAAGAACGGAAGGAGTCAGGGTAAGCATTGTTTGAGACGAGATTAACCCAAAGTCCTTTTCAAATAAGAGCTCGACGGTGAAGCCGAAATTTAGAGGTGTGGTTGAAAATGGAACATAAGGGATAAAGGGAGCTTTGATTTATGAAGAGGTCGGGATTTATAAGAATCGTAGAGGCTTTAGTGTGGACTGCCGATCTATCATCAGGAATTTCCCACTTTCATTTGGTTAGACATCCTGAAATGTGATGTCAGGTGGATATAAAAGGAAAACAAATAATTTATTTAGAAATTAATTCGCCTTTAATTGGAATTTAGACCATCATATTGTCAAAAATGCTCCAACTTGGCGGTAGGATATAAAATGAAATTGTATCCTGAAAAACTCTCTGCAAAAAATTAAATAAACTGATAAATAGAAGTTACTGGCGTAACTTGGTGGAAAATCTTCATATTGACATTTGGAAATCAAACAACTTGGTTATGGCATAACATCATCAGGTCATATACCATGACGAAACTTAGGTCGTGAGAATAAAAAAAAATTAAGAGGAAAAGCCAAGTTGTTTAATTTTCAAATGCCAATAAATAAATTGGCTTAATTTAAAATATCGGATGGCATACTAATATCAGGGGTCGTAATAGTCTAGGGATAGAACGTTTGACTGCCGACCGGAGGGCTCGGATTCGATTCCCGGGCATACCTATCTAAGAACCCTCATTTCCATCCAAAGCTGTGTTATTTTTCTGGCAACAGATCTTCCTTGGAAACCATAACCGGCACAGGGAAAGGAACTGGCCCCCTTACCCTGATGTGTGAACTTCACACGCCGTCGGTCTTAGTACTTGGTGAACTCTACCGTCACCTACCACTTTCGGATTGATTTTATGTCTATGTTTATGGTTAGAGTAATATCATTGTGATTTTACAAATATTATTAGTTCTAATAATGATTCAATAGCGCTTATGAAGTTGAATAGAAATTATTAAAAATGGTGAAGTTTGAGTGTCACGAGCACCTTTTAAATAATTGACCGTTGTAGGGAGGTTTCTGCTGATGAAAGTTGTAGCAATGCGTAAAATAACGGGGTCTACATTAGTTTTTGCACACAACTGTGCACGGGTATGTATTTATTTAAACAATGTATCTTGTTAATTATGTACACACAAACAAACACACTTTATATTATCCGTTTCCAAAAAAAATATTTTTTATTGTAAGAGCAATAGTTTAATGTAAACAGGATAATGTCTGATATGAAAGATCCTTTGAACACCGAATAAATTCCTCATCATCGCGTTACGCTCTCCTTCACCGGAATTTCGATGAGCCATCCACTCATAGTCTTCGCGGCTTTTGAAAGGGCTTCCAGTCTTCATGGTTTCCTCAATCAAAAGCCATGAAGGAGATAAGCAAGTCGGCCGAGGAAACGCCAGCGGAGGAGAGCCTAGGATGGTGGAATAAGGCCCGAGAGGAATTTATTCTACAGACAAAGCGCCCTTAGGGAAGCGCCAGATCTCGCAAGCGTTAAAGGATGAATAAATTGATTTCCAAACGATGGCTGTAAATCACACTTATTTGATTTGTATTTACAATAAATTCAAAAACATTAGGTTCACGATGAACTAGGGGATAATATTAGCCACGCTTTGAATTGATAGTCAAGAAGCTGAAGGAAACTGACTCAAGTAAACCGATGTAAAAAATCAATTTTTCCTAAAAAATGATTGATCGCAAAGATAGAAAACAATGTACAGCTATGTAAACTATGAGGACAAAAAACCTCACTGAATGATGTTATCACTGATTACACTAATGATTGATATTTTAAAACTTAGTGCCATAAAGTCTCGTGCTGGCTGGTAAAGTTAACAATTTAAATTATTTATAGTCTCCATTATGTGAAAATGGCTTAGAGTAAACAGCTATATAGAGCAAAAATAAGTTATTTTTCATAAGACTTCACTTCCTCACTCACTGCTTTCACCTCCTTCCTGAAACTCCAGACAGTAACTCAGACTCTGGTTGCATATATGCTCTCCTGCCATACTATAGCTGTTCTTGATATTTATTTTGCTACTATTTCATTATTTTTTATTTCTCCTACCCTTTCTTTTTCTTAATTTATATTATATGTATTGTCTGCCAGCTAATGTAAAAGGCGATGTACCGTTTTTGGCTGATTTGTTAAATAAATGAGTAGCACAATAACACTCGATGGGGATAAAAACAGGAAAGGTTTAAAAAAATGTTTTGCTCATTCTCTACGCGGGTTGGTGCCTAGAAGAATGAGGGTGAGGGAGCAGTATTTAATATCTCTTCCCTCTGGAAAATGTTTATATGATTTCCTCCAATCAGGTATACATTTTTTCGCGAAAAATATATAAAATATGATCCGGACTTCTATTTTCTTCTTCAAACTTAGTCTTTGATGAGGTCTGCCCAAAAACTTCCCAAACTTTTTTATTACAAAAAAAAGACAACTTACAAATTATTGGTCAGGATCCCCTTCAAAGTAGTCTTATGTATACGCATTATATGTAACCACTTATCCCAACGACGTTTCCACTTTTTGAAACAGCCCTTGAACGCTTCTTTCGGAATACTCTAAAGCTCCTCCGTGGAATTTTTCTCTATCTCTGGAATGGTGGCAAATCTTTTTTCTTTGGGAGGGGTTTTTAGGTCGGGGGACAGAAAAAAGTCACATGGAGCCGTTATGGTGAGTAAAGTGGTTGAAGGAGCACATTGGTCTTGTTTTTGGCTAAAAACTCACGTGTTCTGAGAGACAAATGAACCTGCGTGCCGTCGTGGTGAAAAAATAACTCGTCGCTCCTCCTTAGTTCGGGCCGTTTTTGCCTGATTCTCTCTCTTAGGCGTTTATTAACCCCAAGGTAGTGCTCTATGTTGACTGTCTTGACCTTAAGGTATGTATTCCTAATGCATAACCCCCTTTGTGTCGAAAAAAACAGTCAGCATCACCTTGACACTCGAGCGAACTTGTTGGGCTTTTTTGAGGCGGGGAGATGTTTCACTAATACATTGTGAAGATTGCACTTTTTTTTCAATGTCATATCCATTAATTCATGACTTATTACCTTTTATGACCCTGGGCAAGAAGATTTTATCCTCTTTAATTTGATCAAACAATTCCTGGCAGACTTGAACTTGATTTTGTTTCTGGCCTGCTGTCTTTAGGCAGCGGCACCAATTTGACGGCAACTCGATGCATCCTCAATTTTCCAACCTAGTGTAAACCTTATATGGTCTAATCCTACTTTTTAATAGCACCTGTGGCTACATCGTTGTAGTTGTTTGTATTTATTTTCATTGTAGGTGCCAAAAACTGTGAATTCGATTAATTTAGGTCACTACATAAAAGCCAAATTCTTCTTGATTGAAGCATTCCATTTAAAAACATTTAAAGATGAATTGTAATATTTAAAAACATTTAGGTAACACTATATGAGTTTAAAAAAATTGTCAAGGAATTAATTTTTCTATAGTACTACCGTTCAGAAGCATAACTTCGATTTAAGCGAAAAGAGATATGCAATATAAATGAAAATTAATGCAAATAATTTTTATTGTCATTATCCTAATAGTCATTATAAATTGGGTTTATAAATTCGTAAGATTAGGCCGTCATCATAAGTATAATTGTCATCTCGTAGCACGGAGAGCCAAGTTTGCATATTCTGAGTAGAGGAACAAGTTCCCTTTAATGGGACACCAGCGGATTTGTGAAACCATAAATTTAAGGTAACGTTTTACAGAAGTACTATTTATCTAAAATATAATTCTTTTCTAAGTTTTTACAAGTGTTTCTTAATTAAATAAATGGTTATTGGTAAACTGCCACTTGGTTATGTGGGTTTTGGTAAAAACCCGAGTAAGTCATCAAATCTTAATGCAAATATAAAATGAAACATTTCATTCTGTTCATAACAATATTTTAAGTGTTTTAGCTTGCCCAATGTAAAAGCCCAATTGCATCTATTTCTCTTAATTTTACACTTTAATACTCAAAAGAGCATAACTGCACATGCTTACGCGCTAGAATTATCGGAACATTGAAAATTGCCCATGGAATCTAAAATCCTATCGTATTTCTGTTGGTATCCTGAGATTTGTTTTCGTTTATGCAATGAGGCGAACATTTTTATGGCAGGGCGGTACTTAAGGCCTTCTGCCATTTACGATGGCCTGCGGAGCATTGTCGATTCTTTCCGTACGTTCTCTTGTACTTCACATATGGAGAAAGTATAAAAGGATTTTACGACGACGCCGTTTGTGAGGTGGTGCCCACGAGGACTTGAATCTGTCCTTTGAAGTGGCCCTATTGCCGGTCTTCATAGTGCTGGTCCCGGAGGGGTACGTACCATCGCTCCAACTGAGTCACGTCTGTCGTGCAAGACGATTAATTTTTCCTTCCCATTCTTTTTCTCCCTCACTATCTCTCCTCTATCTTCTTCGTCCTCTCTATGTCTTCCTTCTTCTCCAGACCAATGGAGTGATTGTGGCAGGCATAACCTTTGGGAGCAGTCCCACCATCTTCGACCGGAGGTGCCCTTTTCGGGCTTTCCGATGTCATGCAAGGCGTGCTCATCATAATGCACCGTCGATCTTTACCGCCTTCTGTGATAAATCGCTGAAAAATGACTTCAGTAAACGACCTTCAATGCGGAAGAATCGATTGAGCGAGCCTTTCTGTAAGGTTCTTTCCTCAATATCCTTCTGAGGGATTTTCGTTTTTCTTCATAGCTTTCGCTACCATACTCGTTTTTTACATATATCAAAGGAAAATACTAAGTACGGATTCTTGTGCTCTTATCCTGTGGTGGGTAATTTGCACATAAATTTGTCCCGTGACTGAAGGGTTTGATTTTTGTTTTGTGTTTTGGAGAAATTTCTAATTTATATAAAATTGCGAGTAATGCTTGAAAGGATTTTAAAAGAAACATATCAACCCGAGATTTGGTATGATGGGTGAAAGAAGAGCTCACCTACTTAATATCCCATTGGTATGGCGTGAGGAAAAATGCACATCAGGGTATCAAGGGTGGCAAGTTCCTTCCAAAGGCCTGGTACAAGAAATCCTTTTTATGAAAAGGCACAAAGCTTGGGTGAAGTTAAGAGCGCCTATGATCGTCACACGGAAGCAACCTTAGGTCCTTCGGTCAGTAACCCAATTTGGAATCTTTACCCCATTTTGTTATACCTGGGCCTAAGCACTTTCTTTTACCAAAAGTGTGTTTTTTAGCGATGAATAAAACTATGTCTCAGCGATATCTACAAGTTTAATATGTCATTTGCACGATTTAAGCTACTGGTGGCACCGAGGCACGATTTGCCAAGTCATTGAACGGGTACTCAACACAAAGTTGCGATCAATCGAAAAATCTCATTGATGAGAAAATATTAAATGTAATTGATGCTGGAGAATAATTTAAAGTCTAACATGGATGACTGTAAAGAGCTTTCGACACAATGATTATTTGATTGTGATTGGTTTTAATTATTATTCGTCTACTCACCAACAATATCGAGTGATACATCAATTAACCTCGAATACCTTCTAATAGAATCCTATACATTCATGCAGGGATAAATCCATACTTGTATTCTTATCCTATCTTAAATTAAAGAATGGGTTAAATATTTCGTCTTTGGAATCCAGATCAGACCAGGTTGGTAGGGTTTTCTAATTTTTGCGTTATTCAACTTGGCGGAAAAAATTCATCAAATTATCAGTGTCAATTATCTCTATAAGTAGTTCATAATGCTTCTGTACATTTGGGTGTCTGAAAAAATTACTAAAAGGAACATTACTATGAATGTAACATTCATGATATCGGAAATTCACAAAATAAGTCGAGATTAACGTATAAAATTTCCCAAAGATAATGTTGCGTTCTCCAGCAGAGACTAGGAGGGAGGGGAAGGAAATAGCAGAGGGGTCGGAGAAGAGATGCGGTGGGGTTTGGAGAGGAATAGAGAGAAGGATATAGAACGAGGGAAGACAAATTACCGTGCGTGGCAGGCGTGACTGGTGCGGAGAGATGGCTATTACTTGCCTGGGACTAACCACGTTCAGAGGGGCGAAATCACCATTTCGAAGGGCGGTGAACGACGCCACGTGAGTACCATAAATATCCTTGGAATAGCCTCGACTCCAAATCCTTCTCTTCTTTCTTCATTCATAGTGCGAGGAAGAGTACTTGCACCTCTAAAATACTTCGTGTGTCCACACAAGTGTGTGTGGCAGGGGGTTTTGAGTCACAGCATGTAAATGCAGAGGTGAAGTAAACATTTTCATTAAGATTAGATGACTTATGACTGGGGCTTTGGCAAAAATCAACCCAAGAGACTTCATCGAGAGTCATTTGGTCAGAAAAATTTCTATTTAAATTTCATTATTTGAAACAGGGAAAGTTTCTTTATAGATTTCTTTTGAGTAAACTGAGAATAGTGGTCCACGAGACCCATAGAGCCCGCCGAACCTCTTATTCCGTGTACGACACTGCGTTGGGGGGTGCGAAGAATGGGTCTGAGAGAGAAAGAGAAGGAAGGGAGGAAAGAGGAGGGAAGAAAAAATCCTGTGAATGTCTCGAAGAGAAAGAGGCGGGGGTTGAGTGGCGGCAGAATAAGCGATGAAGCGCCAAGGGGGTGGGATTTCCCACTCAGCCTTTTTGGGTCGCTTTCCAGCCGTTACAAGGAGACGATGCTCCTGCGGCGGCGAACAAGGAGTTTCAGAACCTCTTCAAGCCACACCTCACGCACGCTGGAAAAGGGCGGATAGCAGGTTTTCGGTCCCCGGGAAGCATGCGTTTGGGGCGGGGCGGGGGGTTGGAGAGATAGAGAGAGAGTTGAAAAGGGATCGGGGTGGAGGTCTAACCAGGAAGGGTGCGGGGACTTGGCCGGGGGAGTCTCGGGAGGTAGTTGTGTGCGGTCCTCTTGCGGTGCTCTGCGGCGAAGTGTTGCAAAGGGGATTTGCGGGTCGGCTTAAGACATGGAAATGGTGGATTGGAGACGGCAGGGAGTGGGAAGGATGCAAGAGGTGGAGGGACCCTCCAAGGGCGTTAACACTACAGGTTTAAGTGTTACCGCTTTAATGGAAAATACTCGCCACGATATAACCCTTAATTTGTGAATAATGATGAGGATGTTATTTCTAGAATATAGATATAGATAATAGAAGACAACAGGAAGAATTGGCAACAGAAAGATGTTTATCTTCGTTGATATAATTCCTTAAAGTCACCTCGAGAAGGTGTGTGGGCATTTTTGTGAGGTCTCAAGTCAACATTGACATTAGTTCGTCATTGGCCTCTAACTTAATTCCCCATGCATAACCCGTCATTTTTACTCACTTTCGGGGTAGTTTTTTTGCAAAACCAGCGTGTTTTCTCTGAACCTTTTCCAATCCTTAATTACCGTTTTCTCCGTTGGATACCAGATACGTACACTATATTTTAAATGCGTTCTAAGTAAAGGGCATTAACACCTCTTAATTTCCACCAAAGTTTTCTGAAACCTGTCTAATGAAAGATAGCTCCTTGAAAGCTGACCCGGATATTCGTCTAATTATAGATTTGGTGCCGACATAACATCCAAACTTTTGAATATGAGATTAGCATGTGGATATTTGACTGTTAATTATCTAATGTGCTTAACTCAATTCCATCTATTATATGATTTACTTTTTTCCCTTTTCTTTTACTCCAACACCTAGCTACATTTCCTGATATTTAATTATAACCCTCATGCCTTGAACCACTCTGACATCTGGTACAAAACTTTAAAGAGTAGCTAGCAATTACCCTTATGTCCTAATTTCCCTTTAAATTACTGTATTGTTTGCAAATAATCTAAGATTTCTGAAACTTTAGAAATGAGGTCGTTAATGTATATAAAATATATGTGCTCTGTTACATTTCCCTGCGGCACTCCTGAAGTCACGTCTACCTGAAATGAACTCAACCCAAATGATGACTATTTTTTATTTTCGGTTGGTTAAGAAATCCCTAATTCAGTTCGTCTCTTTTCCGTTAGCACCATGATATCTTCGTTCAACGACTAAGCACATCCACCTACTTGATAGAATGTGAGGAACTATTGGGGAAGGGTGTTTTGGAACAGGAGGCCTTCTTGTGCACGTAAGGACAAAAGCGCTTCATTTGGAGAGGTGGGAAAGGGCGGTGTCAATTAAGTTATCAAATTCGCGAACCTAAATTGAATATCTACACTCATGATGGGTATGACAAAGGATAAAGTGCGGTAATATTATAATTCCGGATCAAAAAGCATTTCTTTGATCTCAGTTCCCTTGTTGTATATATTGCTTTAGGATGAATTAATAAATGTATCTGTATTCGGCTTGAATTATATCCTCATTTTTCTATTGTTTTACAAGCATGTATATGTATACTTTGCTTTGACAAAACCTATACCCCATGAACTTCTGGTGAATAAATGATGATATGATATAACAAAAAAGTGATGTGTGGTGATTTTTAAGTGGATTTTAAACAACCGAAGAATCGCGGTAGTCAGAAATGGAGTTCCAATGCCGCACGGGAGTTTTACAGGTTTAGTCCTGCAAGTTCAATAATACGGTCACAATGACAATATACTATCGACCTCAAAAGCTTCAATTCAAATGGTTCCAATGCTAGGATAAACCCAGGAGGGATGAATGTATTAATGCCGACAGTCTAATTGCTCCCGAGAGGATTTTTGCTTCAGGTAGCTTGGAGTGAGCTCAGTCCCACCCACGTCCTCGCTTCACGCCTCTACGTCTCACGGCTCGTCCTTTGTCTCGACGACCAGGAAGCCGGAATTCCTCGCCCCCTCCCCCCCCCCGTAATGCTTTCACCCCCCACAACCCTTTCTTGCGACTCCCCCAGCGCTAAAACACGCACGTATACAAAAGCTTACAGCGATAGAGGTACGTGCTGGCTCACCATCACCGAGGGCGAAAGTGAGCACGGCCCTCCCTCCCGCCTCCCCTCTGCACCCTGCACCATCCCTTTCTCCAAGCATGCCAAAGCCACACCCCACCAAACACTCCGACTCATACGTACACAAAACACCCTCGCATGAGCATTAGCCTTCGCATCTCTCTCGCTCTCACTCGCTCGAGGGCGCTGGGAATCTCGAAAGCGCTCCTCTTTCAAATGAGGCACGACAAAACGGCGGTCCTCTCTTCCCACCCCCGCGACCCATGAATCATTCCATCTTCCCCATTCTCCGACTTCGATTCAACCAGTTCTGCCTTTTCATACGATTGTCGGTGGATCGCACGGCCAGTTGGCTGAGAGAGAGATATGACATATTGTAATGGTGAGGGGGTATGAGTATGTGTTGTCCATGGGGATTCGTATTGACATGGTGGAAAAACGTGCGGCGTTCAACCTGATTGGGAGAATTTCAATAGTGTAGTACAGAAAGTAGGTTGATCATTTTACGGCTAATGTTGTATATTTAACTATAAAGTTAAATGTAGTATGTAAATAATTGTTGTTAATTATTACTACAATTGAGCTTGGTTAGACAATCTAAATATTTAAATTGAAAAATAAACAACTTGACTTTTCAAGATAGAAAATAATTTATTTGCTACCTAGGTTTCGTTTCGGTATAACATCTTCAACCTGAATATGTTATACCACAACGAAACCTAGGTAGTGAATAAAAAATTTTTAATGTGGAAAAGCCAAGTTGTTTGTTTTTCAATTTCAATATGAAGATCTTCCACCAAGTTACGCCAAAAGCTGTTTTATTAATCTAAACATGAATGAAATTCAGCAGTTTTCGAGTAAGTGTAGACAGCCTTGGACACAGACCTGTATTAGGGACACCGATCAAATATTTTTAGTCACCATCTACAAACTGATAGAACAAAAGTTAAGTATTCTCCAAATAAACCGCGGAAGATGCTGCAAAAGAACTTTTAATGGAGCCATCCGCTAATGCGCTATTTTAAGGGTGATGACCTAATACCCCCCGCCACACGCCCTAGCTGCAGCTTGCGGGGTATTATGTAGATGTAGATTGCAACGTAACAACTTCTCAAAGTGTAAAAATCATTCGCCTTGTCCGAAATCCCGGTCAAAGAGAATGATGTAACTAGTCACTTATTCGCACGTATGTTCATGCATTTAAGTGTTTTCGTGTATGAACTAACATATTCAGGTGAATGTTTAAACTAATATATTTGTATCTATGACTGTTGCCCTAACACCTCACGAAAAATAGAACCTCGAGGCGGTTTGCGGCTTTTGGCTTCCAATACACTTGAAGAATGAGTGACATACGTACACATTACTGATTCTTATTAGTAGTCCCCGTGTTTTGGGTTTTAACCAATCAAATTAACTGCTATAATTTTTCCCATTACTTGTAGGCCCCTATCTCTGTCTACATTACTCCACTAGAACAATTTCAAATATTCACACCAGCTTTGGGGCTCTTGAATATTTCTGATTTAAGGTATTTTGTGTTATTTTGTCTCGAAGCATGTGGTGTAAGCTAGATCTTTTGACTCTATTAGAAGAGAATTTAGTTGGCGAAGAGTTTCCTCCCATCTCTCTTAACTCATTAATTTTAATTAATTCATAGTTTTCAAATTTAACGATGCGTTAATATCGAAGCAATGTTCCACACAATCGACTTCCGTTTCCTAATCTCAATCAGGCATCAAGGTTACTTTTGTGGTGTCTGAGAGCAAAGCAAAGATAAGAAAACACCATTGGAGAGTCTTTTGAAAACAGAACAACGCCGTAATGCGGCTCTCGCATTCCCCTATATATTCTCTTCAAAATAATTCAAAATATATATAATTAAATATAGGAAAAAGAATAAAATATAAATATATGAATATATGCGGTCAAAAAACCCTGTTTTAAATACTTAAGTGATTAAAAAGACCTGAAATTTGGACCTGAACTTTTATATACCGCATATAAGCAGAGTTCTGTTGTAAGATCTTCCTTTTCCTAAGTCTCTTCTAATTCCTCTACTCTCCTCCTATTTCTCCTCTAATCTCCGTTACATCTACTCCTATCACTAGGGCGCAACTATCATGTTCCAATTATCTTGTTGCTGGGAATTTCTATTCCCATTATTAATGTTTTTTGTCCTGGGGAAAAACATTCTTGAAATTCATGGAGTTCCTAATAAAAAATTAGGATTCATAAAAAGAATACTTGGGAATTTTAATAAAAGGGCCAAGAAGCTTTGTTATTTCGCGTTAGTTAGGCCCCACCTAGAGTATACTGTCAATGTATGTGATCCACGTGAAGTAGGCTTAATTTTGGAACTAGATCAAGTGCAACGAAGAACAGCTAAGTTTGTGAGAAGAAGCTATGAACACGGTAGCAGTGTCATGACACAATTGAAAGAATTAGGATGGGAGCCATTAGTTGACCGTAGGTTTATGTATACCAAAATAGCGTAAATTGAGGCATGTTACTTATCTAAGGATGTTAAAGACATATTGCAGGCCCAGAATTACAATGGTAAATCAGATCACCAACGTAAAATCATGAAGATTTATTGAAAAACGGACAGATTTAAAATGTAGTTTTTATCTCGAAACATTAGGGATCATAATGGACATGACAGCAATCACGTAGGAGATAATTAGAATTGGTAGTGTATATATTTGTCGATATTCTGCGTGTTATTCTTTTTATTTAATAGACCCATCATTTTAAGAGTTCTGCAGCATGATTTGAATATACCTATCCTGTTATTGAATAATGTTGCGTGCAAGTGCTTTCTAACGTGTGATTAAAACTTACCGATTGCATTATCAAACTAATATTTTTGAAGAGGTGACATGATTTGGTTTAGCATGTGGTTTTCTTTTGTTTTACGGGTGGTGACCAAACACTCCCCGCCAAACGCCTCCGTGGTGGCTTGCGACGCATAATGTAGATGTAGATTATGATGCAGCCATTATAGTCTTTCTTGGAACAGTCGTGGCATCCAACTTAAAACGCTAGCTACACTTATCAAACCATTAGGAAGATGATCGATCGCAGCTCGATTTCATCGGCTATTTCGGCTGCTAAAGTGGAACGCCACTTGTACGATACGACTTGGTTTTAATGGGTCTATCTCGAGACTCTACTTCGATCCGATGGCACGGTTATTGCAATTTTTCTACGTGTTCAACGTAATAGTGTGTAGATACAAAGGTAAATTCCTCTTTTTAAAAATTACATTGCCACTTAACTAACTGCATGGATGGCTTTCTAATGCGTCCCGCCATGCCCCCGTGGGCCGGATGGTGTAGTGGGATAGTGTAATTGAGCAAACTTAATTTGTGGTTCTAATGCATTTGTGAATTGTACGTACTGCTTGAGTGGAATGTTACCTGGTAATTAGTGACTGTGTTGCACGCAAGCCGACCCTTTTAAATCGGTTTCCTTTTAATTATTCGCAGAGCATTCAATGAGTAGCTACTAACGGTATAACATTCATAACGTGTATTAAGAGTACTGTATGAATTAGGTCCGGTCGTCCCTTTCGCGTACACTTCAAGTGAATCACTGGGTAACATGTGTTTGTGAAAGTATTTGGGTAGATACAGTATAGCTGTTGACCTAGCACCCCTCACCACACATCCTTACCATCACGTGCGGGTTGTTGACAAATGTTGATGCCTCTATCTCATTTTGTTATATCGTTTATCATTGTCAATCAGTTGAGCTAGAATTTGACAAGCCCACTTAAGTTGAATTTCTTGTGGACATGGATTTCTTTTCCCAGATTCTTCTAATTGGCCGGAAGATAATTTAGTTCAGTTGTATCTTGGTCGGAAATTTCTCCTAAATGCCTTGAACGCTAAAAGCAATATTACCATGTACGTATGTATGTATGTATGTGTATGATAGGGAACTGCGTCGTGTTTGAGAAATCGAGTAACCACCGGTTCGTCGAGGTCATGAAATATACATCCTAACAAAATGTATTGCGAACGGGTGTTCAAAGAGAATCACTCGAGAGACAGTTTAGGGATATGCACTGTTAATCTTCCAATTAAGCAGTGCCCTACTTACCCTGGGGACTTCCGTTCTCTTGCAGTCTCCCTTTAGTTGAAATTTGAGTGGAGGTTGGGGCGCAATGACGATGTAAAAATGAAATATATTCAATGAATGAAGGAATATGAGGAATTATGGCAAATGTCTCAGCCATTGGAGTTCAGGGTAGTTTATTTACCTCATCGTGCAGATTGCCAGTTCCCAACATCAGGTCATAATTATCAATTTTTCGTGTTCGAATGTGTATTATAGCCAGTTTGCGTGCATACGTGCATCTAAACGGACTCCATATCATTTGATGGCATTGTATTCTTGCGTGTTCGTACATTTTCCTGACAGAAGATTAAATGTTTCCCAATCGCCATCTCTCGATCAATTAATGGGGCTTTTTGGTTACGTAAAATTCAGTCAATTTCAAGAGTGATGTCAAGTTTCAAGTGATGTCTTCTTTTGCATTTCAATATCAGTTCATCGTCCTAGCAAGTAGCATGTCCATGGCTCGAGTTCCAGTCAATAAAACCTTTTTTCCCGGGAAACCTCATCCTTCTACCTTCCCCAACAGTTTTTTTAGTATTTACCTGTAACGCAAGCAACGAGCTAACTGTTTGTTCATAGCCAAAATAAAACAACGCTGTCACATATTTTAATTTTCCTGAGTGCATTTTCCTGTTTAAAGAAGTGATCGGATAAATCATTTAGACACCATAAGAAAAGTATACCAGGTACATCCTTATCTTCGTGCGCTAAATGTGTGAAGATTTGACTGTTCTTGCAATTTTGAATTTTATTTTCCCCTTTCCTTGTTCTCAATGATAGCACATTGTAGATCTTGTCTTTTCTCTAAGCTTTCATGAAGCTCCAACTATTCAGAAATCGGGTTTTAGCGAAGGCAGAGGATGAAATCAGAATGTTTGGCGTCACACGACAAATGGAGTCGCGCCATTTTGAAGCATTGCCTATTCTCTGCTTCGAAGAAAGAAACTTCGCCCCGCAAACGCCCTTTCACTCGGAAAGTCGTCCCATTACCTGGGATTGGAATCAGTCACCCGCGGCGGCGATGTTTCTCCACGGTCCTATTGATAACCGCTCGTCGCTCTCGGAGCTAAGCCACTTAGTCAGACACGAAGCGGGAGAGACTAATCTCCATTCATTGCGGTACGCTCAGTTTGATATAAAGAAACTGGAGCCTTTTATACCCGAAGGGACTCCACTCTATATGTTCTCAATCCCGCTTTCTCTGAGCGTGGGCTCAGAACAATTGGGCAACGCTATGCGAATTTTACGACAGGAAGGATTAAAGGAATGAGAGATGGATAAAAAAAGCCATATTTATGTATGCATCTTTGAGATGACTACCAACGTGCTTTTAAATAATGTATTTTGCACTATGTTCTTATTGAGAGAATCGGGGATATTCCAATTGTTTCATTGTTTTCTATAGCAGCTGTTCACGCTTATAAGATCTCTATCATATTTTTATTCCTAATTCTCCGTGTATTGATTTGCATTTTCTTTCTCGCTCATTTCTCTTTCTTACCGTTACTGTTCCGTCAACGTCAATTTTTATTTAACTTTTGGCCTCATAATATGCCCATATTCGGTCTAAATTATTATAACTCTTGAGTGGCAACAGGTATTTAAACGGAATACTTTCTTTTATAAATTTTTTTGCAATCAATTTTAAAATGAAAATCTCTTTGCCATAGATCCTCGAACATGGAATTTCGCGTCAAAATCCTTGTTTTCTCACAAAAATTTGAATCCCGTCTCCTCGATATTCGAATGATTCGATAAATCGAATCGAAGTCCTATATTTCATATTCCGTATCATGAAGTACTCAGCAGCGTTATGTGCTCGCCATAAGTAAATATAAATTTGAAGTTATAAAAAATAAATACAATAAGAAATTTGAATTTTCAACCATACGTTCATTAATTTGTACACACTCAGCATTGCTCACCCGTTACATTCTTGAAGATTAGAAGTAATAGGTAATCCAAATGAGTCAAGTATAGCAGTGCATGCTTTCAATTTCTGCCCACCTCATTTGGATGCCAATTACGGCAGCAATGGAAGCCACAATGCAGCACCTGGCGGGCCAAGGTTCTTTTTTAATCGAATTGAAATGTATTTATATTGTACGATATGGATTCTTTAGATAATTAATAATTCTCATCATGCGATTTTCCTGCAAATATTTTGATTGATTAAATGTACTCTTGATAATGGTAACAACATTAAATTCAGGGAAAATTTCACTTAGATCGACGAGTTGATAACTTAAGTCGAGTAAAGCTTTTGATACACTCCCGCGTGTAAATTATGCATGTATACGCTTTGGCATTTGTTCGGTGGGGGAACCTAAATGAATACGTCAATTAACTATTTTTACTCAAAGATGTGATGGTAATTATTATACCTTTAAATTAAATTAGTGGCTTTCAGAATGCCATTTTATTGATGATTATAACTCTATTGCACACATGCCTCTATGCTTGCAACATATTTCAAGAAACTGCGGGAGATGCCGCAAAAGCAACTTTTAACGGAGTCATTCACTAATGTGCATTTCAATGCAACAATTTGAGAGCGTTAAAATCAATCGCCTTGAACGGGATTCAATCCCGGATCTCTCAATGCCCGGCCGAGTGCTTTAGCCAGTTAAGCTACCGAGGCGTCCTCTTACACTCTTAAATTTTGAGGGATCCGGGTTCGAATCCCGGTCAAGGCGAATGATTTTTAAGCTCTGAAATTGTAGCATTGTGTGCAACAGAGTTCAATTTAATAGTTAAAGAGTTAGAGCTAAAGTTAATCGATAAAGTGAAAGTAAATAGAGTTTGTGTTACATATTCCGTTAGTCGAAGCAATTAAACGATACATATACATCAGAGATGTCATTTTATTTTTCTTGTAAATATAAGTTAATCGACCCGAAAGATACTTTTGAAGAAATACTTCCAATCGGTTTTCTTTGTCATTCAGTCATAAAAAATATTGTTTAAGTTAAGAATGTGTTATTGCCTCAAACTTTATATTTCCCAAACGACAAATCGTGCGCGTTTTTAAGTATCAGTATTGGATATTGGAATCCTAGTACATTTGAGATGAAGAAGCGACGTAACCAAACAACTTGTCAGGAAACTTAACATCTTTTGGTACTCCGGGGTTAAACAATGCATCTCAATCGTATTTCTTGCAAATCTCATATGCATTAGGAATGGAAAATAAACAATATTTGATAGTTCAGATTACTATAGCTTTTAAGTTACCAAGATGCATAGTATACGTTCCGTATTCATCTCTCAAATTTTATCACTTGTGTATTGTGGTTAAATTTAACGCTACGGATTTACTGTTACATTCTTTATGGTTGAAGGTAAAGCAGTAAGCACGTGTATGACGTTGGAAAAAATACCACGGAAACTTAATTTTACGAAAACACCAATCATTATGTAAGGATTTTTAATCATATTTGCTTGTATCTTATACCATTTTCTTTGGATAAACAAAGTGAATTTTGATAAATATAAGTAAGTACAAAAGTAATTTTTAGGAAATTTAATTTTTGCCAAAACTGTTGCCATATAATAAAATATATAATCCGATATCGAAAGGTTATGAAGCTAAAAACCCTGGTTTTTAAGAAAGATGGACAAGCGAGATACTAGACGTTTAATGAAAGGGAATGAAGCAGGATACTGGATTCATATTCGGGGAAAAGACAAATGAATTATTATTGCTGCATGAGGAAGGGGGTAATCGGGGAGCTTAAGGAGATGTTGAGAGGTAATGGAGGCTGGGAATAGGAAGGCGGGAGAAAGGATGAACCAAAAGCGTCAATTTTGAATATGGGAGCGTGGATATGGAAATGTGAGGAGATGAAGAGGAAAGGAGTTCCAAGAAAAAGATTTTTCAATTTATTAATAGTTCAGCATTAATTTTTAGTTTATTATCTAAAATCAAATGGAGCATAAGGTAATCTGCTTTCTCCAACAAGGTTTATTTACTTAATGCCGGTGGGGGAATTTGGACAGCGTATGATGTTGGGCCGTGCGTTGTTTATATGTTGCGATTCCGTATCATGTGTGAAGGGCTTCATGTTTCCTCGGATTATCTTAGTTGTATATAGCAGGTCAGTTTTTATGTTTTTTTATGCTTATGTTATTTTTCAAAGCTTTATTTTGATGCTAGAGACTTGAGCGCCACCTGACCCTGTTTATCTGCACATGTTTTGTGTTTAAATTAATTCCTTAAAATTTCCAAAGGGAGTTAAATTTTTAAAAGAGCATTATTATTAGTAGTTTTTATTCTTATTGAATAATAATTTGCAGTCATAACTTTAGAAATTATAGCGATAAAAAGCCCACGAGAGTTCAACGTATATTTAGTGTTTAAAGAAGCCAAGTTACATCAAATGGGACCATTATTAACAAAAAATTCTACTGAGAGAATTTTGTGGATAATCACAAGAAATATCAATGGAACAATTGATCAATATACAATTAAAAACATTGTGCCTAAGGAAATTTGCTACAAAAGTACAAAAATTGCTGTATAATTTCTACATCAAGGATAGGACTCTGTGAAAGCTCTATGAGGCAATCTTAATTCATTATAAAAGGTAGAATTACTCATAGGAAATAGAAAGATCATGATATTCAACCCCTTAGTTGAGGCTGAAGCTCACTCAACACATAGCCCTATATTGTGTGAAATTAATATCGGGTTAAGAGGGGCATTTTCTTTCCGCTTGTATCGAATGTAGTGTGTACCAGGGATATATAGTACCAGAAAAATCACATCGAAAGTGGGTGGAGGTTAGGTTTACCACAGGCGTCGACCGGTATTGAGCCGGTAGTGACCGGGCCATCCGGTCATCAGCCCAGCGCTCTACACATCCATAATTTCTCCGATCCGATACATTCAAAAAGTAAAAGACTGGCAACTATTATGAGTGGGATCGGTTTACTCAAGGGTTTGTTTTTCTATTCCACAATTTGCAGTCAAAACATAGATAGTAGGGAAAAATCTGCGTCTCCCCTTGAAAATCTTCCCCAACCCTCTTTTTCATGCCTTGCACCCAGTCATTCCATGCCAAACGCTCACGCCTTCTCACTGCTATTTACTAGATTCCGATGCTATATTCTTGAAAATCCTAATGATCTGTACAACATTATCTCAAATGCATCGATATCGAGAAATCTGGCTTTTATTTCACGCCATAGTAATATATTTTACATCATACTTTATCGCTCAAAGAGTTAATAAATTCAATAATTCAACAAATTAATCAATTGACCATACAGCTCTTCCAAATATTATACTAGAATTCACTATCCAGACCAGATTGAACTCGATGCATTCTAAGGTTTCGCAAAATTAAAAACAGAGGACACAACTTTAAAGGGAAAAAGGATCGTAAGTACAAGGTGAAACACTGGGCACAAAGTGCCTAATATTTTTATTGTAATAACTGAGAGCTTTCCTTAATTCAAACGAGGCTTTCCATTAGAATGATGGCCGGGAAATGATCATAGGGGTTCACCCTTTGAAGGATGGAATGGGCCTTAAAGTGGAGCAAGGTTGATAGGATGCGCATTAGGCTTTCGGTGGCGCTGGTTGAGAAAAATCCGATTGGGTTGCCTCGATCGAACGGAATCCGAAATTCAGGTGGAGTTTCGACGCTCCTGGGAATGAGCTAATTATAAAAGCTACTATTGGATGTCGAGTAGATAAGAACGGGGTTAATGCAGTATTCTCCAATAAGGATTAGTGCAATTTTCTCCGTTATAAAAACTTTTCAAAAAAGGTTGAGCTATACCATTTGATCAATTGAGATAAGATATATCTTCACTTGATCAAGTAACGGGGATACATAGAGAGAAAGTATATAAATATTTCTTTAAGCTCCAATCATCCCTGAGCCTGTTTTTAATTGTTCATAGACTCATTTTATAAAAAAGATTAAACTTAAGCAATTTATTTATTTCTTTTCTCCTTTAAAATTATTCTTAAAACACAAAATTCGTTCTGATTTGAAATTCATAAAAACATGTTCATGGTTAAATATAATATAAACAAAGGTTTTGAATCCTCTTAATCCCTTTCTGCTTAAATAATTGAAGAATACTCTACAATAAATTTTCAACCTACATTAGGCAATATGCGTTGATTAGTATTTGAAAGAAGAAACTTAACCAATACGGAAGGATAATTTCTCATAGTTTACTCTAAACGCGCTAATAAAAAGTTATAGCAATATATAAAGTCTATTAAAAAGTTCTTCTAAATGAGAATCGGCCCAGAATAAATAGATCGTTAAATGCCGAAAGGTGGGTAGCCTGAATTCACGTAAAATGAAGTAAAAGGGCATGTTTATTTGAAGGCTAATTTTAATTTGATTGTAGTATTGGTAAACAATTTTGGTAATTTTAATTTCAAAATAATATTTTTAAGGCAAGATTTGTGTATAAATGAAGCCAATTCATTACAACTCGTATATGCAGTTCAACAGCTCTACGGATGGAAAATATCGAACATATGGCTGGCAGAGAAAAGAAAATTACAGGCGAATGAATTAGAGGAGATTTAGTGTAAAACTTCCATCTTCCTATATTATCCCCTACCTACACACACTGCTTGCCATGACCAACCTTTTGATGACTGCTTCTCTGTATCGGTGATTAAAACCCTTCCCAAATGTGCAAGTAGCATATAGGTGAGAGGACCCGGGAGATGGCGCATATCAGGGTTCTCCAGTCATTTAAACCTCCCAGACCGAATCAAACCCACTGAATCCATCCAATAGCCGCCTACATAATCCCCTCCCATGCCCTTGTTCCGTTTTCTACGCGTCTCTTACCTCTCCTCCCCTCAACCCTCTCACACAAAAACTCTCCGCTCTTCCCCAGAGAACGGCATTCTGATGATTACTATAAATTATTATTACTATATACAAATACTATACATACTATAATAATTACTATTTTTAAATAAGTATGTAAAATATTTCCTTGACCGGCAATCAAACCCACGATACCGGAACACCTTGGGGGCCAGGAACTGGCCCACCGGAACTACCGGGGGGCCAGTTCCTTATGCTTTCCTAGAAAGATCTGGTACCCGAAAAATCACATCGCTTGGGTGGAGCTGAAGGAGACCAGAGAGGCTGACCGTAGGGCCGGAAATCGAATCGAACCCGGGCCCTCTAGCATGTAGTCCAACGCTCTACCCCTGGACTACCACAACCCACATGACATATATAGTATTTATAAATACAAACACTACATATTAGGTTGGAGATAAAGAAATCCATTATTTTTCCGTGAAATTCAAAACAATATTTAAGATATTTTGGATTGTCCAATTTGGATCAAATATGCAACGTTTTGTTGCCTAATTTGTTGCTATTTTATTGATAGAAGTCTAGGCCCTTGTTGGCGAAAATCTATAGTAATCTATTTTCATAATCTTCTCTAGATCGCAATTTCTTAACACTCAGGAAATTTTGCAATGCAAGAAAAGGTGGCAATAGCTTGGTGCCAGGTCCAAAATATATGGTGGATGCATTAAAACCTCCCAATCAAGCTCCCGGAGTCTCTGGCGAGTCACTACAGACGTGTGTGTCCTTGCGTTGTCCTGATGAAACATAATCACTCTTCTGTTGGCCAACGCTGGCTGTTTCTGGTCAATCGCTAGCTTCAAACGGGCCAGTTGTTGATAGTAGGGATCTGAATTTAGTGTTTGGCCATGCAGAAGCAATTCATAATAAATGATTCCTTTTAAGTCCCACCAAATACACAGTAGAACCTTCCTTGTCGTTAGTCCTGGTTTTGCCACCGTTTGAGCTGCTTCACCACGCTTTGACCACGATCGTTTTCACACAATATTGTCATATGTGACCCATTTCTCATCCCCAGTCACCATCCGTTTAAGAAATGGGTCGAGTTCATTCCATTTGGCCAAGGCTTCGCAGATACAAATTCGCTTCATCATGTTTCTTGGTGTTGATTAGTGTGGCACCCAAACATCGAACTTCTTTTCGAATGCAGCTTTGCGCAAATGGTTTAAAACTGTTTCATGGTTGATCTTTAGCTCCTGGGTGATGCTACAACGACTAACATGCTGGTCAGATTTGATTATTTCTGTGATTTTATCGACATTTTCGACGACGGGCCTGCCTGTGCGAGGTGCATCGTTAATATCAAAAATGCCTGAACGGAATCGACGAAACCAAAAATGAACGTAATTAGCTGTTACAGTATCGGTACCAAAAACAAAATTCACAATTTTAGCGGCCTTGCTTTCATTTTCGCCTTTATCAAAGAAAAACTGTATAATGTACCAACTTTTCTCTTTGCACACTTCCATTGTTAACACCCTGTAACTCACAACAGAATGGAAGAAACAAAAACCAGCACAAAAGTTTTTTGGTGTCAAATATCACCTTGACAACGAGCATAAACTTGATATTGTTTGATCAATACTTTACGAGATATCGATCACTACCTTTATCACCGAGAAAATAATGGATTTCTTTTTAACCAACCTTAAAAACTAAAGTATCCTCCAATGAACCTTTTTAAAAAGATAATATAGTGTCAAGCACAGCTTATATCATTTTAACAATAATTATTATGTTAATACTACTGAATAACTTCTTTTTGTTGATTAAGATCAGAGAGAATCACCTTAAGTTTACCTTCAAAAGTGCTAATACGTGTAGATACCCAGTGTCTAGTATCTTCAACCCCCCCTTACAATATAATTACTACAGCTGCAGTATTGTATCTATTTTTAACCTTAGTTGTAATAGGAAAAATTACTGAACATTTACAAGGGTCGATACGTAGAAAAACCATTAATAAACCAATTCAACGAAAACACCCTTTATTTAAGATTGGTAATAATGCCTTGGTAGACTTACCAACTCCCTCAAACATTTCAAATTACATTGTCATATTGTCGTATTGTACTAAATCCAAAATCGCGAGGGTAGATTCCTTTAAATACTTGGGTGTAACAATTACTCACGATCTGTCCTGGGGAAAACACATACGAGAAATATGCGGTCGTGCTAATAAAAAATTGGGATTTGTGAAAAGAGTGCTAGGTAAATGCGACGAAAAGGTGAAAGAACGATGTTTCCTTGCCTTGGTCAGGCCCCACCTAGAGTATGCTGCCAGTATATGGGATCCTCACAACATAAATTTGGTTTCGGAATTAGATCGAGTTCAGCGGAGGGGGGCTAGATTTGTCAAACATTGTTATGACCAACTCAGCAGCGTATCCACTTTGTTAGACAGTTTAGGTTGGGATTCTCTTACACAGCGGCGTTTCCAATATAGATTAAACTTATTAAAAACATTTAAAGATGGGCCCTTTTCCGATGACATCAAGGATATAATACGAACCCCAACGTATTATGGTCGAAGGGATCACGAATATAAGACTAGAGAAATAGACTGCAAGACTGACAGGTTTAAAATGTCATTTTTTCCAAGAACGATAAGGGAACAGAATGCTCGTAGTCGAAATTCCCCAGGACTTAGTTCATTACAATAAGTATTAACGTACAGGTTAGGGACTTCGCGAGGATGTGTATACATGTGTGTATGTATGTATGTATATGTATGTGTGTATATATACATATATATATGTATATATATATATTTTTTTCCTACAGGTTCCCCCCACCTTTCCTCACCTAACTCCCAACCCCCTCAACCCTTACCCTTCCCTCATGGTGCTACACCCCCTGCCACACACCTTTTTGGTGGCTCGCAGGGTACTTACGTAGACGTAGACGTAAATGGAGATAATCAAGAAAAAAATGTTTTGAAGTAATTTGAAAACAATGAAATTTGGATTAATAAATAAGTATTTCTTTTATTGTACGCGTTCATTTCAATATTATTATCGAAATATTCTTTCCTTTTTGTCTCTCTATAAACATAGAAAATGTTTGATTCAAGTTTGCAATGCGAGGTTTTCATGCAGTGTATAAATCATAAGGTTAATGGAGACGGACGATCATGTGCAAATGAAGCCATCTATTTTCAATCACCTCATCATAATAGTTACGTGAGCCCAGCTGAAAAAGCAAAACCTTTTTGGAACACGTCCACAAGCCGGAGCGGGAAAAAATGACGCATGGCTTCCTAGCAACAGTCGCTAGACGCGCTCTCTCGAGTGATTTAAGCCGCAGGAGAATTTACGCACAAAATAAAACGTCTATCTAGTGAAGCAGGGAAGACAAATTGCCACTTCATGCCACGCCACGTCCTGAAGTATAATGAAGAAGAGGAGGGACTCTGATAGAGGAGATCCGATTTACTTAACTCGTCCAAATACAAAACACAAGCAAAATCATCAAAATACGCAAAGAAATTTTCCATTGGAATAGAAGTTTTCATCTAATGACGTATTCTGTGATAAGATATTTAATCATACAAATGCTTGACACATAAATTTCATCTAGTAATATTTTAATTAGTGATACGATTTGAAAAATCTGGCAGGTCTCCTGTAATTTATTGTAACCTTATCTATTCATCCGAGTCAAAGAAATCCGAAATGAACTTAAGGCAAATCAATTCCAACCGGTTGTTAATTACTGATATTGAAGCAAGTAAAGTGTAAGTGCGGGAAACGTTTGAAATATAGCTATCTACGTTACCATTTCATGTGCACTGAAGCAGAAGAAATGCAAGAATGCTTTCCCAAAAACTTTTATTAATGCAAAGGCTCATATAAGGATAAGACCTATAGACCAATGAGGCACGCAAATTGCATGGGACGCTGACATTTAATGATAAAACCACATGCAAAACCAACAAATTCTTGCAAAACTACAAGTACAGAGGCGTGTATATAACATATTCAAGCATAAACCTTTTTAACTTACACGCACGCATGCACACGCCCCAAAAGCTGCCTTTGGGTTAATTCATCACGCTTCCTGAATGGATTTATTTTTGACTTAACTAATATTTCTCATTTTAAACTGCCTTAATATTTCAATGCGTTTTTGATAACCAGGACGAATCATAAAATAAAATAATTCTCTTGGCGGGAAATTGAACAGATTTTCTTCTTTCATTCAGTAATAAACCAAAATGTCATACAGTCTAAACACAACTGATAACTTAGGAATGAATGCCCATGCGTTTAAATTCTGTCAGTGACTTACATATTTTCATTCGAACTTTTTTTTAAAATTATTGCTTTGCGGAAATGCTCTTTGATGAATGGAATGTAGCTGGGAAGTTATTGAATTGCTATAATTTTTTCAATAAATTTTTTATTTGGATTTCGACTTTATTTAAATGCTACCTTTCAATCATGAAACTAAGTCGATACTTTGAATTGACTCAATTTATCAATTTTAATTTGACGGCTTTCTTCACATCACTTTTCACATGCACCAAATTGAAGATTAGGTCATATTGCATGAGTAATTATGATCAGTGAAGGATTAGCCTTTTGGCCAGAGATATTTGCTTAGTTTTGATCGTTTATACTTAATTCCGGGGTAAAATTTTGTTTTTATCACTCTAGGCGCTTTATTTTGATGGACGTTGAGATTTTGATAGAATCATCTCTGACCCGCACCACCAAAGAGAGGGTGAACGGAGCTGCTTAATTTCAATGTCTCATTGTAGAGCGTTACTCCAATGTTTTGCTAAATTCCTACAGTTACGGTTGTAATTTACAGTTTACCTTTTAAAATATAATAGTGTATTTCGGCATACATTGTCTCTACTAATTGACGATCTCTTGTTTACATAATTCTTTAACTCTTTCTTTATGTCGGAAATGGTTTCTTCCTGCTTCAAAAGTACTTAGAAAATTCCTGATTAGCATCAGCCATCCGAGGCCAGCCTCTTAGTATCCGTATAGATTTATCCAAGTTACTAGCATGGATTCCCTCCAGTAAACGCTCTTGGCTACCACCCAACTCTTAGTGTTTCCAAAGATTTTCCAAGCTTAATAGCACAGGGTTCCTTCCGGCACTAACCGGAATAAATTCTGGGAGACCTCACCCCATTGTTAATCCCTTCACTCCTTTAGTTCTTTGAATACCCTCTGTCTAAAACTAGAGGCCATTAAATGACATCCTCTGAATTCCTCATGCTTCTTTTGTGGTCAATATAATATCGAAAAATATTTCCAATACAAGAGATCCAACGAGCTACAAAATATAAGCAGTTTAATCTCTCCGTCGTCAAAAAAAAACAAATTTATCCGAACTTTGCTAAGTAAACATAGAATTAATATGTAAATGTGATTGCCACCCAAAGCCAAACGTTTTCTGGACATTTTCAACAAAAAATAGGCATACTTCAAGAAATAGAGATAATTAAAAAAACTTTTTAAAAAATTGCCTTACAAATGCCATCAAAAATGATGAAGGGGACTTTTAGCTAAAGACTCCATCTCGAGAAATGAGCACTCGAGACCAGGGCCATGTTCGGTTTTTGACAGATTGCGAGGAAACGTCTAGAAAGGAATTTTCTTTGACTCCCTGAAACGGTATTAATTTATAGAATTTACAGCTAGGGTCATTGCAGTCCCAATTGACCATCTGTCTTAACTCAGCGATATTTATTAAACTATAATGAATTGAATTAATTCTACTTTTCCAAAAACTTTTAAATATTATTTCTCCTTCTTTTCACCAAAATTTATTGCTTGAATTACGTTAGTGCAAGTGCGGTATTCATCGCCTTCAGAACTGATACGCTTTCGTTTTTATCTTTATGTATTCATTCCCTCTGACTGGTTGCATATGATGACCCTACATGTGCTGTCTTCTCCCAGGATGGAGAACTGGGGTGGGGATGAAGATCCACGCGATATCACGTCCCGTGAATCGGGGCAAATGAGTGAATCACCGACCATTACGCCTGTCTGAGACTGACGAAACACTAATTGCACTATTTTTTCTCAATTTCTATTTTGCTCAATGGTATTTGTACGCGAGCGTGAAAAATCGCATGCCATTGCTAATTTCGGTGCACCAAGTTCGTACGCAAATCATTGTAAACGTTAACATCGAGTAAAATAGCGTCCCTCATTCTCTCTCCTTCTCTAGAGAAGCCATGGAAATTTATCATTTGTTCCACCACTTTCAGCTGCGCGGGATTTCCTTCTTTACAATGCCGAGAAAAAATATCAATTAGGTTTCCGATCCACACTGCCACAGGATATTTAAATCTCTTGATCAAATGAATGAAATGTTTGGTTGGTCTACAATTGGTAAAGGTCACAATTAAGCCAATGGTAATTGAAAAATACTGAATTTTAGGAAGTTTTTTTATGATACGAATTTTAGTATTATGAGAAACATTCAGAGATTTCTTCAGAAATCTTCTTGGTGATATACAGAAGAAAAACATTTTGTGTGTGAAACTGATTACTGAAGTACAGGGCACATTCATAAAGTATGAGCCGTTTCCTTATATTTAAATATTAGCGCTTCAGGACACACAGTTTTACTCCTGCCGCGTCATCTACTGACTAATTGAGAAGCTATAGCAGCATTTATTTTGTTACAGAAGTCGTTTGCTATTCCGTAAATGCAAACAACAATGCCCGCGACAGTCATTGATTCCGCCAGCTGTGAAGTGGGTTCTGTCATACGATTCTTGTATGCGAAAGGATTGTCGGCTGCTGATATTCATCGGGAGTCAGAAATTTTGTGTTTGAAACCCCTTTACTGAAGTATATTTTTTATTTCCCGAAAATAATTTGTCTTCGACTCTGAAGTGTGTTATAAAAATATTCTCTCGGGACATATTTTTGTAATAATTATTCCGCCGTTATCTCTTATATTGCAAAAGGAAAACGCAAGTCCTGGTCCAGGATTGGCGAAGAGGAATTGGATAGAGGGGGAACCAAAAAAAGATTTCAAAGGCGTTCGGTATAAGGGGAAGTTGGGGGTGGGAATCTAATTATTCCAGAAAATGTATGATGCGATAAGAATGCGGTTTGAGTTAGCGGTATGATGATGGATTAGTTACATTATAAAAGGTAAATAAACGATGGAAAGGGAAGAGGAAAAAGTAATTTCAGGTCTATTTAGTGATGAAAGTGGTAATATTTACGCATAATTAGCAGACAAATGAAGTTACACAAGGATGTGGGTGTTTGTTTCAAAAGTTTTATATTTATGCATCAACCTAAGCGTTAAATCCATTAATATTTCTGTTATGCACACAGAAACTCTGATAGAGCATTCACCTAAATATGACGTGAACTTTCATGGATACTTCTACTTCTACATCAACACAATACCCCGCAAACCGCCGCAAGAGCGTGTGGTGGTGGGTGTTAGGTCACCACCGGTAAACTGGAAAAAACCACGTGCAAAACCAAACTATGTCACCTGTACATAAATAATAGTTTGTTCATTCACTCGAGAAACCTTTACATTACTTTATCTACACATATTCTGACTCTTTGTTTAAATATTAGCAATTCAAATAACTATTGCTAATATTATATTATTATTTGGCGAGAACAGAGGAAAGAAAGAAACAATGTGGAAGTTTCATGGCGGAAGTTTTCACCTACGCGGTGAAGTGCATAAAAACTAATATTTATACAGAGGTGACATAATTTGGCTTTCAGTGTGATTTTATTTTACAATTTTACTTATATTCTATTCGTTGTTTACGAGTGGTAACCTAACAGCCCCCTCCACACCCCACGCCCTTGCGGCTACTTGGGGGGCATGGTGTAGATGTTATTATTTTATCTGTTTGACGGTACTTAGCCAAGAAAATATGCAAGAAAATGGTTGAAACTTGTAAGTTAGGCAATAAATTTAGGCGAGTATTGAGAAATAGCGGCTTCCTTAAAGGCACGAATTGTGAAATTTTACCTGGGATTGTATCTAAATCAAATGGCAGAAATTGGTTATGTAAAGGAGACAAAATAGATCTTATGAACTGTTGGTTAGACTCACGAATAATAATATTCTGGAGAAAATTCCTGGAGAAAGCCGAGAGCTGAAAAAGCTGAGAGGAACTTTAATTCCCTTGTAATTGATCGATAGTGTGATAATGCCTAAGCCCCCCTTTCTCCCCGTGATAGTACCTACGCTCCCATCGACTAAGTACCGGTGCCCAAATTCTAATGGAGAGCATTAACGCACCTTGAATACAATGGAACAAGGAAACGAATTAAAAAAGATGGCCAACATCTCATTGTAGATGAAATTGTAACGAGTTTGGCTAACGT
This sequence comes from Hetaerina titia, assembly GCA_037158775.1. NCBI lineage: Eukaryota > Metazoa > Arthropoda > Insecta > Odonata > Calopterygidae > Hetaerina > Hetaerina titia. The sequence continues at coordinate 81,306,396 of CM073778.1, forward strand.
ATAAAATGAAATTTAGTTTATCTCTCTTTAAAATCTCAATAGTTCCCAATAATCTCTCAATTTCAATTTAGGAATCTTCAATTTCCTCGTAATCGACTTTCGTGTTTTCAAATAAAAACTTAGGTTACGCTAAATTAAATTGTACCTGTGCTTATTTTATCGTGTTTTAAAGCTGGAACTCCTTCCTACAAAATAAGATATTCCTGGAGAGAGAATAGTTGGATAGGAGTTTTAGAGAACCCTCTAATCCACAGGCAGAAAAATCATGATCGCTTGTTCTAAAACTCAGAATTCATATTTTCCGCAATTATATTTTTGACCATTTAATGTGTCTACGAAAGAGAACCTTAATACATTTCAAGCAGCGGAATGAAATGAAAGATAAATTCGGTGGAGAATAGTTCCTTGGTTATATTTACTTTAAGGATAAATTATAAATATAACGGTGATCATCCGAATCGATCACTTCAAAACTGCCTAATTATATATAAATATTTATATATTTATGCTCTGATACTCTTCGTGGGACAATCTGTTTTTTTAGCGTATTTGATTAGGAGTGAATACGAATTGGCGTTTTGAAAAATTTTTGTTGCCAAATGTTGCTAAATTACTATATTATTGCCACATTATATCTACATACTTTTCGTTCCAATGTCCAAAATGCAACTTTTAAAAACATGCTTGAATCGTTTTCGTCGTGATATGAATTCCATATGTTTACATCCAATTGAGTTGACCTAGATGAAAATTCTCTTTAGGGAGATATTTCGGCCAAGCGTATTCCATGCATTTTGAATCGTCCTGGAGGTCACCATGTCCTACCCCATGCGAACTTACGTTTCTTGTAGAATGGAAACGACATGTTCAGAGGGGGATGTTAAAACCGAACTCAATTTGTGCCCGTCGAGTGTGCCTTGCTTGAGAAAAACCGTAGTAGGAGTAGTTATAGGGAAGGCAACCGACAGTTGAGGTCATTTGCGCCATTAGAGGTGGATGGGAAAGAAAGGGTGGAGAGAAACCCGGCGTTGGCATTAGCCTACTCTTAATGAAAGGTACCAAAGAATCCGCAGTTATGTCACAACCGACAGACGGCGCACTCACTCAAAGTCCTCTCCACAAATCACCTCCAGTAGAGATCAGAATGCCACTGAAAAATATCTACCATCTCCGGGATTCGAACTCGGGCTCTATCTATAGGAAGCCAGTACGTTAGCCACCGATCCTTCAAGAAAAATCGTGATTACTTGAAGGTACAAATGAAAATCAGATACGTAAGATCAGATTTTACGACGACCGTAGAATCTTTTCCTCTACTTTTCTATGGCTTTGGTTCAAATTTGAAGTTGATCATAGATGTTCTGAAAAAGACGTACAATAAGAACTATGAGTCAAAAATAATGACTCCTATAACGACTGTATTCGCATCGGATCGGTTTGCAGCGGGCAGCAAAATTCCGCAAGCACTATTCGTACGTTGGTATAATTGTGCGGATTAATATGCTAGAATGGAATTTGTGTGGAACATATTTTAAAAAGTTTTTAATTACAAAAGCTATGAGAAAAATTTAAAAATGTGATTATACAATTATGATACTTCCCGGTTTAATTTTTTTCAAATTTTAAAGACTATTTTTACTTTTAAAGATTATTTTCGTGTAAAACAGAAGAAGAAAGGAATTTTCACCAATGGTTAACCAATTCAAGTGATATCACTTTGTACAAAATATGATTTCCTTCACTTGCCATAGGTTTTTACTGTCATGAACATTATATTACATTAGGTATTATAAATGCTTATGAAATTAGTCTAAAATTTTATTTTTCAATTTTGACTCAAATTTATAACTGGAAAAGTTCGTAAAATTACCTGAGTACAAAGCAGTAGATCTATTATGAACATAGGTAATTTTACGGGCTTTTCCAGATATAAGTTTGAGTCAAAATTGAAAAATAAATGTCCTCTCTCGATTTTTGCTCTCATATGAAATCGTGAAGTGTGCTAAGGGAAACCACCATTTCGGAACCATATGTGAGCTTTCAGCTATTAATATACCTGTGTATTTTACCTCCCCTAATCTAAAACAGGTTTTCAGAATTTAGGTTTTGCGTCCACATGCGATCATCCATCTCTAACCCAAGAAGCAAGAAACGAGTAGAAAAACGATACTTTCTGATATTTTATTTTATGGGGTATGTTTCGGGCTATTCTTGGCACAAAGCATCCCAGGCCTAGGAGGAGCGTCGCTTTGAACTTAACCCACGCTGTTTCAGCGTCTTTCATATAGCGAGAAGTTAACGTGTGCCGAGCGAGAGAGAGAGGGAGAGGCGCAGCTAGGTATCCACAATGCGACGCAGTGCGGCTCAATCCGTCAAGACTCCTTTAGCAAAGGCACTCGTGTCTCCGGCACTTCCGTCATACCGAACATTAAAAGCGGAGAAGATTTAAATGGGACGCGATGCCTACTGATGAGAGGCTACGTTGTTCTCAGGTGATTAAATGAGAAATAATATTTACATTGCAAAAATCACAGCTCATATTCTATTACATCTCAAGACACTTTTATTCGGTAATGGTATCTATTACGTATTTTTTATAAAAAATATATTGTTAAATCTTAAGCCCCATCGAGAATCTCGATTCATTAGAAAATCGGAAATCCTACCCTAATCCTAAATCCTACCCTCACTCACGATCTCTTCTGGGTGAAACACACACGGGGAATATGCGGACAAGCTAACAAAAAATTAGGATTTATCAGAAGGGTAGTGGTAAATGTGATGAAAAAGTCAAAGAGAGATGTTATCTGTTGTTGGTTAGGCCTCATTTAGAATATGCTGGAAGTATATGGGATTCTTATGAAGTTGGATTAATTGCCGAATTGGATACGATTGCCGTACAGCGTAGACGAGCTAGATTTTTAAAACGTTGTTATGATAAACTTAGCGGCGTATTCAAAATATTAGAGCAGCTAGGCTGGGAATCATTCATGGAACGAAGGTTAAATTACAGATTGAATCTCTTGTATAAATTGGAAGGAGGCTTTTTTAGCATTGACGTAGAATATGTATTATTAACCCCATCGCACTATGGTATGAGAGATTATACCAATAAAATTAGAGAGATCAAATGTCAAACCGATAAATTTAAGATGTCATATTTTTCATGAAAGATCGGGGATCATAATAACATTTTTCGATCGCGGTAGGGTCATGTTCGGGTAAAATTACACGTATTCTGGTGTGTATTCACCCCCTGTCATAAACGCTGGTGGTGGCTTGCAGAGTATATATAAATATTAAGAAATTAATCTTGTAATCATTAAGGCTTCCGTGATCTTGTCTAATAGAAAAAGTTAATCCAAAAAAGCGCTCGATATCATACTTAGCTTTGTAGCTGAATATTCTTAAACATCCATGGATAATGTTAACTTGATAAAGAATCCTTTTCTTGCATAAGGAAATGATTTCGCTACCTTTTAGTCGCACTGTAAGGGTAAATGGATGGATTATTTGAAACCATACGAAAAAATTGGATAACGTCTGATGATAAAGGGTGAATTACTTGATTTTAATATGATAATGCGATCGAAATTGGATAATGCACATTGTTTGCTTAAACATATAATGAATAATACGTTTCTCGGGAGTTGTCTTTAGCAAATTTTCAAATTCCTCTGTTACAAATATGATATGGATTTTTGGTATCCAAATGGTGAGAGCATTCACAGAATGGCGAGAGAGATTTAAGTAGGATCTAAAGAGCTTTTATTTAGGGAAGCGCTGTAAATGGGAACGAATTTTCTTTGTTATATTTCATTCGCTCGTCTTGGTGGCGACGGGCTAGTGGATTAGACCATCGTCATTATCGAGTTCTGTTGAATGCCAGAGTGGTGTGACGCCATTCGATTGAAATGAGGCTATTTTGTTGATAGTATTTCGATGTTGTAAGCTCACTCCAGCTTCGTGAACATTTGTGGCAAACTTTCCCATTTCCAAATGGGGTAAATAAGTGCTTCAAAACTTAAATAGCATTATCCGTGTTTCACTCTTGGAATAATTGCTATCGCCATCCCATGCAAAGGTCATTTACATCCGCTAGGTTTCCAGTCCTTTCAGTTCTTTTGGGTTCATTTAGACCAATTAGTTTTTTTCTAATATTTATGAGAAATGAATTTTTGTATCATTTTCCAATATTTTTTAAATTTTTGTAAAAATATTGCAGAGATGATAGAAACAAATATTTGAAGCAAATATGATATAAATATAGACATACCAGGAGCTAGGGAAGGTAATGACATTATTTAAATATATTACGTATACTTATACTTACTTGGATAATTCCAGCATCGCTCGTAAACTATCATTTCGGTACCATCGTAAATAATAGAAAAATTGTATGTTGTAGTGCGTAATTTATATTTAAATGCTTCCTGTAATGTTAAGTGAAGCTTAAAGTCATTTATAGTTACTTTATTTTTAAATCAGAGTTTAAGGTTAAAATAGTTTTGGTTTTTCTATGTGAAAATTTGCTTCAAATTTAATCTTTACTAAGAAATTGTGGAAACAATTTACTTTCAGAATTGGTTTCGTCTCTTAACCTTCTCCTTTAACTTCTCTTATTCCTTACACATACTTGTGTTTGCACCCACTGCCACACACCGTTTTAATTGTTTGCGGGGTATTTATGTAAATCTAGAGGCGGAAAAATATTAATGGTTTCATTTTTGTCACTGGGAACAAAAGTATTTCTAATGTTCACTCCTTCACAGAGGGAGTACTTTTTGGCACCTGTGCCATTGTTGGGTGTTTAAAAGTTTTAATATTAATATAACCAGCTAATAAATTAACTCGTTTACAAATAATTAATTTTGAGATAATATTCAGTAAATTCTACGAGGGTAATGGTCATCTACGTATCTCTGTGCACTCTATTTGTGATGGCCCTTAATAAGTGAAGTGAAACATCAAACCTCTTTATCAATCGTACGTAACTAATCCAGAAAATGTCTAACTTATTGTATAAAATAATCCAAGGAAGCCTCCAATGTACGAGCTGCGGTAAATTATATTTAGGAGCATATACCGATAATATCATATTCAATATATTTTTAGCGTATCCAAATTATTACAATCACTCTTTTAAATCAATGTTTTGTTGATAGCATGAATCTCAAATTTCGTGCCAATATCCCACTATTATATTTAGGTAAATAAATGTGCGTCTCCGTAAACATCGATGCCAACCCGAAAAATTATAAATTCTGCGTTTTCAGATTTCACTTTTTAAATGGATCGAATGTCAATTGGAAAAGAAAATTAGATTCTACTCCTGAGAAATAATTTTGAAAGTGCAGTATGTTTCACCCTTTTGCAGCATCAATTGTGTTCATGGTAATGCTTCTTGCAGTATGATAAAATACTGTGGAATAATACACATGGTTTTTCGGGTACTAGATTTTCTAGGAAACCATAACCGGCACAGGAAAAGGAACTCGACCCCCTACCCTAAAGTGTGACTTTCACAACGCCGTCGGACTTAGTACAGGGTGACCTCCACCATCACGTACCAAACCAAGCTTCGAGTTGAATACTGTTTCAATGTTATATATATATATATATATATATATATATATATATCGATGATGTGGAAGTACTGAGAGCAATATAACTTTTGGACGGCACAATAGAACACAGAATAAAATAGATAACACGTAAAAGGACACTCACACTGTAGATGATTTAAGCTTTCGGCCTACTCCGAGACCTTCTTCAGGTCACACTCAGTTATATATATATATATTCACTGATAGTCATAACAAACACAGAAACCAAAACACAAAAGAGGAAAAACTCACTGGTTCTCGAATTTTCGGTGGTCCAACCACCTTTCTCAAGAGGAATTAGGAACAGAACTGAGGCAGAGGAGGGCCCGAAAGCAGTGGTAGGAAGGAGAAGGGGAAATGGGGGAAAAGAGGGGAAAAGAGGGGAAAAGAAAGGAAAAGGGGGAAAAAAAGGGGGGAAGGCATTCGAGGTGAGGAGTTTGGAGGGGTAGTGTATGGCGCGGGAATTTTAAAAAAGGTGGGGATGATATGGAAGTTTTTGGGGGCGGAGGGGGATGACATTATATGCATAAAGGGGGCAATTAATGTCTAATATTAATACCTGGGCGATTCCAGGAATCCAAGAGCCAGATGAAAGCTAGCTCTAATGTTTTGAGTTTCAGTGGAGGGTCTGAGTGTGGGAGGGATGCTAAGACGGATACTTTAAAACATTGGTCAAAGGCAGCGTTGTGTTCGGAGGCATGTTTGGGGATTGGGAGCATACCAATAAGGGAGGAATTGTTGCTGCCTTTTACATTGGACAGTGTACCACACCCCTCAATATTAGAATCAATAATCATAGAGCCTCATGCAACATCAGTGAATTTACATTACACGTTTGTGGGTTTTCAAAAAAAAAGTATATATATATATATATATATATATATATATATATATATATATATATATGTGTGTGTGTGTGTGTGTGTGTATAAAAAATATATGTATATACATTCATAAATATATTATTGTTTTTTTCAAGACAATACATTAATTTCGCGGTTTTCAAACATGTAACAGCTAGAGTAGTTGGGACGGAATATAAGTTGACGTGCGCGTCGCACGAAACACGTGGCTTCCTTTATTACGCGGCCTTTGTTATTCCTGTCCAAGGGAGGCTTCTGGGAAAAGGGGGAGGGGACATTTTGCTGACTGGCATTCCGACGCGCGCTCCTTCTCACTCGTTGTCGCTTCGGACTCGTCACGACGCAGGTCAGGGCTCCACTTGCCCACAACAATAGAATTCCCCTCTCGGGGATCATGTTCGCAGCTCCGCCCTTCCACCTGCCCTCTTTCTCACAACAAAGGGTAGTGGTCATATCGTAGGTTGCCCCGAGGATGACCCGTCCACTCATCCGCCATCCGCGCTGGCTAAGGCTCATTCGAAGAGAAAGTATTGCGTTGACTCTTAGAACGGGTTCAATATATCTATGAAGAAAAAAATGGAGACAACATTTATATCGATAATGGGTGATCTCAGACTCTTGGTGTGAATTTAGTGTATTCTATTGAGGTTCTTTTACCTTATCTTACATTTTCGTAAGTTGCTTCTACCTCTTCTTTTGTCTGGAATATCCGCAAATCATAAAATTGATTTTTCCTGCGCATTTTTTACTCCTATTAGTTTCTTAAGTTTATTAATTATCGCTATGTAGACTTTTATCATCGATTGGGTGTTCAGGTTCTTCAATTTTCTTCTTTTATCCATTTCCTTAAACATCTCTCTCGTGACCCGTGCCTTATTGATCCTCTTATTCTCTACCATTTCTAGTTTTTCCTTAACTGCTCTTTCTGTACCGTTCTTAAGCTCAACCCACCTTTCCACAACCGTTTTTATTCCCGTGTCCCGATTTAAATATTTAATGAGTGTTTTATGGTGCTCCTTCGTTTTAACTCCCGTGGAGCCTTCAATATTCAAACCGGATACCCTTCTGCCATCTTAATCCTTTTTAACTTTCAAAATACTTCACACTAAACGTCATTATTATCCGAATCTGCATTCTCACCAGTGAAACTGTTTGAGTTGATATTTTATTTGGATCTATATCGGAACATGATAAAATGTACCGGCAGTCTAGTTGTTTCTCCCAGCAATATCGACGCGTACGTGCGCTTTTAGTAACGCGTGAACCAGATGATGGCGCTATCAAACCACTTCTAATGACCTCACCTGTCGCGGTAGAACATATTCTCCCGTCTCTCTCCAATTCCTTCATTCGAATCCCAGCGCTTTCCGATCCCCCATTTTAATTTACCTCCTTAATGAAATATTTCCCATTATTTCTTTTAACTGACTCTATTAATTATTCAGTTCTTCCTCAGAGTGGCTACTTGACGGGTACGCGAACAGGTGTAATCTGGCGGCCATGACGCGAACTATAGACCCACCTACTACCGCCGCTAGTTGTCTGAGACCCAATGAGCCGTTTGCGCTTGGCGGATCGTCGATCTGTGCGCATAGTGCCAGTTATGTTAGTTTCTGTTTTCCCTGTTTCCACTGTTTGTCGCAAATGGAAATTGACGAAATCACGGAGCAACGAATCAACAAAATCTCTCTCCCTCTATCGGGAACGACACCCGGGCCAAGGAGTGGAGCCCTGCAGTTGCCAGGGATTCTTTTCTCTGTTTGTCCGTCCATATTTATCGTGAGTTAGATTTTTTGGTGTTTTTTTCATTGCCTTTCTCAAATGTGTTTTTGGCGTGACGCGACCACTGAATGGCTGTTTCGTTGTGGTCAGGCGTCTTTACAGCCACCTCAGCGAGAGACAGGCGATGCATAATCTCTATCCTGTCTCCTACCCTTTGACGAATCTGGAATGAGTTACCCTTCCAGAAACTCAATGTTCCCGCCTTCGCCACTCAAAGGGTCATTAAAACACGCAAGTAGTTCCATCACGTCAAGACTGTAGAATATTGTAAGGGTTTTTTTTAGCTCCAAAAATCTAACCGGAGTTGAACGAGTTTCAATAATTTTGAGGAGCCAAAACGTAGCCTTGGCAAACAAATTTCACTTTTTGAGACATTATTTTAAGAATTTTGAATTAAAAAAATTTAGAATTCGGCTTCCATTTTATTTCAACCGAGCTGGGATTTAATGATTCAAATTAAAATATTCTCCGTAATAAAGAAAAGATAGTAAAACTTTTCCACTAAATACGTTTAATAGTACGAGTAGGTTTCAATGTATCACATGTTATATATCGAAACCTAGTCACATTATGAAACTTATCTAGTGGAAAATTATTACTGTCTTTTCTTTATTATGTTTGACTTCTACCACATCACCCCTGAAACTACTCAATTTGTAAATGTTCTCTGGCAAAATTTATGGCGCATCCAAAATATTACACAATATCTTTTTTTCTCCCTAAATTCCTTCTCTGAACTCAAAACTTTATTTTCTGCTCGACCTATTTCTTCATCTCTCACTCCTCGTCTCTTTTCCCGCTTGGCTTTCCGCCTCTTTATCTTTTCTTTCCTGCCCCATTCCTGCAACCATCTTTCTTCCACCCTCAATCATCTATCTTGACAGCCCATCAAAGCAACTTGAGTGACTGATCCCACCACAGCTTTTCCCCTGGCCTATCAAGGGCCATTCTTAAAGTGTTTATGCGACTTCCCCTTCTAGCCTCTCTCGTCTTCACTCGGAGGAAAGACGTAACGAATGCGAGGGTTCGCTGAACTCCGATTATCCGATATGGGTCGTTAGCAGATCCGCGGTCCCGACTCAGCTGCCTATGAGAGCGCTTTTATCGATCTCTTCTCCCTTTAATTTCAATTTTTAAGATGAGGATGCTTATGATTTTGAAAAGAAAACTTTATGTTTGTGAAATCCTAGATCGGAATGCTATCGCACATAATTTGAGATTACATGCATTTCATCTTTTATACTCCTCCGTATTTCAGAATAAAAGGTAGCATAAATCAATCGAGGGTTTAACAATGTTCAACGTTGAACTTACGTAGCACACCTCAAAGATTAACCCATTGTTGCTAGGAGAACAAAAAAAATCCTCTTCATCTTGCTCCAAAAGAATCAACATATCCCTTGACTGGTCATGCTTGAAGTCTTGAAAAGGAGTCAGTGGTCGTGGAATCCAGCGTTCTGACACGTTTTACATGTGCAGTTCGTCGTGAATAATTTTCCACCCACTACCGCAATTAATATCAGTCTCATTTATGTCCATTTGGATATATTCTCTTTGTTCTACATAAACAAGTAATTTCACCGAACCTCCTTCCAAATTGCTGCCAAATTTTCTCTTACCTGCTATGAAATTGGTTCCTTTGTCTTAGATGCTCATAAAGAACCACATAATCAATCTACATACCTAGTCCATTCTACTCTAATAACATATATCTCCGAGAAGTACAAAAGGATTTTTAAAAATTTAGAAAACGCAACAATGGGTTGTACCCTAAAATAATAATTCGTCTTCATTTTTCTTACAATATTTCCATAGAATCCAGGACGTAGAGTACACACTTTTTGATTTTATTCAGACGTTTGTCCGGACAAGAATTATAGTCACCATGTGAAAATCGGAAATGCCTTCCCATTTCCAAAATTTCCTTTCAACTAGGGTTTGGACACCCCTTGATTTAACCTCAAAGAATGGCGCCATCCATGATCCCCCAGAACCCTTATAAGCATGGTGAGGGTATCAGAGAAAGGGAAGGAGGGTTATACGCACCTGTCAGGCATTTGCAGCTGTTGCTCTGGGTCCTCTGATGGATCAGGCTAGATTTCCTTCTCGCATCATGACACTGACCCTAGAAACTAGATAATCTATTTCTTATTTCATCTTCGGTACTTCGAAAGTGCCGATCGTTGGCGCTTATGCCTCTGCTGGCCTTTCGCAGCCGTCCATCTACCGATGACTGCGTCGATGTGGAGTACCTCCGCTCGCCACATTGGTCATCGTCGACGGTCCTCCCTTGCTTGCTGTAGGGGACTATTTTAGTGGATAGATCAGGACTGATCTGGGTTGAACATCATCTATTTCGAATTGATTGGACTAGTGCCACTAGATGCAATAACAGAAGCATACAATTCTATGGGTTTCCATTTTTGAAATATTTTCTTCACAAGCTATCTGAGAAAATTCGGTCATCAGTAGCGATCATGAAAGAATGATTAAATATTACTTGTCAGTTGTTACTTACTACTACGTGAAAAACTAGACACTTATTTTTTATTATACCTATAGTTTATTTAATTTTTCTCACAATCAAAAGATTCTATTGATAACAAGAATACAATCAAATGGATGAATGGAATTGTTTTCGAAATCATGATCGGTAGAAAGGTCTCATTTTGGAGACGAATCGACATTGTGAATGCCGCTGAATCTTAATCAAGGTTTTTTAAAGCGTTCCTTTGGTGTTACATAGGCTCTACTATTTAAACTTTTGACCTTTTGAATTAACCGGGAAAAATATTTTTGAAGATGGTTTTTGCACAGCTCTTTGGATTATCGTTCTACAACGTGCTTCAAATAACGATATATAATAAAAAATAATTTGAAAAATTCGCATCTACGACACACGAGATGGCACATTTATTCAACTCCGAGACATAATCAATGCATATTCACAGCTCCTAAATGAGGCCTTCACGAAAATTGCCAATAAAAAAACTTCTCACTAGTAGTGAATTACCAAAATCGACATAAAAATTTTTAAGTGAGAATCTGACAAGCACAAATAACAAAACCTGATTGATAAAAGGTATAAAAAATATACCTGGGATAAAAAAAAATTGGAATACAAGAGAATAGCTTTCTTCAACATTATTATTCTGTCGATTTAAAAAGAAAAAAGGAATATTTACAGCATCGAAGGAAGTCCCTTGGTAAAGAAAGAGTCAGCCAAACAAGAATAATTGCTCAACAGTTAGGTACTTTACAAACATGAATTTGAGACTATTAAGGAAACCGGACGTTAGAATTTAATAACGCAGAATGCGGGTCCAGCTGTGGTTAATATATAGGGGTTGGGGGCAGAAGGTAAGGGTTTACGGATGAGTTGCGTAATAGAGGTTGAGATTATACAGATTGGCTGATCGGTCAAAGTCAGGGTCGCATCCTGTGCAAGGGGGGCGGGAGCCTCATCAATCAGGGGCAGATTCCGAGGCGGAGGGCGGTTCGGGAAGCGAAAAAGGCTTAGAGAGGGGGAGAGGGATTCCGCTTCGAAAGCACATGGTTGAGATGGAGCCAGAAGACGATTTTGTAGCGGAGGTTCAAAAATGGAAACGATGCATTAAAACTGTTCCTCCTACGACACATGAATAAACGATTTCTGGAGATCTGCAATTCACGCGTATTTCTTTCAGCATTTTGGGAAAATTTATCTAGAAAATTTCTTCTCTTCGACTATTTTCTCATTTTTTGGTGGTGATTTACCGGCTTTTTATTTAGGTTTTGGCGCGTTTTATTTAGAAGGACGCTGGCACTACACACTCCTACACTATAACCTACGTCATGAAAGAATCCTTAAAACCCAATACTGCATACTACAAGAACTCATTGTTTAGCTCCGAATACATTTTATCTCCCTTACTTTCACCCAAAACAATATCTATATGGTAGAGGTAAGCTCCTTCTACCTCGTATTTCTGGCCTTCTCCCATATTTGTATTAGCTCATCCAGTACACCATTGTATCATAGCTTTCTCTGCATTCACATGTCCTACCTTCTTCAAATTCCTCTCAATAGGTGTCTCTCTTCCTCTACAGTGTCAAAAGCTTCATTATTGGTTTATCTTTCCGCCCACTTTATTTTCTGCAAACATTTCCAAAACCCCAAATTCCTAAAGCATCCGCTTCATTGCTAATTCTCTTTCCCCAACGACCATGTCACCGGAGCTACACAAAATTACGCTCCGTATTTAAGGTTCCTGTCACCAACTCCCGACACTTCGCAGACGCTTACTTACGTAATCAAATATCCCTACTACATTGCCCAGCCCCTTGTGCAACACTTTACAAAAAGTAAAATGTTCTACCCGTTCTAGTAGACATCCCCGAGCATAGCCTGTATACAGGGTAACTTCCAAAAGTAATGCAGTCGGATTTCTCGCGCCGCACCTATTAATTTGAGCGCAATAAAGCTTTTTGGAGTAGGTGTCATAGTCATCCGTCAGCCAGCAAAACCGACAATAATGTGGCTCGTGTTCAACAATTTTGGACTCTGACCGTCGATTGAGTATCAAGATGGTTACCAATGAACTGAACTTGTCGTCTACTGCTGTGTGCCGCATTTTTACTGAAGAAGTCTCCCGTTGAAGCAAGGTTTTGGATAAACGCAGACTGATCACACCTACTTCTCTAACCATCGCCTAACAAAACACAACTTGATACCACCACGCACTTCGATAAACCCCTTTTCTGGTTCTACATACTTCCGTCCTCATTTCATTATGTCCAACGTGCCTATCCTGCTCCTCCCACTTCCTCGTTCCCTTTTCATTTCTCCCAGCTACCAATCATCCCGAATTAAAAATTATCTAGTTTTCTTATCTTTTACGGACTTCTACCAACAACACTCTTTCCTCCTCCACCATGTACAGGGTTCGTTCGGAAAATAAGTGTACTGAGCTCAGGAAAAAAAATTTATTACACTTTTACATATCTTAAGCTAATATTCCTCAAAATAGGACCCTTGTGAGTCGATACACTTGTTCCAGCGGCGTTCCCATTCCTGGAACGCTCCCGCGAAGGCATCATCGGGAACCTCTCGAAGACACGTCGTCACGGCCTCTTTGACGGCGTCCAAAGTTTCGTATCGCGTTCCTTTCAAACTCCTCTTTATCTTCGGGAACAGAAAGAAGTCCGGTGGTGCCAAGTCCGGGCTGTAGGGCGGGTGTGGCAGCGTTGCCACGCCGTGCTTTGCCGTGAAGTCCGACACGACAAGCGCGGTGTGAGACGCATTGCCGTGATTCAGCCGCCAGATGTTTTTGATGTCTGGCCGGACGAGGGCGACTCGTTTTTGAAGCCTGTCGAGCACTTGGACGTAAAAGAAGTCCGACACGACAAGCGCGGTGTGAGACGGCGCATTGTCGTGATGCAGCCGCCAGATGTTTTTGATCGCTGGCCGGAAGCGGGCGAATCGTTTTCGAAGCCTGTCGAGCACTTGGACGTAAAATGCAGCATTTACAGTTTGTCGTTCAGGTACAAATTCGTAGTGGACGACTCCCCTTTTGTCAAAAAAGACAATGAGCATCATAAACTTATTTTCCGGACGAACCCTTTATATTTCCTCATTGTTTGATTTTCTTTTCATCAATTTCACTTTCCCCATCCTTCTTAGCACCCACATTTCAAAATCTTCCAATCTACCTTACTACAACTGGCATGTTTGCCAATTGCAGTAAGCGTGGCGTACTTAAGCACGCCCCATATCAAATTTTTGACGAACCTTACCTTAATATTCTTACCCACGATCCCTGACATCAGTTCCCTCCACCTTGTGAAAGTTTCTTTCCCTAACGCAATTATTCGTCCTATGTCCCTGCTACTTTTACCATCTTTATCCAAAACACCTCCAAGTTGAGTAAAATGTTCTACCTGGTGTAGCTCTTCCTCTTCAATTTTAAAGTTTAACTTAGCCTTTTTAACCGTCAAAGGCATCAAAATAAATTCTTATCATTCTGATTTTTCAATGCGCCCAGCGTTGCTTCTGAGCTTATGGCTGAAGGTCAACAAAAGCGTGATCATACGCTAATGAAACTGATTTTATTTATTTCTCACCGATATTCAAACTTGCCTCCAGCCATTGCCAAACCCCTTTAAAATCATTCCCAATATACGAGATATAGAAAAGAACGGGTGATAGTGGGTGCTCCTGATCCTTTTCCCTGCCTTGCACTTACGACCTTCTATCTGCCAGACGGATTTGAGCAGTTTGACTCATGTACCAGTTTCGAAGAAGCCGCCTATGTATATGAAATAGATAGATAGGCGCACCTTGAGGAATAACGTATTAGCAAGAAATGTATTAATAGAAGGGAAAACTGAAGAGAATATCCCGCGATCAAGACCAAGAGACAAGTAGATAGAACTAATTAAGGTGGACGTGTGAAACAGGAAAGCTACCACGAGGTGAGGGAATCAACACTGAATACAGAAGAATGGAGGGATTGAGTAAATCTATCTTAGGTGTATTCAACAAATTCAGGCGAGACGCAGTAGAGGTTTGTCATGATGAGAATAACAAAATTGGCAATTATTCGCAGATTTATTTGTAACGTACAACGCGTTTCAGTTCATCGAACCATATCCAGGTACAAGACAAGATTCATCATGTGATACATCATATTTATACCAAATTTCCCCTCTTTGTCCCCACCTACCTTACTCCTCACTCTTCCCCCCCATCCTCAAACAGGTATAGATATGATGTATCACATGTTGAATCTTGTCTTGTACCTGAAGATCGCTCGATGAACTGAAACACGTTGTACGTTACAAATAAATCTGTGGAAAGTGCAAACGTTGTCTATCTTAGGATTGAAACTGATATAGATGCCCTATTATAGAACAAAATCATCTTTATTGTTGACATATTCGTGTTTATTTATTATTTAACATAGTACTCTGAAATTGTTTGGGGTAATTTTTCCAAGGAATAACTGAATAATATTTTATTGATCCAAAACAAAAAGGAGAGTGAAAATGTTATTACATCATTACATCACGAGTATTACATCATTTTGGAAGTGGTTATCAAACCCTTAAGAATTACAGGACATATTTTCGTATATATTTTGCTTTGTTGTTTTTATTCAATTTCTCCAAGAGAGAAAGAAAGATACTGAAGGAGTGTTCAATGAAGACTCAAAAGTAGATGATGGATTAACATTGGGTGGAATAGAACGTATGGGACTAATAGATGGGAAAATATTAGGTATGCAAAGAGAAAGAGGTTATGCATGTTGGACGGACTGAATTTTGATAAAAACTGTGTCCAGCTAGAAAATGATTAATGTTTAATGTGGATGGAGATGGGCTTCAAAGTCGTGTTTGGCGCGGATTAGAATCCACGTCAAATATGCCGTGACCACTAGACTACCGTTAATAAGAACCCGATCGTACATAAATATACCTCTCAGTAAATCTTTTTAAAACTTTCCAGTGTTTACGTAAAAATACTTCTCACTCACTAAGTAGGCATTTTTACTTGTAAATAAGTTAATAGAAAATTGACATTTTCAGTAGGACTTCGTCACAGAGAACAAAATATTCCTTGTGAAATGTGGATGAATTAATAGTAATCCTTAATAAGCATTGTAAAAATTTTACTGTAAACCTGCAGCTTCTTTTGAATAGACTTTTTGTCCTGGCGGACGGATCCATGGTTGTGTACATATAATTTAAGTGCTGAATGAATATTATCATGAAGCGACATGGGCCATCATTCAAGAAAAAATAAACAAAAATTCCTTTTTCTCTGCACCAAATGGAACGGAATAGACAAAAAATGGGCAACATTCCCGATTTTTCCTGGCGCGAAAGGGGAAAAAATAAATACTCGAATTACGCGCTCACTTTTATACTACACGGGGATTCAGCTTGAGCCCGTTGGCGGTGATTTCTCGTCTGAGATGTATATATACGACACATGCGATTGGCACGCTTGAATGGGAGCCTGTGAATTGGAAAGGCCTTTTGGCCCCCGTGGCTGGGCAAATGGCGGGTGCGAGGGAGTGGATAAAGAAGCCTCTATTAAATAATGTTGTCGGGTTGGCTGTGTTGGGAGCGAGTCCTGGCAGTCTCTATATTAGCTCTATTTCGTGGATTTTTTCTCATTTACAGTTTAATTTCATGAACCTCGATCTTTCTTGTGTCACTTGAAAGTAATATATTATTTTGATATTCAATACACGTGTTCCTAGAATCAAAAGTAAAAAAATCACTGATCTGAACGTAGCTAAAAGTAGAGAAATGCCAAGTAACAGAAAGGTAGGAAGCAAAACACTTTTAAAACCCATTTAAGAAGCATGGATATGACGATGGATGAGTTGGACGGTGAGTAGCGATGTCACAAAACACAACTTCCTAAAGGTGACCATGGCGCTGATAACAGGTTGGTATTTTCAGCTCCTAATGATGAAACCCATACACATATTTACTTATATACGAGTATCCATGTGTAACACTTAGCTTCAAGCCTTTTTTAGCTCTGTGTGTATATATATGTATGTATGTATATATATATATATACAAACAAACACTGAGATAATAAATATTACACACACAGAAACATAAAAGAAGGACACTTACAGTAGATATTTACGTTTCAACGGCACGGCCGTCGTCATCAGAATCAGATTCTGATGACGACGGCCGTGCCGTCGAAACGTAAATATCTACTGTAAGTGTCCTTTTATGTTTCTGTGTGTGTAATATTTATTATCTCAGTGTTTGTTTGTGTGTTTGTGCGTCGCCGGAGAGCGTCATTTTCAAGATTATATATATATATATATATATATATATATATATATATATATATATATATATATATATATATATATATATATATATATATATATATATATAACTTTTGGACGGCACAATAGAACACATAATAAAACAGATAACACGTAAAAGGACACTCACACTGTAGATGATTTAAGCTTTCGGCCTACCCGGAGGCCTTCTTCAGGTCAGACTGAGAGGTTGTGAGGGAAGAGTGCCTGGGGAGGGGAGGGGGGGGCGGAAGGTTTAGGGACTCTTGGGAAAGAAATTAAAGATGGCGGTTAAGGGTGAGAATTTTAAAGGATCGGAAATATAAGATGTATGCGGATTCGCGAGTTCTCACCTCTATGTTGGTGGCTGAATCGGGTAGGGATTCTAGAACTGTTAGGGAAAAGCATTCGTCAAATGATGGGTTGTGTGAACTTGCGTGTAAAGGGATAGGAAGAGAAGAGAGTGAAGCAGAATTACATGAGTAACGGTGATTGTTCATTCGGATGGATAAGAGGGTAATGCATTCGCCTATGTAGAATGAGGTGGAGTTCATGGTGTAGGTTGTGGAGGTATTTGTTGAGGGTAGCTGTGGTGTTGCAAATCCGATGTCCGCGGATAGAGAGAGAGTTGGGAACTGAGCGTTTGGTATGAGAAGGATGACTACTAGTATAGTGTAAATATTGTTGATGATTAGTGTCTTTGAACAAACGCGGTTACCCAGAAAAGCTCCTACAGGATAAAATCTACCGCTCCAGCCGACCACACACACCACAGGATGACAACCCCACATCTGACGCTGGACTCAACCTTTGCAAAACCTATTTCCCCGGATCCCACAGACTGAAAACCATTCTCAAAGAACTTAATCCTATATTACATGACAATGACGCGACCACATCCTTACTGCCCCAATGCCCCTCTGTCGCTTACAGACAACCAGCCAATCTCAGAAACCTTCTGAGATCCACCAACCCTTTGACACCCCGCCCTGACAAATTTCCACATATTTCCTCTACCTGAAATCGCCCCCGATGTAAAACATGTCTCCTAATCAGATCTGCTCCCCTCTTCCCATATCCCCTCATTGTCCCTTCACCCTGTTCCCACGCTAATTGGCTCTCAAAAAATATTATCTATCTTTTGTCGTGCAAACAATGCACCTCATTCTACATAGGTGAATGCATTACCCCCTTATCCATCCGAATGAACAATCACCGTTACTCATGTAATTCTGCTTCACTCTCTTCTCTTCCTATCCATTTACACGCAAGTTCACACAACCTATCATTTGACGAATGCTTTTCCTTAACAGTTCTAGAATCCCTACCCGATTCAGCCACCAACATAGAGGTGAGAACTCGCGAATCCGCATACATCCTATATTTCCGATCCTTTAAAATTCCCACCCTTAACCGCCATCTTTAATTTCTTTCCCAACAGTCCCTAAACCTTCCGCCCCCCCTCCCCTCCCCAGGCAATCTTCCCTCAAAACCTCTCAGTCTGACCTGAAGAAGGCCTCGGAGTAGGCCGAAAGTAGGACTCATTAGTTCTCGAATTTTCGGTGGTGCAACCACCTTTCTCAAGAGGAATTAGGAACAGAACAGCAGAATATATATATATATATATATATATATATATATATATATATATATATATATATATATATATATATATATATATACATGCAGAATTCTAGCGACGTGGCAGACCTGTGAGAAAGACAAGTCACCAGGAGTTGACAAAATAAACGGAGAAATAATCAAGGCACTCGTCAAAACGAAGGATGCTCTCTTGTAATGAGCTAAGAGAGCGGATAGACAGCGGCAAGATACTAGAAGACTTCGAGAAAAGCATAATGATTGCAATACCGAAGAAACCAAAGCATAAATGCGAAGAACACAGAATATTGAGCCTGGCAACTCAAGCATTTAAAATCCTTACTCGTATAATTAGCCGAAGGATGGAAGGAAACCTCTAAGAAAACCCATTCGGATTCAATAGAGGAAATTCTGAGCTTGAGAGTTCTGGCCGAGAAAATTATACACGTTCATAAGCCATTATATGTGAAATTCGTGGACTTGGAAATGGCCTTCGACAAACGTCGAATGGAACAAGATGCTCAAGATATTAGAAGCACTTTGATTAGACTAAAACGACATAAGAATTATCTATAACTTCTACAATAATTAGGTTGCAACAATGCAAACGAAAAATGGAAGAAATATTGAAGCCAAAATAAACAAAGGAGTAAGAAAACTCAATTGCTTTCTCCCCGCGGTGATTCCTCGTGGCAAAACCGTCGTCCCCCACCTCATTACCATCTCTTTCTTTGCCTACCGTCGTATTCCAATCCCCAATCACTATCAAATGTTTACATGCAGGAACACATGCGTTTACATGTATGCCCTCGAACTGATCGTGTATCCTATGAAGTTCTTCTTTTTTATGATTGATTACCTCAAACTGTTAACACATATCTTCCCTTCTTATTTCCCGATAGTTTTTAACCTTCATGTATGGCGCACCAATTTCACCCTTCCTCAGCAGACTTTCCATATCCGCGCTCTGTGTCTTCCACCATGCTTCTTTTGCTTTATTTGTTGGCCGTCTCAATTTATTACTCAACTCTTTGTACTTACTTCTGCCTAACACTGCGTTTATATCCTGCCATTTTCAACTCTCATCTTTTAATCTGTATCGAGTTTTTAACGATTTGGGTCGGGATCATCTTCTTTGAACGCGGCATAATTCTTTTTCAACTAGCTTATTCGGTGGATCGAAAGCACGGTCGTGGACCGTGTTCGAAGTGTCTACCTTGCAAAATTATCGGGCATCGCCGACGTACTCTTTCCTTGACAAAGGATGGCACTTTGCCTTTCCACATAGAGTACTATTATTACGACCTAAGTTTCGTTATTGCGCAACATCTTCAGGACCTTGAACGATAAGGGACTAGTATAACATTTTCCGACCACTGTAGGGTTATATTTGCGTCAAAGTTAGGCCTGTGTGTATTCACCCCCTGCTCCACATCTAAACGGTGGCTTGCAGGGTGATAAAGTGCCTTTGTTTAAATTATAATTGGCCTAATTCCATCAGAAAAGGGTAAATTCAAATGGCTTTATTTTGATTAATTTCTTAATCAAATCAATCGGGATATCTCTTATAAACTAACGTTTAATTATAACACACAATACATGTAATTTTAAGCATCTACAAAATATTTTATTTGCAGGATTAATCAATAATTAGAATTGCTGTTAATATGCATAATTGCCAGTTAATTTAGGAGGACCCATGTAATTCTCTTCGTAGTATTTCATCATATCAGCGAGATGCAACTGCTTCATGCGCAGTTCATCTTCGAGATCGTTCAATTCTCTGGTGCGCGGTAACTTAATGTCTCTCACATATCTTCTAAAACCCATAGAAATCCACCATTTCCTTCTCAATGAAACCTAAAGGGAATTTCGGCGTTCGAGTGCATCCAGCATATTAAAATGTAGAGTAACAGTTCTTGCCAATGCTCTCTCCTTCTCTTCCCTTGCCTGTTCACGGGCCTTAATTGACATTTAATATGACCTCCTCGTCCTCTAGTACTTCGTTGGAACACGGCTCAAATCTTGCTTAACATTCTCTTTCATTGAGGCCAGTTTCTGGTTGAACTCAGTATTGCAATCAGACTGCGGTTGTTCCTTTACTCATTTAATAATTTCTGGGACATGTGTGGACTATACAAGTAAGAATCCGATGCTTAGAAATGGCCCTTCCTTAATATTAATTTATCAATGTCAATAGAAATGAAAAAGCATACTATTTAAATAGGTGCCTGCATTGAAAGATGTTAATTATCCACCATAATGCTATTCTCATGAACAATGAATGTTGATCTTGGATTTAAATGGCATGAACTTCATGATGAAGTAAATTATAATTCATATACAGAGAAGAATATTGTCCATGAGAATGCAATGGGTATTAGTACGCATAAATCGGCAAATGGCAAAAATAAAATCAAACAAAAAATCATATAATTGGATTTTCCACGTTTAAAATTTTCGAGAGTCTCTTTTCAGGATAATATGCTATTCTGGAGAGACTATTTCAAAGACAGGTTATTCCATGGCCTCGGCGGAAGGTGCGAGAGGAAGTGGATGCGTAACACTCGTCGCGGAGTTCATGGAAGGGAGAGAGGGTGCAAATGGGAGCACGAAGGTTTCTATGGCAACGCGTAAATGGCATCGTGCCACTTTTTTCTCTCTCTCCTCTCCGTTACACACTAGCGGTTTCCATGGCAACCCCGTGGCGATGCGGCAAATGGTTGCCCAGGGAAAGACGGGTTGTCCTCGCGGGGACGCCGCCGCCTATTACGGTCGACGCTCGCCTAAGGACCCCTCCCCCCCCCTCCTCCGGCATGGAAATGATGTGCAGGGGCGCCATCGTAGGTGCATGCTTTGGAGATTGCGGAGAGCAGACGACTCTAGTAGCGAGATGCGAGGTCAATGTACCGTGATCCCCGGAAGCCTAACCCTGCATACTCTTTTAGCGTTATCAATAAAGCTGTCCTCAAAGTTTTTACGTATTAGAAAGAGAATACATATGATTGAATTAGCGGTAAAATTAAAGTAGCAGTAATATGTTTCATTTAAGTGCACTAAAATTTAAGGTTCTTACGTATCAAGTTTATTTTGTGACTTCTCCAAAAAGAGACAACCGTTCATGCGGTTCTTGGATTATCATTCGAACCTTCGCGATTTCTGGAGCTGGAGACACGTAACTACCACGGCGAAAAAACAGAGGCCCACTAAAACAATTAGTCGATGCCGAGGAAGTCTCCCACCGATCAAAAGTAAAAGACAAGCATTTTTCATTTGGCTAGATTTTTTATCAAAATTCACCTTTCGGTGCTTTTTTCTCTAAAATTTCCCAAATGAGCTACTACTGTTTTTGAATTTTGCAGACATTTCTCATGGAAATTAGATTCCTTGAGAACAAAGGACAAAAGGATGTGTTTTCATGCCCATTAACTCATTATTTGTTATTCGTCTTGGTCTAATAAAGGTCAATGCATATCAATAAAACTTTTTAAAACACGGAAGCTGACATTCTGCATGGTTAGATTTTTTGCCCATAGAATATAGTAGAAGGAGACTGGTTTGTTTAGGCCTACGCACTCGAGAAGATATTAGTGACCAATCTTAATTCCTTCTTCACAGCGATGATGAACTAGTTTGTGACTACTTTTTTCATTTTTAGAATGAAATTTTCCGAAATATATATATAATTCATTTTCTTAAACTTTACGTGATATCCATATTTATATTCCTAATATTTACCTTCCTTTTGAGTACAGTGAGTGAAGTTCCAGCCTCAACTCGCTGCCAATACACTTGATTCAACATAGTGTCACGCATTTTGAAAACATCAATATTATTAGCATAGTTATCAATCACGGATTTATACTTCACGTTTATTCGTCATCATCTGCAGCTCTAAAGCCCGGTGTGGGCCTTGGCTTCCTCTATGATATGCCTCCATTCAGTTCTTGTTCTTGCTTTTTCCTTCCATCTTGAAACTCCCATTGCCTTCAAGTCATCCTCCACATCCTATAGCCATCTCTTCCTTGGTCTACCTTTTCCTCTGACACCTTCCATCTTGCTATTAAGTATCAGTTTGGGCTTTGGGCAGATTTTCCATCCTTTCTAGATGCCCCAACCACGTCAGCCGCAGTGACTTGGCAAATCTAACTATGTCCTTCCCTTCTAGTAATTCATTTATCTCCATGTTTATTCTAATTCTCCATCTCTCTCCTTCTCTAATAGGGGCATAGATTCTCCTCCTCTTACATTTTTTTTCTAATTTTCTAAGTGTTTCCTCATCCTGACTTTTTAATGTCCATGTTTCAGCTCCATAAGTTACCACGGGTCTAATAAGCGTTTTATAGATCTTCATTTTTGTGTTCCTTGATAGTAACATTGATTTGAGGATTGTTACATTTGCAAAGTATGCCCTGTTACCTTCCATTACCCTTTGGTTGATCTCCGTGGATATCTTATTTTCATTGTTAAGTCTTACTCCTAGATAGGTAAATTCCTTGACACCCTCAAACTCATAATTCCCAATTATTATGTTTTGTAGGTGCCGCTTGTTCTGATGAACTGACATTTTCAAGTATTTGGTCTTCTCTTCACTAACCTTCAGCCCCACTTCTTTACCAGTGTTTTCTAAAATGTTAAACATTTCTTTTAGGTCATTCACATTTCGTGCAATTAGACTTCACGCTTATTATCAAGGCCTTATTTAATAGAAGATATTGCAATGGTGAAAAATTAATTTTTTCATTGTACTTTCTAGACTTTTTGCCGTGAATTTTCATTATTCTATCTATTTCAAAGATAACGCCTGACAATATTCTGTCAAATTTATATTACCCTGCCTTTCCGCGCAATTTTAATAGACTAAATTAAGACGAGATTTAATAATAATATAAAAATGCCATTGAAATTGTTTTTCACTGCAGTAGTATTCAATGCATATTATCTGTAGCTGAGAATGTCGAATTTAATTCCAAAAAGTCATATTGTATTTCAGTCATTAGTGCAAACTACGTGAAACCACTTCGGATCAGCACACAAATTAGAATTTAGCAATCCTGTGCCCACTAGATCGTAACTCAGTGTCCATTGCTAAAGGTCGAATCCGACTTTGATGCCTGGGAAGCGCCCTGGTCCGCGATTATTTTGGCCAGTGACTCACGGTGCGAACTGGGTCGCTGTTCAAAACTTCGAGATTCCTCTTAATGAACCTATTTGATTATTCTTGTTGAAAAAATAATAATATTGGTCTAAGTAAGTTTACAAGCAATTGCAAGTGGTTTTAAGACTCTTTTTGTATTCTCTACATTTTTAAATTAAATAATTTATTTTTTCACCTTGTAATTCAATCCTATTACTCTCACGAATTATAATAGTATTGGCAAATTATTGTCAACTCTAAGTGGTGACTATTATTAGTGTGTTATTGTTTTGATTTCCTTTTACTCAGTAATTATTGACGCTTACAACCACAGCGTTAGGGAACTTGTATCGTTGTACAACCCAAGGTTGAATATGGTTCTTAGCGAGAACTTTCAGCTCATTCGCTCTTGCAAGCAAAACCCAACTTCTTAAAGGGAGTGTGCTTATATTAAAGGTGGGAAATGGCATCACAGCTCTTGTACAGCAGCTGCTATGTGGTGCACCAGAAATTCCTCCTTTATTGGCTAGTTAATTTCTGGGTACGTCGGTGCAGGCTTCTTCTCTCAAGGCCGTCGTCTGGTCGGAGCTTCATTGAACGTCGGTTCTCCGATCCACCAGTTAATTTCCCAGGACATTCCTCCGCATTCCCGAAAGCCCGATAGACTGGATTCAGTTCGAATGTGGGTGGATTGTGTGGGGTGCTGAGGATGTAGGTCTACCCAGCAAACCATTTCGAACGGCCATTATGGCTAC
Organism: Hetaerina titia; assembly: GCA_037158775.1. Lineage (NCBI taxonomy): Eukaryota > Metazoa > Arthropoda > Insecta > Odonata > Calopterygidae > Hetaerina > Hetaerina titia. The sequence goes on from CM073778.1 coordinate 81,330,957, forward strand.
CAAATCAATTTCTTGGTTAAATTACGGGTTTTCGAACAAAAATATATGGGATAAAAAAACCCCTGATTTCTTTTATTTCCTCTCAAAAGTGTTTAATTAAATGTCACTTATATTTCCACGTAAGCCATTGTAATAAAAATGTCCATGGATGTTCATTAAAACTAATGCATAGAGTACCATTTTCTAACTAACCTGGTTCCGGAAGTTCTTTTACTTTCGTGTTCCAACTTTTACTACCTGTGCACATATATTTGTAGATGGACATTATATTACATATTACGCATTTGCATAAAAATAGTAATGTATGTGTACCAATATATTATGAGTGAATATATACGGCAGTATGAATATTCAAACAGATAATTTTCGTATATGCGAACTATGCGCCTGCTGACTCCCTAGGTTGAAGTTCCAAATCGGTTATATTTAAGCGATTTCACCATTGCAGATATATTTAAAAAATAGTTACTTATTGCTATATTTACCCATATTAAGTTCATCATTGTCATGCCAATGATTATATTAAAGAATTTTGTTTATTGAAGAAGTTTTCATTAAAATCTTTCTTTCATCCGTTCTACATAGGCCTTCCATTTTATTCTCTTTGTATTATGTTCTCTTTTTTTCTCGATGTCTTACATTAAAAGTACTTCTGTAATATAGTATTCAGTCTTACCTGGCAGTTCCTAAAAATTATGTAATAAATTGCATTTCCGCTGCTATAACTCTGCTTTCTTCATTTTCTGAATCTAAATACTATTTATATTATATTCAATTTGTAGATTTATGATTGCCCTTAGTATTATTTTCATTACGTGTCATAGCTTTTGTATTAAGTTGGTCGAGAGAATTGGTATAACAAATGAAAAGCGGGTGATTAGAATTGAATTTTTACGGTTTTGCTAATTTTTTTTAACACACGTAAAAGGTCAGTGAAAAAAAGATGAACACCTGGACAGATTAATACAAGTGAGGTTTTGCCTTCTAGCGGCGTCTGTGAGAAGTAAAATATCGCCTTGCTCGTGGTTCTATCTTGACTTTTCTCCGCACGACAGTGATTCTTGTCTGAACTTGCTCATACTTAATGTGCAGTCTTGTGGAGGTGAAAATGAAGGTGTTGCGGGTTCATTGTCAGCACCATGTTTTTATTTTGATTCGGAAAATGGACTTCAATTCCACCGGCATAGTTTAATCTCAGTCAAATTCTTTCCCAAGTGTTTTTGCATTTATAACTATCTTCTCTCTACGCAATATTTCGTCTCTCCAAGGAAGGCGCTGAAATAAGTGCACAAAAATGATATTAGTTTAAGTCTTTTATACTTTAAATGTGTGTCAGGTTGGGCTGATAGTATTGCCGTCAAATCTTGCACTACTATTAGAAGATGGAGTTATAACTAGACTCGACTTGGTGTTTGATATTAAATTCAACCATCACGTAGACTACCATTGCCAACAGTGTATCAGAAGATGTGATAAAGCGGCTAAAGAAAAATTTATGGAAAATATAAAATCAGGCCCATAATTTTGAATGAATAGTTGTGAAGATGAAATGAGTTTTTCCGAGGGGTTTAGAGAAGAGTAATAAAATTAAATAAAGTAGAATTTAAAATTTTGATTGATTTAAATTAGCATTGTTAAATTTTGAACCGAAATAAAGATATTTCAACTGAAAAAAAACAGAGAATATCGGCAAATAACAGGTATCTATTTGCACTCTAGGATCAATAATGCTCCAATATTCAGCATAAGTAATTAAAGCATGAAATTACAATATTTTTATAATGCAAGCCCTTAGGGATAAGAAAGGCAGAGCTACTGCTTCTTTTGAAAGTATGAACATTCGATCATTGGAGTTGCATGTCACTGCGTAGCACTACTGACGCTCGAAGGTATTTTAGCCACGAGTTGCGGTGGAATGAGCATAGATTTTCTAAATTCCTCCACACCAATTAAGATTTGAGACTGAAGAGGTTTAGATGCGGGAATTTGTTTAGATATTTAAGAAATAAGTGAAATGGCATAGTCCGAAGAAGGAGACTTATGGCAGCTACAAAGGATTCGTCAAGTAGGCAAAAGAAATGGAGATACGGGAGTGGGTATAATACTGCGGAGGGTTGTTACAATGAGACTGAAAAGGGATTGGCAAGTACACAGAAAGGGTCAAAATGGTGTGAATAGCAACTAAGGACATAGTTAATGCATTGGAACAAATTTTACATGCCAGAAACATACCAGGGTAAGCTGAAAAATAATGCACATATACTTGCAGACCGCAAACAAAATGACCTTAAGAAGAACTCCTGGTGGCATGTGAAAGTAACATTTCCCATCAACATGTATGTGTAGGTTTGAGGTCGTTACATTCATCCAGTGTATTTTGAGAAGCGGAAGTATGGAGACGTGTTCTGGTGCTATACCAACGCGAGTTAAACAGCGTGACTTAAAAAGTAACTCCTACTGAGATTCATCGTGACCTAAAGGCTGTTTATGTTAACCATGCTGTTAAAATATCTTCTGTAAATCGATGGGGAGTAACATTTCGTGGTTGTGAGCCTGGAAAAGTCTTAATTGTTGATGAAACACGCAGCGGACGTCCGATCACTGGAACAGACGATAAACATCTAAAAATCGCCTATGATTTGATTCAAAATGACCGGAAAGTCACTCAAAAGCGTATCGCAAACCATATTGATCGAGTTTGTCGGGTTAAAGGCAGCCTGGCGCCAATAATCTTGCAACATGACAACGTTCGTCCACACACCTCGCGCGCAGCTGGAGAGGCTCTGCGAAACCTGAAATTTGCACTGATTCCACACCCTCGTTATTTTTCCAATCTTGCGTTTTGCGATTTTGATTTTTTTTCAACTCAAGAGACACCCCGAAGGTTATCATTATACCTCCAAAGTTGAGGTGAAGGCAGCTGTCTAGTCCTGGATTCGAGAAAATTCGGAAGAGTTTGTCAGTGACGGAATGAAAAAACTTGTTACACGTTGGGAGAAATTGCATAGCCTTATTGGTGACCAGGTTGAAAAATAAATATATGATTTTGAAACTTAAGAATTGTAATTTAATGTACTTTTCGCTCGATCTTGCTATTTGTTTTTGTTTATGGCCTACAAGCATGTGTGCATTCCTTTTCAGCCTACCCTCGTACTATAATGATGGTTAAGGAAAGCTTGTATATGATATAGGCGAATTAATAAAAAATGTTGAAGAATAAGAAAGTCAGTTTCTTCTATTAAACTGACTCACAATCATTGGAGAAGGCTAGGAAAGAAAAAAATAGGAATATAATAATCTAGGAAAACGAAGTGAAAAAGGAGGAAGGATGCTGTTATCCTCCGAGAAAAATAAGTTGTTTTTTTTTAAATTTATTTAAAGTCCCACATTCTGGTTGTTAGTGCGTTTATGATGCTTATTTTTATATTTTATAAGCATTTAGATTACTAAGCCTATATTCCAAAAAGACGGTGAAAGATTTATCCGAGGTCAACGTTTTTCAGAGTTCTTCTAGATGTACAAATATCACAGTACCTTTTAAGAATTTAGAAATTCAACCATATTGGTGATATTCAACCAAAATTCAATTCAATCATATTGTCATGATCATTATCTGCCTGATAGATAATACTGTGTTGTTCCAGTCAAAAATGGCGATTTTTACTTACATGGATGCTCTTTCCAATAAAACTCAGTGGATTAAGTTCAGTGATTTCCCATTTCTTATGACGTGTGATGAAGGATGAAGAAATTGATCCGTTAGATGCCTTTATTTGAGATCCCCTATTTTCCATTTTAACAACATTTTTGATAAAATTCATTCTTAGGTAGAATTCACTAAAAAATGAATTATACCTAAATGTGTGAGAATGAATGTAACAACAAAAATTAATTAATACTACTAACATATCTCACTATTGCTATGATATTTTTAAGTGCAGTAACATTATTCCATTAACAGTATGACTTCTGAAGATTCCAAAAAACGATGGGGCAGAGTGTTTTTCTTCTCTTTAATGCGCCAGGTAGTTCTAATATTCGACAACTTTTGGGACTTGAAATACATTTCTCTACTAAAGAGCATGTTAAGCGAGGAAAGACTCAAGACATGTTTGAAGGAATCAGTCCTTATCATTTTTTTGTTAACCTACATATAGATAGGTACAGGTAGATATACCATTGACTCGTCTTATGCCACCGTGCAGGACACTATTGAATCAGTTTGACGCCAAGGGTTTATCAGTCGTAATGTTTGGAAATAAAGGAAAATAAAGCGAAAGAAAAATTCAACTTATGTGCTAACCAAGCTTATTTACTTAGCAAAATAAGAATATTTCAGAAGTAGACCAATGCATTGTAAATAATATGATGTTCGTTTGTGGAAGATTGAATGGAAAATATTCAAGTAGAATGCTTTGCAATCATTTTTATGCCGCATCAAAGATTTGTACGGCGTAGATCTCCTGAGAGGTTGTCTATTCTTCAGATGTGTATTTTTATTGCACCAATTCGCATCAGAGGGAAAACTGCAAACAAATTTAACGCCTCTGCGCTTTCGTTGTAACTCTTTCAATCCGAGTCTTTTAGTTCAGAGGATTTTTCTCGTCTAGTTGACCTGCTTCGAAGACGCCTTCGCAAGGAAATTTTCTCTCAAGTAGCAGCTATTCTATTTACCCTGAATTTCCATTTTTTTCTTCTAGCTTCTTTCCTTCGTAGAAAAATGCTCATCCTGATAACACTCGGTCTATCTATTACCCTCCTCAATGATGTATTTGATTTCGATTCACGTGTTATTCTTTCTTTGAGAATATGCATCTAATTTATATCATGAAGTGCACGTGGAATTACCCTGTTGCCTGTCGTTGCTTGAACACAATTCAGTTGAGTGCAGACAATAAGTTTAATAAGTTAATACTCTTAGTGTACATGAATTGATATTTACGTGTATAAATAAATAAATATATATATATATATATAATGTGAATTCACTAAATAGTCATAGCAAACACAGAAAATAAAACATATAAAAGAGGGACTCACTAGTTCTCGAATTTTCGGTGGTGCAACCACCTTTCTTAAGAGGAATTACGAACAGAACTCTGAGTTCTGTTCCTAATTCCTCTTGAGAAAGGTGGTTGTACTACCGAAAATTCAAGAACTAGTGAGTCCCTCTTTTATATGTTTTAGTTTCTGTGTTTGCTATGACTATTTAATGAATTCACATTACTGTGCACGTTCGTGGGTTTTCCAAGAAAGTGACTATATATATATATGTATATATATATATATATATATATATATATATATATATATATATATATAATGTATATTATAAATTTAAAATGATAAAATTTTGCTAATTTTGATCATACAACTTCAATGATAGAACAAGCTTGATTACAATTTTCACTCTTTTTTCAATAAAATGGACTTACCGCTTACAAGGTATAATGTACCTACCATATACTTGAAAATAGCTAAAAATGTCACATTTTCGTTGAAACCGATCGACGAATATTAATTAACGAAATTAGGAATCGAAACTTTAAAAAATTACGCAAATTTCCTGAAAAAAGAGGAGATTCAGATCAAATTCATTAGTAATGACGCGCATTAATATTTAGTAAATGAGGTAGTTTCATCCCTTATAACCTCCTGTCTACTATCTAATTATTTCCAAGTGGTTCATTGGCGAGGCGTTGCAGTAAAATCGCGTTTTTATATTTTTGATATCCTTCGCCCTTTCCCGTTAAGCTTTGTTCTCTTTTTTTTCAAGATTTTTGTATTTAACAAGCTCTCCTCTCCTAGATGTGTGTGTTAAATATAGGAAAGAGATTCCTTTTATTGTGAAAAATGTTTTTTTTTAAAAAGCTTACTTCTCTCGGAAAAATCAATTCAGTCTATATCACCGTGCATCTATGGATTCATCAAGCGAGCTTCCATCAGAGAGAATCCTATATTGGGGGTGATATATGTACAAGGGAGGAAATATCCAAGATACAAATGGGATAGAGATATAGCGCACCACGTAAGGAACACCTCCTGACGTTGTTGCCGTTGGAAACCCAAAGAGATGTTCACAGTATGTATGCTGCTTCTTCCGCATGCGTCTCTGGCGCCCTGCAAGGATTACAACAGTGACTTCCCTAACATGAAATTTTTGATCTAGGTCTTCCTGAAAAAGTAGATTGTCTACAAATGATGGAAACGTAGGGAATAAAGGGATAACGTCTAAGGTAGAAATTAGTTCGTGAAAATAGAAGAAGTTAGAAATGAAGAAAATATCTCAAATTTCATAGAATTACAAAGATGTTTACAAGGACTCAGATATAATAGAATATAAGATTTTTTTATGGAAGAATTTCAAGTACGGGAGTATTTTTATAAATCTATTTGAGATTATCCCTTGTTTATAAAGAAATATCACATTAAATATTCTTCATAATACAATAATGTTATGTTGTAATAGAAATAATATAATACAGAATACAATGCCTATTCAGTAAGTATTCAAATGATTTAAGATATAGTGGATGTTCGTCATTATGAGAAAAATAAATTTACACTTTTTCACAGATTATAATCATAATATCCAGTGTGTGCGAAAAAATCACTCTCCATTTTCAGTCTATCTGAAAAAGAGCATCTAAATAAATATAACTTAAATATTATACGATTCATAGATTTTCTAATTTACGATATTTAAATAATTTTCTAGCTTTTAAAAAAATATTAAATTACCTTCATACCAGATAGTCAGATTATTTACTTAGAAATGTGTATATTTAAAATAATATCGTAAAATATAAAATGGGTTAATTGTGGTACACTATTTTTGTTCTATTTGTACCAAATAGGTTAATGTACTGGCAATATCCATGCGGGATATTTGTTGAAGATGATTTATTAAAAGGGTAGAAAATGGAAAACTATTAAAGGCTGCTAAGAAAAGTGGCATTTACAAATAAGAAAATATGTTATGGCCCTTTTTTACATTCTGAAAGTAGTTACGTATATTACTCCAACATTAAAGGTGCCGAACATGCAATATAAAAGAGGTGGGGGCTTCGATATACAAAAAAATAAGTTTATATTTCGTAAATTGAAACTACTGGGCAAAAATGAGTTATTTTTTGCCAAATTTAAGTCATCTGTCTGGCTTTTTATGTCCTTTGTACGTTTAAAACTCTTCCTCAGCACGGTGATTAGCTAAATCATTTGAGTTGTGGTAGTGACTTAAAAAGATACGATTGATAGGTAAAGTCTTTTGCGCCATTTGAATCGCTTGAGTTTTTTCATTATAAGAAATTAATTTTAAAAAATTGTGTACATTTAATTGTGAAAGAGTTTGGTAAAAGAGTTATGGATTACTAATTACGTATATCAGAGCTACCATAAGGCAGTTTTTGATAACCCTTGCGTTAATTGTCATCAAAGGAAATTTGAATTCTTAAACTGGATTGAGTTAGAAGAAACCACGCATACTTTCACCTTTAATGACTTTTTAACCCTTCGACTTTTACCCCTTATTCCCGTTCTCTACAATTCTAGAGCATGCCAGCACTCCTTTAATACTTAACTCCACTCCTTTAATACTTTACAACACTCCAGCAGTACTTTAATACCACGTTAGTCGTTTTCATATTATCCCGTTCACCGTTGCTTGTTGAAGCCGCACACTTCAGTATTCTTGCCCATGATCAATCTACACAAATGATAAAACCATACATTCTACTGTTAATGGGTACAACCACACGTTTGGCACCCTATATGAAACAATGTGACCACAAACCATGCGTGGAAAATGATGATTTCAAATATTGCTGTCTTATCAAGATGAGCCTTCGGTCACCATTCTTCTTCTTCTACTATGGCACTGAAAGATCCTCCAATGATTCGGTGACTCCCCCGAGGTAAAAGTTTCCACCATTTGGATCTCCGCAAGAGCCATCCGCATTTTTCCCTAATGGCAATATTTAGCTGGCACACTTTCTCAAAATTATCAAAATCATCAATTTTTACGTGTCTTACTTACATTTCCTCTGAAAATATTTCGTAAATGATATGATATTTTTGAAATTATTAAAATTTTTGTAAGTAACATATAAACTTTTGCCATTATCTCGGAAACTATAAGTTTGGCAATTTTCTATGGAACAAAACATTTTGGATTGTCAATCAATTATATTTTTGGGGAAAAATACACAGGATACAAAGTAAATTCAAATGAACTTTTCTGGTCATATTTACAAATGGTGAACGAAAATCAGAAAGTATAGCATCAATAACAGCCACGATTGGATTTAAAATCTATTCAATTTATAATACAGAAATGATGTGCGCACTAGGTTATGAAAATTAATCGAAATCATATAGGATTTCATAAAAAAACTTATATTACAGAACTTTCATTAAATTTTGAGTTGCCTCAGGTTATGAACTTTTGAAATTGCGTGTATTAAGACGATCATTGAAGGATTTTTTAACAGTTGAACCTCACTTAAATGAATCTGTGGTCTTTAAATGCACAGCAGCCACATAATACTTACAGTGTCCGATGACGATATTCTACATGCTTCTTCCTGCATGCTGTTCTTTTTACTTTTTAGACCCATCTTTTTAACATTCGTACAGCATAATATGAATAAACGTATCATGCTACTGAATATTGTTGCATGTAAATACTTTCTTTCGTGTGATTAAAATTTATCGAGTGAATGATCAAACTAATATTTGTGTAGAGGTAACACGATTTGGTTTTGAATGTAGTTTTATTCTATTTTACGGGTAATTACCTCACACCCCCGGCCACACGTCTCCACGACGGCTTGCGGGATATTATGTAGATGCAGATAGATGTAGATGAATACAAGTACCAGATACCTGAGAAATCAAATTAGATTTTCTAGAATTAGGCCAATTATAAAATGAATCTGCAAAAAGGCAGAAAAACTATTCTTCACACTAAAAATTGCTTTCGTGTTGCATAAAAATTCAGTTGGCTCTCTTTTTAATAAATTATATTGGTTTTTACTTTTTCATGCAAACGAATTTAAAAGCTTACACAAATATTGAAAATACCACATATTGACTATCGATAGTTTGAATTTAGCGGAATAAAGTGATTCTTTACAGAATATGGGAGTAGATTAGACGAATTAGACTTATTTGAATCCAGTAAACTTTTAGGCTGCTCAGGTGCAGTTGTAGCAGTAGTTGTAGTTGTAGCAGTAGGTGCAGTAGTTGTGTGTTGATAGATGTAGGGTCAGGATGGAAATTGTTGGAAAGAGGAGTAGGTTGCCCATTAGCACTCGTGCTGTTCGACGTAGTAAATTTAGAGAAAACAGAATGAAAATGCACTATAAGGAAAACGTAGGAATGAAATTCAATGGAGAAAGCATAACATGTGCTAGGTGTAGGGGTGATAAAGCTTGAGTTATCCACTCAGCTAAGGGATAACCAGGAATACTTAGCGTATTACAAAGTCATTGGGATAGGTATGGGATGAGAATCAATGTTAACAAAGCAAATGCTATGCGGTTTAAGAGAATAAGAAATACGAATAAAAATATGAAAGTATGTATTCAAAAGCTAGAGTAGGTGGAACAGTTTACTAATCTTGGAAGGTTGCAGGGTCATATTTCTCAAAGCAATAAAGATGTAAGAAGAAGAAGAAAGGCATTCGGCAAAAATGATTTCACAAGGAGAAGGAAATTGATAGCTGGAACGTTGAGTAAGGATGATAATAGAAGACTCGTCTGAACTTTGATATGGAGTGTGGTTGTTTACGGCTCCGTAAGGACGATGATAAATATAGATTAGAGGTTTTTGAGTTGTAGGTGCGGAAAAGAAGAAGTAAGTAAGGGTTAGGGATAGAACAGGAATACTAGACGGAATGAAGAGGAAAAAGGATGCAGAATTGAATAAGAGGTTATTGTAATATCAAGTTTTATTTTGATAGGAGAGTCAAAGTAACGTATTGTTACGGCGTTGAATATTTTGGATTAATCCAAAACCTACCTTCCAAGATTAAATACCAAAAGTAATACAAACTCATCTATTCTTATTTTTGTTTGGAATTTGAAAATTAAAAACATTTTCGGTTATCACAACTTCTCCTTGGAGTTTCAATGTAGTAAAATTTAATTGAGGACGCTGGCTTAGAGAATGCCCTACTTCAACATCCTCGACATGACCCTAATCGAAAGGGTTTCAATTACGCCTCGCCCCTTTTGCCTGCAGCATCCTAGAATCCACATCCGTTCCGTAGCATTTCATGGTGCCCTGCGGTAAAAGACATCTGGTTCTTACCCTTCTACCACAAGATGTTGACTTTTCCTCGCGTTTAGCCTACGTCCACTTCGAACGCCTTCATCAGCTTTCTTTTAGGCACGATACTTGGTATCCTCCCGACTTTAGAAAACAACATTTGGTCGTTGTAGTTAATGTATCTACATCAAAATGTTGTTCAGTGCCAAAAGCTTGTAAACAACACTACTGGAAAATTAATGAAACGATAAAATTTTTATTCCCAATATTTTAGCCCCAATTAAGGAAAGAAAAATATGAAAATGTATGGGCAACGAACGTTTGATAAAATTTACTGATACTTAATTAACAGAGGAAATTAGTAAGCCAACTTTAAGATTGTAAATTAAAATATACACTAAATTGTTGACATTATCGATTAATTTCATAGTCTCAAGATGGTAATCGCAGCTAAAGTGGAAGTATCAGGCAATGGAATGATTAATTGATTTTGTTTTAATATATGGACGGCTCGAAAACGTGGTCATTGAAGCAAGTTGATAGCCATAGATTTGGAGGATTTTGAAATGTGGGTGCGGGGAAGAATGGAGAAGCTGAAGTGGACAGAAAGGGAAACAAATGACGAGGTGTATGGTATGGTGAGGGAGGAGAGGAGATGGATGGGAGAAATCGTAAGCAGACAGGGAAAATGAATGCAAAGTATATGAATTGGCTGATGGAATTTTGAAGACTGATAGAGGGGAGAATGTTAAGCAGACGAGAGAAGCGCTAGGAATTTTTAGAAAGTGAAGGGAGGAAGGAAATACACGGAGATGAAGAGGGATTTGTTGTAGAGTAGGCTGTTGGGTTGTGTTTTGTTAGGAGAAACAAGAGAATTATTTGGTTGTTGTGTAATCCAAAACCTACTTTAACCGATAGGTTACCTATAATAATGATATGTGCATTAGTTGACATTTAGCGTTAAAATGACTCTTAGTTTTTATTCATCCATTACCTTCTTCCTTAGTGGTGGCCTGGATCTGCCCTTTGAAATGCACTTTGAGAGGTGACACCCATGAAGAGATGTGCCTTCTGTCCCTTCATTCGGTGGAGTCACGTCGGGTAAGGTAGGAAATTTGGGAAATATTTTCGAGGTACACGACTGGCAGGAACTTCAATAGCAGTTATTTTCTGGTCAAAATTTTTTGACTTCGATTACTATTGCAATTTCAGCACTTGCGATGTCGTTGTAATGGAAAATGCAATCAAAGCAGCAATTTTTATAAACTCCTCTCCTTTGTAGGGTCTTGATCCTCTTAATACGCAGATTGGGTTTCCTTAATTTCTTCTACTTAAAAATTCTTGGCTTATGTATTCCTTAGCGAGTACCTATTGTGATCGTACTCAAAGAATATCTTGTTAATAAAGTAATCGCCACTTTTTCCTAGAGCGATTTACAAATAAAAAAAGAGAAAAAATAATCCCAAATGCATTACTTAATTGCTGCAAGATCGTCAAAACAGGAGGAATAAAAATATGTAAAACGACATTCCAGGTTAATTTAGATTAAAAATGATTAACTTTGAAAATAACGTGCATGTGGAATTTATAATGAATACCCGTTAATTAGTTAAATATTTAAGAAATATCAAATGCTGAGGAGCTCCGAGTTAAAGTAACTTAGCATATTTAAAAAAATCTATAGTAAGTATACAAGAGTGAAACCATTTAGATGCAAAGTAGCGATCGTTGCTTATTTTTAATCATCTTTTTCCATAAATTTTGAAATGATCAGTTTTTAAGAAAGATAACATAAATATGTTCCTTCCCAAATTCTATTTAGAAACTTTCATCCCAAACTGTTCTTATCCCAGTTTAGCCCTTCCTTTTTGTAACACTTCTCCCATCCCTACTCTTTCTTAAGAAGATTGTAGTGGCGTGTCGTTTGCCCAGAAATGTGCTAATCTAAGTTCGTTAATGTTTCGCCAAAAACTCGTAATAAACACCAACACACTCTCGCTTGCACATGAACATGGGCCTTTTCAAACATTGGAGAATATCTTTAGGACTTCAAACGGAGACACAGAAGCAATATGCAAAAAAACTCTCTGAAAAATTAAAAAGACGGGCAAATTTTTGGTTGTTACCCGTCTTCTAGGCTGAGGTGAGGAGCCGGAACCGGCGCTTCTGTCCAGTCGGAAGTTGACCTCCTGTAAGTTCCCTTTGATTTACCTGTCTCACATTCTCATATCCGAAAAATATATTTAATAACGCCGATTTATAATTATTTTATATTTTTACATTATAACTATCCCTATCTTTTGAAATAAAAACACAAAGCAAACCACACGGGTACATGTGCACCTAAGCATACATGCGTATGACTCTGCAAATGTGAGACTTTCCAACTATATTCTTTATCACTTAATGGTGACACGTTGTCGCGGGTTTTCAATTTCAACCCGTTTGATAAACGGAACTTTAATTTAAAGCCATAAGAAAAAATCGATCAAACCTTAAAAAATTGAAATGCATGACACCCTATAACGTGACTCATTTTCCACGATCGAAAAAGACTCATCCGACTAGCGAGCAATGAGAGGGAAGGGAGTATGTGATACTGTAAGGGGCGGCTGTGGCTCGTCGATGAGCTTCAGGGAAACAGCGGGAGGGGGGGAAGGATAATTGGAAGTTCAAGCCCGAGGGTTCGTTGGATTAGCGTGTGCCGGAAGAAAACAGTCTCGATGATGATGCTGCCGCAGCGTGCTGGCCCCAATATACCATGAACTCTTTTGCTTCTCAGCCTTACTCATCGACAGGGTAAGATAGCTTGGCAAAAAGTCATCTCCTTAGGGTTTAGGATGAGAAAAACGCAATCGACCAGCTGTAGTCACCTGCTCGTATGCTTGTGCTTGTGTGTGAAAATATATCACATCATGTTGGGATTAATTTTCCACGAATATACAAAACATTACCATTCTTTATCGTTTTACCAACTATTTGAGGTTATAATTCTGTGCCAATATCAAGTGCCGCAATAGTCCTTGGGATTATTGTGGCACTTCCGTTTCGGGTTTAGCATTTATTCGAGTACAAATCGGAATATTAAATTACTTTAACGAAAACCTCTCCCTCTTAATTCGTGTACCCTCTTAAGCAATCCTGAAATTACATTTCCTAATTCCAAGAAACTGCGGGAGAAACCGCAGAATAACGGAGCAATCCGCTAATATGCATTTCAATGCAACAATTTAAGGGTCTAAAAATTATTTGCCTCGACCGGGATTCAAATCTGGACCGGATTTCTGAAACTCTGAAAATTTCATAGTTTAAGAGGATGCCTCGATAGCTTAACTGGCTAATGCATTCGGCTGGACATCGAGGGATCTGGGTTGAATCCCGGTAAAGACGAATGATTTTTACTTTCATAAATTATTGCATCGATACATTTCCTCCTCATTTACTAATTATCTGCACAGAACATGAAAATACAGAGTAAGGAATCTGAAAATGTGCAGATGAAATAAGAGGTAGTATGTATTAATCCTTGGATCTACCTGTCTACTGAAATGGAAATCTCTTTGTATGCAGCTGTTTGACGCTATGCGTCATTAAATGGCCCGTTTTCACGAGAGCTCGCCTTTTTCGTTTAACTTTGCGTTGTTTAAAATTCCTGGTGTGCACACCAAATTCTCTTGCCACATTTTGTGCATAGTCCCTCTGGCGAGTAATAGTTGATTTCCACTTATTTTTTTACTGTTTCATTTCCTCTAATTGCATTTTACCAATTCCAGCTTCTCAAAAGTGGCAACACACATACGCAGTGAATAACTACTTCAAATAAATTCCTCTATGATTATGATGATGTCGTATTAGTGTCGCGCGTGATCATCCGAACCTTTAAGAGTACCCGCGAGCTGAATGGCCGTATAAAGGAAGTTTTTAGCACACTATAATGTACAAAATCCTTAGATTTCCACTGTGTGAAAGTGTAATCTAGATCCGCAGCACAGACCCTGTACAATCTCTTGAGCCATCACATGGAATTTTTGTTCGTAGTCATCTTGTTGGAATATTTCTTCTCCTCAGAGCGTTTAGCTCCACTCATTCAGATAGTTGCCCATCCATTTTCAAATTGTTTTATAATGTTCTCTTGTTTGCTTTGAAAAATGATTAATCATGATTCTTTCCATTTACTTTGTCTTTTAGATTAGAACGATGAAAACGGTAAGGTGCCTTCACCTTTTTCCTGGAAATTTAAACCCGTTGAATTTCACAATTGACACTGTACCATGGAAGATGTTTTGTCGGCACTCGTAGTAAGTTGGCTCTAGGGGCGGAAATATTATTCTTCACACGTTTAATTTTGATACCTTAATGATGCAAACGGATGCTATAAATCTGTCAATGAGTATTTGATTTTTATAAATGGTAAACATTTTGAGAGAGTGGAAAAATGGAAATTTTCAACTAAATATATAGAAAAATATAATAGAATATCTGCAACTAATAATGTGTGACATAAGATAACTATGTAAAAAGATATTTATAGTTTGTTTTCTTTGCGTGATTTTTCTTTGTTCTGTCTATAAATTTATCGACTATAAAAGTTCAGTATTTCATTTTGCGTAGAAGCGGTTTGTTTTCTGGGCGAGGGATACTTTTTCACCATCTACATTCTGCGCAAAATTGAATTCATGGCATGGAATCCAATAAATTCAAGGCCTCGTCCGCGCGGGTTTCATTGTACGAATGAAACGGCTGGTCGGAGGGCCGGAATAAGTGATCGCGAGCCCTCTCCCCAACTTGGCGGTCTCCCGCCCATCTGCCGTGCCCTTCTACCCGCCCGCCCTTCCCGGTCTCTAATCCCTACTCTTCCCTCCTGCATCAGTTTTCAATCTCTATCCCATTGCCGCATCCTTTCGTTTCATTCCCCTTCCTCTTCCCAGACCTCGTCCTCTGCACACAATTATCTTCAACTACGTACATCACTTTTGAAATCCTGTCTTCCTCTTGTGCGTAAATTTTCTGTTCCCTGTTATTTTCCAAATTTCTGTCAAAATAAATATCCATATCCATCTAACATATTAACTATTCTTCAAATTAATGGTATTCTGTAATCATTCATCTGTTCTTCCGTTAGGCCTCCTTAAACGAATGTTTTCCAAATCGTTTTCCATGGAGAACTTTAAGTTATGCGTGTACGTGGAATGAGTTGCATATAAGTTTTATAGGATACAGGGCGTGATCCAAAAGTAGTGCAATCGTTTTTAAAGATTAATTTATTGAACAGATTTGCATATACACTTAAAACTCTTAAAAGTACTATCCTTGGGGCTCTACAAATTTATTCCAGCGACTCTTCCGTGACTGGTACGAGCCCTGAAGGCGTCTTCGGGGACCTCTCGCAAGGTCTTCGTCACGGCTGGTTGGATCTCATCTATGGACGAAAAACGGTTCCTTTCAGGGCTGCCTTAATCCGAGGGAACAAAAAGAAGTTTACTGGAGCAACGTCAGGATTATAGGGGGGATGAGGCAGCGTTGGCATCTGTTGTCTGGTCAGGAACTCGCCAACTCGTAGGACGTTGTGGCAAGGCTCGTTGTCGTGATGGAGTTGCTAGGTAGCGGAGACGTCTTTTCTCGTCCTGATGGCACTTTTTCGGAGTCTTTTCAGCACATCCACGTAGTAGGCAGCGTTAAATTTACTTTCTTGAGGAACAAACTCCTTTTAGAGCACACCTTTACTGTTAAAAAAGGCAAAGAGGACTTTTTTCACTATTGATTTGCTCATTCTCGTCTTTTTAGGCTTTGGGGACTGGTCTGTGTGCTGCTCAGAGCTTTGGCGTTTTATTTCTGGGTTGTTTTAAAAAACCCAAGTTTCATTATCAGTGATGATGTTGTCCAAATAATCAGGTTCATTTTTAATACGTTGCAAAAGTTTACTTGAATATTCCGTCTGTTTGGTCTTTCGTGACACGGTCGGCGCGCAGAGACTTACAATAACTGACGTTCTGCCGCTTTCACAACTTGGAGAGAGCTAAGACCGATATTACGGCAAAACTTATCGTCTTCTTCACCTACTTTAACTCACTTCACTAACTTTATCTCTTCTAGACCTTAATCTCTTAACTTTTCTACACTAACTTTATCTCGCTCCAACAGATAAGAGCGGCGTAAGAGCCAAAAATGTCTTTCACGCAGTCAAACCCGAGAACCACCTCTCTCAACAGCTGCGAAAGCCTCCGATCTAAGATAAGAGCGGCGCGGGAAATTTGATTGCATTACTTTTGGAATGCACCCTGTATTTGATTAATTATTATTTTAAGATATATTTACTACTATGTTTAGTGAATCCATTCAAAAGGATACACTTTACGATGGATATATGGTTAAGTGTATTCATAGTCAGACATGTACATATAAAACACTTTGACGCGTCTGAACTATGCATACTTACGTATGGTGTATGCTAAGTTCTGTATATATATATAGAAATACCCGAACGGGACTTTGAGACTAATTTTCAGGCTAAAAATTTTTGTGAAATACTTGAAATTATTAAGAATGAATACTGAATATTCAACGAGTTTGTTCTAAGTTGTCTGTTCTCTAAGTGTATACATTTCAAAGTAATTGGTTTCCTTTCACCATTCGACAGTTCCGAATGAACTCCCGCTTAATTTTGTGATTCGGGTTTTTGTAAATAGTTCCCATAAAAATTTTAATACATTTTTTGTTGCTTAGCAATGCTTAAATTATTATTTTTTTAATAAGAATTGTTGTTTAAATCTCGTTCTTTTGATAATTAAATTGAACAAAAATAATAATAAAACTATCATTTTAAAATAATTTGAACAACTTCATCTTATTTCGAGAATTTCTGGACAAAAGTGAATTTTTGTATCCATCAAAAGTAGTAAAATACGAGTAGTGTTCAATGAAGAGTAAACATGCATTATTAATTGCCATAGTTTATTGTAGAAATCAATGTATTTAAATTGCACTTTTATATGTAACGAATATGGATCAACATTTATTATTTTGACTCTAGTAATCTGTCAGTGATAGCCATTGCAATATGAAACATGTTTAGTTCGTCAACGGCAATGATGTACGTGACACTTTAGGTTGCATTGAACATTTGTTTTCGTCAAAAACATTCAGCCTTAATCTATGTGGTGAAAAAGAAGACTTTTGAAGAGTCATATATAATTATTGCATCACGTAAAGATAATTCAAAACCGCCGTCACACATTCTATTTGACAGGAAATGATTCTCATGGGAATTTCCATAAATGATAATAATTATTTGCTGCCTTTTTTAAATTCAATAAATCAACTTCTAAGGGCGTACTGAATGAAATAAAAATTAAAATTGATAATTCATCATTGATAATCGATTAGTAGTGAAGAAACAATATCAACCAATTAAAAAATGTTTGAGACCAAGTATTATTAATTCAATAGAGATGAGACTACATTTTAATAATTAGAATTAGTGATTGATCATGGAATAAATAGATTATATACATAATAGCACTTAGAAGGCACAAAAAATAAACAGAAAACAAGAAAAAGACACTAAAATTTCAGAAAGTTTAAGCTTTTGGCCTTCTCTTACGCCTTTTTACACTTTTCCTTAGCAAGCCCTCGAATTCCCTCCGCCCAAAATATTCCCGTCTTACCTGAAAAAGGTCTAAGAAAAGGACAAAAGCTTAAACTCTCTTAAATTTAAGAATCCTTTTCGTGTTTTCTGTTCATGTTTTTGTGTTCTATTGTGCCGTGCAAGTGCTATATTGCCTTCGTGAGTGCTTCTACGTCATCGACATATATTTGAGATAACTTGATATTTTATGTCATTAAACCCATATAATACGTGTCAACAGACTTCAAATACGCTGTCAAAGACAGAGTATTTGAATCATCGAGTCAACGAAAATTGCTCAGTTCGATAAACAGGTATCTGCATCAAAACAGTGTCCATAACGCTACTAAAATGCAAAATTATTCGTGTGCAAAGATTGAGTGATTTGAATAATAGTGTTTAAAGAAACTTTAATTACTTTTTTATCGTATGAATAGGTTTCGAAAATCATCTCAATAAATATTTCATGATAAGTCTTCTCTTTTCTTTTTATTCAGCGCGATCATTGCCATGTTTTTTTATGATTTTCATGGATACGTGCAGATATTTTTCTTTTGGTATCTTAGATGCTACACAAGGCTATAGACTCATAAGTACATTCTAGGGTTTACTTTCAAATGTCGGTCTATCTCTCCATATGTCCCTGCCCCGCTCGTTCGTCCATCTTCGTCCTGCTGTGTCTTTGTTTCCACTCCACTCTCACTTCCCATTTTTTCCTCGTATCCCTTTACTGTTTACACGGCTCTCCGTATCTTTCTCCTTTGATCCCATCCTTGCATCTCTTTTATTTATTTATGTCTTTGGATTTTTTCGTATTCAAATGTCCTTCTGGTAAACTTCGTGTCCCATTTACTTTGGTGGAAGTTTTCAAAGAAACTTAACCCATGTTTATCTTTTTCCCTCGACACCACTCATCCGACAGCTCCATCCTGTCTTCAAGGAGGAGATGAATTGGGCGCAGAAGATTCGTTGCGTTCACTTTTTCCATGATATACTTGTTCGAATTTGTTTTCTAAGGAATATGCAACTCAAGCCTGTGCTTAGCGATAGAATTTAAGCTCGGCTAATGATTTCTATGTAAATCTCGGAGAACGGGGTTGCATGCTTTTGCATGGAAAATGTGTTTCTTCCTACACTTTTTCCTGTAATTCTCACTAAAATAAAAAATACCCTGTCGTTTCTTACTGAAAGTGTTTATTCTAGTTAATGTGGACGAATATTTAATTCCTTAACTGTTTTCCCTTTAAATAATCCGTTTTTATATAATATAAAAACGGATTATATACGAAAAATAGGATAGAATATAAAATAAATAGGAATAACATTATATCTTGTGTAAATAATAATTTTCCATCAAATTCCTGACTAAGTAAATTCAATAATTTTCGTTTTATTATGTTAATTTTTTATATACATTCCAAGCTAATGTGAATTAGAAAATTCTAAATATTATTAATTAAACGATAAGTTAACGGTAAAATTAGGCATAGGATTTAGTTAAAAATATATCTTAAACTCCAATGATTGCTATTAAATCCCTGACATTTAAATTATTTATGGTCATAAGTTCCATCACATGTTTGATGCAATGCTTATGGAGCTGAATCGTACTGGTGCAATGATGGATTCAATTTAATATTGAGTTTTATTTAATTTGGAATTGAATATAAAAGGAGTAGGATGTAGACATCTTGAGAGTAAATAAAAGTTGAATAAGTGATAAAAGTTGAATAAACAAAGTACATCGTTCCTAATGACTTCCTATTAGGCCGGTGAAGGTAATCCCACCTTTGATTCCATCAAATCTATCCATTTCTGAGTGACAAAAGAGATTTGGAGTTCATTCTAAATACTGAATGTATGATTTCTATTGTCCCTCTAGTAACTATATAGGATAGTTAACACAGGATCATAGTGCCTCTTTTTCAGAATTATTTTTTAAGTATTGATATATTCTATTTTATTCTTTTAAATCTTTTGCTCTCCTTTTACTTGTCTGTTTTTTTTACTGTTTCCTTCAATGAATCTCCTAAAAGGCATAAAATATAAGTAATAAATTTGAAAAATATCAGTAATTCCCGTTATGTCGATCGTGCGCCATTTTTCTTCTTTATGATGCGGTTTCTGTATCCAAAAAAAATATCCAAATAAATAATTTCTGTTAACAAAAGAAACATCTTGAGAGTAATTTGATAATTGATAGGTAAGTTGCATGGATGGCTGAAGCCCAAAGGCCGGTAGAATTCTTACATTAAAGTGCCAGGGACGTTATTCAATGAGTGAATACTATTAGTAAAATTTTTTATATAAAGGTAACATTTACAAATACGTGGGTAGTTCAATATGTCCTGAGAAAAAAATTGTTAGATATATTATTTTTGTTAGAATTATTTATTTCCCAACTCAATCTCCTTTTACCTAGATTATAATTTCCAAGCGTTTTTACAAACTTTTTCGAGTCGCCCAAAAGTAGAATTTCGGAAGGTTCTCAAAATTGGCATCTGTGTTGGTGATGACCTCCTCATTCGGCGTGAATTGCTTTCCACTGAGCCTTTTTTTAAGGTTGGAAACAATAAAATTTTCTTAGGATCAAATCTGTTGAATGCTGTGACTGCTGTAATTATTTGAACTTTATTTCCATGGGTACATCGTGCATCGTTTTGATGGAAGAGAATTTGTTTCCATGCCAACGTATTTTATAATTTGTTTTAATTCTTAATTCCATTTTGTGGAAAATTATGGTGGGAATTAAAAAAATTGAGGAGTAACTGAATCGCTTTGTTACTTAGTTTTAAGATTTATCCCTTAACCATCCCGGGAACAAATGTTACCCGAAAAATCACATGACTAGCTTTAGTGAAGCTAAGTGTGTCCAGAAACCTTAACAGAAATTGAGCTCGGACTATCCGGTCTGTAGACAATCGCTTACAATTTAAAATAGGCCGACTTGTTTGGTATATTCATCTATTTCTTGCGGTAGATTTACAAGTTGAATTAGGATTCCTAGCATACACGTAGTCCCACCTGTGACCAAATGAGCAACAACTTTCAGCGAAGGTTAGCACGTTCGCGAATCTATTGAATTATTTTTGCCAACTTGCGACGTGGGATCCTCAGGGGGTGATAAGAGGCGGGCAACTAGTGCATCCGAATTCCGAGCTGGTCCCTTCAACGAGCCCGTCTTCGCCAGCTTGTATGTTTGAGTGAGCATTCGCAGAACCCCAGACGCGAGGAAATGGGAACTCGCCTCGAAGAAAAGGGAAGACTTTATCCTTCTTCAATCCGACCTTCTCCTCCCCACCCCCTTCTTATCCCTAAGCCAGGATTTTCACTCTGCTACCCTCTTCCGAGCCCCCTCCATTCATCCACCAATCCCCTCTTCCCTTCCTCCACCCTATCCCTCTCTCTTTTTCACCCCTCACTTCTATCGCCGTCCACCCCACTTCCATGCAGTGCTACTCTCTTTTTGCGCCTTCTTTTCCCCCAATGCCATCCCCGCCTCTGCGGGGATGACATTGGGGGAAAAGTGTCATGCCCATGATCGAGCAATGTATTGTAAGACAACAGTTCTCGCCATTATCGCTGAAACTTTGGCGATCTGAAAGATCTGTGATAAACTCGTCTCGAAGGTCTTACGACGAACGATCAAGGGCAGAATCGAGTCTCTGCTGGTGAAGACTCTCTGCAACGACATCGCGACGAAACCCCAACCTCATAAGAGTTCCGACTTGACACCAGTAGACTATGTCATATTACCTAAAAAGAAATTCTCCCTCAAAGGACACCACCATAGGATCCTAAGTGCTGTCAAAGAAGCTTGCACGGGTACCCTTAAGGACCTTCCGGAATCCGCCTACCGAGTTCCTATCCGTCTTCGAGTCGTGGAAAAGCCGCTGGCAAAAGAATATCGACGCTCAAGGGTTGTACTTTGAAGAATTTTTAGGTATCATAGCAATACCTGAAAGAAGTCTATTTTTCCGAAACTTTTTCCAATACTTGTCATTCAAACCATGTACATCTGTGTTTACTCATTTGTCCCTCACACATGTAGAGCAGTCTAAAGTTCTTCCCTTATTTTTCTTCAAGTCTTTTACGCTTCCATTTTGTCTATTTCTGTACCATATTTACGAATGATATAAATGGAGCAATAAATGCAGAAGTGAAGGGATTCTTATAACATTTTCGAATGAAAAGGATTATACACCATACGGATTAACAGATGTTATTATCCCTATATTATTCACGTCTGTTACTTTATGTACGGTAGTTATTACCAATTACATAGTTAATATTGCGGTATATTGAATTTAATGTAGTGCTCTTTTAAAGTGTTCTGCGAATCTATATTTTGAAATAGACATTACAGAGAAAGTCTTTCAAAGCAACATATGACGTACGACTAGACCTTTAGGGACCTATAAAAATTGTTTGCTGGCGCTATATTTGATTTTACTTCTATGTTCTTTCGTCCATGATAGGCTTGTTTACCTATCAGCCAGTTAATTTTTCACTATCATGCTTCATTAAATTTTAATGATAATCTTTTTTCGAAATATGCTAGAGCTGTTAATCAATTGGCATCTAGTTGATTCGATGAAAAGAAACACAATATTCTTCCAATATATTTCAAAATTATGAGAGATATTTGAAAAGAGAAGTATTGATATTGAAAGTTAATAGTACATTTGTGATTTTCTGTGAAGAGATTCAGTCTCCTACTTGCTGATACGGCGAATGAGTTTTTTTAGGAAAACGTTTTCGTGTCACCGATAACGTTTTTAGGATAAAGTGAAGTACATTCTGTTATCCTTTCGTGATATTTCCGTGGTGGGTTCCTTTCTCGACCCCTTCTCAAGAAGGGGGAAATGAGACCCTTGTAAAATATAAAATGTCTATCCTTGAAGCTCTAGAGGGACAGGATAAGGGTGTATATATTTGGGAATTCCTCGAGAAGGAACACGCAGAGATCCCCTCGTACACCATTACAATCTAGCGACGCAGGGAGACTCGAGCGTCGCACAGGGGGCGTGGGGACAGAGGTGAAAAAAGAAATTCGAGCCGAAGTTAAGGGGAAAAGGAAGAAGGAAAAAAACAATGTTCGACAGAAAGCTTTCTTTTGTTCAATTAATACGTAGTTCCGTCCATTCGTGTAGGATATGCCGTGTGTTTTGGTCGAGATGGCAATCGATATTTTATTTGCTCTCGTGCCATACTCGTGAAACTATCTTTGATTTTGCATGTGCATACAAATTATTGTATATTTTTAGAAAGTAAATCAATTCACAGAATCTATGTAAATTGCCTAGAAGAACCTTAAATGTAAGTTTAGAGAAACAAGTTAGCCACCGATGAGAGAATTTTCTGTTCGTTTTAATGTGGTACAAGTAGTGAGTGTGAGAATTTAGATAATTTAAAATAAATTCGGCGATCAAATTTATTAACTAGTTTTACGAGCTCTTACTTCATAACAGTGCACTTTGAACTATTTTCTTTTAACTTATTTGACCAGTTAACGGTCATTGCGCTTAGAAATATTTACAAGAAAAGTTCAATTAAACATACTTTTGCTAAATATTGTTCTCTGGTTGTGCTCCATAGTTAATGTTGGCGAGAGAACCAAAAAAGTTAAAATCTTTTTGTTTTGGAGAGAACGAGGGAGAAAATAAAGTCAGCATCGATATATTTAAAATGCTTAAAGAAATATTTTCGTATTTTTCATGTCACCGTTTGTCCTTAATAGCGCATTTCAACATACTTTTTTCAACTACAAGCTACCAAAATATTTTTACAATATTTTTAGTGAACTCATGGTGGTTGACTTTACATAAATACGATGTCCATCAGAAGGAATGAGATGAATTCACGCACCCGTTCACCGCTCGTCGAAATTTATTCATTCAGTGAACACGGATTTGAAGAATAGGGGACCGAGATCCCCCAACATATCTCTCTACCTGGTGCGAAAATAAGGAAAGAAGACCCTCGAGGAATACGGAAGTGTCGCTTTGGTCCTCTCAGAGATGAAGAGATACCCTCCTCAGCTGACTGCAGCGCCGGCGACTATTGTCGCGGGCGGCAGTTGAGGCATTCCTTTCTCTGTCTCCCCGTGTCTTTCTCTTTTCCGCTCCTCGGCCGGCGGGGCGCCCCCGGGCGGCGGAACCCTTAACCACCCTCCCTTATTCCCACATCCACCCCATCCCCTTTGCGCCACGGCTTCCCGAGACGTCCTTCTCCTCCGCTTCCGCCCGCCCCACGCACGCGGCCCCCGCGCTCTCCGATCGATGGCCCCACGACACCGAGCGGGGAAGACGCCAAGACCCCGCCCCTCCTCGTCCCCCCGTCTCCGCCCCCCCATCTTCCTTACTCTCTTTATTTCTCCCCCTGTGACGTGTTCCCGGATTCCCTTTCGCCTCTTCTCTCTCCCCCTCGACAACCCACGCATACGCCCAAATTGTTCAGCGGAATCCTGTACAAACGACAAATTGTATTTTTTTAAATATTTTCTCTGCCAGATCTGATCTTATTGTTTTCTTCCGCCTCCATACTTCGAGTGCGTTGACCCTTGCCTAGCACATCTCTCCAATGCACGTCAGATACGTAGAAAGCTATAAATAGTTTATAAATTCGAAATGAGTCCTCGCAACTTTTGTGAGGTGTTTTTTATTATCATTGAGTTGAAATGAGAAAATCTACTCATAAAATTTAATCTAGGAGTATCTATTTAATTTATCTAATAAATTTAATCTAGTATTTCCCTCACGATTGAGTGTATTTGCTAATCGTATTTTTGGAAATTGTAAGAAATATAAATTGGTATCAGTAGATAACATGCCTGTATTCATTGCCTCCGTCTGCAAGTGTATGCCGCAGTTCAACTCTAGTTGTTTTTAGGGAGGTGCTGGATACCACTGGAAAGAGTTTTTGTATTGAGAGGCACGTTTCAGGAGTTTGATTTTCAGTGGGTAATATTAAGTTGCTTCTGTTGTACATATTTCGCATAAAGGGTTTGTTTTAGTACATGAAATAGTCCGAAATTTACTTCTCTGATATAATATATATTTTTGGTCAGATCATAAAACATGATCTGGTCTGAGAATAATTCTTAGAAGAATTGAAATGAGCATATTTCAATGTATTTTGGTTGACTATTAATATGGCGTCATTTATCGTTCAAAGTGGATTATTATTAATGATTATCTGGTGTCGTAATGACTCTTTAATGTTCCAATAACAGTTAAAAACCCATTCTGTAGCCCTGAATTGAACATTCTTGATTTCAGAAATTATAATATTCACGGCCAGATTCCATAAGCAAGACAATTGATCGACTAGGTATATAAGCTCTGAAAAGAGTAAGAAGAATAATTTTTTAAGGCCAAGAAATGATGTGTTTCAACACTTTCCACAAAGGAGAGCAATTCTTTGTGTGTATTTGAAAAACTATTTTTCATTTTCTTATTACAATTTGGGCCCACCGCCCGAAATATGAATTTCTGATTTCATCCAAAGTCGCCTTTCCTTCCGTGTAAGGATCTACAGTTCTGAGAGCCATTTGAAGACATTTTAGGGGATTTTTTGCGTCGTAAATGAATGACAAATTCTGTAGCAGATTCATAACCTTAATACGAGTAGGTATATTTATTTCGTGTATTTTATACCTGTTTTCATCAAGGGGCTATCCTAAATTACATTTAGTGTATGCCTTTCACGAATACTTTGTGAACGCCGTCAGCGAGTACTTTCTTTGATTAGCCACAGTCCTTTTCATAACCCCCTAAGTGTAAAGTTGGTGAAGGGCGGCGTTGATAGAGGTATCGCAACCATTGTTGTATCATTTAGAGTCTTGATTTTTCTTATTATATATTTGTTTGAGGGCAAACGAGTCAAAGTGTTCTTTAGAAGAGAGATAATGTGACATTTAAAAATAATAATATATTGTTTAATGTATGCAAAAACCCTAATTACATGCATTTTAATAAATATTTCATTCATGAATTAACTAGAGCAACATAATGTATCCCTTTCTCTCGTGGAAAAAGGAAAACCCACTTGCTAGGAGAAAATCGTACCACGACCTTTTGGTTGGAAGGAAATAAAATTTACCAGCCGCTGCTAAGGCCACTAACGTTCTTTTCTGTAAATTTCATTATTTTATAGTTGTATTATCATTGTACACCTTTAAACGGTATGCATTTCCCTTGTACGTAATACGTACGATGAATACGCAAACTGGTGCAATCTGGCGGCCATGACGCGGACTATAGCCCCGCCCACTAGCAGCTTTAAGACCCAATGTACCGTCTGTGCTTGGCGGATCGCCGAGCTGTGCGTATGATGCCAATTATGTTAGTTTCTGTTGTACGTGTTTTTACTGTTAGTCGAAAATGGGAATTGATAAAATCACGGAGCAATGAATCAAAATCAAGTTTTTGGTGAAGTTCGGTAAAAGTTACCAAGAAGTTACTGAAATGTTGACAGCTGTTTACGGTGATACTGCTCTGGAGAAAACATCCGTTTTCAAGTGGATTGAGCGTTATAAAGATGGCCGACAAGACGCCATGGATAATGTAAGGTCTGGACAACATTCAACCACCTATGTTGACGATCACAGTGATCGTGTGCCGTCACTTGTCTTTACCAATCGTCGAAAAACTGTCCAAATGATAGCTGATGAATTGAACTTAGTAAAATCAACAGTAAACACTATTTTAACCGAACATAATGGATGGATACTCAGCATGACAATGTACCTGCACATTCAGCATTGGTTGCTCACCGGTTTCTGGTAAAAAATTACATCACCATCCTTGATCATCCTTATTCGCCAGATATCTCCCCCTGCGACTTTTTCCTATTTCCAAAACACAAAAATGTGATGAGGGGACATTACCTGGAAGATGTGGACACAATGTAGCAAGAAACGACGAGAAAACGAAAAAACCTAACTGCCGAGGACCTCCAAGGGTGCTTTAAACCATGGAAAAGAAGATGGAATAAGTGCATAGCAAAGAAAGGAGAGTACTTTGAAGGGGACAAAATCAATGTAAGCTAATGTTTGCATAATGAAGTTTTTATGGACTCAGTTCGCGTATTTATTGAACATATCTCGTATAATGCATAACATTTTTACACAGAATGCATTAATGAATCTAATATTCGGGAGAAGGGTGAAGAAAAAAAATGAGATATTTGGAAATCATTTCAGTTAGACAGTGAATTATGCTTCCACTAACTTGAGGTAACGTATTAAGTACCAATGAATTTATCAGGTGTTTTATTTATTTAGTGGTTCAAGTTCTCCCAGCCTCAACCTTTCGACACTTCTGCTCCTCGAACCAATTAGGCGTAGAAAAAGTTGTCCTCTGCTGGATCGAAAACATTACATCTCATAAGTCACCATGTGTCATCTGTCAACTCCAAACTCGTCCCCATCTACCATACATGCAACCTATGCATCTTGTATTGCAGAAAAATCCGTAGAGTAGGCCAGTCACGTTGAAAAACAAAAGTTTTGTCCCTCTAAAAACGCTATTCCTCTAGGACTCAGCAGAGTATTCTTGTTTCAATGTGCTCTTTTTGGCTTCCGCGTTCGCATTTTCTAATGATGAAAGACCACGAAGTTTAACCAATTGCGTGAATTTGTTCAATACCATTATTGGTGGTTTCTGTAATGTGTTTTCACTTTAGCTGCTCTAATGTTCTGCCTAATCCTGTTTACAAATAATCCGCTCTTTTATTTTATATTTAATGATCTACCTAATTGTTGGAAAAAAACACTTTGTTTCGTGAGAAGAAAAAATCGATCGAAAAAATCGTACAGTCGATTGGAGTGCAGTACCTACCGTTGTCCATTGCGGCGAGTTGCCCGATTGGGTTAATCCACCACCAGATCATACGTGTACCATCAAAATTACCTTGTTTGAATCACTATAAAATATCTTTCGAAATTGGGGATTAGATTGCTTTAAAAGGTAGTTGTTTAAAATAGTTTTTGGTGCATA
This sequence comes from Hetaerina titia, assembly GCA_037158775.1. Classification (NCBI taxonomy): domain Eukaryota; kingdom Metazoa; phylum Arthropoda; class Insecta; order Odonata; family Calopterygidae; genus Hetaerina; species Hetaerina titia. The sequence goes on from CM073778.1 coordinate 81,358,851, forward strand.
AAAAGTAGGATTCAAATAGGATGAAGGCCTATAGCTGTCGAAATTCAAAATACACAATCTGAAATTAAGCAATAGTTGCGTTCAAAATTGGAGAGAAATCAAGAGTATACGGGTTCAGGTTTAAATAATGAGGGGGGGAAAAACTCCAAACGTCCGTAAACTTTCAACCTACTGTTGGAGGTGCTTTTTCCCTTCAGTTCGCTGAAGAGGGCCACTTTGTGGCCGAAACACGCGTGTTCGACGCATACCTTCGTCTGCGCTCCTTGTTTTCTCCCAGAAGTTGGGCCCTTTTGAGTGAGTGTGTGTGTGTGTGTGCGCGGGTCTATTGAGTGCTAGTATGTGTGAATGGTCTGTGCTCGTCCTTCGTGGATAGGCACAGAGTGTGTACTTGTAGAACATCCTGGTACCTTTAACGGGGTCTTCCCTACAGCCTCGTGAAAAGTTACCTTTCCACCTAGAATCTTTAACGGGGTCCCACAGCCTCGTGAAGGATTCTAAACAGGATAGTGTGCTTGTGGCTATGTGTGGTCCCTGGCGTGAATTAATTTCCCGTAAACCACCGCAGAGGGTATTCTTGGTTGAGAGGTTGTGTTTTGGTCTCTTTCGTGGTTCCCGCGAAAAACCAACACAGCTATTAGTCTGACGAGAGTTGCGACTGTTGATCACGGCCGTTTGGAGTTTTTTCCCCCCTTATTATTTCAACGTTCAAAAGTCTTTGCTGAAGGTGTGTAGTTTTTGTAGCAAAATTCTCTCAATTAGTGTTTGAAATATAAGTATTTATTTCAAGTATCATTAGATCTTGTCCTATTACAGGTGTTTCATGCATAACAACCAAAATTTCCTCAAATTTGTTAACCAATTCTGTTCTTTTGTTTTGGGAATGTAACAATTCAACTATTGGTGATATAAACGACGATAAAATTTAATCAAGGAAAACTTGTCTTCAAAGGGCAAGAAAATGATGGAATGAATTAAACGGAAGGGAAATAACAAAGCATTGAGATAGGAATATAATACTGAAATACTAAGTGCATATGCAATTAAACTATTGGATAATAATACTAGTAAACACATATGCCATAGTATTATCATTCAATTTAAATGGTCACTTGGCGCCATACGCTTATTATTCAGTACTCTATGAATTACGGCCAACAATAAATGCTTTTGTCCCTGAGTAATGTGGGAAGCAGTGTGAAGTTCATTGCTTTTAAACAATATGATTTTTACGGGTAACGCTAATTTTGTATATAGTATTTCATAAATTATATAATGTATCAGTAACATATTTCTATCCAGTTAGAGTCATTTCCAATGAAAAGAAATAATAATTATCTCAATTGGTATCTCACCAGAGAAGGTAGAATTTGGACGGCCACAGCCTATACATCGTGTAATGTCACATATATTTGCATGTCCTAACAAAACACTGCCTGACACAAAAACAAGCTCTTCTTTATCTCCGTTTACTATCTTCTTCCCTTCATTCCGCCCAACATCCCTATCCTATTCCTGCCCCTTCCACGCTTGCCTAACGTTCTCCCCTTTATCGCAATCTTCAAAATCCGATTGCCAATCAAAATTCTCTGCATCTATCTTGCCTGTCCCCTGTGGATTCCTTCCAATAATTGTATCTCCTCACCCACCATGCCTAGCATTTTCTCGTTTCTTTTCCTTTCTGTCCACTTCACCTTCTCCATGCTTCTCCAAACCCACATTGCAAAGGAAATTTAAAAGGCCTTCAATCACGCCTATCATCTTCATTCAATGATTCTTACGTCGTACAAAACTCTGCTACACATAATTATTTTTAACGAGCCTTTCTTTATCATCCTTACTCAAAATCCCTGTCACCAAATCCTTCCTTGTAAAAGCTTCTTTTTCTTACGCAATTCTTTCTTAATGTTTGTAATGCTTTGACTATTTTGGATCAGGTCACTCCCAAGAGAGGTAAACATTTTTGCCGCCTTCTATTTAAAAATTTAACCTAGCCTTTCTCTATATTGAAAATCTCACAGCCTTTTTTTGTTTACATGTAATGTCCTATTATTCTATACCCACCGCACTGATTTCCTATTGCGTTCAGCGATACTGGTTAATGAAAACCGTATTATCCGTAGACCCTCTTTCAACATTACTGTGTTATCATTATGCATCGTACAAACCTCTGCTACATATAATAATGCAGATTAGTCTTCTCTCTCATAAATGTGACGAATTTGTCCAAATCTTTAATACTTTGACCATTTTGGTCCAAAACACTTCCGAGATAGCTAAACTGTTCCACCTGCTCAATTTTCTCCTTTTATGTATTTTAATAAAAATGAAAGTAGAAGGATAAACTACCTCGTATGTCAAAACCTAAGCTGTTCTCAGCTATGTTATATATTTTTTTAATGTCCAAGGGTGTAATCGAAAATCATTGTTATATATTATCTCTTCTACTTCTACTTCTACATAAATACCCTGCGCTACCAGTAGACCCTGGTCTACTTCTACCATAAATACCTCTTATAATATTTCCAATTCTATTAAACCCTTTACAGCTCAAATAAAAATATCACTGACTTTTCTTTGATTACTTGCACGCATTTTTTCTTCTTTTTGCCAGAAATCGGTTTCACCTTCCTCTATGGCGGAATAATTTCACCTTTCCTTTCTAAACAGCCCATATCCTGGCACTGCGACTCATACTATTCGTTTCCCTCATAAGTTGAATATTACTGTGTGAAGCATGGATTATGGTTGAAGAAATGAAAGGCGATATTCATTACCATATGGATTCAATCAAATTAGGGCGGAGAAATTTTGATAATACATTTTTGAGAATTGATGTTAACTAAGAATAATAATGAATGTAGTCCAAATTTTTAGTATATTATTGAATAATGTTGATGGTTTTGAGGCAAATCATGATTTGAAACTTTTATGGGAAGCAGTGCCATGAACGAAGGCGGGATATAGCAAAGGAGCCGTCTGGGAAGAGCAAAGATGAGAAAATTGTGATGGGCCGGCGCAAGTAAAGAAGAAATGAGTAAACTGGTAGTTTACAGGATGATTCCATTATAAACCCATCGAAATATTGATTACGATCATTTTTTTGTCCTTATTTTATTAATTAATTTATGAATAATTTACAATTGTAGCATAATCTTCATCGTATGTGATGCACAAAGAATTAAGACAATCAATACAACGTACGATTACAGACAATCTTTATCATATATCATAGTACTATGATCTTCATAATATACAATAATAGTATACATAAAAAATTCATGCATGGAATGGTCATTCTGGTACTGGTAAGCCAGTCAGTCATGGCTATGACAAAATTTCAACTAATACACGAGAATTTATTTATGTGACTGATGCTCTTATTCACGAAGTCCTGGGTGTTAAGCTAGATTTAGCACCTGACATCATATCCGTTTATTATGTATTTAAAATATAGACAGGAATGACTAATTCTCTCTTTACACATATAAAGCGTGTAGTTATATACCAGTGGATTCGATATTATTTATTGTTTCGGAAACTCTGGAAGAAATTGAATGTTCACTGAATAAATAAACTTTGAATTTTTGAACTCAGAATTTTTTCACACAAAAAACTATACGATAATACTGCGGGTTTCGACGCATAGGCGACATCATCAGGTATGAAATCATACATGGACTAGACATTTATGCATTCTCGTTTGGAGAGAACGTGGGTAATGGAAGAGAATTTTCAGCTGGAAGGTTGGGGGAGTGGGCCGCGAGAAGGGAGAGGGGCGCGGGTTGGTGCAATGAGGTGTCTGACGTGATAGGAGAAGAGACAATGAGTAGGAAGGAAAGAATTATGAATAGGAGGAGGGGAAAATGCACGGAGTTTACTAATACGATTTGTTGATAATAAATACTAAGTTTATTTATCCAGTGGTCACGAATTTTTACAAACCTAGAGCCTTAAACCATTAAATTCATATTAAGTCTTCTTTATCAAAGATCTCTGATCTTAAACTTCTAACAATTATATATTTTGGGTAATGATTATTCATAAATATTAAAATTTAATCGTTTAGTATTAAGAAATTTCGGACCAAGCAAATGAATATAGGTATTTTATAGGAAGTAAATAAATATTCAAGGATGGACATTCGACGGTGAGTTTTAAAGAAAACAAGTTCAATTTTTTTCGCTCAGAGTGAAAATCCTGCCGTTGGAAGGCTGGCCTTGTAAAATGCTAAACTTTAACTTGGGATTGGGCTTTAAAGGGTATTTCTGAGAATATTAAGAATGGATTGGGTTGGAAGCTTTGGTGAACCCAGAAATTTATGCGCCCTCAAACCCCCGCTAATTCCTCCTGAACTTGCATCCCGACGAGACGCTAGCCATACATTTTATTCTCTCCGGCATAGAGATGCTCACTAAGCACTTGAGACATGGAAATACGTTTCAAAGTATTTCCGTGAAGTGGAGAAAATCCATGAGGAGAGCTTTATCACAGAGAACATAACCTTAGCGCTACGTTTCCATCCTTGATACCCTCACTCAAATGGCGAAGGTCCTCTTTCCTTGACTTAGTTCCGTACCCTCTCTATTTTCCCAAAATCTTACGGTGAGATTAGTAACGGCTCGTAAGTATTACTCCATGCTTAGCATTGCAGAAGGATTCTGACAAGGTATCCAAGTATGGTCAGCATCGTTATGTTCTTGAAAGTAACCGTTAGCGCATCTGTTAATGGTGAAATACTCAAGTAAGGCTTGGTAAACTTCTTTAGAGACATCTAAGCCATTCTCAGCTAGGAATCTAGAATTTATCTACGTATCTAATTATTAGTTTCAAAAGTATAATTGTATCATTCTCATTTCGAAGAAGGCATATTTAAAAATATACTTCTCCTAAAGCTTCCCCTTAAGAATGGCGCTTAAATTAACGAAAGATTTTTAGTTTCGGTAGCCAAAATAGAGGTGGTTTATATTATTTATTCTTACATAAAGGTGTGGTGTTGAAGAGTGGCAGTCTAGTGGATATATCGAAGGGCTACTGACTGCAGGGTCCGATTTCAAGGCCTCTGGAAGCCCTCTACTTCACCCAAGCGGTGTGGTTTTTTGGGGAGCAAGATATTTCTGGAAAACCACAGGCGACACAGGGAAGAAACTGGCCTTCCTTATTACCCTGCTAATGTGTACAATTCACACGCCTATGGGATTTGTACTGGACGATATTTACCCTTTCCTATTAAATTAATCTTCGGGTTATTCAAGTAGGCTCGTATTACAGAAAACTACATCTGTTGAACTATTTTAACGCCTTATTTGCCCACAATGATAACATATCTCTTTCTATTTGCTGATAAAATCTCTTTTCTAATTAACATAAACTGGATTGGTATTATGATTGCTAATACTGATAGGTTTTCACACATACAAAATTAATGTATTGTTAAATGATTTTTTTCTGCGTTCAACTGATATATTATAGTTAATGACACAGCCGCTCATCGAGGAATATAATTTGACTATATGGAATTATTTCTGGAGAAACTGAAAAAATACCACTTATTCATTTATGATAAATCAAATCCTTATAGGTTTCATATCTATCTACTAGTATGATTTACTATTGAAACATTTCCTACAAAGTTATCAAAGTTTCATTAAGTCTAAAGCATATCTTTATTAAAATTTTTTTTATTACTAAATTTGGACTTCCCTCCATTGACAACAAACTCGGAAACAAAACTATCGGAACAGGATGGCTGGCTCGATCTTCTCCATATATGGAGATATATATATATATATATATATATGAATATATATATATATATATATATGTGAATATATATATATATATATATATATATATATATATATATATATATATGAATATATATATATATATATATGTGAATATATATATATATATATATATATATATATATATATATATATATATATATATATATATATATATGAATATATATATATATATGTATGTATTCATTCAAACATAGAAATAGGTATAAGGAAAGGGGATAGGAAAACACATGAAAGGCGAACACAGGACATGTGGGGAAGGCGGTTTTTGAGCAGATCACGAAAGTAAAAATGTTTCCTTGACCGGGATTTGAACACCGGATCTTCCACTTGCCGGGCGGATGTGCTACCATTACACCACCGAGGAAACTTAATTTACTTTTTTACCTTGAGATCTGCGATGTTTTCAAGACGCCCAAGTGCTCCGAATCATTTGCCAAAGGAAGGCTTTTTAGGGAGCTGTTCCACCCACCAAAGGAGAAATAGACAATACCCACAAGAAGAGGGGACAGTTGGTTAGAAAGCATATAGTATCATATAGAATAGGAACAGTACGTTTCGTGGCACGCATAGCCAGAAGAAGAGATGAGCCATATTGGCCAGATACACATTCAAATACCAAGTCCCGCCATACGGCGCACAAATATTCATTCAAACATAGAAATAGGTATAAGGAAAGGGGATAGGAAAACACATAAAAGGCGAACACAGGACATGTGGGGAAGGCGGTTTTTGAGCAGATGACGAAAGTATATATATATATATATATATATATATATATATATATATATATATATATTATATATATATATATATATACACACACACACACACACATATACCAATTCGGAAAATGGCGGGTTTTCCTGTCTGATTATTTGTCTGTGTGTATATATATAAATATATATATATATTTTTTTTAAGGTAATCTACCGGTTAAGGTAGGTTTTTGGATGGACCCAACTATCAAATAAACATTTTGTGACTCCCAACCCAGCAAACTAATCTATATCAGGTCCCTCTTCATCTCGGTGTACTTCTTTCCTCCCTTCATCTCGTCCAACATCCCTATCCTGTTCCTGCCCTTTCCTCGCTTGCCCAACATTCTCCCCTCTATTACCCTCTTCAACATTCCACTACCGCTCAATACGCCTTTCATCCATTTTTCCTGCCTCCATAGGATTTCTCTCAACAAACCCCTCTCCTCCCCCACCATTTCTAGTACTTCCTCATTTGTTTTCCTTTCGGTCCATTTCACCTTTTCCATTCTTCTCCACACCCACATTTCAAAAGCCTCCAATCTACGTCTATCCTCCTGCTTCAGCGACCACGTTTCCGCGCCGTACATAGCTACGCTCCATATCAGAGTTTTTACGAGTCTTGTCTTAACATCCCTACTCAACGTCCCCGTCATCAACTCCCTCCTCCTTGAGAAAGCCTCTTTGCCTAGCGCAATTCTTCTCCTTACGTCCCTACCACTTTGACCGTGTTGGTCCAAAACACTTCCGTGATATGTAAACTGTTCTACCTGCTCTATTTTTTCCTTCTATTTGCTCTTTTTTTATTCTATTATGAGTGTGGGAGGGATGCTAAGACGGATACTTTAAAACATTGGTCAAAGGCAGTGTTGTGTTCGGAGGCATGTTTGGGGATTGAGAGCATACCAATAAGGGAGGAATTGTTGCATGAGGCTCGATGATTATTGATTCTAATATTGAGGGGTGTGGTACACTGTCCAATGTAAAAGGCAGGGCAAAGTTGGCACTTGAGTTGGTAGACCCTCTTCTGCCTCAGTTCTGTTCCCAATTCCTCTTGAGAAAGGTGGTTGGACCACCGAAAATTCGAGAACCAGTGAGTCCCTCTTTTGTGTGTTTTGGTTTCTGTGTTTGTTATGACTATTAGTGAATTTATATATATATATATATATATATATATATATATATATATATATATGTATATAATCTTGAAAATGACGCTCTCCGGCGACGCACAAACACACAAACAAACACTAAGATAATAAATATTACACACACAGAAACATAAAAGAAGGACACTTACAGTAGATATTTACGTTTCGACGGCACGGCCGTCGTCATTAGAATCTCATTCTGATGACGACGGCCGTGCCGTCGAAACGTAATAAATAAAGCCACAAATAAAGCAAAAGAAGAATGGTGGAAGACGCAATGCGAGGATATGGAGAATTTACAGAAGAAGGGTGAAATTGGTGCTCTATTACGTTAAGTTATTGTCGAGAAGTAGGAAGGCAAGATCTGTGCTAACAGTTAAAGATAAGTGGGGTAAGATAATAGTTGAACCAGGAAAAATCTAAGAGAGATGGAAGGAATGTATAGAAACACTGTATGGTAAAGAACTTAGACCGACAAGGTTAGACATAGAAAAGGAACATGACGTAGAAGAAGATAGCTTAGGTCCAGGCATACTCGACGATGAAATAGAAAGGGCATTAAAGGAGATGAAAGCAAATAAGGCCGTGGGGGTGGACAATATTCCTGTAGAAATGTTGAAATGGTTAGGAAAAGGTGGGAAGAAGGCCATACATGGACTGATTCGTAGTATCTATGAGGAAGGAATCTGGCCAGAAGATTTTGTGAGATCGGTGCTAGTTCCTATTTCAAAAAAGGCAAAGTCTACGTCATGTGAGGATTACAGAACAATAAGTTTGATATCCCACGCAGCTAAAGTTATTCTCAGGATCATCAACAAAAGGATAGAGAGTAAGGCAAATGATTACTTAGGGGATGATCAGTTTGGGTTTAGGAAAGGAAGAGCTACGCGTGATGCCATTGCAGTAATGAGATCACTAATCGAGAGGAATATAGAATACAATCAGGACGTTTTTTGCCTGTTTTGTAGATTTCGAAAAAGCGTTTGATAGAGTGAATTGGGAAAAATTAATGCTTGTATTGCAGAAAATAGGAATGGATTGGAGGGACAGGAGACTGATCCGCAACCTGTACATGTCTCAGACTGCTTAGGTGCGAGTGGGGAACGGAGAGTCCGGTTGGTTTCTGGAAAATCGCATAACCTTTGTTTTATTAATATTTATTCTCATCCCATATTTATCGCACTGAACCTCCAATTCACTCAACAATGCTTGCAACCCCTTGGCTGACTGAGCAACTAATGCTTGGTCATCAGCAAACCTAACCGATTTTACGAATTCCCCTCCGACTTTCATTCCTACCTCCAGTTCTTCCCATGCCTCTTTAATCATTTCCTCTACATATACGTTGAACAGTACCGGTGACAATGGGCAACCCTGCCTTACACCTCTTCCTAACACTGCCCATCCGGACTCTCCGTTCCCCACTCGCACCTGAGCAGTCTGAGACATGTATAGGTTGCGGATCAGTCTCCTGTCCCTCCAATCCATTCCTATTTTCTGCAATACACGCATTAATTTTTCCAATTCACTCTATCAAACGCTTTTTCAAAATCTACAAAACAGGCAAAAACGTCCTGATTGTATTCTATATTCCTCTCGACTAGTGATCTCATTACTGCAATGGCATCACGCGTACCTCTTCCTTTCCTGAACCCAAACTGATCATCCCCTAAGTAATCATTTGCCTTACTCTCTATCCTTTTGTTGATGATCCTGAGAATAACTTTAGCTGCGTGGGATATCAAACTTATTGTTCTGTAATCGTCACATGACGAAGCCTTTGCCTTTTTTGGAATAGGAACTAACACCGATCTCACAAAATCTTCCGGCCAGATTCCTTCCTCATAGATACTACGAATCAGAAATATATATTTATATATATTTAAATAGAATTTATATTTATATGCATACACGTATACAGACACACTCTTCGCCTCCTAATGACCTCTTCCGCCCTCCATATCTACCTCCCAGCGCCGGCGTTCCCCTATTCACATTAAAACCCACCCATCCTTACCCTCCCCTTCCTCTCCTTCCGCGATGGCCACCCGGCCTCTCTCTCCCACCAGCGACCTCTGCCAGTCTCTCTCTCCTCACTTCCATTGAATTGAATGGAAATTGAAAAAATTCACCCCACATTTCTCTCCGGATGGTTCGGCATGCCCCACGCTGCGAGATTCTCCTTTCAAATTTATTTAGCATATTTTTTGTGCTCATTTATTACAATTTACGGTCAAGATAATCAAGATTCAGGGTTTTAGAATTTTGTGTATCTTTATTCGTTCCCGCGAGAAACACAGGCGTTTAAAATGAAAAGGTCTTGTACACAGTATTATTATGTTTCCCATTACCATTTCAAGAACCTCTTTAAATGAAAGTCAACCGAGTAAAGATGAATTTATCGGCCAAGTGACAGGAAACTATTTGGGATGAAAAATTAAAGAGATGCCGCAGCAGTAACTTTAACCAGAGTCAACCTCTAAATTGCATTACAATTAAACACTTTTAAAGTGTAAAAATCAAATGCATTTTCCCCGTTCTAGGTAAATGATTTTTACGCTTTGAAATTTGTTGCTTTAGAATTTTAAAAAATACTTGAAGTTGTAATCGGCATTCATTTTTAAATAAAACGTGTACCAACTATTGAATGCAACTATATATTTTAGAAACATTCGAAAATATTTGAAGGGGTTTTTACATATAGCATGAACATTATTTGCTATATAATATCTTCAAAGTCTAGTACATAAAGTCAATTTTCTCCCTCCGGAATTTCAGTCTGTAACAAATTATTTTTTCTAAACGTAATGCTTAGGAAGAGATAATAATTCAAAATGTGCAATTCTATATAATTGTATGAAATTACTTCTACGCCAGAGAAACATTTACCGAAGGAATTTCAACAAATGGTTTCAGAAGTTTGAAGGAACGAAAAGTTATATGTTTTTTTCTTTACCTGGAGTGGAATTGGGAGAAGTATGTTTTTAAAATACGCTTAATTACGAACTGAAGAATTTTGGACACATTCCGCCGGTTATTGCGCGGGAGGGAAGCGGGAGGAGAGGAGTGGTTTGGTCAAGAGGTGCGAAGAGAAGAGGAGAGTGAAAGAGGAGAAGTGAAGGATTAGCTGAAGACCGCCCTTGGATTGTTATTTCCCCTTCCTGTTGTGGCACCCACACTTGGCGCCTGGGAAGAAAAGAATGTATCGCATTTTCGATTTTCGGGCGGTGGGCGTTGTCGCCAGGCGAGTGGGGTCCCATAGGGGTAATTGGGACACCCTCGAGGAATAAGGGGCCCCGCACCCCGTCCACGCGGAAACGGAGAACGGGGATAGTGGAATTGAATGAGGAGAAAATTAGGACGTCGGGGCCTCTCTCTTTAATGTGCGCAGTTATACACTATCTTCCCTCAGCTCTCGTTTTGTTCAAATAAAAATAATAAAAACGGTTTAATGTCTCCAAGGGGAGTGTTTTTAACGAAGGAGTCCCATCTTTTCTATTGCGCTCAGATCCTAACCACAAAATCCCAACATGTTTTCCCTATGCTCCGGAAATGACGCCCGTTCAAAAAGTCCAGCCCTTCTGCGGGCTTCCTTAGAGAATATTAATTTTTTTAAATGTATCATCCAAACAATCGATATTAAAAAAAAAGATTTTGCAATCGAATAGGAAATGAATGAAACTTGAAGTTATATGTGACAAGTGTCAGGTGACGCATGGATCAAGGAAAATGTAGAAAAATTGAAAACAAATTTTCCCGATTCTTGAGAAAAGCTGTGCCTACACTTATGTACTCATGCATAACTGAATGCATGCATATGATTTTATGGAGGTTTTAAAGAGTAATAAAATATAAATTTGATTTCGGAATTAGATCGAGTTCAGCGGAGGGGGGCTAGATTTTTCAAACATTGTTATGACAAACGCAGCATCGTATCCACTTTGCTAGACAATTAAGGATGGGATTATCTTACACAGCGGCGTTTACAATATAGATTTAACTTATTTAAAACATTTAAAGATTGACCCTTTTTCGATGACATCAAGGATATAATACGAACCCCAACGTATTACGGTCGAAGGGATCACGAATATAAGACTAGAGAGATAGACTGCAAGACTGACAGGTTTAAAATGTCATTTTTTCCTAGAACGATAAGGGACCAGAATGCTTGTAGTCGAAATTTCCCAGGACTTAGTTCATTACAATAAGTATTAACGTACAGGTTGGGGACTGCGCGAGGATATGTATGTATATATATATGTTTGTGTATGTACATATATGTATGTATATATTTTTGTATATATGTATGTATATATGTGTATATGCATGTATGTATTTATTTTTTTTCTTACAGGTTCCCCCCACCTTTCCTCACCTATTTGATAACCCCAATCCCCTCATCCCTTACCCTTCCCTCATGGTGCTACACCCCCTGCCACACACCTTTTTTGGTGGCTCGCAGGGTATTGATGTAGATGTTCATTACGTACAATAGGGGTTCATATCAAAGTGAGGTGAGACCAAAACGGTCTTATAAACGTAATTAAGGGGTTGCCATAGGGAATGGGGGGACCTGGTAGTTCAGCAAGTAGAGCGTTGCACTACTGATCGGAGGGTTCCATTCCCGGCGACGCCTCTGGGTACTCTCAGCTTCACCTCAGCTGTGTAATATTTGTTCACCAGATCTTCCTGGGGAGCCATAGGGGAAGGGACCGGCTCCCCTTATTTCCCTTATGTGTGCAATTTGCACGCTGCTGGGCTTAGTAATAATGGGGTGGGCCTACTATGTGGACCCGCTCACCTGTCGAAACAACTTTCGAGTCGATAACTATCGATGTTTTTTTAATAGGTAAAGGGAAATATGAGAGTGAGGCAAAGGACCCCAACGGTGCGTTGACAGTAACAGAACGAAACTTGGAAAACGAAAAGAAGTAATTGGGAGGATCGAGTGACAATATATTGCATTGGAAATTATGATATGTAGCGAATAAATGGATTAATGAAGTTGTGTAAAAGATATGGTGGAGAATAATTAGAAAAAACATATATTAAAATAAAATTAGGAACCATTGATGTACTAAAAATTACTTTTAAAGAAATATGGTTAGTTAGAAAGATACATGAATTTAAATGGAAGGGTAGTGTTAAATATTAAAACCAATTAAAAGTTATCAACTAGTTGTAAAACGTTTACAGAGGAAGTAAGATTAAGGGTTTCTTTGAAATACATACCTTAAATTAGAATCAACTACAAAGGTTTCAGAGAAGTAGAAAGAAGGTAGAAAAAATTGGTGGAAAAAATATACTAAAGCGAATACCCCTTCTAATGCCGAGTAAGCGATCAAAAGAAATTATTCAAGTATTTGGTTTCTTTATCTTTTGATATTTCAATATCAATAACAAAAATCTTTCCACTACACGAACATCAAAGTTTAAAAATAAGTGGTATTAGCATGAACATTAATAATTTTCAATTAAGAAAATTAAACGTAGTATTTATATTATCCTCCATTGAATTTTAACGGGTATACCAACTGGGTACCTTTATTATAAAAATGCTTGCATTTTCTTACGGAAAGATGTTCAGCTACGCTCTTGCGAGAGTTTCTCTCTTTGTACCTCTTTCCTTAAATGGCGGTAAAGTCCTGCATATCATTTGAGAAGCGTAATGAATTGATTTTTTGGGCGTCTTATGATTTGATTCCCAGATAAGAATGAATCATCAAACATGACGAAAAACTACCCTTGTCCACTGGCCATATTTTGGTCCAGCTTCCTCCACAGTCAGACTCTCTCCGTGAAAGATAATAGCAAAGATTAGCTTTCATATGCCAGCCCGCACAAAATTTAAGAGATTTTTAACTAAGAGGAATTGAACAACTGAAAGAAAGAGGAAGAATTGATAAAACCTTCTACGAAACTCGAAGGTTTGGTTTTGGTAGAAAAACAGTCGGTGGCGGAGGGCATCTAATTGCTAAAGAAAGCCATATGGAAAGAATTTTCAAAGGTGCAACGATATGCAATACGTTGGAGCACGATGGGTCTAGCAGGAACGTCTTGGTTTTGTTAAGTTTTTAAAAAAACTGAGGTATTACTAAATGGCTAATGGCGATGCAAGAATTGAAGTGTTACGCCCCCAAAATTGAATGCATGGTGGGATATGCAAATTCTTCTTTAAATATAATGCTGAGTTGGAGAAGCCGATAGGGCAATGAGAGGATGGAGGAGGGAAGGGAGAAGAAGGGTGAATTGTGGGGGTGCGTAAAAAGCATGGGAAACTACCCGTAGGAGCACAGGTCAATTTCGATTCCGCAAAAAATCTTCTGACAGCTTTTGGGGTCGGGAGTTTTTCAATGTGCTGCTGATAGTTTAGTGTTCCGCGTTTAGTGTTCCTGTTCTTAGTAATCAAATCCGGGTCTTTGTGTTACTTTTGACTCTTCCTGGATTGAAATTCTTGGAGTGTGTACTCCTAAAGTTATTCTGTACCTTTGTGGGTTATGTAGCCTTTTCTCTTCCAGTTATTGTTAATTTCTAGATATGATTTTAATTATGCTGCTTAAGTAAATAATTCCTATGATGTAATGCCAATGAGTGCGCTTGAATATTAGGAACCGTACATTTTGGAGAACTTAAAAAATAATTTCGTTTGTTAACCTTTTGTTCATATAAACATACATATATATGATATATGAACAAAAGGAATTCAAGTCCCAGTCAAGGAAATATATTATTTTTACGCTTGTGATTTGCTCAATTCCGCCTTCCCCACCTCTCCTCTGTTCGTCCTGTATGTGTGTTCCTATCCCTTTTCCTTATATCTATTTCCATGTGATTGTATATTATATATATACACACACACTATATATGCATATACAGCTATGTACATGTATGTCTGTATATGTATAGGTGGGTCGCGGTAGTCCAACGTTAATATTATTTGATTCCCGGGCAAGCCTCTCTGGGCACCGTCAGCTCCATCCAAACTATGTGATTTTTTTCGGGTACCAGATCTTCCTGGGAAGCCATAACCTGCGCAGGGAAATGAACTGGGCCCCCTACCCTCATGTGTGAATTTCGTGCGTCGTCGAGCTTAGTATTGGGTGAACTCTGCCATCACCTAGCAAACCTACCTTCGGGTTGATTACTGTGTTTTGTATATATTGTATTATATATATAACAAAATATTGAAAAACGCATTTATATATCCATATATTTATTCATTTATGGATGCATATTTATAAGGGACATGGTAGTCCACACGTAAAGCTTTGGACTACTGACCGGAGGGTCCGAGTTCGTTTCCCGGTCATGCCTCTCTGAGCACCCTCAGATCAAATTGAGGTGTGATTTTTCGGTTAGTTGGGAAAGATGTGTGGTGCACAACTTCATGAATAAGAATTTCGTTCCATCAGGAATAAGAATATTTTTTTTAATTTTAGCATTTGGAAAGATTGAAATTGTTGTTTAAAATAATGTTTTACACGCAAGTACTAAAACGGTGAGCACTGAAAGCTTCGAGTTATTAATCTCTGGAAAACGCGTGTGGATTTGTCTTGTTTTCACTTTGCGTCATTCCCTGTTGTTCTTTGGGTTAACATACTTGTGCTTGACTCAAAGCAAGATGAGAAAAGCAGTCTCTCTAAGGAGTGAAACTGTTTCACCGCACGCAGGATATCAACTGAAATTCATTCTTAGATAACTAAAATCGTACCCATTATCTATTTGACACTTACGGAGCGATAGAATGGATTGGATGACATATGGATCAGCTACGCCTGAACTTGTGAACCTGGGTTACGGAAAGCTGAAGGGATGGCCGGAAGAAGTGCTTGTAGGAGGAAGTGAAAAAAAGGCCTTGTCGAAATGAATTTTTCTTAATCTTTCATTTTTTCTTTTAGTCCTTCTGCAGCATTGCTCGAAGTTTGCACAGGTTGCTTCCACTGTCAAAATATATTTTTGCCGTCAAATGCAATCAATCTTATTATAGCTAGACTTCAACAAACGAATTCACAGCCTTTAATCATTCTTGGTCGTGGATGTCGGCATTGTACTGAGAACATTTTATGAGTTGCAATTTTTGCTGAAAATCTTGGAGTAAGAAGTTACGGATTACGTAATTTCTTCCACAAGGTCTTCAAAAGTCGTGGGTGCAGCTGCTGTCTCAGACGTTTGGAAAATTGAGGAAAATTGATGACTTATAAGCTTGTAATCAATTTTTTTGTAACCCGCATGCTCTAACTGAACTTTTTTTAACATGAAAAAAGAGTGAAAAAGAAGAATCTTACCATCTTGCAAACTCTATTTCTTTTCTTTATTTATGAAGAATCTCTGCATGTTATACTGACTGATTGAAATTAAAATTGGAAAACACTAATGAAGTTTCCAATTTAATGTTTTGATTTAATTTGAATATCCGAAGCATAATACCTGTATAAACAAGGAAAAAGTTAACTTTTAAAATCAAGCTGTCGTTGATTTGAAATAATCAAATAATTTCCTTTGACAAAATCATTAATATTATTACCGAAAGCAGGGTTGCCCTTTATCACCGGTGCTGTTGCACGTACATGTAGAGAAAATGATTAAAGAGGCATGGGAAGAACTGGAGGTAGGAATAAAAGTCGCAGGGGAATCCGGAAAATCGGCTAGGTTTGCTGATGACAAAGGATTAGTTACTCAGTCAGCCCAGGGGTTGCAAGCATTTCTGAGAGAATTGGAGGTTTAGTGCGATAAATATGGGATGAGAATTAATATTAATAAAACAAAGGTTATGTGATTTTCCAGAAAGAAAAAGGCTAACCTAAACATTAAAATAGGCGGGGAAATAATAGAGCAGGTAGAGCAGTTTACATATCTCGGAAGTGTTTTGGACCAATACGGTCAAAGTGGTAGGGACGGAAGGAGAAGAATTGCGCTAGGCAAGGAGGCTTTCTCAAGGAGGAGGGAGTTGATGCCGGGGACGTTGAGTAGGGATGTTAAGACAAGACTCGTAAAAACTCTGATATGGAGCGTAGCTATATACGGCGGGGAAACTTGGTCACTGAAGCAGGAGGATAGACGTAGATTGGAGGCTTTTGAAATGTGGGTGTGGAGAAGAATGAAGAAGGTGAAATAGACCAAAAGGAAAACAAATTAGGAAGTATTGGTGATGGCGGATAAGGAGAGGGGTTTGTTGAGAGAAATCCTATGGAGGCAGGAAAAATGGATGAAAGGCGTATTGAGCGGTAGTGGAATGTTGAAGAGGGTAATAGAGGGGAGAATGTTGGGCAAGCGAGGTAAGGGTAGGAACAGGATAGGGATGTTGGACGGGATGAAGGGAGGAAAGAAGTACGTACCTCTTTCCAACTTTCGCTTAATATTCTCTAATTTGCCTGTCCTCAACATTTTCCTGACGTTCCATGTTCCTATTCTAACTACTTTTGTTTTCTTCCGCATCTTCTGTCCTGCTGCTGTTATTTCTTCCCTGCAAGGGTTACGTGGGATGATGACCGCGGAAGCCTTGCCTCCCCCGCTGCCGGGTACGACACACGGCCCCTTGGGCCGAGTCCCGCAGTTGTCAGGACTCAGTTTCTCTATGTTGTACATAATTATTTTATTGGGAAGAATAATTTAGGTGGTTTCCCGTTGCCTTCCTCAATAACGTGACACCATCACTTAATGGCCGCCCCACTGGGGTCAGACGCCTTTGCAGCCGCCTGACTGAGGAACAGATGCTGTGTGACTACCTTTCGTCTGGCTCCTAATTTTCGACCTATCTGGCATGGGTGAACCTACCACGATCAATTATTGACGTTTTCATTAATCAAATCACTTTGCTTTTCCACATAAACTTTTTATTTGCACGACCCAGGTTTCGTTATAGCATAACATCATATGGTTGATCATCAGGCCTCATGATGTTATGCTATAACGTAACCTGGGTCGTGAAACTAAAAGGTTTATGTGGAAAAGCAAAGTGGTTTGAATTATAAAAACATCAGTATGAACATTTTCCACCAAGTTACGCCAGAAACTGTTTTATTTATTTAGGAGCAATTGTTATCACTCCGGCCAGCACAGCTCTAGGGGTCATCGGAACGCACAAGCCCTTCCACCACGATAAGGTTGTAGTCCATGGGAGGGATACCATCAATATTATCTGAAATTTAATTTTCATCATTAGCCTTCAAAAATGTTCATAGAGTTTGAATTAGTCGAGGATGGAAATTTTAAAATATTAACGGAATAATGGAAGCATATCCTAGATGAGGTCTGACAAGATGCAAGTAAAATTTGGTATTGATGTAATCAGTTGTTTAGACTTCTAAGTTCTCTTTATAATAAGTCCCAGCATTTCATAATGTTTATTTATTAAATTCACTACTAAATTACAAGATATATATTAATCAAACCATATTTTTAGATCCTTTATCTTTGAAAATTGTTATAACGTCGAATATACATCGAATTGAAGTAATTTATTGGAGTTGTACCGCGATAAAAGAATGTTAAGTTATGTTTAGGATCGTCCTGTTCAGTTGCAACAACAAACCAACTACTTCATATGTTCTGAATTATACCACTTCATGCTATTTCCAAAATTCTGGTTTAAATTTGGTTGCTTTTTTCGAATGCGCAGAAAAGTTAATCGGAACCCTCAACCAAATAGCCCAATGACCTGCCTTCAGCATCTGCAGATAGTGATTTCAAAGAGGCTGTCTGAAATACGACCATAAGCAGATGGTGAAAAGGATACTTGAAGGGTGTCTGGGAGAAAAGGATGAAGTTGGAGGTGGCGATCAATCCATAAGCGTTTCCCTCTATCGCTCATCCCACTCTAGTTGCGCTCATCGTGACGGAGGCCACTTATGCCCTCAAATTCCTTTGGGTGAGCCTAGAGAATGCCTTCGATCGCTCCTTACCAACTGCCATACATATCTGTTTCACTTACTTCCGCTTGGAAGATCGGTCTCAAGAACATTTTCAATTCGTGCAACCATTTAAGAAGGTATGGTTAACAAGAGAGAGCTCATTGAGAACGGCTGAAGAATTCAAAGAATATCAGAGCACTAATCCTTCGCAGGCACCTTATCTTGTCTAAGAAGTAGTTAAATATTATTTTACTAAAATACGTACATTGAAATATATATTTTGAGCCTATGAACCATAGCGACAGTTCAAAAAAGTTGTCTTTTAATGAAGAAACCAACCTATGTATCATATTCTTGAATTTTAATAAATAATTTCATTTCAATGCAACAATTTCAGAGAATAAAAGTCATCTGACTTGACCGGGATTCGATGTCCGACCGAGCGCTTTAGCCAGTTAATCTACCGAGGTGTACTCTTTCACTCCGAGATTTTTGTGCTATGAAGAAATATGATGCTTTGACAATATACCACGTAAACAATCTCATAGGCATTCGTAGTCGTGTCCGTTGTGACACAATCCACGAGGTTAAAGCAACCTCGTGGATTTAAACCTTTAAACTGTTGCATTGTAATGCACTTTTAGCGGGTGACTCCGTTCAAAGGTTCTGTCGCGGCATCCCCTGCAAATGTTTGGAGTTTGTCAACATTTTAAATCAATTTTGATTTTAGAAGAACACGTTATGTGTAATTCGTAGAGTACATGACTAATTCCTGTTGCTGGGTTTGGCAGCAATAAAAAAATCACAGTTATCAACATGGTGGCTGGTTAGATAGGTGAAGGTGGCCCATCCAATACTCTACAAAACCAAGTATGAAATTCAAACGTCAGGAAAAGGGATGCGAGTTCAATTCCCTGTGCGTCCTGTAGTTTCCATTTAGATGACAATGTAAACTTTAATTGGTTGTGCCAATAACGGCAACATGGGCATTAAAAAATAAAATATGATAAATAATAACAGAGGTTTTCCGCATAATTTCACTTGATTAGAAATGATCTACCTCCTCAGGGTAGGTTTTTGATGGACCCTAACACAGTAAACTTACTGCACTCATAAGGTTTAACAAGGCAAAAAATATCCTTAGATCCCAAACTACATATCGTAGTAATTCATTCACCTCTCTCTTCAGCTCGGCCATGTTTTCTACCTCCCTTGATTGCGTCAATAGGGCCAATTATTTTCCACCTGGTTTATGCAGTATTTCTCCTCTTCTTATCGCCATCTTCTATGTCCTAATATTTTCTCTGTACCATTAATGAAGTTGCTTGTCAATAACCATACCTATCATAAACTTCAGCCATTTCGTAAACACTTATTCACCGTGCACAATTCTCCTTTTATTTTTCCCCACCCCTCTTCCCTTCCTCATCTAAAACACTTCCTCAATATATGATCTGTTTTATCTGCTCTAATTTATGCTTTTTAAGTTAAATGTGTATCTTCGCCTTTCAAATTCTTGAGGGTGTTTTTACTTTGGTTTCCATATGATTAAATCTCACACTGTGTGTACGTATATCATACTGATTCAACAATACGGTAAATAATGATTGTAAACCGTTGGCTGACTAACAGTCTCGCAGAAAAATTGTTACAAGTAGACAAAAGTTCATACAATGGAGTTTATTCTGACGTAATAGGTGACAAATCTAAAATATTTTGTCCAAATTTAGGTAAATAAGAACCTAAAACTTAAGTCACATTTTTATTGGCAAGAATAAAACATTACGAAAATAAATATCCTCCACATGTTTTTTCATGAGTGTTCACAAGAATTCACTCACAAAAAAGAGGTAACTTATAAATTAAAGATGAATCTACGAGTTTTCCTGCTAAATCATATTTTATTCAAAACAAGTGAACTCAGAAAATAATAGCAAAAACTATTTGTCGTTTTAATATGGACAATGGATAAACGATGTTAAAGCGTAATGACAATCCATTCCGAGAAAAGTTCTCATTTTTGCAGGCGTCGTAATTCTAAACTTATTGACATTTTAGCTTAACGAACTTTTTTATCCTAGAGTGTTTCAACTCTTAAGTAACCCAATCGAATTCTGATCAATTGCTTTGTGCGCAATGATCTTGGTCTTGGTCTTGAGGAGTCCGTAAGTTGTAGCAATAGATTTAGGAGAGGTGACCGGCAGCTGAGGTCATTTGTGCCATTAGGGAGGGATGGGGAATGGTGGAGATAAACCCGGTGTCGTCGGGATTAGCCTACTCTTATCGACAGGCGCCAAGGGGTCACAGTTTTAACGTCTCATCCGACGGACGACGTACTCACTCAAAGTGCTCTCCACAAAGCACCTCAAGAAGGGATAGGGACACCACTGAAAGAGATCTGTCACCTCCAGGATTTGAACCTTGACCTCAACTTCCCTTTGAGTGGAAAGTCAGTACGCTAGCCAATACGCACCATCCCGATTTAAGATTCGTATTACCGTATTTTTATCATCATCCTCTCGGATAATATTTAATTATTGATGATGACAATATTTTGCGTTTGCCTAAAAAAATGGTCATCAGAGACTTAGTAAAATAATTTTTCAGACTCCAATATAAATACGAGGCATGTTCATTAAGAAAGAGCCGTTTGGTCACAGGAAAAAATATACTCAAATGAAACACATTTTTCGGCACTTTTAGTTAGCTATAAACCTACTTCACTTCTAAGCATTTTTCGTACTACTGTACCAGCTTCTTTAACCCCTGTGCATAGAAGCTCGCCGAGTTCCTCTTTGGTTCCGTAACTTCGTACACTGAGTCACTGTTTCAAGTGCAAGAAGAGGAAGTAAAGAAAATAAGTCATCTCCATCTTGTTGGAAACGGCCCGAAAACTCTCGTCCCCTGGACATTCTTTGCTCTTTGTGGTGGTCGGTGAGCATGGTCGGTACCCACCTTGCACACAATTTGTGGTATCCGAGGTTTTTTGTCAAAATATTGTAGACAGTAGTGCGTCCAAGTTGAGGAAATTGTTCAGCCAGGCCATTAATCGTCAATCGACGATCACATCGCAGTTTTTGTTCCACTTGTGAAACAATTCCATTAGTCAGAATACTGGGCCTGCCACTTTGCTCTCCTTCATGGACATTTGTTCGTCCATTTTTAAAATCACGGCACCATTGTCTAACCTTTCCTTCACACATATCTGTAGGTCCATAAAATAGGCATAAGTCCTAATGAATTTCAGCAGCAGACAATTCTTTTGCATGCAAGAAACGTTTGACCAAAAACAATTGACAGCTGGCGGGATCAACGACTGTCGCTGAAATTGTTGTTGGCACGCACGGACAAGCAAATAACTTCTGAAGCAAAAAATTTTGCTATAGCTTCTGAATAAATCAGCAGATGGTGCTACAGGAGTAAAACTGTGTTCTGAAGTGCCAATATTTTAATATAAGCAAACGGCTATTACTTTATGAATATGCCTCGTATATGAATGGTTAATGTAGACAAATCAGTTAGAAGAGATAATCAACTATTGGTACCAGAATATGATTCCAAGATTCATCCGCGAGAAAGATGACAAATTTGAGAAAAAGTTTTGATCATTATTAAATATATCTACTTAGAAAATATAATATATAACAGTCCATCAGCTAGCACGAACGGCGGACTTCATCACGGACAGTTCAACAGGAATATGGCGGTTGCTGGGGTCTTCTTCGACGTCAGTAAGGCCATCGATCGCGTCTGGCATCCGGCTCTCCTATTGAAGATGAGGCAACTCCATTTCCCAACTTGGATTGTACGGATGGTTCACTCCTACTTGAGTGACAGGACATTCACCGTCCATTGACTTGGGGCGGATACAGGGGTGCGTCGGATCTCCGCTGGTTTGCCTCAGGGATCTGTCCTCGGGCCACTGCTTTACAACATCTACTCCCACGACATTCCAACTCGTCGTGGGAACCTCGAGATCCTGTCTCTCTATGCCGACGATATGACCCTCCTGTGCTGTTCCTGGCAGAAGGTGACTGCGGTGCGAAGACTGCAGAGCGCTGTGGCGGATCTCTTAGAATGGTACCGTCGATGGCGCTTTGCTGTTAACGCACAGAATACGAAGGCGATCATCTTCTATCCGGAAAATGGTCGGCCGCCAGGAGTGAACCTAACTGTGAATGGAGTCACCCTACCGTGGGAATCCGAAGTTACCTACCTCAGAGTGCTGATGGACCGGAAACTCCTTTGGAACGCCCAAGCGCTTCGTGTACGTACAAAGGCATTCGCGGCGCTTAGTCGGCTCCGGCCGATTATCCGCCCGCCGGTCCTGAGTATGGACACGAAGCGTAGACTTTACCAAGCGTGCGTGCTGCCTGTGATCACGTACGCTGCTCCGGTATGGTCAGGAGTGTCGCGAACGAGCCTCGCTCGAATTCTGCTCTTCGTAGCGTCTTGAGACGCAGAGTTATGCCTGCTTTTGTGAGATGCACGAGGACGGGAAGCTGGAACCCTGGACGTCCTTCTCCCTAGAATCTCTGGAAAATTCTTCAGAAAAGCGGCAGAAGCGGAAGTAAACCTCATCCACCGGGTTGGCGACATAAAGGTCTGGCATTGGACCGCTAAAAGCACCCCAACCATAGCATCCCAAGACGTACAAGACACCCTTCCAGCAAAGAAGAAGCCAAGGCTGCTCTGAGCAGGAAGAAATTGAACGTCTGACAACACCGAAGAACTCTTCCCGCCTTAGTAGCCTTGGAGGCTGGAAAGGCGCGGTGTAAGGGCCCTACGCAAGAGCCCTGGCATGGAGCAGTCAGAATATATTAAAAGTTGTATATTTTGATTGCCAAGTGTAATAAGGGTGAAGCGCAGATTTGAGGCCAATGAACCATTGGAAGAAAGAATAATTGAGTGTATGCTAAACACTGAAAAAGACTCCTGGAAGTTTCAAATACGTCGAGATAAATGACTTGAAATACACATAAAAAGAAGGTAGAAAGTTGGGTGGAGAGAATATTGAGAGGTAAAATACCGTTATTATGAGGGTGATATAAGGGAAAGGCATTAAATTATTATTATTAGCATTAACCCTTTTTTACAGGTTTTGGCATGAATTTGAATGAATCACGTTTGTTAGTGGATGGTGTAAATTTGTGGCTTTTGCATGCTTTTTTTCTGAAAAACTTGTGCCTCAAAACCCTCCGCCACACGCCCTTGCGGCGGTTTGCGGGGCATTAAGTAGATGTAGATAACTTGGTCATCTACCGTTTTATGGTAGGTTATTTAATTGACGCAGACAACAAACTGCTACGATTCTTGACTTCACCTAGTCAGACAAAACCTGTCACTGCACACTACAATGAAACTGATCTTAAACTCTAAATGCATTATATTCTTCATTCCGTCCAACATTCCTATACTCTTCCCACCCTTGCCTTAATTACCTAATATCGACCCCTTTATCGGGGTCTTCAGCATCCCATCGGCAATCAAAATACTCTGAATCAATATCCATGGTCTTTCTAAAATTTCTTCAAACAATTATTTCTCCACCTCCTGCATGCTTAGCACGAGCTCTGCTCGAGAGTGCTCGTAATTATTCGTTTGATTTGATGTTTAGCGAAGATATTATCTTTTCCCTCCTAACTAGCTATACTTACCAGATTTTCTGCGATTCTGGCATATGGAATTCCACGGAGCTTTCTTGTGCAACCATTAAAGGTTAAATCTACATAATTCCCTCATGCTGTCGATTGGGATTAATTTAAGGTGTGCTTGGAATTGAATTTATCCAATTTTCCGTGAATTTATGAACTGTTGCATGGTACCTTGTGTAGAGCATGACCTTATCGTATTCTGAAAATACCTACGCTCTATGTGTATTTCAAATGTCTCAAATAGAAGAAATATGTAAAGGCACCCTTTCCGTCTAAAATTCTTGCCTAGCGTTACACTCTTTACGTAAAATATACATTATCGTTCTTACGTCATTTACATTTGTAAGTAATACAGTAGAACTTCAACTATCCGAATCGCCGATTATCCGAATCGCTTTAGGCACCTGATGTTGTCGTTTTAGAAACCGAATAGGCCCAGCGCAGGGGTGAGTGTAGCTACGGGCGATCTGCCACTGTTAGTTTTGATTGCTTGTTGATTATTTGGGGTTTTTTATGCGCCGATTTGTTGTTTTCTTTGAGAGTGCGTTTCATTGTTCACCATGGCTTCGAAGAGGAAACGTGTTGTGTTATCTTTAGCGGACAAACTCAAAATCATAGAGCAATCGGATAATAAGGTTGTTACGGGCAAAAATGTTAGCAGAGCAGTAGGGTGTTGGACAATCAACGATTGCGGATATTAAAAAGAACAAACCTACAATTGTGAATTTTGTGCCAGTCCTAAAAAATGAAAATGGAAGTTCTTCGAGGAAATCAATGAAAACGGTGACAAAGTTATAGAAGATGCCGTTTGCAAGTGGTTTTTCGGGCAACGTTATATGTGAAACTCTATTTCAGGTCCGATTCTTTGCGAAAAATCTAAGATCCTGGGTCAGAAGCTTGATTGTTCATCTTTTAAGGAAAGTAACGGCTGGGTAAGGAATTTCAAGGCTAGAGACGGGCGTAGTATTTACAAGCGATGTAGTGTTAACGCGTCAAAGTGTCACATCTTTTAAATCAGTTAATACATAGTTTTTCTCATCTTTCTTGTAGTTTTACTTGAATAGAACCTTCCTCCGGACAAAACTCCAATGATCCGAATTTTCAATTAACTGAAAGGGGTCCGGTCCCGATTGATTCGGATAATTGGAGTTCCACTGTACCTAGAAAATCCTAGGATATCTTCAAGGGTTTCTCTTTAAAGCCAACTAATATGACTTTTGATATTGAAGGTTATCTACAATCTGCTTATCTACGGTATATGGCCCATTACTCTTTTGCAATATCGTATTTATATTTATGCTCGTCGGAAAATTTTTTGTAAAGATCTTGATACTATTTATGGAACATGGAAATGAAACGTATGTGAAGGCCGTAAATGTTGCACTTTATACGAAAAATAAATCCTCGGCATCACTGTGTATTTTTTAACTGCGTTGTAATAAAACTTGAGCTTATATGACCTCAACCACTATCTACAAATATCCACCAGCCCTCCTCATACGTTATTTTCTTCACTTTATCGTCCCCTCATCGTTTTCTTCCAGCATGTGCTCTTTCCATAGCTAGGACTGCTCTAGTACCCCTCCAGCTACATGTTAAAAAACCATATTGTGATAGTATTTTAATAGTACCTACATTAATGTACTTATATTTAAATGGTTTTGGGAACAAATGATTGAATTGAAAGATCATGTGAAGATAATTTCGCAAATTTAAAAAAATGTCTTCCACGGTAAATTAACTAGATATTTGTCATCATCACGTCTTTCCCTCCGTTTAAAAAATATATGTATGAAATGTTTTGCTTTGTGGCTGAGATTGGAATTTGATTTGACCCTGAAACGATTTTCAATGGTGTTTAGTGGGAAAATAAAAAAAATTCCGCTTTCATTTTAATAAGAAATAATTTGTTAATAGGTATGACTATTAAATTAAAATAAAGCTAATGGGCCGTAATTTCTTATTTTGTTTATATGTTATGATTCATTTATCTATTTTTGTAATATTTCATTTAAACGAGAATTTCTCACTATTTCAAATCATTTTTCCGAAATTGCTTTCGATTAACGCAAATTAATTCCTACTTCATCCTGATATCGTTGAAATGCCAAATTTAATTTCAAATCTGTCTTCAAAATTAATTAAAACTACTATTCCGCTCTCCAAATAATGCATAAAAAAGCTATATCTCCGAGAATGTCCAAATATCATGCAGTTTTTTTGTTCAGCTACACGTTCTGAGAAATATTTAATCTGAGGATGGAATTAAAGAAAAAAAATAGTTTTCTACTAAAATATTGTAATAAATTGTTTTCAGCCTATTTTTATAAATTAATTTGGTGCTTATTTGAATGATAATGCTGAATGAGGTCGTTTTACCAATAAATTAAATTTCGGCAACTTTTTATTCGAAAAACTCGCAGATTCTTTTTACTCTTAATAAAGTAAAAACATATGTTGTAACAAAATCACTGTCACTGCAATTTAGAATACTATAGTAGTTCTGCACTAAATGCTTAATAATAATACTGCGTCATGGGACAAAGCTGCCTATTTTGGAAATTTGTTTGAATACAAATCACCAATATACACGTAACAGCGCGCAAATCATAATTCAAAATAATTGTTGATGAAAGTGAACTTTAAAAAGTTTGATACTTTCTTTGAGACCGATTTCTAAAATGTACTGAAGACCAGATGATTTTTTTTGTCAATTTCAAAATCACTGTGATAATTTCACATTTTATAAGAATCTTCGAAACTCATTCCTGTCTGAAAGAAAAATTGGGATGGATACATAGTGAGGAGTAGCTCCAAGAAGGTTAGTGGAAACGAATGTTTATTACTTCCGTCTTTCTACATTATTTACGTATTTTCATACAAAACCTATCGTACTAATTCTGTAATCACTGACCAATGAAGGCAAACTCTAGCCGAACAACAATATAACATCAACCTCTGCAAGTGCAACCAGCCTAACCGAACTTCTTATCATCTCATCCACTTGTATGCGCTTTTAACACAGTGGCGATAACGAATAATCCTTTTTCCACCCTCTTGTTTAGAAAACAAAGCGAACGAATCAATCGCGTGGTATTTTTACTCTTCACAGAATTGCTGGTCTTAATCCGGTCAGAAGTAAAGCCGTTATTTTTCTTGACACACTGAAAGGGAGAAAAAAGAAGTTTGGCGAACTGGACACAGCACGATGATACAAGCCACTAAGGCGTCCCTCTCATATCGTCGTCTTGCTCGTGAGGGAAGAACGGAGCAAACGGAGGACAGCTCCAGAGGGAGTCCATGTGTGCGGATGTGTATCTCGGCGAGGGCTCTTTTCCCGATGGCAGTTTGCATGATTGATGCTGTTAAGCACCTGGGGCATTGCAAGAGACACGACCTTGGCTGAACAAGGTCACCCCTCCCAATTCCTTTCCGTTCCGCACCTCCGGTTCTTTCGTAAAGCCACCCGGAAAAAGAGAACTGGGTGAGGAGAGGGCACGACACCGTCGATACGCTCAATAGGCGGGGCGTGGGGGTGGGTGGGGTGAGGGAACGGGGCGACGGCGGATGGAGTAGGGAGAGATGAATTTTGCGGAATAAAGAGGGCGCGCTTTATATCCATACCTCGGCAGTGGAAACGGCGAATATGTCAAATGAAGAATGCTGGAATCAAAGGTCTAGAGGAGATAGAAGTCCATCTTGACCTTTAAAATGCAAATGCCATTGAAAATATGAGTATGAATGACTCGCTCCGCAATAGTATATGAAGAAAACCTTTTTTTCGTCTTACTTATACCGCGATCTGCTTCTTCCCTTGCCGGCCCACCCACTTCTTCTTCCTGCGAAACCTTCCCCAACCTTCCATAATTTTCCTTAAGATGGGTTTCATTATTCTAAACAATTAAACGCGATGATAAGATTCTGCGATCTTCGGCCCTTTAATGAGGATGGATCCTCATTTGCGAGGGTGAAAGTCACGCTTCAAAGTAAATTCCTACGGCCATGTATCCTCTATCTTAACATATCTACCTCGAAGGGTTTGTCGATATTGGAGGATGGAGGAAGGATAAGTCGAAATACAAAGTTCTTCCTCCATCAATTATGGAGGGCTTTCTGTTGAAATTAGGCATTATTCTCCAGATAAAATCAAACAAGGAGCTTCCTCTGCTTTACAGAGTCGCGACTGCATCTCAAAAGGAGTCAGATATTGAATCCTTGAAGGTACAATTATCCGAGTGAACATGTTTGAATATTAATAATTTAAGAGGACGTTATCCCTAGTTCATATACATTGAAAGGAAGGTAGAATCTATTTCTTTTAAGCCTATGAAATTCACTTGCAGGGATGGTGTTCTTTGCTAACACACATCCTTCAAGAGAAGATATACTCGAATCTGACGGTAGTTTCCTCTGGAAATGGGTAATAAAATAATTTTCTCGCAAATACAAGTTTAATGACATTTTTAAATGATTATTTATGCACTTTTCGTAAAAGCTAAGAACATTTCATTTTTAAATAGTTATGATTTAGATTATATTTTTGGAAATACATGTATTATTTTCACAGATAATATGAATGCGGGAAATATATGTATCAGTGCAATCAAAACTTTTTAGTTTTGAATTTATCACGGGCATTTATATCACCTCTTCCGGTATTTGTGCGTTTAATTTGTAAATGAATAGATGTTCGTGAGATATTTATGTTTTTGGTTTTGCTATACAAGTAATACTCAATCTGTGACATACTATATAATGTTTCCTACTTACTTTTTTCATATTATATTCCCAAAATTGCATGAATTGAATTATATATTAAATTGGGAAGAAAATATCTTTGCTCTATTCAAGTAAAAATATTGTAATAATAAAATGAGCTATATTTAAGATACTGTCATCATGGAATCTTGTTACAATTATCAGGTTAATAAACAAATAGCTAAAGGAAAACATTTGATTCCTTAATTCTCCAAGTTAGCATTTATTTCTCCCGGAGTGTAAGAAGTCATTACACCAAAGGAGACGAAATAGTTTAAGTTGTACTTCAGACCAAGAGGCTTGAGTTTCACGATAGCGCGTCACTATTGCCATTCTTGCCCGCGCGGGTAAACTTCTCTAGACCGTGAGGACCACGATCTATCTCGAAATTTGAAAACTATTTAAGGGAAATATGCGAGCTTCAACCCCAAGTTGGAGAACTTTATTAATAGCTTATAGTATATCATCTGGGAACAAAGTATGAAAAATAATAATAGTAGTTATGTTATTTTGATTTTCCTCTTTTTTAACATTTGGCTATATTATTCTCACAGCCACCATTTGTGTTTGTGATTTTACGAAAAAAATGAGATGAACACCAGTAAGTCATTACCATAATTTAGAGAACTACTACTACTCACTATGAGGGTGGGTCACATAAAAGCCCTAAGCTATTATTTCGAAATATCATGGCAATGCCAATTTTATTATCCCACGGAGACAGCCATGGTTTTATGAGTGGTCTACAACTAATCTACCGGAAAGTAACAATATGGCGCAACAACAACAATAGTGTAAACATGACTGCTCTACTTTCAGTATGCACTACGGAGAAACAACGATCTATTATTCGTTTTTGCAGTAGCAATTGGGGTGAAACATATCTAAATTTATCCACGAATGAAGCTCGAGATGGCGATTCACCTATTTCACCTTAGCAAATGAAGTCTAGACTAGAAATTCTTAAACAGTGTTATTCCCTTATCATGCTTCCCTCGACCAGCTCAGGTACACACCGCATTGTGACGGCATAGGTTTTTAGAGCGGTTAAAGCTTTGTTTTTTAGAGGTATTCATGAACTTTCGAAGCGCTGAAATACTTTTATTATACAAGTACGCCGAGATGGCTACATTTGAAAAATGTATGAATGAGAACCTTTAGTATTCAATAAATTTCGAAATTTAAAAAAAATATTTAAGTTTTGGGTCACATTCCCTAGCTGTGCCCTTGGGGAGGAGACCATTTTATGTCGCATATTCATGTGGTGTTGGGATTTCGTCTTCTTCCTTTTCAAATTGTAGCTTGCACCTTATTGGATAAATTTTTTACTGCATTCTTAAGTGCAATTATTTGTTAGATGATAGTTTGTGTATTTGCATGCGTATAAAACCAAAGTATTTTTCCATGAATGCATACGCCACTTTGGGTATATATTTTCATGTATGTGTTGATTTTTCATGTGGTTTCGTTCCCTTTTACGGGTGGTCACCTAACACCCCCCACCAAACACCCTTGAGGCGACTTGGCGGGGTATTATGTAGATACAGATGTTAAGTTTTAGCGGCTTTCATTTGAACACCCTTGTGCTACGAATAGTAATCAGCAGTATTCTATTTTTCGATATAAATATAGGAGCTAACTATTTTTATACCGTAAATGAGAAATGAATTCCATTTCAAGTTGTTAATGTATACTATTTAGTCCCCGCAGTCCCAGAGTGAACTAAATGCACCCCAAACTATTTATGCTAGAGAAAAAGCATAGAAATACGTGAAATAGTATTATTTCTGAAGTTATTACTTTTTAGGATAAGATCGAAGAAACACAGGGCGCTAATATTTCTCTCATGACCAACAGTAGCGGGAAAGCTGCCATTAATTAAGAACCCACGCTGCGCCCAGACGCCATTCCTTAGGCAACCCGATTTCAAACGTGGCCAATGCACGAAGGTGGAGCTGGAAAATTTCAAGCTGGGCATTTGATAAGAATTGCATTTGCCATTTTCGTCGGACGGGCAAAGGAGTGGCGCCACCTCGAAGGCTCGATGCGCTCCCTCGCGCCTCAATGAAGTCTCCGGAGACTCCACCGGGATATTTCGTACTTCCAAGAAGGCCCGTCCCGTTGCCAGGTTCTTCGTATTCCACTGACCTGGCGGCACGACGTAACCATTCTGCTTACATCTCATGCACTCAGTAATTTTTACCTTTATTATAAGTCATGACATTAAAACTAAAAAAAGGCCTGTGAAGGCACGTCCTAGCTACCTTAGCCAATAAAGGAGCCTCATTAGGTAAGAGACGATCATTTGGCAAAAATATTATTTACTAATTACTGTGAAAATAAAGGAAAAAGAAAATGAATTAATGTGAATTCTATGATAGAAAATACAAGTTATCTGATTTAATTTATCAATTTAAAATGAATAAATCAACGAAAACATTGAAGGCGAAAATTTATTTTAGTTGAAAAAATAGAGCATAATTCGAAATATGAATTTTTCTTGGCTTAAGGCAATGAATGAGTTCTGAAGAACAGATTTAAATTAAATTGAGAGAAATAAATAGTACAGGGATAGGAAATATTTTTGACAGTACCATATGCTTTTTTGATTCTATGATAATTCCGAATAATCGAATGAATTTTCGAGGTAAGGACATAAATAAAACTTTTTGTTTCCCGTGAAACAAATAGAATAATTAGTATAATCAAGACGTAGTGTTCCTTAACGTGCTTATATTCTGTCATTTGCTTGCAACAATGTTGGCGGTTGCCTATGCTTGTAAGATGGCCTATTCCAATTTTAGGCCCCCTGTTTATGCTTCCCCTCAATTAACGACCTGTCTTATCTTGAATCCATCCCCCCACTCTTCTGTCACTCGTTCGTTAACTGTGCCACACATCACCTGCAGTAGCACGTGCAGACGCCAGGAAATTAATGCTGCCTTCTATTTTCCGTTTACTTTCTGATTCTCATCCTCCAAATCCAGACTACGGTGGCGGCAAAATATCCTTACGGTTCTACATACAAACTATCGAACCACCGTAAAACCTAAAAGTAAATTAAATTAACAAAATAATCGGTTGTATATCGTGAGTTGCACAATTTAACATTTGCCTATCATATTGATGAGAAGGCAGATCAAATTATTGGACATCGTAGTAAAACCCGGTCTCTAGCAAATATTTCTCTTGAGTGGTTAAGAGTGGTAGGCAATAGTAAAGCTGTATTATTAGAGTAGCATAAATGATTTTCGTCCTGAGTTAGAGGTTGTCAATATATTCAATAATCTTAGGGCCACTAAGACTCCATTGGAAACTGAGAATAGAATATTATTTTATTGAACGGATTTTTTCAATCCTTCCCAAGTTTCAGGGAATATGGGAAACAGTTTGGTATGTTAAACATTATACACTTGTCTCATTGCTTTGAAAAATAAGTAGGTATATTGTAACTCTATCCACGAAAAAATTAAATAAATGTAAACGGTATGAAATCCGTATATATGAACCAAAAAATAAAGAACACAACACAGAGAAATAACTTAGTCCCCGAAAATACTACCTTCACCACATACGCACATATCGTTATGGAGATCGGCTGTCGGTTGCCTAACTCCAATAGCCACTACCAATATGCCAAAACAACATTATTAAGACGAACAGACTTGCTACAAACAATGAGAACAGTTTAAAACCTAACACATAAAAATGATTCCAATGAAAGCATTCAATATGCATGATCCGGCATTAAGCAACGTTTAATATTTCCATATTTCCATAAATTTGCTTTTAAAGAAAATTTATTTTCCCGAGAAGCATAAGAGATACATTTTGTCATAGAATGGCCTTTTGAAGACAAGGATAAGAAAAATCATCTCTCGTACAAGCAGGTCCATATCGGGTATGTTTTTAGGTTTCAATATTTCCATTGCTCAGCATCTGCAGTTTTTTGTAAATTGGATTTTATATATACGTATATCAATATATAATTTACAATTTTAGTGTCCTTTTACGTGTTGTCTATTTTATTTTGTATCATATTGTGCCGTCCAAATGTTATATTGCTCTTGTGAGTGCTTCCAAATCATCGATATATATACATATATATATACTACCTTGATCGAAAAGTTCCCGGAATTTATTCAGAAAATTAAAAATACAAGTTTATTCATCTAAATCTATATTGTCCCCTTCAAAGTAATCCCCATCTACTGCAACACACTTATGCCAGCGCTTGATCCAATCCTCGAAACATTTTTTATATTCGGTTTTCGGTATGTCCATCAGTGCTTCCTGCGATTTTTCCATTACTTCCTCTCGGCTGCTAAAACGCGTTCAACACTTCCGTGTTACTTCGAAGAAATCATCTATATATATATATATATATATATATATATATATATATATGCTAAATTCCATTAATTTTTTATAAAAATGACAGAATATGGTATTGTTAATTTAATTTTAATTTATATCAATCATGCAAATTTAAGTTGTTTCTAGTCTAGCAATTAGAATAAGATTTTTTTAAATCATCAACACCGTCATAATCTTCTAAGGATATCATACAACCCTAAATTCCACTTTTTTAAATTTGTAAAATTTAATTTACTAATTTTCAGATCTATTTCCTTCTTAGTTTATGTCAAATCTCCACCACACTGCCACAATGACGCCATTACAGCCACTTCTTTTCGTTCTTCTTCGCTTACCTACTCCAGTTTATAAGGTCATTTTCATCGTCCTTTTTGAAATTTCGCTTCACATCTTCCTCTCTTCCATCATTTTGGAAGATATAAAACAAATAAACTTGTTGCCATTCGTCTGAAAATTCATGTGATTCATGCAAAATAAAAATATAATTTTTTTTTCTCTTGTGAGACTCGAGTAACTAGCCATTGCTCATAAATTATTTTCGTTTATCGACCGATATGTTTTTGAGCTTTGATTTTGTCCGGATGTTGGTTGCCATTCTCCAGCTCCTCTGTCTAATCGCCGTCCCTCCTCCGTAAACAATACCCCTTCCCCCCGCCGGTTCTCCCCTTCCCCTCCCCGCATGTCCGGAGGTGGGGCACGCAGCGCCCTTTTATGCGCTCCGGTCTATTCTTTCTCCGCGCTCACACCAACTCCTCGGAGAACTAACAAGCGCCTGTTCCATGTGGCCCAGAATTCACAGCCGCCTCGCGACACGCATTCCTTTGTGCCCATTCGAAGGCGACGTTTCTAAAAGCGAACTCACTTCCACGAAGGACGTCATCGTCTACCACCAACGCGCCCCCCCCCCCCCGCGTTGGCGGCGGTCGTGGGAAGGATGAAAAGACAAAGGAGGGGAGCATCGCGAGAGATCAATGCTACACAAAAGCGAAGGTATGGAAAAGAGTGAATATCGCGTTATATACTGACCTGAAAATGCTTACGTAAGCATCTGCAAAGTACCTCTACTAATCGCTTCAGGGGCATGTGGCGAGGCGTTAGCCACCAGACATGTATGCATTAATATGAGATTACACGAATATATATATATATATATATATATATATATATATATATATATATAAACTTTCTCATATATTTGAGATCACATTCTTTGGGGTGAATTTGTGCGTACATTTTTTCTCACTTGACACACACTTATCTTGACCTTTCATCTCTTTCCGATTTCATACTTGTCAAAAATTTCAATCTCCACTAATATAAAACAGCGACGGATAGGCTTCCTGGTCATAGTTGATTGTATGTAAATCTAAATTATTTCCTCTTGCTCAGAGGGAATCTTAAAAAAATGTTTATTTATGATTTATTTATTTCTGCCATTTCTATGGAGTTGTAATTTTAATTATTCTCTGCCAATCAAGAAGACTGCTATACTCACAATGGAACTGTTGTTGCACAATTATTCGGAAATTATCAACCTATTAAAATTGAGAAAGCCTCGGTAGTTTAACTGTTAAAGCACTCAGCCGGGCATTGTGAGACCCGGGTTTGAATCCCGGTAAGAGCGAATGATTTTAATTCTTTGAAAATTTTGCATTTTAATTTATATTAGCGGATGACTCCGTTGAGTTACGGCCGAGGGAGATCCCGTCATTCTCTGCATTTTTCTATCAAAAGAGGCTTGAATATTTACTTCATTTCAATTTATGTATTCAATATCAATGTAAAAAATTTTCTTTCAAGGTAGTATATTTTTCAAGTACAAGCACGTCAGGGAACTAGCTAGTATATTATATATAAAAAAAAGCTTTCATCAAACCTTAGCGAAACTTTTTTTATGAGAAAAGCTCCCGTTTGATATCAATGATAGGGCCAATCATCCCTTAAGTATCGAGATTTTATATCTAACGGAAAAAAACTTCCCTATTTTAAACGACAGTTTAGACGAAATGAATAACCATTTCAGTATAGTCAGTTCTGCATTAGGTCAATACATAATGGCATTTGTTTTAAATGACTTCCCGGGACTCAGTAAGTCACAATTTTAGATGAATGTTTAAATTATACACTCCTAACTTTCTGTGAAACCAGATATTAATTTCTTTCAAATAGATGTTCAAAATTGCGACGATTTTATGCTAGCGAGTCACCGCACGCTATTTTCTAGTAAATTCTACAGATTTTTTATTAAAAGATTATCTCGAGCCTTCTCTCCAATTAAAGCTAAAATCTAAATATATTTACGTTTCCATATCTACAAATGATTCTCGTAATTGCCCGATTTAAAAGATTTTTAGATCTCGTATTTCTTTGTCTCCTCACGTATAAATACTTCAGAATTTATCATTTTTACTATTCGAAAAAAATTACCCGTTATCTTCATGCATGCTCATTAGGCCTTTGGACTTGACCCGTTTTTATTTTAGTATTTTTAATTTTTAAAATGCATAGGAATACATGAGTGTTTCGAGGGCACCATGGACTACAATAAAACTTCTCTATACGAACTCTTTTCGAGCCATTCTTATTTTTAGTATCTTTGTCCTTCGAGCTGTTGTGATCTCTTAATTTTCCGGAATTATCGCGTTCCAGCACAAGCCTTCTCCAGCGAAAGTGTGCGCCAATGTCGATTCCAGTGGCGTCATCATATCGTACACGCCCATTGCCTTGATACAGTGGCGTGGTAGGTACAACAATACAAGGTCTGTCCCATAAGTAGTAGAACTGGATAGATTAGAATAAAATATATTGCCAGATTTGATACTTTCATTCAAAAGTCTTCAAACCGCTGCCAGCGGGTTTTTTACGCCTCATACGTCTTCTGGAATGCTGCTAAGCTCTCTCAATACTGCCTGCTGTAACTCTTTCACCGGGTCGTAGTGACGTCCTTCCAGCACTGATTTGAGGCGGAAGAAGAGAAATATGTCTGGTGGGGCAACGTCAGGGCTGTAGAGTGACTAAGGCATGATGTAGAAGCTCTTGGCAGATCCGCATGGGAGTTTACTTTTGCTCGTCCTGGAGTACTTTCCGTACTTTGCACACACCTTTTCCATGCCCATATTTTTGGTCGCAAGTACCGGTACATCACTTTTAGGGATGCCAAGTTCATTAGAAACCATATGAGCACTTAATCTGCGATCCTTGCTCAAAAAAGTCTTCACTCTTGCTAGACTTGCGTCACTTTCTGACGATGAAGGCCGTCCTGAACGATCTACCCGTGGCGTTATCGCCATAAGCTGCCTTGAGCATATTATGACTCTCTTTCCCAGCTTTGTTCAGGTTCACGCAAAATTTGGTGGATCAGCGCTGTTCTAATAACCAGTTCATGACGAAGTGGAACGATGTGACCTTATAGAGGTTTCACAAACGAACGATCCGCACTGCAAAAAAAATGGGAGTCAACTTACCCCGGCCTCCTGCCTCTCCTGAGACTCCACTCCCTCGAATGCAACCCGCCAGTCCGGGAAAAAATAAGTCACATTACTTTTTGGACTTAGCTTGTAGATTTATTACCTTTGCCTAAACTCGTTAAAAATTTTGAACTTTGAAAATTATTAAATAAATTTGACATGATTAAGGCAAACATTTTTCAAGTTGTCAGTTTTGTTAAAATTTTCTCCTATCTCCCTCCAATTTCTGCGTCAATTAAGGTATTTTATCCAATAATGGCACGAATAACATGGAGTCTAGCGAAAATGTTGAATATATTATATAAAGGCTTTTACGTTTCAGAAGAGTTTTTTCTCAGTTGTCTCAAATCATTTCGTTTTTTATTTCGCCATTCCTCCCTGCCTGCCTTCATGTTGTCCAAAGAGCCACTTATCTTCCTTTCTCTACCTTTTTTACCCAACATTCTGCCATCTGTTATGGCTCTCTAATGGTATGAAATTCTCGGGTAAGAATTAGTACCTTCATGTTATCACAGACCAGAGTTAAGCTTTTAGGTCGTTATAATTTTAAATATAAGGCATTTTTTAAATATCAATATTTCTTTAACATAAAACTTTTATGCCAGCAATGGAACCAACAACAAAATCATTTTTCTGAACAAATTGTTGTAAAAATATACCTAATTTACTCACGGTGAGTGTCTACTCACGATGTACAGTTGTACAGTACACGGGGAAGAGCGGAGAGGACATGTGCGGGGGAAGGGTGAGGGGAAGAGAGGTAAGGAAACAATAGGAAACGGGAAAGGGGGGAGGGGAAATTTAGGCAGCTATTGGATGCATTCAGTAAGCTTGGTTCAGTCCGGGGGGTTTAAATGACTGGAGCACCCAGATATGCGCAATCGCGCGGATTTTCACCTCTATGCTACTTGCACGATGACGGCCGTGCCGTCGAAATATAAACTACATATAGTAGTTTGAGTGTCCTTTCCTTGTGTCTCTATATTCCAATACTCTATATATGTGTGTTTATGTGTTTGTGCGTCGCCGAAGAGCATTCCAATTCAAACTTGTGTGTTCCACTTGTGTGTGTGTGTATAATATTTTTTCACTTGAAGAATTTTGAGTCTCTTCTCTCATCGATATGTTCTTTAAAATGTTAGCTTTTTTTGCAATTGATTCGATAATTGGCCATCAGATACTTAATAAAGATTACCGTCCAAGAGAAATCCATAAACACCTTACCGAAATAAGTTGTGAACTCCACAGCTGGTGTCTTTCTAGCCTGAGCACCCCTCCGCGGCATAAAATCCATTCTATGGCTTAGTTCTCTCCACCTGAGTTCCGTGAAGTGACATTTTACGAGGTATTTTGCTGTTGCATTAAATTACCAGAGGAAATCAACTTCATTTGAGAGAATAGAACTAGATTTTCGTAAACGAGAAACATATTTTTTAACTGGCATCCGAATACCGCTCATGAAATGTAATTGAATAGCATCGAAATTAAAACAACCTCACAAATTTCACTTGTGTGAGATTGGTATGTTTTGTATGAGAAAAAACCTGCTGCTTTCTTAAATTTCTTGAAGAAAATGGAATTTTCTGGTATAAATATAGAAGAAGGTTCTTAATACGAAGATGACTGTTCAAGGAATACAGATGTTAAAATGATTTCACTCATGATTCGTTTATTGCATTAGACTATAAATTATAATAATAATTTAGAATCATGATCTTCGATAAGACAATTACAGGCGAAAGGTTTCGTCTGCTCAATGGAAAACATTGGTACACTGAATTGGAAATATAATATATGACGAAGACAGAGAAGAGTTGAATAGGAGGAAATGGAAGAAGAAATGAGGAGGAATCCGAAAATAACAGGAAGAATCCCTATATTTGAAGCCTAGATTTCCCTGATTGATGAAATATTCTTAGTTTTCAGATATAAAGGGTAAAAGAGCGCGTTACCACTTATAATTATTCACAGAGCGCACACATTTGAGCTTTTTTATATTTGCGGACTCAATTTAATATAAACTTATGGCGGAGGTTCAATACTTTTATCACGAATTTCTTTTGGAGAAAAATTGAATGAAGAAATATTTTTCTATTACCTCTAAGACGGCAAATCCATAAATTTTTCCATGATACAATTTTTTGAATAATTTTATTTTTGAAATATTAATTCCCCTGCAAAGAAAATTATTTTCTTATAAAACCCGTAAATTCCAAAAAATAGAGTATCTAGGCATAGTATCATTTTTCAGGCTTTTCATGATTCTTTTTCATTATTTTTAACTTTAAAACTCATATAATTAGATAACGGATAGCTTGTTTATTTTAAGTTGCATTATGTCTCTCATGAAAATGCACAAAAAATTAAATTATTGAAACGAAATATAATTGAACACGCTAATATTGAAAACTTTTAGAGTGGAGCCGCCATGGCACCATTCGGACCGAAAGTCCATGAATTACACATTAATTTATTTGACGAGGGTCCGTTCTAATTACCAATTGCAAGCGGTATATTCATGTATATGTGCATATATTACTCCAAATGTCACCAAAAAGCTCTGAAAATGTTCAGAAACAGTAATTTTTGAATAAGTGAAACATCCCCTATTTGTTTTGGGTCAACAAGAACTGTCGATAATATCTTTTAAAGTAACCAGACTCCATAGATTAATGCATTTCAGTAAGCATTATTACTGCTGGTAATTATAATAAAATCATTTTCTTGCTTCTTTTATGCGTGGTTCTGGGTCGAAAATTGTTTTCTGAATCATCCAAAATAAAATTCCAACTTTCATCGTATATGGTATACTAAATGCATTATCACCAGTATTTCGAGTAAG
Organism: Hetaerina titia; assembly: GCA_037158775.1. Taxonomy (NCBI): domain Eukaryota; kingdom Metazoa; phylum Arthropoda; class Insecta; order Odonata; family Calopterygidae; genus Hetaerina; species Hetaerina titia. The sequence continues at coordinate 81,398,515 of CM073778.1, forward strand.
CTAAGCTAAGGAGGGTTTACTGTATCCCTCCATTTTATATATTTAGTGTTAATTCCCTCAACCTCTGATAGGTTCCCAGTTTTACGTCCTTCTTAATTTGCTTTATGTACTTGTCTCTTCATCTTCATCGCTGGATCTTTCCTTCAATTTTTCCTTCTGTTATGTTTATAACTAATCCATTGGAATGTCAATTCCATCTATTTCTTCTTTGCCGTAGAGTTCTCCATATGGTCCTCCTCTTTCATCTTCTCTTCTTACATATATATACTTCATCGTTCCTCATTTTGTCTGTCCATTTAATCTTCAGCATTCTCCTCTAGCACCATATTTCAAATCCTTCTATCCTTAATTGGTCCACTTTTCCAATATTTCATGTCTCCAATCCGTAGAGTGTCATGCTCCATACGAACGTTTTGACGAACTGCTTCCTTGTTTGTAATATTATGTTTTTTGAACATATTAGTTGCCTCTTCTGAATGAATGCCTTCTTTGCTTGGGCTATTCTTTGCTTGATGTCGGACGAGCTTCTTCCATCTCAATTTATACTGCTGCCCAAGTAGATGAAGGATTCCATTTTTGCTAGTTTCACTCCTCGAATTGTGATATTTGTATTCATCTCCCCTCTTTCCCTTACAAGTATTTTCGTTTTCTTCTTTTTGATGCTCATATTATATTTATAATGCATAGGATATTTAATAAACTCTTCTCAACTTGGCCTTGGTCTCTGTTTCTGCACCGGCGGTCATCTTTCGAAATTGAGTCATCTAATTTCAAATTACTACTTTCCCGCCTCTCCTCAAGGCCCGTTTACTCTTTTATATTTTTAAGTAATCTCGGAGGCGCATGTATCTCATTTGCACTGCTGCCTCCTCGTTTGTTATTCAAATATTTATTCACGCAGGCCCGTGGTGCTCGTAACAGCTTTTTCTATAGGAAATGCGCATTAAAGAGCTAGTAAAAGTCCTTCATTATATGGCGCTCTATGGAGCCGAAGTTAAAGTATAACATCATTGTTAATGAAAACCATGTCCCTGTCCCCATTGGCACCAAAAGGGAGATTGGAATCTCTTGTTTTTCATGTACTCATGAAAAACACGAGATGTGGAAACTTATAAATTTTCTGAAATTCCTTGTCAAGCTACGCTCGCCTCCCATTGAATAACCAATTTAACAGCTTAGATGGAGCCTTTGGATGGAAGAAGGGGCTCCTTTGCTAAAGCAATTATCTAGAGTGAGGGAACATTCAGAGTGCCTTGTAAATTCTGCTGTCACTTTATTATTACGGCAACGCCATAGTACTGTGGCGCGGATAAAGAACTATTAGTGAAATACCCGAATAAATAAAGGAAAATATTTTGGTGCATACAATAAATGTGTAATGGTCGTAATGTTACACGTCATCGGACCTTAACATAGGAGAGAGCAACACTTATCCTGGATCAACATCTGAAATAACAAGTTTTTGGAACCAAGGAAAACATCGCCATCATATTATTTATTACAAAATAATGGCCGACAGGAATTTAAAAAATATTGAGACACTCTTGATTTTATTTGCCATAAATATTTTATAGTATTATAATTTATCGCTTTATTTATATTTAGTTTACCGAAGGCTCAAAAATGTCGACAATCCATGGTTGTAATGCGATCTATTTATTATTTTTTGTTTCATAGTACCCAGAGTACCTCTTCCATATTGCAGGGATCTCCGAAGACTGTTATTTCTTGACTGGTACTGTTTTAGAGGCCCTATTAAATTGATAACGTCACATCTGCAGTTTGGCTGAGTGAACGAAATGCCCGCCAATCAACTTCCAAATTTCCTTCAGACAGGATTGCATGCTATTAGACTCCAAACGTCGGTTTGCGACCGCTGACTCCCAGAAGGCCGAGAGAGGCTTGAATTTTGCCCTTCCTACGGTCGAGGTGTCGCCTTCGTGATTTCCACACCTCAGCAGAATAAGGGAACGGAATTCCCAGCCCTCGGAAAGCCAGAAACTCCACGAGGATTTGAGGCCGGTCCGATGCGCTGTCATTGTCCCTGAAGCTAATTGCTTCCGTGGTCCGCCACATTTCCTCTCAACCTGCGATAATGAATACCGAAACTTCCGTAGCAACTGGATTGAAAACGCAGGTGAGAGAGAAAATTTGGAGGGATGATTTTTACAAAGCTGCCATCAAGCAATGTAATACGATTCCTTGGCATGCACAGTGTATGAATTCTCCTTTATTTTTTCATTTCACTTCCCTCTCAATGAATGCCACGTTTTAAATGGACCCACTTATTAAGAGCGATATGTTTTTTGACTTGCTAAATTATGTTTCGTCCTTATTTGAGTAATTTTTTCTTTTTTCTTTCTTAGGCTAAAATGGATGATACTTCATCGAATGAAATTTAATTTTTATTCCCATTATGTACAGAAATCCAAAATTTTGGGTAAATCGCCTTAGAATTATCAAAGTCCACTGGAACATTTAGTTTCCATGAATTTGCTGTAGATTTTTAAAATAATATATAATATTTGTTTTAAGAGTATACAGCTCGTTGCACAACTGAGACAGCAAAATACGATCAGATTATATCGTCATGAAAAATTTTTTTTGGTAATGAAGACTGGTGTTTAGACTTTTCCTGATCATACATTACTTATATTTATTTTTTTGATTATCTTTTGTATATATCAGCTTTGTTTAGACTTTTTATGACCGAGAATGTTTTTAATTTTTTCCTTTTGTGATAGTACTTTGCGTTGAGATTTTTCCAGTTATTGTTGCAGAAAGTTTCGAATTTGATTAAAATGATTTTTTTGACCATCTAACACTCTTTACTTGCAAACATATATTTATAACAATAATAAAAAAATGGTCTAGAAAATATCAAAAAGAAAAGAATATCTTATTTTTGATGAATTATTCAGGTGAACAAATAACGTCAAACTCAATTAATCGTTTCCTAATGCATAATTTATCACGTGGCTTGTACAAAGTGTATGCCATTAAATGTCATGATAAAAAACTCTTTAAGAGAGGATAGTGATAATAAATCCATTCATAATGCATGTCTTTCACGCTGAGTATATCGTGAGATATTGCTGGCTCTAGCAGAAGCCGAAATAATTGTTGAAGCCCAAATTTCGGCCCGACTACCCTTTCCCACGTTTCTCAACTGCCCTGTTCTCGAGCGTAAAATATATATCGTCACTCCTTTCTCTCGCCGAGTCGGCAGAACATCCCTTTAACCTGTACACTTACTCCCTCCCGTGTCTCTTCGTTAAACTCTTGTGCTTCCTTCCACCATTTCCTTCCTCTCTGATTTTCGAGCTCTCCAAGCCCCTCCTTCCTCCTCTGCCTCCATAATAAAAGCTTACCCCGCCCGATTTTGATTTGTCTCGGTCACCTGCTTCCTCTTGTCAGGTCCGGGTGCCCAAGTTAGGCGAGCCAAAAGGGAGGTTAGGATTAATCAAACGTGAGTACGCATATAGATACCCTTTTGGATTCCGATCGCGATACCTCGGATCGGTGAGGGAAGCAGGTGTAACGCAGTACCGGCATTATTCATACGACATATTAGATGGACCAGCGATGAAGCAAGCTAATTTATTGGTGGAGGATGGCGGAAGTTCTCGCAAGCGTCGACGGAAATAATTTGCAAATGAATAGAGATGCTCTGATTTTTTTTGTAGAATTGACTCAGGGTTTTGTTATCCGTATGTACGCTCAGGATAACGGATTTGCTCCATCGCTCATACTTTCACAATGTATGTATGCCCTTTAGGCATTATATGAGCACAAACGGGGGAGTGAGATGGTGCAGGAGCTAAGGTACTGGCTTCTCACCCTGAGGATCCGGGTTGGAATCCCAGTGACGACAGACATACTCGTATTTCAGTGGCGTCCCGATCCCTACTTGAGGTGCTTTGTGGAGGGCACTTTGAGTGAGCACCCCGTCCGTTGGATGGAAAGTTAAACTGCGAACCCCTTGGCGCATTTCGTTAAGAGTTGGCTAATACCGACGACGCCGGGTTTCTCTCCACCCTTCATCTTTTCCTATCCATCCCTAATGGCGCAAATAATTTCAGCTGTCGTCGCCTTCTATAAAAACGACCACTTTGAGTAAGAACACCGAAAAAGGGTGCCCAAAAAAAAATTCACTGCTCACCTACTATAAGTTGTTTATTTGTTCTATGATTCACACCCTGGCAGTCTCCATATGGCACAGAATTGGATGGAGAGAGGCGAGATTTAGGCCCGTGTCGAGAGTCATTCCTCCGAAGCGAGTCTTTACCAAGGCACTCGGTGAAAATGAAGGAAGGGTTTCTGTACGAGTGTCATCTCTTTTTCGAAGGGTGTCTACACGAAGGAAGCAAAAGTGAACGAAGGACAGCCCAGTTATCTTCGTTTTGGCAGCTCAAGCAAAGCAAAGTCATCAAAGGGGGAAAGGGGGCTTTTATCCACTCTCGGTGTAAAGTATCGCACCGAGGAGACCAAGGCAAGCGAGTGTGAAGGCAACCTCAGAGAGGTGACTCTCGGTATGGGCCTTAATCATTTGGTAATGGTGTCAAAATAATTCTCAAAAGGGTGGGTACTGATAGCAAACATACTATATTACTTTTGGTTTTTGATCATTACACACTCATTATTGCACAAATTAGTATTTGTGCGGGCTGATTTGTCATTTGTTTTCACGTAAAAAATCAAGCTGTTCTTCAGGTTTTTGCCCGTTTAATAAACTCATTTGGGCTCTTCTGAAGAAAAGCAATATTTCAATTTTAAAAATCATAGAAAAAGCTCGTAAACTTCTAGGAAATGTTTCGTGTCTCATCCACAGAATTAGGTTTATGGACCGTGGTATTTCTTTACAGCCTGGCAGTCATTTAGAAATTAACAGGGCAGAAGTCCCAGCACATCAATTCTGAGTTCGCTTCCATGCAATAATTAGTGAAGAGATAGCTCACTAATAGTGATAAAGCTCATCTCGAGGTTAAAGATTCAGAGACCTCTGCCAAATAAAGCTTTTTCCCGAAAATTATTTTTATATTATAATAAAAATTTACCAACAGATTAAAGTTAAAATGAAATATTTTAAAAGTGTAAAAATCAATTGCCTTGATCGGGGTTCGAACCCGTATCGAGATATGGAGTTGTTCTCGCAGGCTAAAGTACTCGGCCAGAAATTGAGGGACCTGGCTTCGAATCCCGGTCAGGGCGAATAATTTCAACACTTTGAAATTGATGTATTGTAATGCCCCGTTTGACCCCGTTAAAAGTTAATTGTCGCGACACCACCGGCAGTTTCTTTGAATTCACACTGACTTTAGCTACTATTTTTATAATTACGTCATTTGCACTTTTCCACTTTTACTTAAGTGTTTTTAAGGGCGTTATGCTCCTCTACTTGCTCTATCGAAACAGTGATATTCCATTCTTTCATTAAATTAACTTATTAAATAATCAAGTTTTATTTCGCCATACTAAGCATGTCCGCTGCAATTAGGGGTTCACCTATGACGGTTAAATAAAGGATTTCGCAATCAAGAGGAAAACAATCGCGGACGAAAGAGATTTTACCAGAAGGGTACATAAGTTCTTTGGGTAAGATTCCGAAAAAATACTATCGAATCCTCAAATTGTGCCATGTCTCGTAAAGTAGTGGATTTCCACAGTTGACCTTCAGTAAAACAGTTTTGGAGAGATTAACAATTATTTTACATGCAAGTAATGGATATACTGCAATTTTTTACACGGAAAGACTCATTTTTTCAAGAAACTGCAGGAGATGCCGCAACAGTAACTTTTAACGGAGTCATCCGCTACGTGTAGCATTACACTCTGAAATTGTTGCAGTGTAACGGAAAGACTCATTTCACTCTATTCGTGGTAAAAACAATTGTTTAGGCAGTATTACTGCGAACTCAAGTTAAACGGGAAACGCCCACCCATAGAAGTAGCTAAACCAGCAAAATTGAAAAGACACAAAGATAGCAGTTTGTGAGCATTTTAAATATTTTTAAATTCGAACGTAAGAGTAAGATAATACCATTAGTTTAGTACTTTGAGCAAACGTCGTTATAAATTACATCTAAAGGGTCGCCATGGTGGAAAAAATATCAAAGACAATATACATTTTCAATTTCAATCGTCAACTACTCTGTTGGCAAGGAGGTGAAAGTAAAACGAAATCTATTCTTGCACGATTAAAATTTTTCTCAATGAAAATCTGATCTCTACTTTTGTGCAGTTATTTGGAAGGTCAAAGGTATCCATGGGATGAGATTTTAACTAATGTGAACCAGCTATTGGTATTTTTCATGAATATCTTTCAAAAATATTTTTCGTTGCATGAATTTAAAGTGAAACTAATACCGACAATATTTTTCCTTTTATTGACCGCTACTAGAGCTTTAAAATTCTACTGTTATGCTAATAGAGTAAAAATCTTTTTTCATTTTTGCCATAGTTTTTTTAAATACATCATATGTTGAAATCCTAAGTTATATGCGTGTTTTTATTCTGTTGCCTTAAATTTCTCCTAATTTTTATAGGGTGCCCGAAGGAATGAAATTATGTCGATCACTCCAACTCGTTAGGAACGTTGGAATACTGCCAATGTGTTGGCGAAAACGAGATTCTGCAGGTACTGACATGTACATAATAACCCGGGTGTGCCACCACGGTGGCCACCGTGGATCACCACCTGTAACATAGAATAAAACCACATGCAAAACAAAATCATGTTTCCCCTGCACAAATACTAGCTTGATCATGCACTCGATAAATTTAAATCACACAAAACAAAGTACTTACAAGGGTGGTCTGAAAAGTTTCCGACCTAACAAAGATGCAAGATTTTTTTTCTGAAGTTTTCTGAGTCGGAAACTTTTCAGACCACCCACGTATATGGAACATCATTGAATAACAGGATACGTATATTCAAATCATGCGGTAGAACTGTTACAAATATGGGTCTATTAAATAAGAGGAATAACATTCAAGAAGAAACAGGCAGGATATTGACAAAATATATATACTGCTAATCCAAATTATTTTCTACGCGATTGCTGTCATGTTTATTATGATTTCTAATGGTTCCAAGGAAACTGACATTTTAAATCTATCCGTTCTGCAATAAATTGCCCTGATTTTACGCTAGTGATCTGATCTACCATAATAAGTCAGTGCCTATAATATGTCTTAGGCATCCTCAGATAAGTAACCTGCCTCAAATGAGACTCCACTAAGTTTAACCTCTATTTAAGCCTACGGTCAACGAGTGGATCCCATCCTAATTCTTCAAATGGTGTCGTGACACTGTTACCTTGTTCATGACAACTTTTTACAAACCTAGCTGCTCTATGTTGCACTCGATCTAGTTCCAAAATTAAGCCTACTTCATGAGGATCCCATACCCTTGCAGCATACTCAAGGTGGGGCCTAAAGTGAAACAACAAACTCCCTTGACCATTTCATTACAATTCCCTATCGTTCTAACAATTATAATTTCACCCTCATAATTAACCTAAACCGTGTGATGTTTTGAATACACATTGTATAAATGAGCTAAATTCAACCTATTTGTCGAAGAATAGTATGCGATACTTTCCAGATTATTGGATATATGGAATTGATTCCAGGTAAGGCCTTCGGGTACCCTCAAAGTTAACCTAAGCTGTGTGATTCTTTGAATATACTAATCTTCTGAGAAAACCATGGGCGGCTCAAGGAAAGTAACTGCCCTCCTTCCTTTACCATGAAGTTTGAGTTTCACACGCCGTTGTACTTAGTTCTAGGTAAGCTCTGCGCTCATTCATCAAAAAAATTAGATTGATATCTCAAGTAGTTGAAATGGAAATTGCAGGATTTACACACCTCTTGCATCATTAATGCAATTGAACACTATTTTACTCTTCGCCATTGAACAACATTGACCTAGGTTTAATCTTGTTTTTCAGTAAGAATAGATGAAATTTTATAGGAAACTTTGAATAGTAATGAGCTAATACAGACGTGATCGATTAAGAATAAGTTGTCAATTAACTTAAATTTGCCTCATTGACTAAAAAATGTTGTATTTGGCAAAGAATGATTACTACATATGAACATTTTCAATGCTTCAAATTTCAAAATTAATTCAGTTTGTTTTTCAATGATAACAAACGTAGGAAAAAAGTAATTAATACTTTACTCATAAATCAATTTTCATTTTAACATAATAAAAAAATATTCATGAGTGGTGCAAACTAATTTATAACTTAAAAGAAACCAGGAAATTAAGAATACTATGATGACGTTGCCCTGTGATGGTAGGGATTCGTTCTTATTCAATCATTTTTTTTACTTGTTTGGTTTGCTGCCTTGAACTCTGAATAAAATTTAATAGAATACTGACAAATACAAAGAATACTGCAACAGAGAAAAAGGTTTGTTCCATGATAAATTATTCCGGTCTTGAAGTTAGCCTGGATTAGGGGGTATGCTTGCTCATGAATAACGTGTCGTCAGAATATGCGGACGTTTCGCTCGGAGTGTACAACACAAATCCAAGACGGCATAAACTTTTCTCCCCACCGTATCATGACCTAGTTCTCAAATTTTTGACGACTTGATTTTTTTTTGTTTCCTTCTCTGGGGCTTGTTTCTTTCATCTGACTTTCAGTATGCATACAATATGCCTTGTTTTCCTTAAGGGATGCGATATGGTTTTTTTCTGCAATAAAACTTTGTAAAAAACTAAAAAATGTAAAAACTTTGGCGAAACTTTGGCCTTTAGGGAAGCTATGGTTAGTCCAAAATAATCGATGCCCTAAACCGGATTTTCTTTGCACACACAATTTGCCAATTCACGACAGCATCTTTCGAAAGAAATATTTTCAAATCCGATTAATAATCAACCCTACCGGCCTTCACATTAATTTGAAACCTCAAAAAGATAGGATATACGAGTCAAGGGATAAATAAGTGAGCAATGGCTTTCTTGAAGGCACGCTGTCATAGTCATAAACTTGATAAATACGATTTATTGAGAGGTCTTCTTCACCCCGAGAGCTTACTCATATCTTCTCACATTTACTCTTTAAGATTGAAGAGCTATATACTTCCAGCCGTTAAATTCATCACGGATTTTTAAACTAACCTCACCACAGTACTGGGTAAATGTGATGAAATGGTCAAAGATAAATGCTATCTTTCGCTAGGTAGGCCTCATTTAGAATATTCTTCTAGTATATGGGACACTAACAAAGTTGGATCGAGGAGCTAGAATTGTAAAACGTTGTTATGATAAATTGAGTAACGTGTCAAAATTATTAGAGGAGCTAGGCGTGGAATCACTCAGGGAGGGATGGTTAAATTACGATTGAAGCTCTTGCATTAATTGGAAGGACGTTTCTGTGGCAGTGATGTTGAATATGTATTATTACCCCCCTCGCACTACTTTGGGAGAGATCATGTCAATAAAATTCGAAAGCTTAAGTGTAGAACAGACAGATTTAAGATATAATTTTTTCCACAAACGAAATCGGATTAGAGTAATATTTTCCGACCGCGGTTGGGTCATATTCGGGTCAAAATTAGTTTGGTGTGTATTCACTACCGTCACACACCCTAGCGGTGACTTGCAGGAGACAAAAATATCAATATCAAATACTCATTAAGCTAGAAGCATTTATTTTTAGTTTGAGCTGTAATGACACCAGTATTTGAGCCCCAGTTTCCAATACTCGGTAAACAAAGCTGTCATTCACTAGATTAGTCTAAAACCCATATAAGTAAAAATGGTTTTCAAGATAAAGGAATTAAGAATTAGTAATGCTTTCTATCTAATTTCAAAGTCATGCATTGATTCGAATATATTTAAAAATAAATTATATATGTTATTTACATTCGAGCAAGTCCACTAGTTTGAGTTTGCGTCATATTATTTATTTCAGGCCTCAGTCAGGGACTTTTGTGGGTTGGCTTCGTGATGAGGCCAGAATCAGAATTCCGAGACCGAAACATCAGAGACAAATAACGTCGAAGGGCGGCATGCGAGAGTTGGAGTGGAACCAGGTGGGGCTGTGTCTCTGTAGGTAGGCACCTGATCAAACCTGCCTGCGTATAACAGCGAGGTGTTATCTCCTTCAAATCTTCTAGGAGGTAACTTACATATGGAGGTTCGCATTTTATCATGAAATAATTGTACATTTCATCGTTCAAATTAGTCTGGTGTGCATATGTTGGGCCATATTTGGGTCAAAATTATTTTATTTTTTATTCACCCCCTGCCACAAACGGTGGCTTACATGGTATTAAAACATCAATATATATATGTATAAATAATATTTTTTTTCTATACCCGCATATATATATATATATATATATATATATATATATATATATATATATATATATATATATTCATTCAAACAGAAATAGGTATAAGGAAAGGGGATAGGAAAACACATAAAAGGCGAACACAGGACATGTGGGGAAGGCGGTTTTTGAGCAGATCATGAAAGTAAAACTATTTCCTTATCCGTCATCAGAATCTGATGACGACGCCGTGCCGTCGAAACGTAAATATCTACTGTAAGTGTCCTTCTTTTATGTTTCTGTGTGTGTAATATCTATTATCTTAGTGTTATCTATTATCATAGTGTTTGTGTGTTTGTGCGTCGCCGGAGAGCGTCATTTTCATATATATATATATACACCCCTTCTGTGGCTCCGGTACATTGATGACATCTTTCTACTCTGGCCACATAACATAGACTCCCTCAATTCCTTCATCTCCCAACTTAATGATTCCTCATCTCTTTCTTTCACTTCCAACATCTCATCATCACAGATCACTTTCCTCGATATAAATATTTCCCTAACTAACAACAAATTTCTAACCTCCGTACATACTAAACCTACTAACAAACAACAATACCTTCATTTTAACAGCTGCCACCCCTACCACACCAAACGCTCCCTCCCTTACTCCCTCTCTATCCGCGGGCACCGCATTTGCAACCATCCCGAATCCCTCAACAAATACCTCAACAACCTTCACCATTCCCTCCTCCAACGGGGATACCCAGATTCTCTCCTTCACAAAAAAATCCTAAAACAATCCTACACCCGCAATCCTCCCTCAACCACAGACTCCCACCCTCTCTCAATATGCACCACCTACTTCCCTGGCATCCAGTCCCTTAAATTCATCCTCAAATACCTGTACCCCATCCTCAAAAATCACAACGTTTCGTCCAACCTTCTTCCTAAATGCCCTTCTGTTACCTTCAAACGGCCCGCCAACCTATCAGATCTCCTCAAATCCACCAAGCCTCTTTCCAAATCCCCTCCCACCCCCAGAATCACACCCAGTCCGTGCTTGCGAGCTAGATGCAAAACTTGTCCTATTTTCACCACTCCACCCCTCTCCATCCCACCTTTTAACTCTCTCCCGCCCTTCCCCCACTCCTCATGCACATCTCAGAATGTAATCTATCTTCTGATTTGCGAACTCTGCCCGGCATTTTATATAGGCCAGTGCTCTACACCCCTGAACCTCAGGGTGAACAATCACCGCGCCTCATGTAATCCCTCCTCCCCGTCCGCGGGTCTTCCCATCCCAAAACATGCCTCCCACCACAACACCCCCTTCAACCACTGTTACAATGTTTCCGTGCTAGCATCCCTTCCCCCATCCGATAACCCTATAAAATTAAAAACAATGGAATTGGCATTTATATGGCTGTGTAAAGCCTATCAACATCCGGGTCTCAATGTCGTTCACTAAATGGGGGGGTGGGGCTGAGATGGATGGAGGTGGATTTGTTTCTTGCGATGTGGTGGGACAATTTATTCATCCGCATACATTTTGTCATCCTTGTCCTGTGTTTTGACTTGTCAAGCCCTTATGATGACTTGGTGAGTTGATGCCTTGGCCTCCATATACCACTACCTGTTTTTTCCCCTCTCCCTCGTCCCATACTCTCTCTGCACCGCGTACCCTTTTCCTTAGTCATATCTTATCTTCCGAAGAAGACGGAGCTCAAGTCCGTCGAAATTATCAAGATATTATTGTGAGTGTTCTTTTTATGTGTTCTCGTGCTGTGTTACTGTCTAAGTTTTTTATTCAACACTTCCGTGTTACTTCGAATAAATCATCTATATATATATATATATATGTGTATATATATATATATATATATATATATATATATATATATATATATATATATATATATATATATAGATGATAGAGAATATATATCCGCCCGACAAGTGGAAGGTCCGTGGTTCCAATCCCGTATAAGGAAATATTTTTACATTTGTGATCTGCTCAAATCCGCCTTCCCCACCTTTCCTGTGATGTGTTTCTATAATATTTGTTCGCCGTATGGCGGGATTTCGTGTTTGAATGTGTATTTGGCCAACGTGACTCGTCTCTTCTTCTGACTATGCGTGCCATGAAACTCACCGTTCCTATCCTTTATAATATCGTATGAATGCTTTTCTACTGTCCTTTCCCCTTCTTGTGTGCCGTCTATTTCTCCTTTCGTGGGTGAAACAGCTCCCTAACGCCATCTCTCGGTCATAAACTATCGGAGCACTTTGGCGCTTTATAAGATCGCGGATCTCAGTGTAAAGCAGGTTTTAATGCAACCATTTCAGAGAGTAAAAATCATTCGCCTTGACCGGGATTCGAACCCGGATCCCTCGATATCCGGCCGAGTGCTTTAACCACTTAAGCTACCGAGACGTCCTTTTACACTCTGAAATTTTGGGGGCTTTGAAGGAACAAGATGTTATGACGAAATACCGTACATACAATATCACAGGCATTCGTAGTCGTGCGCGACGCGCCACAGTCCACGATGTTAATAGCACTCGGCCGGATATCGAGGGATCCGGGTTCGAATCCCGGTCAAGGCGAATGATTTTTACTCTCTGAAATGGTTGCATTATAATGCACACATAGCGGGTGAATCCGTTAAAGTTACTGTTACAGTTTCTTGAAATTTAAATCATGTTTCCTTATTAGCTTAACTGGTAGAACCTAAGAGTCTAAGTGGACCTTCCGAGGTTCAAATCCCGGGTAAGGAAATATGTTTACATTTAAGATATGTTCAAATCCGCCTTCCCTCCCTTTCCTGTGTTGGTCTTTTATGACAATTTCACTTGAATAAATAATAAATTGAATATTTATCATTACTTTCATACTTTATATCCATATCAACAACGAATGGCATCACCTGCAGCTTTGGGAAAATTCACACGACGATATGGTTTTTTCATTAACTGGTACAAATGACATCGCTGACGGCTAGAATACAAAGGTAAGAGAATGGGATAAAATATAAACAATGGCAGGCTGCAGTTGATGCATGAAGATATAATTGTAAAGAATCTGAAGGCGTGTTAACAATGGCCACACTGCTCAAGACAAATTGGTTTTGGATGCGCAAGAAATCAATACTCTCGCTTTGACTACTGCTGCAGCTAAAATGTGAAAATGCCATTTTGTTGAGGTATAGTTAATCCAATATCATTATTTTCGACTGAAACGCCGAAGACGCCAGCAAATAAGTAAAAATAGGGGCAAGGAATGGAATCCCTTTCAGTCGAAGCGCCTCCCTCGATTCAAAAGCAGACAGTCGTTTAGAACTGACACAAAATATTGCTTGGTCTTGAATGATGAGGCTGGTGACTGAGAATGGGGGTTTTGGGGGAGGGACGAATATGGCAGATCGACACCCGAGACGTTTCAAAAAAGTCGTGAAGATGGGGTAAGGCATGTGGGGGGCGAAGGAACTGTCTACCTGGGATTGAAGGAGAGAATGCAGGGGCTCGGATTGCTGGTCGGGTGGAAGGAGTGTTTGTGTGTGAGGGAGAGTTCGGAGGGGAGCGGAGAGGGAGATGAGGAAGGGGCGTAGGAATCGCAGTGTGACTCAGCGCGGGGGCAGGGGAGCGGCGGGCAGAAATAGATCGGTCGGCGGGTTGAAGGAGAGGCGGGCGGGCAGAGGGAGGGCAAGGCATTAAGTCTGACGAACGATCGGAGTTGAGAGAAAAGAATCGAGTTTCGTCCAAGGCGGCGGTGTGCCTGCACTTCTGCCTTCGCTTGCCTCTCAAGTGGCAGGGAGTGAGAGGCTTAGAAGCGTTTAACCCCGATCACCAAGGTGTCATTGTGGCGTTGTTCATTGTAGCAGAGCCTCCATGGGGAAGTTTGCAAGGAAAGATCCGAATATGGGACCATACCCGGTGTCTCCTTAATCTTTAAATTGGTGGGGGCTCCATTACTATGTATTCTCCTCGAATAACTATTTCTTATCTCGGATAGAAAACCTCTGTCCAATATGAATACTTAATAGGGGAAATGCGAAAATTTTATGCAAGTTTGTAAGATAATAATGGCTAAATTAGCCATTCGATTCAATTTAATCGCAACTAACTGAATGTCAGGGTATAAAATAAAACAGAGCCGAACTTCCGAGACACTTTCCGATGTCCAGCACCGCAAAGAAAGGTGAAAATTCGGAAATTATGCATTAAAATGTGATTAAAATTTGAAAATAACTTGCGATGTATTTTACATAATTTAAAAATTTCATTTTCAGTCGTTTACAATTGTTTTTGGTTTAAAAAATGGTACAAGTGGTACAAAGATTTAGGCAAACTTGGGATTTAGTTTTGTACAAGCAATTTATCCAACCGTTTTTGCATGGAGTGACATAAATAGCCTTGCCCTATTATCATGGTTTACCGCCAATGTGTTAACGATGTATACTTTGGTTAGAGACCTGCGAGGTAACATGAATTTACCGTTATCGCTGTTGACAGACCGAGGGTTATAAATTAACTACGCCTTTTTCTTTGCGATTATTTGGCAATATTCCAGCTTTAAACGGTTTTTGCGCCCAAAAACCAACGTTGTGTCACAATATGGGTAATTCCAGGCCAGGTAATTCCAGTAGTCACAACTCCAAAAGAATAGCTGTCAGCTTTGGCACTAAAATTTTCTTTCTTGAACATGTCAACAGTATTTCCTCTAAAGCTATGCCACTGGTTGGCTTAATTTACAGAATTGACGATGAATGTTTTGGAATAACTTGCCAGCACTCCGCACTTTTTTCTATGCATATGTTTCCCCTGTCCTTGAATGCAGTTCCCAAATATTGGCCACTGCTCCAAGTACTTCCCTTAATTTACTTGAGCGCCTCATGAGTTTTTATCTCCATCATTCGCCACCGTCATTCAAAATTCCGTAAGTTCCCTCTAAATTATGTTGGGTCTCTCCTTTTCAGAATACCATGCCACGAATGATACAAAGTTTCTTATGAAAATCATCAGTGGTAATAATGAATAATCCGAACGTCTTTCCCTTATTCCTCTCCGAGTTTCTTTGTATATTATATGGTGGAATGACTTCCTTCTTTGTGTCGCCTCGCCTCGTCTCCCATTCGCAAAACTTTCATTAATATTTAGACTTATATCGACCTTTAATTCAATGACGAAACACGCCTCCCGGCCTAAGATGATCGTTCTAAACATAAAAGTAGTATTCAGAATTGGAGAAGATCTTATTGTATTGTTGGGTGTCAGATTCTGTTTTTAAGGAGAGGATGATGAATGTGTCGTTGTGCCGTTGAAGAGACGGTGTCTATCTAATACCTATTTTAACGGTGGAATAACCATGTTATATGAAAATGAAACAAATCCAGAAGAAGTTATTGACATTTCAATGAAACGGGATTCCACCCCAATTCAATGTAGTAATGCTAGGAGAGAATGGGTTACGTTGTCATCGCACTAATCAAATGGTCAAAAAAATAAAACCATACGAGGTTGGGTCAAAAATTGAATCGGATAAATGTTTTAAAATTAGTTTTTTCGAGCGATATTGTTTCAAATTCACTCAAAATCAAAACGCGTTGCAAAAAATGTAAAATTAAAGATTTTATACCGAATATCACAATTAATCCAGCTTAGGGTATTTTTTGAGTAAAAAAATAATATAAATATTAATGAAGGTATCGCAGGTACACTCACTCATGGAGGGTGTGTTTAATTACACTATTTCCGTGATCCCTCCCAACGGGAATTTGGCAATTGGATACAGAGACCCGATGCAAATACTTTATTTTCTGCGATTAAAGAGAAATTAATAATAAATCATTTTGATTTTCCATGCATGCAATGCCCGTTGTCCCTCGTATTTTATTGTTACATACATAATTCCGTATTAAAACTAATTGAAAAAGCAATCGTGTGGGACGCAGGTGTGGGAACTGTTTCGGAAGAAATGTCAAAAAATAAACCCTATAAAGAAAATATGAAATGTATTTGATCACATGCTTTCTTTGATGAATTGTTCTGATTTTTTAGGTAAAAAAATACGGATTATTGAATTAATGAAAACCCCATCATTAGGAACCCATGACTTATGGTAGTACTTCTTATATTTTGGTTGTGACTGTAGAATTATTTAAGAAATATTACTTGTGGAAATATCTCCATATTTAATTGACTTTTGAAAATTAGCTTCACTAATTAATATTGGTTTGAAAACATTAGTAATCTGTCAGAATTGATTTTAAACATTATGTAAAACGAGTAAAATGAATTATGAAGATAATTTAGAGCATAAAGATTAATTCACACTCTCATTATCTGGTCTTGGTATTTGGCCACTGTATTGGTTTTACGGGACCCATTTTTACTCAATAATATCTTGTTTTTTAATATTTTCACATGCGAGAGTTAATCAAGTGAACTCCTTAATACTTAATTTTTTCTTACATCGTATTTAACTGAGTACCAAAGGTTCGGTAACATCATTTTTTCAAGTAGTTTCCTTGGCATGCAAAGAAGTACTCCTGTATTTTCGAAGTTCACAGATACCTCTGGGAGCACCGAGGATTGAACTACTGCAAAGGCAGGTCGTTTCACCCTATTTGCTGTGCCTGACCAGGTCAAGGAGAGCCCGTTTACAAGATTAACGCTGTTGAGGAGCTTTCCCGTAAACGTATCCCTCTTAGAGTAAGAGATGTGCTTCAGCATATTGAACTTTTATTTGTTCCAAGGAACTTCGGGAGATGCCGCGACAGTAACTTATCACGGAGTTATTCCACTCAATTGCAATGCAATTCAATAATTTCAGAGTGTAAAATAAATTCACTTTGACCGGGATGCGAACCCTCGATGCCTGGCAGAGGGTTTTTTACGGTATTTCGCCACAACATCTTTATATTTTAAAGCCCCAAATCTCGGTAGCTTAACTTGTTAAAACACTGTCGGAAATCAAGTGGTCTGGGTTCAAATCCTGGTCAAAGTGGATAATGTTTACATTATGAAATTATTGTATCTAATATGCCGATTTATTTCGACATGCTTCGCTCACCAACTAGTGAATGAACAAATTAAAGAACGATGTTCTCTTTTGGTATATGTTCCAACGGGATCCGCCATGTTTAACACACTTTTACGCCATATTGCTGCAATATGGCATCATTCTCATCTGTGGGACACTTTTCATACTGTGGTCACTACTACTGCGAACTGACAGGGTTGTGCAAGGTTGTTTTTAAATCATAGGGCGCTTTAAAGGTTTTCACTTGACTCACCCTCGGGTTAATGCGCAACTTTTTAACACCATAGTTTATGTAAATCTCAGTGTGTAATTTTAAACAAGCCTATGAGTAGTCAAAATATATTAAATAAATTATTTCTGTTTAGATTTTTACCGTACATTTTCCTTCTCCTATCCTTCGTTCAACTATTTATTATTTGTTTTATTATTCCATTTTACTTTCGTCATTTTGACTTTCTAAAGTAATTCTTTATTTCTAATGTTCTTTTTTATTATATCCTTTAATAGTCTCGTCTCCTTAATTTTATACTACATATATTATGCATTCCCTCTTATGGACTACAAACTTGTGGTAGAAGCGCTTGTGCGTTCCCATGACCCCGAGAGCTGTGCTGGCGGGAGCAGTGATAATTGCTCCTTGCAGGGTCACCCATGCCATAGGTCGAAGGTTAGGAGCCAGACGAAACGTAGCCCGCCCAGCGTCTGCTCCTATCCTACGATCAACCGAAAAAGGTGTGTGGCAGGGCGATGGAGGCAATATTGAGGAAGGCAACGGGAAACCACCTCAGTTATTATTCCCAAGGCTTTCAAGTTGAACAGTATAGAGAATATGAGTCCTAGCAACCGCGGGACTCGGCTAAATCGGTCATGTGTCGTGCCCGGCAACGGAAGAGGCAAGGCATCCGCGGTCGTCATCTCACGAAACCCTTGCAAAGGAAAACGGGCAGCAGCAGGACAGAAGACATAGAAGAAGAAGACCAAATTAGTTAGAATAGAATTAGAATTGGAACCAAATTAGTTAGGATATTTTCATATCTTGCTTAATATTAAGCGAGAGATGGAAAGAGGATATGTAGATATTTTAGATTCATGTGGGGGGAGATAGAAATATTGCGGGGATGACTGGATTGAGATTTATAGAGTGATATACAGCGGAGGGAAGGAGAGCCAGCGAGAGGTATTGAATGAGAAGGTAGGAGAAATGGAGTCAGCATAGAGCAAGCCACGAATAGAATATTACTAGTAGGGATAAAAGATAATATCTTGAAGAGATAAGATAATTATTTAGTAGTTGTGTCCATCCAAAGCCTACCTTAACCTGTAGATTAGCTATAGTAAATAACAAAATAATAATTATCGGTCAGTACAGCTTAATTTGGTTATTCATTCTTCGGAAGTTATTTTTATTGATATAATTTTGGGGTAATATACGATATGTTTATATTAGCGCTAGAATAATATTCTTTTTCTAGCACCAAAGAGGCGTCGTATTATTTATTCCCGTACTAACCTCATGCTTTTATTCCGTGGATGTTCAACTTTTTATTCCAATTTTGAGTAGCTTTACTTTTATATATCGAAATAACTGTACATTTTTATTAATACCACAGCATTAATGGTCATTATTATTTAATTAATTATTTATCATTTATGATGAAATTTCCCTACAGATGTGGTTTTAAAACACATTAAAGTATTTTTAATTGATTGCGATTTAAAAATACGCGCTTATCTCATTCAATCAAAGTCACTTGCCGGTATTAGGTCTTAACGCGGATCTATTTTTGAAAAATGTTTTCAGATCCCGCCTTCGGCAATACGATAAGCTCTTAAACATCATCCGACATTTGGAAAATATATTAGTCTCTGGTGAAGTCCAACAGGTGGGAGAGGGTGTATTATAATTCAATACCTTAAAGACTTAATGCAGAGCTTGGCTTTCCACAAATTTCCCCATATTATCGCAAGATTATGCAAAGCAGAGTTTGATTCTATAGTAAAACATTCAAATTGATTTTTTCAGCAAGAAAGTTTACATATATATATATATATATATATATATATAATTTCTTGAGCCTATCTTAATTTGATATTTTCAATTAATTTTACGATAACTATTTTTACATAATTTAATAGAAAAATATAGATCCTTTTCTTGTCATCAAGTGAAATATATAGGTACGGTTGAAACTGAAGAAAATATAATACATAAACTGGGATATACTTTTAAGCCCACATAAATTGTAATGTATTTTCATTTAAGATTTTTTCAACCAGTTGTTGAATAAAGGCATGTGGGCTAGTTTATGAAAAACAAGAGGGCTTTAAGGGGACCTTTTATCCTGTTATTCATCTCACAATGTATGTACAAGTAACTTCGGCAACCCATAACGATCAACATGAACATTTTCATATCTTTAAGCCTGATTCCACCAGTTTTTTTTAATCCTTAACCATTAAATCTGAGATTATCCCTCGATCACTGTTATTATCCCAATTTCTGATCGTTCAATTGATCATTGCAGAATTTTCATTGGTGAAGCGAGGAGTTAACAAAAATTTTAAAAATAATTGCATTATAAAAGTTGACTCTAATCAGTCAGGTCTTAAAAATTGGCAAATCACCGTAGTAGATAACTAAAGTATTTTGTCTATTTATTTATTCAGTCTATTTCAGCCTATTATACTTGACTTCAGAAATAATTTGATGGAAACATATTATTAAGATTTATGTCAAATTATGTGATAAAAAACAATGCATAAAGAAGTGAATTTACAATCTAAATCCCACGAAGCGGTAACCTATTACTTGTCTGCATCGAAGCTAAGGAATCCGTCGTTGATTTGAGAACGTAGACCACCCATAACGACGGCTTCCGGCGAAATCGCTCGACCTGGAATCCAGGGGTTGCAATCGCGGATCCTGGAAGCCCTGGAATCCCTATTCTTTCCGGCGGCCTTGGATCGTCCATTCTTTGACTCATCGGTTGAATGCACATCGACGTCAAAAGGCAAAGGCTGCATGCAAGTGGCCCAGCCCCTCCTCCCTCCATGCTCATATCGATTTTTTGTTTCTTTTCCCCATAATTTCTTCAATAGTTCGCGAAAAAAAGACGAGGGTGAGGGATAGGAAGAAGTTGGGGCATTATACTTTGGGCGGCGAATTCGATCTCTCTTGGAAACCGTTTCGGGTCGCCTGAAGTCTGGCCCATTCCACCATCATCCAAACCCTATCTTCATCTTTCTTGAGCCGTTCAATTTGACCCTCATTCGATCCTTTCTACGGTCCATTGACCCATTCTCCCTTTAACCTCGATTCCCTGCTTAAGCAATTGATTGATTGAAGGAATCTCGCGCATTCATTGAGCGGTGCCGAGGCTGGAATCTGTCTCCCACTGCTACTTACATACCTCAATCTGCTTGGACGCGCCTTAGTTTTGGACGACAAAGCAGTGCGCTTAAAATTAAGAGGCTTATCAATCGAAAATAGCCATCCGTTCTAAAATTTTATCGTTTCAAGTTTTTCTCTTTCGATGAAAATTTTTATCTAGAGTTTTCATTTTAAATTATGTAGTCATAGTAGTTCTTAGTATACATTTATTTCATTTTTCAGTTTACCACTCCATCTCTTATGTGATTATTCGAAAGGAATTAATGTTAATGCTTTAGGAACATGAGGTAATGTTTGAATTATATATTTTAATTTGTCAAAATCTTTTTAAAATACTGAATTATTGTTCACATCTATGCTCGATGAATTTGTTTGCGTTAATAAGTAAATTGGTGTATTATTTTATGAATATACCCTTTGAGTACTGCCGTTGGGGTCAAATTAGCATCACTAAAGGCGAAAGAAGGATAGAATAGGCATTATCATTTTTCTAAATGAGTAAGTCTTGAAGCCAGGCATTGATTTTTTAAATTTACATCTTGAATTATCGAAATTATCGATCGTGCGCTTACATTAATTAAACACTGAACATTTTGGATACACTAAATCCATTTTTTATTGTAGTCAGATTATTTATGTGTTATAGAAACTAACTTACATCATAAAACTAAAATTTACGTTGGAACTTAAACCGTTACACAAAATTTAACTACTTATTTATGTTTGACTTCCTTCCTTCAAAATATTCACCAAAGGGAGTAATGCCATCCAATATTCAAGGGTTTCAAATGTGTAATAAATTCTACATTTAGATTCAGTATTTTAACCAATTTGCCAAAACTTTAATATAATATGCATAAGCTATATATTCTGCCGTGATTATTGGCCGGCGTCAGAGAATTTAGAGTACTATGTTAGTTGGTATCATCCCTATGCAGTTTTCTTCCGCGTCGAGTTAATAGAAGACTCTCCCATTCCCAGCCCTTCGCGAATTCTCATCGAATACTACTTCTAGAAAATCACCCACTTCCAATGCAAATTCCGTTTCCAAAAATCTCCTTGCCACTGTTTTTCGCAAATCCCCTCGACACTGCTATCCTTTTATCATTTTCGTTTTTTCTTCCGGTCGGAAACGTTTCTCACACGCCACCTTAGTTGTCCGGTCTTGGTAGACATCACATCTACATCCCATTGCCCATCCAAAAATGATCAGCCGTCTCGTGGTCCTTTCTCCAAGATATTATTTGCAGTGAGATTGCCGAAAAATGAATCACATCAAGAATTTGCTATCAAGTGACTTAGCATTGATGCCATTAATGGTCTGGTAGGTAATTAATTGTTTCAAATAGAAGTTTGCGTGCTGGAGTAAAATAAGTTATAAACTAACTGACAAGTTGAAGGTCTGACATGTTTAAAATGTCATTTTTTCCTAGAACGATAAGAGACCAGAATGCTTGTAGTCGAATTCCCCCAGGAGTAAGTTCATTACAATAAGTATTAACGTACAGGTTAGGGAATATTCTTACAGGTTCCCCATCTTCCCATACCTATTTAAGTAAACCCTAAGCCTCTCATCCTTTTCTCCTGGTGTTACACCCCCTGCCACACACCTTTTTTGGTGGCTCGCAGGGTATTTATGTAGATGTAAGTTAGCTGAGGTTTTCTCCCAGAGGATATTTTATGCAGTTTTATATTCTCTTTATTGATGCACTGTTTTCAACAATACGTTTATGAAACCATTAGGTTTCCATTGCATTATAAAAATGATCTATTATCTTATCCTCTAGAGGGTATTTACTAAGAAAAACACATTATATTTTAAAAGAATCCATTACCTCTTTGAAATTCGGTTCTAAAATGTCATAATGCATATTCGTTGGAGATTTTTCATAAATTTTAATACTAATTTACTGTATAACAATACGATATGTGCAGGCATCGTTTTAAACTATCGGAAAAACGCTAATTTTTTAGATTAATATTTCCTTTGGAAATGTTTTAACATTAGAGTGATGTACTTGTACACTTTTTTTAACGATAAAGTTTGATTCTGCGTGGAACAGGGAAGGGGAATGAATATCTTACGAAGATGAAATCCAGAGCATTTTCTCTGTTATAATCAAAGAACATGGGCAATGATTTTATTATTGAGTTGTGAAATCTAATTTTATAAAGGATTGAAGAAGACAATAAAGGAAGTAACATAATGCTGATAAAACTCTATCACTTACAATATCTCAAAAGTAGCGAAATTACGCATGCATGAAAGCTTCAAGGGCCTTAGTTAACCACTTTCCTGAAAAGGTTTTCGCTAATCTCTTCTTTACATTCATACTCAAAGTCTCTGCCCTGCCACCTCATACCACTCCGTAATATCTTATTTGCCTCACACATGTCTTAGTCTATTATTTGGCCACCTTCATCCTAATACGATATTTTCTTCAGAGGTAGTCTGTTAACCTACTTTATTTCATGTCCTACATTGATAAAGATTACATTGCGCTTCCTATTTCCCGAAAACCAAATTACCCGTGTTTTATTTACATCAATTTTTATCCCATGCCTATCTAAATGATTTTCTAATACTCTCATTATGATTGTAACATATTGTATTATTTTGATCAATCTTGATTACTTCATCGACCACGGATCGAACTGATTTTATTGATTCTTGAGCCAATATTATTCCTATTTCAAGACGCTCTTATTTATTCATCATTTGAAGACATCGGGTGATAATGGACACCCGTGTTTTACCCCTCTTCCTAACCATACCTATTCATATTCCCCAACCGCCAAATGTACCTGGGGGCATCCAGAGTTCCTGTTAATTTTAAAAGAGTTTTTGAATTTAACCAAAAATCATGTGGTCAAAAATAAAACCATGCTATCAACTCGAAATTTGATTCATATTTCTTGGCCTACATTATATTTTCAATGTTCTGTCAATTATTTTGAGCAGAGATTCCAGTCCCATTAGCTTCTTCCGTAGATATTTTTACGTCTTGCAGCACCCTGCATTTTTCATTCTAAATAACGAAATACATTTCACAATTAAATGCGAACTAGGGTCAAATTGAACCAAAAACTAAAATCTTCGTGCATTTTAAACATGAATAATGAATTTTTATTTATCAAATTAACAGATTAATTTTTGTTTATTTATATGGAAATTGAATAAATTCATTTGTTTTGATAATAGTTGAAGACAGTAAATTCTGATATATTTTCCATCTGACTGCGAGATAAAGTTAACGGGGTCATGTGCGCGACATCAAGCCATTGACCTAAATTACGCAGCGGGCGGCGTGCTTCCCAAATGGCTGCGCTTTAATCGCTTGAGCAACGATCGCAGAATCAGGGTAAATTATTGCCTCGTCGTGTGATCGATAACGCAGTTTTGCACCTGTTATAACTCAGGATGGAGTTGGCGAGGAAATTAAGGGGAAAAAATACCAGATATGCGCGCTTGTTAATCAACCGAGTTGTATTTAGATAGAGAATATGTAATAGGCACTATTGATGTAAAATAAAAGATCACGGAACAACAGCGTATTATACAACGTTAGATTAAACGATTTTCATTCCAAAAAATATATGAAATTGGTCCCTAAAGAGTGCGTTAAAATGGCCAGAGATCACATTTTGCTCTATACGAGCAAATTATGTTCCAAGGTTTAGCAAATATTTGCTGTGGATTAGTCTACAATGTAATTAAAATTGATTTTCCTCTCACTTAGTTTTTTTTATTCCCCCGCTATTCCTGTTTTCCAATTGCAACAAACGTTGGTGACCGAAACGATTTCCTATAATGTCACCCATTCCAACTTTATTTCACGGAAATGTAGTTTTGTTTCATCTTTAACGTCCTTTAAATTAACCAATGCCGCGGATTATTCACGTTAGATTGTGTACTTGCCACTCAGGGTCAAGAATTATGGAGGGCACAATTCGATGAAGGCTATTTATCGGTACACTAAAACACAGTGATAAATTTCTCCACAGAATCCATTCATAATTACACATTATTATTATTCCTATAGCTGGGTGCAATGGAAAATTTCTTCACTCATATCTCTTGTAATCACAGATGCATTTCTTTCAAAAAGTTTTTTTATAAGGAGCGTACAGGCGTTGAAATTATACATATAGGCGAAAGTTACAAAAAAGTAACATCTACCACTACTACTACAAAAGCTAGAATCTACTTTTTTGGCCCATTTAAATTGAAATACAGCTAATCTATCTACGCCGGGGTATAAAAGTCATAAAACAAACGCTTCAGTAACTCTGTAGGTCAAAATGCTTTAGGAAGATTTGTTGTCGCCGGCGTAACTTTATGGAATTCACGGAAAATATTTAAAATGAAAGAAGTAATTTGGTAATTCCACATGAAATTTATTAAAATACGACCTAAATTTTAGCATTAGACGTCACCAGGACCCGAATGATGACATACTACGTATGTCAATATTTTGTTTCTGTTCTATATTCTTTTACCTATTAATATGGAATGATTTAATCTAAATTGTACGAGGGTCATCCGGAAAGTAGTACCCGTTCGTGCCGCATGAAGTGCTGACGACGCGAGTAGCCGCTGGACGAGGTCAGATAGCTTCAGTGGCTTGTCTGCCTTCTCTGAGCCAAGTTGCGTGACGCTAGCATTGCCTGTTTTGTTTCTGTGATTGTTTACAATGTTTAAAAAAATTGAGAACGCCGCCAGTTGTGAAGTGAGGGCAGTGATTAAATTCCTCAATGCAAGAAACGTTCGCCCATGTGATATTCATCGCCAATTTAAGGAGGTGTATGGAGACAATGTAATGGACGAGTCGTCTGTTCGGCGGTGGTGTCGCAACTTCAACATGAGGAGGGGGAACACACACGACGATGAGCGTTCGGGGAGACCGTCTGTCATTACAGACCAACTGGTGAGCTCAGTTGACGAATTCGTGAGGAACGATCGGCGCGTCACAATTGATGACATCTGTGAGCATTTTCCCAATGTTTCTCGAACAATTGTTCATGAAATTGTTAAACACCATCTGCATTATGCAAAAATTTGTGCAAGATGGGTCCCTCGCATGCTTACAGATGAGCACAAAACCAAGCGTATGGCTGCAGCACTGACGTTTTTGGGACGTTATTCTGATGAAGGAGACTCTTTCTTGACTCGCATAATTACTGGTGACGAAACATGGGTTTGTTATGCATCACCTGAGAGTAAACGACAGTCAATGGAGTGGCATCATGCTCATTCACCAAACAAACCAAAAAAATTCAAGACAGTTCTGTCCACCAGGAAACTCATGGCAACCATTTTCTGGGATCGACGAGGTGTATTGCTTATTGATTTTATGGCCCGTGGAGACACTATTAATGCCAATGCGTATTGTGAAACATTAAAGAAATTACGGCGGGCAATACAAAATCGGCGGCGAGGTCTATTGTCTACTGGTGTCATTCTCGTTCATGACAATGCCAGGCCTCATGCAGCTGGGATAACACAAAAACTTTTGCAGCAATTCAAATGGGAAACTTTCGACCATCCACCGTATAGCCCGGACTTGGCCCCTTCAGATTTTCATCTCTTTACAAAGCTTAAAGACTTTTTGGCAGGAAAAAGATTTGACAGCGATGAAGAACTTAAAGAAGGAGTGACCCTGTATCTCAATGAGCTGGCGGCGAAGGACTATGCAGCAGGAATACAGAAACTTGTCACACGTTATGACAAATGCCTTAATTTGCTTGGAGATTATGTTGAGAAGTAGTTTAAAGTATCCTCTTTCAAATAAAATTTTTTATGTTTGTTAATATTTACTTTTGTGTCTTTATTTCACGAACGGGTACTACTTTCCGGATGACCCTCGTAGCTTATGGAATGTAACCATGGTTTTCACACATATTCCTAAGGGAAAAGGTTGACTGTTCGAACTATGGAACACGCATTATTTCGCTACAATTATTTCACTTCAGTTATTATTATCCTGAAAATACGTTTTAAATAAATTTCCACGTCAATCTGCATCAACTGAGTCCATTGATTGAGTACACTGCAACATAATACAATTCAAAATACACAGCTTACGGTTATTCAAATTTGGGATATTTTTTTTTAAAGCTTCCGCAATATGATTTTATTAAAACATTTTTAGTAACAGTAATAAATAATAAACAGACCATTCAGATGGAATGTTGGGGCTAGTCTGCGCTCCAGAAAGAGATTTATTGAAATCATTCGGCATCAAGTTTTCATAAAAACTTCGTTTGAATAAAAAAATAATCAGGGGAACGCAACGAATATATATAAGCCAGATTCCCGGAGGAATAAAGCGAACAAAACCCACCACAATGACTCTCCTTTTGCAAATAGGAATGGGCGGAAAGAGCGGCCGATAAAAGGAAAGTTCAACCCTTCAGTTCTGCCCCCCCACCACTGTCCTCTTTCGCAGGAGGATGACCAGGGGCGCCCACGTTCGATGCGCCGTGAAAATAAAATGGGAAATATCACTCATCCACCTTTTTATTCCTTATTATTCCCCCCCCCACCCCATTCTCCGTTTTTGTTTCCCGCCGGAACGACTTCCCGCTCTCCCGGAGCTGAAAAGAGTCGGGACCGGCCCGCCGAGTGCGAAAGGGAGAAGGCCCGGATGAGTGTGCGGGGGGTCGTAGCGGAAGGGTTTGGCTGCTTGAGGGGGGGGATGGCGGAGGACGACGGTCATGCGGCGGACGCGGAAGCTCCATCTTTATTTATGCCTCGGCTCGCTCGTGTGGGCGCGCGTTTCATTCCGTTATTCTTATTTTTATGTTTGGCCCCGCGAGGCTCCAAAAATTCCCAGCGGCCCCATCCCATCCAGGGTGGCGTCAACCGGCAGGCCGGAGGGGGGTGTGCGGGGGGAATGATGGGCATCGTCCCGGCGAATCCCCCCCGCCACTCCCGCTCGTGACGTGCGGACAGCGTTGCGGGTCGTCGGGGGAGCGGACGGGGCGGGAATACGCGCGGAGCTTCAAGGGTCGGACGTCTCCGTTTAGAGTGGATAAATTCGCTGCGGCTCTCCGATCTCGATTCCCTCCGTGCCGAACGCAGTTGCAGTCTCAAAAGGTAAACCGCACGCGGTCCAACCCCGAGTCCAAGCCCGCAACTCTCTGGGAGGATGGTTTAGAAGAAATTCAGACGATTGGGGAGGAAATTAGAATTTTTTTCAATCGACACTTTCCATTATTCTATAGCCTCACATTTCATTCTTTTCTGAAAATAAACTCAGGGAAGTTAAAAAATCTATCGTTGGATATATACCAGGTTCATAAGCTTAAATCCGCTGTTTTTTTAGCCCTGAAAACACTTGTTTTTCATAGAAAGTGAAACAATTGTTTATTCAAAATATTTTCCTTTGCTAGCTACACATTTTTCCCATCTTTCGGGCAATTTGTGAATACCACGCCAGAAAAACTTCTTCTCTTTCGATACAAACCATTCGTCAAGCCATTTTCGGATGTCTGCATAAGTATCAAATTGCTGCTAGGCGCGCGCGTGGCCCATTGACAAAAACAGTTGGTAGCCGGAGCCAGGTCTGGCGAATAAGCGAAATGGAGCTTCACCTCCCAGTTGAGTGTTTTCAAATAGCTATGGACCATTATTTATCTATGGCATGGTGCGTTGTCATGGAGGGCAATCAACTTCTCATGTCTTTACCCATATTCCGGTCTTTTATCACGCAGGGCACGGTGCAATTTGATCAATTGTTGGTGGTAACGATGGTAATTTAGAGTTTCACCAGGTTTCAATAGCTCATAGTAGATGACACTCTGCTGGTCCCATCAAACGTACAGCATCGTCTTATATATATTCATAACTTACTTCTTTTACACTTGTATGATAGTTTGGTGAAACTCGTTGAGGTAATTATTAGTGAAGCCGGCAAACAGCTGAAGTTATTCGGCCAGTAGATATGGGTGATTTTTATAGTAGAGGTATGGTGTTCAGAGTACAAAGAGAAATGGCCTAAAATGTTTCTAGTGAGCAATCTGGGTAGAATTGGTTCTTGTAGGTAATACACAGGATAATAGTAGATTGGAGAGATAGGCGACTCATCTACAAAGGGCAATATATTTCCCTGGATGATCAGGTGCGAGTGGCGGAGGGAGATCCAAGTGGGCAGTGCCAGGTAGAAGAGCACGACAGGGATGCTCTCTGTCACTTATCCTTTCAGTCTTCGAGATAACGGATGATGTGGGCCTGGAATTAATTCAGTTGTATTTTGGCATTATCCGATGCAAATCTGAGTCTGTGTAGGTGGTGGCGTGGATGTCCTCGAAGTGCTTGGGTACGGTGAAATCGGGTCATTACAAACGATGGGCCTCCTCCCCTGGGAGGGCCCGCAGCCCTGAAAGTTTAGTTAGGAGGCCGTTATTGGCCATCCAATATGCTGCTACTATTAACATGAACCCTTTACAGGGTTCATATTACATGGCCCTTCCTAGGAACTGGTGGTAGATTCGGTCATTCTGAGACCAAGGCTAGCAAAGGATTGACTCAGTGAACCTCCGAAGCTTGTAAGTTGAAGGAAGCGATTGAGTTGCATATTTCTGGAACAATAGGCGTACCTCGTGGTGGCAAGGGGGCTCCATACCTGGTGGAGCTGTGGATACAGTTCCAGGTTCGTTGTTTCGAGACAGAAAGGAAGGCCAAGGGAGGGATACATTAAGTAAGGAAATGCGTAGACATAAATTCTATTTCCGGCGATAGTATTTCGTGAGACGAATCTTAGATTTGAAGACCAATGATTGTCGTTTTTACTATTCAACGTATTGGGATTGATTCACCTCTATTCGTGTGAACATACAAGTTCTACATGCACAGTACAGGTAATACTTGTAAAATTATCAAAGCAGTTTGAATCTCTCGCTAATACTTAACTCTCCTAAATTGCTATTCCTTCCCCGATACCACTCTTGACTATCTATACCTTACCTTCCTAATATCGGTTGGTTCACCAATGGATGGTTTCTAATTAAATAATTTAACTATCACATTTCCGATTCCAATCCTTAAATTTTCCCACTTTTACCCGCCTCTAAGACTAAAGGCATAATAAAAGCTTTATTTCCTCTCTCGAAATACCCTCGCCCACGTGACGGCGGGTCTATCGCCACGTCTCTGAACGCCAACACGTCGCTGACGTTATTCATGCGTGCCTTGAAGTAATTGGTGTTGAGCGTGCGGATATTCCAGAAATCGGGGTTCTGACCCTTATTCGTGCTCTCTGGACGAAATACAGGGCCACGTAATAATGATCTTCTAGGGGAAAAATTATGAGAGCGCGTCGGATCGAAATTTTGGAGTTTTCCGCTCTCATGGACTCTAAGGGTGCACCGTTTGAAATGACAGGGCATTATTAAGGGATTAGTTAACGTCATTGTAGTCTTAGCAACAGGATTATCTCAGCTGGTTACCTCGCGAATAGCTATGGATTGGTAGAAAACAACCCGAATTGTCCTACTTGCCAAGCATTATAGTGGCCTCAAATACTTGCTAAAAGTATACTCTTAATTAGGCAATAGTCATCTCCTCTTGGACAATAGTTCACAAATATCACTTATCAGGAGGATTCCTCAGGACCATGAGAGCACCTTTGATTGAAAACATATTGAGAATATTATAAATATTGAAAAAACGTTATTCTTATTGAAATATTAGTGATTCTTTGAGAGAAAATGCAGCAATATTTACGAAGCTTCACTCAATTAAGGGTTGCAGTAGTCTTTACAATTATTAAAGAGGGAAGGATGAGTTTTAATAGCAAAATATTTTCCAGACGACGAGGTTAGAAATTTGAAGTTTCTATTAAAGATTTTCGGGGAAAACAATTAGTTTGTGTAAAATAATAAAGTATGCTGAATGCAGAAAATCGAAAAATTATACATTTACCAAATAAAATCTATAAAGTGAGCGATCCTAGTTTAAGGATATTTTTAAAATCTTCTAAAGGAATCATTAATTACTTACAATTTTACTTCATGAAAGTTATAGCACAATGGAGTAGGTAATGTTTTAGAAAATTTTCTTCGGTGAACCAACTTGTTTATTTTATTGTAAACATTACCGGCAATCTTCCAGTTAAGGTAGGTTTGGATGGACACAAGTTGTCAAACGGTACGGTGACAACTCCCTTGTCCCTCCATACGAATCAGTCCAACATCCTATTCTACAATAAACCCCTTTTTACTTCAGCATACTTCCTTCCTCTCATCATTCCGTCCAACACCCCTAACGTATCCCTACCCCTTCCTCGTTTTCCTAGCGTTATCCCCTTTAAAAAGGTTCCATTTCCAATCGAAATTCTCTGAATCCTCCTTCCCAGCCTCCTCTTTACAATCCCACTCCTCTCCCACCATTGCTATATTTCTTCGTTTGTTTTACTTCATCTTCTTCACTTTTCTGACTTCGACATATCAAAAACCTCCAATCTGCGCCTATCATCCAACCTCAATGACCATTTTTCCACGACGTACAAAACTAAGCTGTGGCTATGGGTTTACATGTATGTGTTGGTTTTAAATGTGGTTTTGTTCCTTTTTACGGGTGGCGATCTAACAGCCCCCGCCACACACCCTTGTGGTGGCCTGGGGGTATTATTTACATGTAGATCTACGCTCCATATCAAAGGTTTGACAAGTCTTTGCTAAACACCCTTACTCAAGGGCCATGTCATCAATACCCTCCTTCTTGTGAAACCTTTTTCTCATGAAATTCCTCGTAATCTAATAGCTGATTTGACCAAATTAATCATTTAAATTCAAAAAACCTCCGAGAAAGATGTACTGCTCCACATGCTCTAGTTAATGAAATCCTTTTTCAATATTTAAATTAACCTTTCCCTCTCTCGACAACCGAGTAACCTCCCTGTTTTGTTTTCATTTATTCTCATCTCATACCTATCGCTCTGATCTTTCAATGCCTTAGTAAAGCTTAGAAACCTTGGCTGACTGAAAACATAAAGCTTGGTCAACAGGAAATCTAATTGATTGCATTAGTGTTCCACTGATTTTCGATCCTATCACTAGCTCTTACAATGTCTCTTTAATTATTTCCTTCAAATGCGAGCAGCACACGTGATAGTTGACAACCCTGCCTTTTACCTCTTTCTAACACTACCCATCTGAACTCTCCATCCGCCGCTCGCACCTGAGATGTCTCCGGCATGTGCAAATTGCACATCAGCCTCCGGGTTCTCCAATATATTCCTATTTTATCCCTCAAGCCGCCGCTATGGTGTGTGGATGGGGGTGATTACACACTATACTATTTTTATCCCAAAATAAATTCCCCCTCTAGGGTGGTGGGAAAATCTTATATTGATCCTCTATCGTTACAAATAAGTCTCCTATCCATCTAATTTACTCCCATTTCCTGCATCCATTCATTACTTTTTCCCAATTTACTCTATTTGACCCCTTTTTGAAACATATGAAACGTGCAAATACATCTGATTTTACCTGATTTTTTCCCATGTTCCTCTATAAGAGTGATCTCATTACTGCAATGATATCACGCGTACTTCCCTCTTCCTAAACTCAAACTGATCATCCCCTAAGTAATCATTTACCCTACTCTCAATCCTTTTGTTGATTATCCTGAGAACTATTTTAGCAGCGCGCGAAATTAAACTTATTGTTCCGTAGTCCCCACATGGTTTAACCTTTACCTTTTTTGGAATAGGAATTAACACTGATCTCACAAAGTCTTCCTCTTTCAAAGATGCTACGAATTAGTCCATAAAGACTCTCCTTCCACATTATCCTACACCTTTTAGTAGTTCCGCAGGAATGTTGTCCACCCTCCAGGCCTTATTTGATTTCATTTCCCTTAACGCCTTTTCTATCTCATCTTCGAGTATGCCGGGACCTAAGCTACCTTCATCTACGTCACATTCTCTAGCTAGGCCAAACCTTGCTGGTCTCTTTTCTTTTATCAAATAGTTCTTCTATATCTTACTTTCGTCTCTCTTAGATATACTTTGGTTCATTTAACATTTTTCCTGACTTATTCTTAATGGCTTTCAACCATTTTCTTTTTCTTTCCAAACAGTGCTCTCACCTTTCTGTATAGCGCATCTATTTCACTCTTGATGTGTAAATCTTCCGTATCCTCGCACTGCGTCTTTCAACACGATTCTTTAGCTTTATTTTTTACCAGTCTCAATTTATTATTTAATCCTTTTGCTTAATTCTGTCTAACTCTGTGTTTACATTATTCCTTTTTTATCTCTGTGTCTTTCTAATCATTTCGCGCGTACATCATGGCTTCCTTGTTATTTCCCTATTAATATTCCTATATTATTCTAGTTGTTTGAGTCTTTTGATATCCTATCATCTTTCCTTCATGCTTCCATTTTTCCTGCATAGTGATCAGCTTCCTTTCTGTTCACACGGTTTTCTTTACAGCCTTCTGATACTCCTTTCTCGTGTTTCCTGTTGCCGTAATTTTTACAAATTTCATTTCCTAAACCACCATTCCTAAATCTTTTATCTTTTAGATACAGAAATTATACTTCTCTATTATTAAATTATGGTTTGAACTTTTATCCACTCGGAAAAATGTGAATTAATGAATTTGTTTCTAAATCACTGTCTAAACATGGTCTAGAGAAACTGTAACCTCCTGTATCCCCTGACATTTTCCATGTCTCCGTATACCTATCTCTTTTGTGGTGTCTAAAGCAAGTTTTGGTGAAGATTAACCCCTGTCTCCTGCAGAACTCAATCGCTTTCTCCCCGCAGTCATTTCTCTTCCCTGAACCTTAAACCACCACCTCACTATCATCTGTTCCTTCGTCTACCATCGTGTTTCACTTCTCCATCACTATCAAATGTTTTCCTTCAGGAGCACCGGCGAATATTCTCATTGACGTCTTAAATTTCTGTCAATTTTAAAATGGAAAGGATTTTAGAAGTCTTTACCCCAGCCTCAATTACCACCCTGGAAAATCAGTAACACGCTACTCTGATACAAATCTCCGTTATCTCAAGGGTCTCAATCTCTCCTCCCAAATCTCCTGGTTGAAATCTGTATTGATCTTCTCCTTTCCAGATTTTCCGGTCCCTCATTCATTGATTCTTTAAACTCAAGATTCAATGTGTCCACTTAAGAGGTAGACTTCAAAAAACTTTCTCATACCCCTAAATTTTTAATCATATCGGTCAATAAGGGCTCCACGGTAGTCGTTCTCAACACGGTGCAATACATGAAAAAAGCTAAAAAACTTCAATCCGACACTTACAACCTCATACATAACGAAAACTTCGTTGCAGTTTTCCACAGTTAACTGTTTCCACAGTTAACTGTGGAAAATTGCAACGAAGTTTTCATTATGTCTCGATTCCACAATATCACGCCTGATTCTTCACTTTTCGCTCATACATAACGGCCCAAATACATAGTTCCAGGCTGAAATCATCTCTTCCTCATAAATAATGCCCCTTCCCTCTGAGGATCTCTCATCCGCGGACAATTCCATCTTTGCCTACGCACGTACTCCCTTTACATACTTCCAAAAATACATTGACCCAACTCAGGCAAACCAATTGTTTCTTCCCTTAACTCGCCAACTGAGAGAACCTTCGCCTTCGACGAGGCATATGGGTTGTGTGTTTAATCATCCGATGCTAATAAGGGCGAAATGTTTCTTGATAATTCTATGCTTTTAAGGATGATTTTGAGTTTTGGATGCACATAAACAGATACTATATATGAGATTATCAGACACTTGATAATTGCTGTGTTATCAACGAACTATCCAGTGATGCCGTATGCCATCTTGAGAAAAGTTGCAAAAGGTGGGGGACGAAATGGACTCTTCTGGGAGAAGGCGAATGATTTTGTTTATTGTAATCACGAGAGAGGAAAATCAATTAATGCTGAAATAGCTCTGTCGAATTATCGGGTTGTAATATGTACAGCACCGTACAATTCTATCTTCTACCCCCTCCCCACCTCCGGGGGGATGATGGAAGTAGGGCGTAGAGTTGTAGGGCTGCGTTGAGAAATTATGTCGGGGCAGGGGAAATTTGAAGGAAAGGTCCCTGTGGCTGACGGCTGCCTAGGGAGGGGTAAGGGTCGAGGTCAGCCGTTTTGAAAAAAGAGTATTGCCTTCAACTGCGATTCACGACCCAAGATATAAGAGGACGTCACACAAATCACACGAGCACCCATGGACTCACCCACGCCGAGCTCGTGCTTTACTTGCGCCTCGCCCGATTCCGCTCTTCATATTTTTTTTTCGATGGGAGATCCCGCGGGGCGGGGCCACTCTACTCAACCTCCGGTTTCCATGGTTACCGACCGCCCACTCGATTTTCTCTCTTCTCTCCCCCCCGCCTCCCTCTCCCGCGCCCATCCTCCTTCTTCCAACCGAATACCATCCCCACTCCACCACCACGCGGAAATCAACCCGCTTATCTTCATTCCGGCTGCTTCTTTTCCGTTTTTTAAAATCATTTCCATCTACCGGAGGGACGAAGAGGTGAAGAAAAAATATTTGGACAAAAACGGGACAAATAAATTTGGGGCGAGAACAAAAGAAGGCGGAAAAGGCTCCTGCACTGTCCAAGGGTGTTTCCGCGCGCCCACACGCGCCCCACATATGGGCACACCGCACTAACATACACTGAGTAAATAAATTCTTCCGTCATATCCGTTCCCCCTCCCGATGTCGCCGTGCCGATGACAAATGAGCAGCGAGAAGAGGTGCGTGACGCGCCAAGCGCGCGGATTCTCACTCGCTCTCCGCCCTCCTTTGCACCGGAATATCCGCCGTCCCACGCCAAGGCCGCTGGTCGTCCAGAGAAGAAGGCCGTTTCCGACTCGGGTGCATAGGGTTCGCTCGCGAGTTGCTGAGTCGAGATTTTTATCAATAGGGCGGCTGGTTTCCCGATTGATCGCTGGCCGAAAATGCGAGCAGGGTTACGGACGACGACTGAAAATTGAGACGTTGATGGTCGAGTTTTGGCCAAGGGAGGGAATCAGTCTGACAAATAATTCGTAGGTTTTCTTGATGGATGTCATCATTCGTCACGGATAACGGCTCATATGTAACTTTCATTGATATTTTTTTCATTCTGCTTGAGAAAAAAATATGTTAAGTCTAATGGGAAATATTTGGCAAAAGATATTCTAACAGGATTGTTCACAACGAACAGCAGGAAAATGTCCATGATTCTCTCTTTAGGGTCCGCAACATGTGCCCACTCTAGAGTGGGCACATGCTGCGATACCCTGCAAAATATACTCATTCACATGAAATGTATAAGGGTATATTATAAGTCTCTGGCACAGAAACCATATGGGAAGAGACAGATTATAAAAATGTAAGCACGTAAGAGCATGACAGTTTGAAAAAATTATTTAAGGGTCTAATTTTTATAAAATGGAAATAGTAACATTTTTTGACTCCGAATAACTAGTAAAAATACTAGTGGAAGCCAGTATGCAAATTTAACCAATCATTTGATGGTTCACACATTTTCATCAACCAGATTTACTAGGGCTAATAGAGTCTATGAATAACAAAGAAGGACTTTTAATACAAAAGCTTTGGCATTATTATTATCATATTTTAATACTTAACAGATCATTGAATCTCCCGCAATTTCTTGAAATGATAAAAGAGTATATATTATATATATTCACTTCTTTCAATTTATAGATAACTTTTTAATGACCAGGTGTGCAATTTATCGAAATACAACAAAGTAATTCAAAAAGAGAGAGGTCAATTGCTACGTGACATATTCAACATATTGCGGTTTTTTATATAAGATATGAAGGTGGAAAAGGGATTTCCACAAAGGCAACCGATAAATCTAACGAATCCTTTCATAAAGTTTAACCTGATTACGATAAAATAAATGAGTAGAAAACTTACGCCTGTGAACAAATCTGCTTTCCATATTCTTAATTTTTAAAATTAAAAATCGATAAAACTCTGGACAAAATGGGGAACCTTCGAAATAATGATTTAGTCGTTTATTTTTGTCCTACTATAACTGTATTCATGGTAGTAAGAAAGGTATTGAAAAATGGTACGTACAAATGCAGTAGTGATTAGCCGTTATGAAGGGCATATTATTCCGGAGCTGGATTAAAAAAAACATTTTAGTCCAGTTGACGGCAAATCTTTTTTCAGAAAGAGTGAACAAGCGATTGCCAATTCCTTGTTTTCGCCTCGATAATATAAAATCTTCGTTTGTGTCGTAAATACTCCTCGCCGCCGCCACCAGAAGTGTTTCTCCGCGGGCGCGTTTCTGATAAACTTTGTTTCCCTCCGCGCACCCGTTTCCTTCATTTCCGTCTTCCATCTTCCTTCCTCCTTTCGTCCCTCTCTCAAAAGTCCAATCCAATCGTCCGCCAAATCGAATGAAATATGAGAAAAAAAATTAAGGGCTCTGCTAAGCGAAAATCGATCGGATTTCGAAGCTCTCTCCTCTCGCCCACCCTCGCGAAATCCAGAGTGTGTTCTTGTTCGAAGGGGAGAGTATTTTAGGGGAGGCGGGAGGGTGACTAGGGTCGCGAGTGAGATTCAAAGCGCGCGTTTTCATGTGCGTGTGCCTGTGGTGATCTTTCGCGGCCCGAGAGTCCTTTTTTTGTGGAGGAAGTCATTATTCTTTTTTCCTGGACGTTGATGTCACACAACAGTGGCAGTTGTTAAGCGAGAACCGATTCGGAAAGATATATTATTCGAGTGTGCATCCCACGAGAGTTTTTAATGGGAACTCGAAACGGGAACTTTAAAGCTGTTTCTGTTTACTATAACTTTAAATTCCAGTATATTCGTAAGGACCAGGAAAAAATTAATGGCTCACGTTATATAAAAAAATATATTTCTTTCATATAACCAATATATCTGCAAGATCATTTATTCAGACCCACATGTATGAAAGTTAAAATTAGCGTCCTGTCTTCACTCCTAAAGATTTCAAACATCTAAAGTGTACTCCTAAACATATGTATTTCCATAAGAAACAATAATTGAACATTTATTTACACTTTATGAATTTTAAAGAAATTTTAGGTACAGAATTCTGTTCTGTTTAATTGATGGAAATGCCTTTATCAAGTGTATAAAGGCCTAAAGGACATTTTTAATAAAAATTAAAATTTCTATCTTTAACTTGATTTTTTTAATGACTTCACTGGCTAACTTTACTCTTTGATAATATTTTATGAGTTGTATTCTAGTTCCAAGTAGGTTGTTAGGTATATTTAAAAAATATATTATTCTGTTGTACTACTTCAATCGATAATTTCCCTGGACCTATTCTCCTTTTTTCCCTTCTATGGTTTCTTCATTTGAGTACTTTAATTATGCTTGAAATATGCTCAGTTATTTTTTCTTAATATCACTCGTTTCTTATAGTTACTCTCTTCATCTATCATCTTCATGTGTCTCCCCCAGTCACTAGTCGCTCCATACACTTTTTTCAATCTAATCCCTTTACAATTCTCTCACATCGCTCTTAAACTACAACTTTTGGCATCTGCAAATGCCAACGTCTCAATTTTTTTCACACAACGGAACTTTTGACCCAAAACTATGTTGTCTTTTCGGAATGGGTGTTTTCTTGAGTACTATATACATGCTATTGCTTTTATTCACATTCTTCATACTTCAGGGACAATTTTAATTAATTTAGAATTAAATTTAGACATATTGTTATTGGATGATTTAGACATATTGTTATTGGCCAGCTGTTTCTCTTTCCTTATGGAAAAATCTATCCTAGGAAAATTTAATACCTGAAAACTTTGTTTATCTGTGATTATCCTTGTTTATACTTTCTCCATATTCTTTGCTATGAGGGGTTATCAAAGCACCGTATCTTATTTTAAATCCAATAAATTTCAATTAGTAGCCGAGTTCTACAAGCCTATTCTCTACAAATGAGGCTCTCTCGCCACCTGTTTTTAATAACACATGCCAATTTAAATTTCTCCAAGGTCATACTTATTTTCTCTAAATTCAATAAGAAAAAAGTATGATGCATAGTAATCACGGTCTAAGCTCTCAGGTAGTACAAACAGTTCTAATTTTCAGATAATATTTTTTTAAATTCTAATTTTAAATAAATATAAAATTCATAGGTTTCAACTTAAATTTTGTAATTTGTTGCATCGAAGTTCCCTGAGAAAACGAATATTTCGGATAAACTATGGGACGAGAAGAAGTTTGAGAGATAGAGTAATAATTCTAGGGGACCTAGGAATTTGATGGAGATTTAGAGCTTGTGAGGAATTTCAAAGTCTTCATGAAAGAGAATGGAAATTAGGTATGGTAGAGCAAGATGTGTAATAGACATTTTTAACTGTAGTACAGAGATACTTTTCATTTTTCAAAATGAATATTTTCTGGTCAAACTGAATGAACACCTAAAAAATCCCATGAAAATAATTGCCTTAAAATCGAAAATTCTCTTATGGGACTAAGCCATATTCAACATGGAACCGATGTGCAAGAAATAATTACAACAGATTTAGTAAACACATAAAGTTTAATTGCAATGGTAACAGAGTTTTAAAATCACAAATATCCATGAAGATCAGAAGAAAATGGCGCGGGTGAAGTCTTCCTTTTAACTGTAGGCAGGAGAAAGGGATTCCACATTTTATCCTTTACGTACTATATAATATAGGTATTTAATTTTTTTTGAGGAGGAAACATGAGAATGCACTACCATAGCACATGGGAAAACTGGGGAAATTTTAATTCTCGCGACCTGGGCGGGATAAAAAATTACATGGCCGAGAAAATATTGTGAAAAAGTAGGACTATTATTTTTTATACGTACTACTCCTATTTCTGAATGCGCATTTTCCATTTCCATTCTTGAAAGACGGTTGCTTTGTCCCGTTTTTTCAGCGGCCCTTGCTCGCAGGCATGGAACAAGGAGGACGCTTATCATTGACAAAGAGAAGGAAATACAGATGGAATAAAGCGAGTGACGACAGCGGAAGACGTGAGTGCATATATTAATATGAGCAAAGTAAATGCGGAACAATTGAAGTGAGCTCCGCGGTGCGCACTGCAGCGTCGACATGTCCTCCTACGCTCGGGCTGCGCCTTCATCTGTCTTCCATTCTTCCCTCCCGTCGCCTCTCCCTCCCCCCGCACTTGGAGTTCCTCTGTGCCCCGCCGCTGTCTGCTGAGCGACCCACACTCGAGAGCCTCAGTGCGGGAGCGGTCGCATCGGTGCGGTGTCTGCTCGTCCGTGTCGGTGTATTCTCCAGGGTGACCCGATATCTCTTTCACTCAACTTCTTGAGTTTGGGTCGAAGGAAGAGAGCGAGGATTTGTTGTGTGAGATAGAGTTGGCACCACTTTTTACGAGCCTGCATCTCGTAAATCAGTGAGCGATATATCACGTGTCCAAATGTGGTCGCCGTCCAGAATAATGACGCTGTTGAAAAGTGTTACTCCACTCTTTACATAATTATTCCTTCTTTGAAAAAAAATCCGATCCTATGAAGTAAATACCCTGAAATGGCTATAATTTTTTGTCTGAAAATGATAGTGTTCTGTGGGAAAAAGAGGATATTCATGGAGAGTGCCGCGCAAATAGACGAAGCATGTAATAATTCAAAAAATCAATCAGTATGCATGAGAAAGACTTGTTAAGAAAACATTTTTAGAAATGAAGACACTATGTTACCACTCACTGTTGAGTAGACCAATACAAACATACATATCGTACACTCAGGTAGCTTATTACGTTATGCATTAAATATAGATGAAATTGCTTAACTAAGACCATTTAAATATTTCATATTGGCAGCTCCTGAATTGAATAAATATGCAGAGATATAATTAACCTTTATGAATTGAAGTGCAATAATTATATAATTAATTTTTGTAAAAATAATTGGACTTCCTTAATATGGCGTTATGTCCATTCCTTAGCTAAACTTTTTTTATTGGAACTTTTCCTTCCGATTGCATATCTGAAGAAAGTAAATGCAATGGTTCTTTTGCGGTTCGGACGATATCAGTAAAGTTTGCTTCTCAGATCATGTCAAAATGAGTCGACTGAAGTCCTCATATTTTACTTATCTTATATTTTCAACCATTCAGTTAAGGACTTCTTCTTCATTAGCCACTCGGTCAACAGATAATATCCTCAGCAAATAACCAAACCTATTACATTTCTGTCGATCCTAATCTGTCTACTCCACTGATTTTGCCACCCACGATTTCTTCAACTTGAATTTGGGCGCTTTTTTGTTTGTCTAATTCTCAGTATTCTATTATTCAAAATTAATTCAGACGAACTACGTGGAAAAATCCTTCCTTTTAACGAGACCCGTGAATCATGGAGATGGGAAATCTCTAGCCGCTTGCTAGTCTATTGAACACGAAACGATACTTTTCACTCTTTACATCATTCCTTTAAAAAAAGAAGAAAGATTGGCGTGCATCCCAAATCGAAATATTCGCTGTTGAACGCGATCCATAGTGCTCTAAATTCTTGCTTGAAATCAACTGGTGTTCCATAAACAAGGTCTTTCACCTTTCCACTGAAATAAATATTTAAAGTTTAGCGTTATGAGAGCCAATGCAGCCGCTTCCTCTAGAACTATTTACCTCCTGTGACTTCCTCACCAAACACACTCGCTCGACTAAATGTCTGCAGGATCTATCATTTCTTCAACTAATCGAGCGGAACCATTTTAACTATCTGAACTCAATAATTTTGATACGCTTTCGAATAAATTTGAATATGTTCTGGTTCACTAGAATTCAATCAAGAGAAGGCTGAACGAGAGTCAAATGAGGTCGCAAGTGGAATTATACAGGTGGAAAGTCACAGTTCAAGATCGAATTCGAACTTTGGATGCCCTCATAAAATTTTACATATCCACCATGTTTTAGACATGACTGTAGTCCTCTCTGGAGCTGTTTCTTTTAATGATGTAGCTCCGGTTGAAGCCAATGGTTTTATGAATTTAGGGTGAAATATTTCCGGAATGGCATAACTAGTACATTTAAGGGGATCACGCTGATATATTTCCGCAAGAATAGAGATTTTGACGTTGTTCTACCGTCGTTCCACCAATTGTGGAATAGTTGGCACGACATAAAAAAATAGATTTTTTAAAAGGCACCAACGAAAAGATTGGTATTTACAAATTTTTTAAGCAGTGTGGGGTATAAAAAAAGAAAATTATAGAAATTAATCCATTTCTTTCACCCGTATTGATATCATGGTCAGGAGCCTATTTCGGAAGAGGAAAATGTTTTGGCAAATGAAGTAGAATTGTTATAATGCGAAGATGTTAAGACTGAATCAAGGCTGCGGAAAATTCTTGAAATTAGTTTTGGAAAAGTACGAGGCATGCTCATAAAGTAAGAGCCGTTTGGTCACAGTAAAAAATATACTCATATGAAACACATTTTATTGGCACTTTTATTTAGCTACAAACCTGCTTCATTTCCCCACAAAATAGCCGTTCACTTCTAAGCATTTTTAGTATCACTGTACCTGCTTCTTTAACCCCTCTGCATAGAAGCTCGCCGCCAGAGAGTTGAACCAATTAACAACGCCGTTCTCGAGTTCCTCTTCGGTTTCAAAACGTTGTCCACCGAGCCGCTGTTTCAAGTGCTAGAAGAGGAAGTAGTCGCTGGGTGCAGGGTCAGGACTGTGCGGTGGGTGGTCAAAGAGTTCCCAATACAAATCTTGAATTTTCTTATTGGTTTTGGCAGCAGTGTGAGGACGTGCGTTATCGTACCTTGCATACAATTTGTGATATCCGAGGTTTTCCGTGACAAATTGTAGACAGTAGTGCGTCCAAGTTGCAGAGAATGTTCAGCCAGACTATTAACCGTCAATCGACGATCACATCGCAGTTTTTGTTCCACTTGCGAAATAATTTCATTGGTCAGTATACTGGGCCTGCCACTTTGCCCTTCGTCATGGACATTTGTTCATACACTTTTAAAATCACCACACCAAGCACCATTGTCTAACATTTCCTTCGCTCTTAACTGTAGTTCCATAAACTAGGCATAACTCCCGATGAATATCAGCAGCCGACAATCTTTTTGCATACAAGAAGAGTATGATAGAACGCACTTCACAGCTGGCGGAATCAATGACTGTCGCGGGCATTGTTATTTGCATTTACGCACTAGCAAACGACTTCTGAAACAAAATAAATGCTGCTATAGCTTCTCAATTAGTCAGTAGATGGCGCTGCAGGAGTAACACAGTCTGTCCTGAAGCGCTAATATTTAAATATAAGCAAACGACTCATAATTTATGAATATGCCTCATATATGAATGGTTGATGTACACAAATATCATTCCTTCTGGCATGTCATATTAGCACGTCAAAGGGGTGCGAAGACAAAGTGGCTAATAATAATGAATGCTAGATAGTCATGCATTTCTTTTGACAGATGATCTCTAAAAAGATGGAAAATCATAAAAATATGGCTTTTCGTTATTTTTATTTGTGTAAATTATATACATGGTTATATTTGTATAATCCCATTAATAATGAAATGACTCTACTATTTCGAAATTTATTGATATATAATTAATTATTTAATATTCCAATACGCGTACTAACTTACTGGCGATTCCTGGATTTTGTTTTTTATTGATTCAAATTAATATTAAGTATTATTAGATAAATCGATTTTC
The DNA here is from genome assembly GCA_037158775.1 of Hetaerina titia. NCBI lineage: Eukaryota > Metazoa > Arthropoda > Insecta > Odonata > Calopterygidae > Hetaerina > Hetaerina titia. Next base: position 81,441,938 of record CM073778.1, read on the forward strand.
TACATAATATTCTATATTATTGATAACAAAAATGAATTGATCACTTAGGCTTTTGCTTGTTCACTATAATTTTTTTATAATACATTATCTCGTTCTCAGTGGAGCGCAGTTACACATTACATGGAAACAAAATTCCGGCACACTATTTTTCGCTGGTCTTCACTGTAGTTATTCATAGCCGATAGAAGTGATTCCATTTTCGAATGCTAGATGACACTTGAAACGTTTTGGTCCTTTTAGAGAAAAATGAATACGTAATACGATGGTACGTATTTGTACATAACATTTGAAAGACTGCAGCTCTTGCACAAACATGAAGGAAACATTACCCCAGAGTTTTTCGTTATTATTTAGAAGACAAAAGGAAAAAACTTACTCATTTACCCAGAATGAAATAGATAAAATAAAAGTTTTTATAAAATATTATCAATACGATAGGAAAATTTACTTCCACGGTCCACTCAAACTAAAATCATAACCACGAGACGAAATAACTGCAATAGTAAATTTCGTCTCATTGAATGTGGGTTTTCATCCATAACGTTAAAAAAATTTAAATTTTTCGTGGAAAATTCGACTGATGGTTTTTTGAAGAAATAGACATTCAAATCATTTTAGTTCTCTGATTGAGTTCGGATGATCATCATTGAAAATATTTATTTGTTACGCATACAAGTTTTAAAATTTCAAAATCGTAAATGGTTTTTGTGAGACACCTGTAATTATTTAGCTCTGATTGGTTTGACATTCCTAAAAGTAGTGTACAAAGGCAAAGTACAAAATAAATCAGTAGTTATCCTATATTTTTTTAGGTCTTCGGTTTGCACAAAAAATACTTCTTCATTCGAATTATTTTTAATGCTAAATCTTATGTTCTACTATATTTAATGCTCTTATGTGTAAATGTCATCGGAGGGTGCACTGGTGAGAGGTCAATAACGAAATGCTATGAAATTAAACGCTTCAAGCAAAATGGCATATTGTTGCTCTAAATAGTATTTGATAATTTACTTTTTTATCAATAACAACAATGCATTCATGTTCAAACAAATAATCTTTATTTGATCTTTAAATATGTGTATTATTACTATACTGCTTTGGTTATCACAGTGTTTTTATGACTCCTAGTCTTTCGGGTCGTAGTCAATGCCGTTGTTTAAGGGTAGAATGTTTGGAAAATAAAATATTTTCCATCTCTTCCAATCCACGAGGAAGTATGTTTGTACCAGAGAATATAGGTTATTGGAGTGGTGATGAGAGGAAGGCGATGCGCTCTCCTGTGAGATTACTTGTCTACTCCATACTTCCTGATCACTTGTAGAGATTAAGAGGCGTTACTGAGGCAGTGCCGCTTCAAAATGAAACTCAGGCTCGTTTATTCCTATGACCTATATGCCCTCCATTCTATCAATGAGCTAATAAAGGAGCCATTCACTGCTGAATATGTTAAATGGAACGTTTCAAAATATTCAGTGCAACGAAAATCCATGAATCTCTAAGCAAAAATACCCGAAAAGAGAGTGGATTCTGTGCGTTAAATTTTTAACCAATTGTAATGTTCCATTCCGGAAAAAAAGGAAGTCGATGGAGCATTAAGAGTTTTTCCCGAACCGAAATTAACGATGAGATAAATAGACTACGTAGACAAATGAAATTAGCGGCGCTGGTATCTGTTCGTTCTGGAATGAAGAGTATGCCATCATGCCGCCGACATACGTTACATGTCGACTTCCCCTCAGTCCGAAACTAATCATTGCAAATAAGTCTTATGTAGTAAGTCGATTTAATCTTGAGCGTAAGTGCCATGAGTGGTCGTGCGTTCACTTTATAATCAAATTTAGCCACAGAACTCTCCTACTTTGTTCAGAAATATTGCAATTCAAACAAACATTTAAACGTAAAATACTTACCTCCAGTTCATTTACGCAAAATTCAAATTAAAACCGTGAACTTTTACTTTCACAACATATGTATTTACATTTTGAAACATTTGTCTTTACTGATATAGATATCATCTTAGGCAGAGATTGATAAAATTAGGATTTTGTTTTTTAAATTAAACAGATTGTAAGGGATTACCAAAATAAAACCATGCACATAACATGTATTTGAATCTATGCGACATAATGCAGTAGAACTAAAAAAGAATCATTCGGGGACCCATAATTAAATTGATTCGAAACCATGTTTAATATAACGTATAGTACTGAAGGCAATAATTAGCGCAGTATTCTACCCATTCTTTTTTTAATCATTAAGAGTAGTTCACCCTGACTAAGCCAAATATGGATTGTAAAATTCACACATTAGAATAGGAGGAGCTTCCTTTACCTGTGGGCGATATATATTTTCAATATTATTTTCATATGGGATTTAAAAAGCTTTAAATATCATTGCGATTTTTGCCTTTGAATAAAAGGTTAAAGGATAGATCAAAGTGCCACACTCTTTGATTCAACGAAAATAGTCATATTCCTAGAAGTCTATCTACTGCTAGGAATATGACTATTTTCGTTTCTAAATGTGAGGGTGCCCAACGTATCCTCAAAGTAGCTCAGCTCAAAGAGCGTAGGCACCGGGAATGCCAAGCTCGCCTAATGAGAATACCGCAAATGCGAACGAATGGCATAGCGAAAGAGTTGTGCAGGGATCGGAAAGGAAGGTTTCCATTTGCCATTACGGTTCTATTTGCGAGGAGTAGGAAAAAAACTTGTAATTGCTCTTCGTGACAATGATTGATTACAGGGAAGGGTTACAAATGATCCATTCGCTCCATACGCGAGATGCCTTGTGAAATTCCTTCGGGAGAATGTCCGTGGATTTTTTCAAACGGCCAACAGTCGGGATTCGCCGCTGTGGAAGACGTCCTGCTAGCACTCATTCTCTATCTGGTAAGTCGATTCAGATACATCGTCAATGAAGAACGCATTGTGATGATAGCAGAATCTAATGCCTTTTTATTACTATTTTGAGTTGAAATCTTGTAAAATCCTTGTTATATTTATTTAGAAGTAATTATAAGTGGAGTTGTTTATCAACAAGCTAACAAGATACAGTTTTTTGAAGGTTATAACCATAGTTCTTGGAGGAAATGTGCCAACTAAACTGTGTCCTTAGAAGTTATCATGAAAAAAATGCAGGCGGTGGAAAAGGATCGAGAAACCATAAACATTTTATGGAACAAATAACTGATGTTAACTTTGAATCGTACGTTTTGCTATATTTTCTCGTACTTGCATAGAGTTATGAGTTGAAAGTAGGCACGCATTGTGAATGTTTTAATGTTTTAGGAATAAAGTAAACTACATTTACTAATTTTCTGGCTTAAAGGCATTTTCCCAAACACAGTTTTCATTGGCCCTTGTACGGCCGATTGAAAATCGTAATGTTTGACATTTACAGTTTCCTAAAAAAATTTCCTTTTTTTAAATACTTTGGAATTTTGATAAAGTTAGGCAAGATTTTGGTAAATATTTATTCTATTGTTTAATGCGTCTCGCTTTAAGTACTGAATTTTGACGAAATTTGCCCTTCGAGGCGTTTTGCTCAGTTGGGATTTCGATAGCACTCATGTGATATAAATGTACAATGAACGTAGCTACGGTCGCGAATCAATGTAAACAAAAAAATGCCAAAAATCTCAAGTTTATCGCATCGTAAAGGAAAAAGCAATAAATGTAAATATAAATAAATATATATATATATATATATATATATATATATATATATATATATATATATATATATATATATATATAACACTTGGATGGCAGAATAGAACACAGAATAAAATAGATAACACGTAAAAGAACACTCACATTGTAGATTGTTTGAGATTTCGGCCTACTCCGAGGCCTTCTTCAGGTCAGACTCTGTGTGTGTGTGTTTATGGACGACACAATAGAACAAAAAAATAAAATAGAGACACGTAAAAGAACACTCTGCCTTCCCTGAGGCCTTCTGCAGATCTGACTGGAAGGTTTCGGGCTATTGAGCCACCAATATAGAGGTGGGAACTCAGAAAATCCGCGTAAATATTAGCCTTCCGATCTTTTGGAATTTCCGATTGTAACCGTCATCACTAATTCCCTTCCCAGCATACCTCCTTACGCCTCCCCCCTCCCAAGGCCCCGTATTCCCTCCGCCCGAAAATTTTATATAAACAGCATTCGTATTCTTTAGTAATTAAAATAAAAATATGTTGCATTATAAATGATTCTACGAAAAAATATAGATAATGAATATTTCGTAAAACGTTCCGTAAACCAAACTTGAGATTTGCTTTTCCGTTTGAGACTTTTTAATAGAAACCACTGCATCAAGGACTATTTTCAATTTCATTCAAAGTACGAGTATTACACACAAACCCAGTGTAACGCCTGACTCCGCTCACCAATGAAAAACGTTTCCACGTTAATGTGCGCCACCCTTCTTTCGTTCGAAAATAAATACGTCGATTGATCTTGATCGCCAACCGATTGAATGAAGAGAATTCACCTTCCACACTGTTATTGAAAAAGAAGGACCCAAACGGCAATGTAAAGAAAAACGGCAGATGAAATGGCAAAATGCGAATCCACGTTACCGATGGGAATTCGGAAACCACCAAAATTAAAGATAAACTCGGTCCAAAGAAAAAGAGAAAAAGGCTCAAGTCTCAAAACCGGGGCGCATGTATCTTTCATGTGATGTTGGAGATGCTCTGGGTCCCAAGGCAAGTGGGAAAAAATCGCGTCCTGCAACCCTTCTTTCTGCGACCTTTCCACCGCCATGGAACAGCTCCAAATGGCCTTTGGGCGCTTATTGGATAAGCCGGGCTGGGATCGTTCTTTCTTCTCTATGTGTGCAGCCAGCTTGTAAACATATCTCGAGAATCCTAACATGTAGTCATGCATACTATACCTACAGTTAGTCTACATTTCCCATCTAATATGATATAACGTGCCCTTTCATGAAACGGTTTTGAATTTAATTTTTCCTCGTATATACCTGAAGTTTAAAATAATAAGATGTATAAAGTATGAATACTATTTAAAAATTGATATTTTAAGGATTGAAATCTTTTAAACCCTTTAATGGATATGAATTATATATTTTTATGAGGTTATAACTTGGGATTTGATCTCTTGGTTTTATGTTATGCATAAAAAAGTTGTATTGACGACATGCGACGCAGGATATTAGCTTTTTCCCTAAGGAATTTTGCCTCTCAATTATGCTTGAATTATAAAGAAAAAATTGGTGATTGATGCCATAACCGTGGGAAAATAAGTATTTTTGTAATAGGTAATTGGTATGAATTTTCATTACTGGTTAATTCGCGAAATGTGAGTTCGAAAAGCGAATTTAGATGGTTTTGTTTATCGCAGTCATTGTTCCTTGATTACATATTCTTGTCTTGATCCTGCAATTTTTGTCCAGTTTCACTGATAACCTGTAGGCGTGACCGTATGGCTGTAGTGATCCATTTGGTTTAAGTTTCGCATGCAAGTTTCCGTGATTTCTTTGTAACATCCATTGATTCCCATATTTTTGGATTCTAAATCTATTATTAAAACCTCGGTAGATTAAAAAAATCCTATTATTTCTTTCTATGACTGAATTAAACTTAGTTAACGGGCTCAACTTTTACCCCTGATTATTCATTTTTCAAAATATTGAAAAAAAATATATATTCCTGGAAAAGTCGAGAAATGGAAATTAGTCTTGAAAAAGCTAGATATTTTTAGGAAAGTTTTACTTCCTGTTATTGCTGTTATTAGTATGACAAGTATTATTCTGAAATCGAAGCCTAATCCTTAAAAATTGAAGCAATGCTTAAAATTCCCAAATATTTGTTTCATCGGTAGGTTAAAGAATGTGATGCAGTAAGTAAATTAGCACGTATAATAAAAGTAGGTACAACGTATTGCAATTACTATTTCCCTTGCTAATATCATAGGAGTGCCAAATGTACGTGTTTTTTAATACATTTAATCTTTAAAACTGTGTAAACAAATTTGAATCTTTTGTTAGAACAAGATATTTTGGTGGGGAAATTCAGATATTTTGCATCCCTGAATAACCTTATTTCAACGATGCTGTAACATCATTTAAACTGTAAGTTTTCAAAACACCAGTAGTATTCGTCCGAGCTTGATTTTTATGAACGGATGGTCTGAAGGGGTGTGGCATATTATGGGGTGGAGGACTGTGTAAATTTTATACCCTCTCTAATCGTGAAAGGTGGCATTTAGCGCTCTTTACTGCGAAGAAAATTGGTTTGATCTCGGTACTCCTACCAAATTGAAAGAATTTTCTATACCAGCCGTCGGAATTGTTTCCAAGCCTATTAGGTATTTATGCAGTGAATTTTTAGGTTTAAGTAGATTTTTCACAAAATGATTGATGCTATGTAAAATTTTTACTAATAGTGTAATTAAGTTTAATAATAATTGTAATAATAGTTATTAAGTCTAATTTCCTTTCGGAAAAGGTGATACTAAAACCTTTATATAAATGGCTTATCTACGACAAACAGTCAAATGAAAACCGAACACCCACCATGACACACAGCCTGCTAAAAGCTAGAAGCTCTGTACGTATCGATACTGTCATCGCTGTGATAGGAAAACCACATAGTGACAATTTACAGGCGCACGCAGTTGCTAGATTATGTTCTTGTAGGTGCGTGGACTGGTTGTTGTAGCGGGTGTTCGGTTTTCAATTTGACTGCCCCTCATAGATCAAGCTATCATTTTATTTTTATCCAGAGTCATCAAGGGAGTGTTTAGATGGGTTAGGGTAGATGACACCGCGAGCTAAACCTTAAGGTATGCGAAAATCGCAAATTAAGAAAAAGGGGGACAATTATATTACCTGTACCATTGATTGGTTTCCTAAAAAAGTTCAATTAATTAAAAAATATGGCGATAGTGACATTATAAATAGATTTTTTTATCCATATAATACATCTGGGGAAAATAGCTCGAGACCTCTATTCAGTAGCCGAACCTTTTTACTTGATGCTTTGTTCATCTTTCGTGTGTGCATTTTTTCTTATCATACAGTCATACTGTCATAAATGCTGTGGGAATGGGATAAATGAATGATGACCGCGGTATAAAATGGAGGCACACGTAAGGGATAAAGAATGAATATAGATAAAACTGGCGATTGACATAATGATAGAAAAATGCTCTGTGTTTTGGTCATGTCGAGTGAATGAATGGAAATCAAATCACCAAACCGAAACATGAGAGTATATCCAATTTTGAGAGAGACGCTCAAGGATAAACCGAAAAAGTATGGTCAAAGAGGCACATGGGAATATTAAGTCTCAGGGAGAGGAGAGAATGTATGAAGCAATCACCGAGTGTAAACATGGGAGAAACAGTATACAAAGATAAAGATGCTTGGAAAATATTACTCAGAGGTATTATTTTTTCTTTCGTAATATATACTAGTCTTATCTTGATCCATATTTAGAAGAAGTTGACATGAAAATTATGTTTTTGCCGTTAACTTTTCAATGTTACTCAAAACTTATTAATAATATTTAAAAAAATGAAATGGATTGATTTATGTTCTTTTTTATTTTTTATATACTCCTTGATGCCTTGTCACCGTAAACACATGAATAATTCATGGAAATGAATCAACGGCAGTGTAAGAATGAAAATTTGAATAATGTTAATTGCAAAAACTCACATGAGTATTCGCATTAGCATTCGCACACCTCAACAGCAAAGAAGTCAATTAAATAGAGGATTCTTAAAACCTGTTGACCCAAGGGTCTCATATTTAAATCTCCAGTCATGCCTTTGGACAATCCCGTCTATAATCAAAGCTGTGCAATATCCTGACTGTCATTACTTCATGGGAAGCAGAATGAGAGCCCAGGGAAATGAATACCCTCCCAACGTTCCACGTGCACGACTTTCGCATTCCTTAGGGTATAGTTTAAATTGAGCTCTACCAAAACCTTCCAGGGTCAACCTTGGAGTTGATTGCTGCGACAGTTCAGTTTATACCTACTTAAATGTTTGTTCAATAGTCACGTTACCTACATACGTTGAGTGTGCTGGAGTAATCACGCATTTAAAATTAAAACACATTTTAATGATGCGATTAAAATCAAAGAACCCACAGGCCCCGACTTACTATGGTAGATCAGATCATCAACATAAAATTAATTAGAAAGAAGAAGGGATAGATTTAAAATAGTGTTTTGCCCTCGTACGATAAGAGATCAAAATAGATACAATCACAAGCATGAAGATGATAATTAGAATTGATAATATATATATATACTCGTATTTTATCGATGTCCTGCATGTTATTTTATTTATTTAATAGAACCATCTATTTAACGGTTTTACAGGATGATTTGAATCCTGTTATTGAATATTTTTGCATGTATATAAATGCTTTATTTCGCGTTATTGACATTTTTCAAGTGTATAGCCAAACTAATATTTGTGTAGAGGTATCACAATTGGGTTTGTGCATGCATGGCTGACGATATAACACCCCCCGCCACTCACCCTTGCGGCGGCCTGCGGGGTATTGTGTAGATGAGGAAGAAAGAAAATTTAATACAAAGACCATGACAGATTTACCGTTAATATTTTAGAGCGATACCTCCAAATAAATCATGACTACCACCGTGAAGTTGCAGAGATCAACGAGGATTTTCTTTTACGGTCGACAGATTAATCTAGCTCCGCGTTGTCGCATGGGTAATTTGATAGGTGCGCGCAGGCATAAAGAGGTTTTCTTCTACATCCGTAGTCGCTAGCAACCGTCACATTTTCTAAGGGAAAAGAAGAAAATGGGGTGGAATTGACGAGGCGGAGGTAATTAAGGGAAACCGAGGCCACAATTAGTCGACTCGCGCAGTCAGTCCCCTTCGCCCCGAAAGGCATCACACGCTCGCCCCTCGACGGCCCTTCAGGGACGAATGGAACGCCCTTTGCAAATTGCTTTCTAGCCAGACCGTATCTCTCTCTCTCTCTAATTCCTTTGCACACCCTCGGTCTCCGTCTGTTTCCCCTACAAGTAATGGCGGAATCATAATGCCTCAGTTATCGCCAGCTTGTGGGCGTGTCACCCTGGGCTCAGGAAACACCACTCATGAAATTACCTACACGATCATTTTCTACTCATAGATTTATTGAATTGTAACATTTAGAACTATATTCGTTGATTTTTTAGTCTGGTTGGATATATTTACCACCAAAATGGTCTGAATATTTAATATTGATACGAGTAATTCTACAAATCCTAATTGTACGAGTTATATCAACAAATGCACCTCATGTTCTTATTTAACTATACATACGTATAGTTATGATTCGGGGTGTGGCTGTGATAGAGAGATCTACAGAATTCTGGGCTAAGACTTGATAAGGCTATATAATATTTTTTCTGAGTTTGGATTTGGCTATTTCATTTAAAAAATTTTAAATACAGCTCTACTTTCAGTCGAAAGAAACTCTCCTCAAGTTATCATAAAGCATACGGATTCCTTTGTAATTTAATTGAAACAAATCATTGAAAGCATAATTGCAAATAATGAGCGAAGCTAGCAAGTAGACATCAGGAGGATGATCAAGGATGGTGATTGAATTTTTTGCCATAAACTGGCGAACAATTAATACAGAATATGTACGATATTTGCACATATTTTTAAACCCAAATGTTTGGTTAAAATAGTGTGTACTGTTGATTCTCCTAAATTCAGTTTAACAGCTATCATTCGGACAGTTTTTCGACGATCAGTAAGGAGAAGGGACGATCTATGTTGTCGTCAACACAGGTGGTTGAAGGTTGTCCCGGGCTTCTATCATCCGTGGCGTTTTGTCGGCCATGTTTAAAATGCTTAATCTACTCGAAAACGGAGTTTTCTTCAGAGCATTATTACCGTAAACAGATATTTCAGTAATCCCTTGATAACTTTTACCGAACTTTAGCAAAAACTTTGAATGTGATTCGTTGCTCCGTGATTTTGTCAATTTCCATTTTCGTGGTCGGGACTATAGTCCGCATCATGGCCGCCATACTGCACCAGTTCGCGTATTTATTGGACATACTACGTACACGTTATCTGCAAAGTCTTTGACAAGTTAATTTTCCATTTTATTTTTGCCGTCTTATTGCAACGTCTAAAAAGAAACAAAGTACGCTTTCTGCCACCGAATACCTTATCTTTTCTTAAGGATTACCTTGGTAATTCTATGTTTACACTTTCTGATGGGGCTCATATCTCCTCTTAACATGCTACCGCCATTCAGTAGTTGAATATTTTTTTCGACCGGCAACCGTTCTCTTTCTTTGGGGCAGCAATTCGCGGTTTTAGATTTTAAAACCAAGCCGTCCATTTTTGGAGCAACACTTTGCGAGCCCGAGGGAAATCTCAATCGTGCTGTCGCAATCTGTTATATAAAGGGATCGAAACAAATACGAGAAAACCGAGGAAGGAAGGGGACCAATGGAAGGAATCGCGAGCGATAAGACGAGATTCCGTATCGGAATTCGATGCCTTCGGGCTAAGAACGAAAGGGAAGACGAAGAATAAGAATCGGCTTCCCCTCAAGCAAGAGATAACTTCAGGGAAACTTGGTCCACGTCCAATGAAACCAAATATCGAATGTGTGGGAAAAATCAAAAGCGCGTCGGAGGCATGCGATGTGCGTGAATTCTCGTGGAGACCATCAATTTAGAATCGCAGGAGTTCATTCTTTACTTTGGGGATGAAAGGGGACGACTGGTTTTTTCACGATGGGAAAGAAATAGATATACATTTGATATACCCTGTGATTAAAGGATCGATGGCCAACAATTCAATGCATAAATATTCATATTTTTCACCCATTGTCATTTAACATAATGCAACACTTTTACGATAGTAATGAATCATCAATCGCTGCTTGTAAGTGTAGTTAAACCAAGAAATAATGGAGTAAATTTAAAGAAAAATTAGGCAAAGGGAGAGATTCTCCTGCACGGGAAGGGAAACTTTATATTTTTCAAAAATCTAATACCATCTGGCAAGCGAAAGAAATTCCTATCAGTTAATTAAAATATAAATTGTATTAAGCATTGAAGATTTTTTTTAAAGAGTTTTTTTGAGTCTTTATCGATATGCTGAATTTAAAGCAATCGTTTAACTTATAAAAAAATACCATTCAACCCCAAAGGTACACATGGTCACTCAAACAGTCTGTTATTTGAATTGTTATTTATTATCCTAACGAAAAGAGTAGTCCCATAGCTACTGAGTGTTATACATGTGTTTAATTTGGCATGCCCAAGTTTCACTATTGTAAAAATATATACAAAAATAGTCCTCCGACTTAAATGTTTTCAATGGTTATTTTTTATATATTTGGTGAGGATTTTTAAAAAATATTCTGAATGCATTCAATTCTATACATTTTATGTACATTAATTATGTATTCATTCATTTTCATCATCATATTTTTAAAATTTCTCTTCTACCACTGCAATTGCATTTTTGACACTTAAAGATTGGTATCGCGAATTAAAGAGGCAAACAAAAAATCCGAGACCGAAACCGAACTGAAGAAAGTACCCTTAATCTGTATATCACCAATTTAAACTTGTAATTATGATAGGTGTTCTCATTTCTGAAATCCGATTAGATTTTGAGGCTCCTAACGCCAGCAATTATTTTATCAAACGTTGAATACGAGAAATTCACAACCGTGAGTTAATTTGGCGATCGAAAATATTTGTTGCCCAATCACTGTTCACCTAAAGTTTTAGCCACTTACATTTCACACCAGGTACTAAGTACTAATCAAATACGTATTTCTAAGTGTTCCGCTCAGGACTACCGACCATCGCGTTTTTCTCGTCCGGACTCATCCTCCGCAAACATTTACAACTCACCGCTAAAAAAAAACAATTTGTTGGCATGAAGCCTGATGAAAAGTATGAGGTATCAACCTTTCTCTATCTATTTATCTCCCTGGGAGCTCGCATCCATTTTTCCGACCCGTAAATTCTTCATTTGACTGTCGGGAGCGTAGGCCCCCATCGCAGGAATTCCATTCACGAGGTGGAGTGAGATAGGAGGGGCAAAAATGAGGCGACAGCCTTCCCACGTACGAGGTGGGTACCGGAGGCCGGGGATCACGCAAAAAAAAACAACGCCAGCGCCGGAGCGGCTGCGGGTGGTGTTCTTTTTGCCCCGGGACTCGAAATACGAGAAGAAAACCACGCGCGAGGACGAAGGAATGAGGCAGGCAGGCATTCCGTCGCTCTCTTGAGTCCCGACATGCCGCTGCGGCCCACTTTATTTATCCCCATTTTATTTCCCTCTTCCCGCTCCGCTTGCCCGTGCAACAGCGCAACCCGCCACCCCCCCATTGCCCCCCGCCGTGTCCCCCCCCCAACGTGGAGGAGGAGGATCGGGCGATAACAATGCCTTTTCACCGCGGCCATTTTGGCTTCGCCCGCCCGACTTCGTGTGGCAATTAGTATGGGACACACATAATAATGCACTCTTTCCCTCGGAAAGTGGTGATTCATAGCGCGCGCTCTTCGTGGTTTTATGTCCCGACGACAGGAATAAAATGACTAATTTCGACGGGCGAGTACTGACCGTTTCTGCTTGTTATTCATCCAGGGCGCTGTGTTCGGTAAAAAAAGCATTAGGTGACAAAAAGATGATGATGAGGAAAATTTATAAGGATGGAAGTTGTGATTAAATTTTATTAAGTATTATTAGAAATATCGATTAATTGAAGGTTTTCATACTTCTTAAATGAGTACAGGGAAAGAATTTGATTTTTAACGGAAAAGAAAATACTTTTTTACTACACATATATTCAATATACACAATATATGTGAAAGAACAAAATATTTTCTTTGCCGATGTGAATCGCTTCCACAAAATGACGTCTCAAACCATTCTATTGATTTTATTCTCCATGGAAGGACAGCTCTAACGGTTGAAGTCACGAATGCCGCCAAAATGATGGAAGATCGTCTTTGGTGTGTAATTTTAGTTGTCTAAGGGCAGGCACTTTGGCCATATGTTAGTGTCGGTGTTAAGATTTAACTACCAGAGAGGCCTGGAAAATATTATGACGCTTTGTTAGTATCTTAGATACATCAAACCACATAGTTTATTACTTTTAGGATGAAATCTCTAGTACGGAGTAAACTTTAATGATTAAATAAAAAGTTCGTCAGGCAATTTGACTTTGTTTTTGCTGTTAAGTTGAATATGTTATTAAAAATTAATCATCATCAATTTTTTTCCAAAGTCGACAATTTAAATTTGTAATGCTTCATTTTGTCTCTTATATGTTTTTATTTGGAATGTGATATATTAAGATTTTAATTACTATGCTCGTCAGTCAAATTGGTTATATTGAGGGAAGAAATCATGATCTTTTCACACTCTCGCAAACTAAATGCTAATGACTTCTCGCTGTTATTGACAATTCACTTTTGAATTCCACATTTGAAGGATTCTAAAATTAGCAGGGCTCTTTTTTTGTGACTTGTCACATTTGGAGACACCAGAACGTTAGCACATGAACTCGTTCACTCATTATGTTCAAGTATTTTTTTCAATTTTCCTGACACTGACTGAATAGCCTGCATTCAATTGGATTATTTTTTAATCTCATTGAAGTATTCGTTAATCTCATACCTTTACAGATTGTTCACTGCAATTGATTTTGTGAGACTTTGGTGGCATTAGAATGGGGGAGTTCTGAAACACATGGAGATTTTATGAATTATTCGAACATATGATGTAAGAGTGTCTGCACTTGATAGTTCCGTACATTGTCCAACCTCGAGAAGATTCTCACATACGAATCTATTGCATCACTAACTCTTTACTTTTGATTCATATACGAAAGCACAGTAATTAAACCAGCAGTGATGATTAACACTATAAACTCGCCCATGTTAACACACTCATATTTTTTTTCGCAATTTTAAGTATCAACTTCCCCAAAATTGTTTAAGCAATGTTTTGTGAATAAATATTCGCGGAGCTAAATCAATTTTATCTTGAATTGAATATTGTTCTTAATTATTTTTTTCAATTTGATGTCTATTCAGTCTTTTCATGAGCATGATTCTTGTAAAAATTTATTTTTATTGTTTTTACCTTTAGAAGTACTGGACGGTCTCTCTTATCGAATAAATCCTCAAAATACTTATGAGAACTATTCAAGAAAGCTTTCCTCTGCTCTACGATTGGTATCTTATAATTTCTACCACATCCTACCACATACCTAACACATACGAATTTCTGACTCGCACACTCCCAATTATCATCCTTTGATTTGAATTGAATATCAAAATTCGTAGATTTTTTATAAACGCGTAAACTCACCACTCATTTGTTCTTCCGCAAGTTCTACTTCCTAAGTAGATTATTTATCACAGTAGTTTTTTCCTCTTTCGCATTTATGCCGCTTCATCCAACTAGTTTTTTCAACCATTTTTCGCATGCAATTTGATAGAATGTAATTTTTTCCTAAGTATTGAAGTAGATAAACCCCATGTAGTGCCGGAGTAGTAGGAAAACAATAACCATTTTGGAGAACGCGAAGTATCGTATGAATCAATATAAACTATTACTTGATACGATACTTCGTACACTCCAAAATATGAACTAACTACATATGTATATTCTCTATTATTTCTCTATTATTCTGTATTCACTAATATTATGCCACACTATCTACATATGTACATATGTATATGCATTCATTTACCAACAATTAGTACTATCTATTTATTATATCTCTTATCATTATTACTATTTTTTAAATATTGAGTAACAACTTTTATTATGGTATTTATGGTATTTTTATTTATGGTATTACACAATGACTACGCTACTGGTTTCGAAGAAGGCCCCTAGAAGAAGAAGACCCTAAGAATTAAAATTCACAACAAGAAGCAGCAAAGGAAGAAACCAAAAACAGGAAGAAATGGAAGGCTAGGCCAAACAACGCCAAGTGAATAGACACCGCGCGCTGGGCTCTAAGGCGTGCTCCATTTTCGCCGCCTCGTTTTTTGTGTTTACTCCCCGCCAAATGCTGCCCCCCGCCCTGCAGCCCTCTTGCAAACCCCCCGCACCTCCCGGCGGCCGCCATCGCAAGCCGAGCTCACTCCTCCGACACTCCCCAATTCGCCCTCCGGAAAAACGCGTGCGGTTTCCCGCGTGCATCCCCTCCCCTCTTCTGTGCCAAGCGCTTATTCGTCCCCCCTGGGCGCGAATAGTTCTTGCAGCCGGCGCAGGGTTTCGCTCGACGCGGGACGTGTTTACGGTGGGATCCGTGATCTGTTGAGACTGCGAGACTGGGCCTTGTTACGATACAAATAAACAAGTGAGGTGAAGAGTGCGCAGTCGACAGGTATGACGAAAACTGCTCGAAAGACTTAACGTGAAAATAGTTGGTGCTAATGATCTTTCACTCTGCGTATATCAATATTTTCCGGTTCAAAAGTCAGCGGAGTCAAACGCTTAATCACCTGCAGTATATTCCTTAAACTTGGCTCTCAGTTAATTTACAACTATTTATTTACGAGAAGAGTTTCCGCAAGAACTCCATCACGGCAATGCACCTACCCACTCTGCACATCTAATTTAGAGTTTATCGCAAAAAAAAGCTCCTCTAGTTCGCCAAGCTCTATACTCCCCCGACATGGCTCCCTGCGACTTCTGGCAATTTCCTAAGCTAAAAATGCCCCTGAAAGGAACTCGATTTCAAGAAAGAGAAGGCATGAAACAGAATACGACGGCCGAGCTTAACAGCATTCCAAACGATGCCTTCCATAAATGCTTTGAACAATGGCCGAAGCACTGGGAAAAGTGTGTGCATCACCAAGGAGACTACTTTGAAGGGGATTAAAAGTTTGTTTGCTCCAGTCCTATCAATATTGAATTTCCACCCCATCGATATTCCATTTTGCATTGATCGTTGTATGTGTATACAGTGATCGATCGTGTATCGCCTGATCAAAAAAGTTTGTAGCTGTAGTTCAATAAATGTAATTTTAATTGACAAAAGTCCGATACTTTTTGAACAGCCTACGTACGTGTAATATTTACAATAAATGTCAAGGTAGACCATGCGTAGACAATTCATAAATCATACTCGCATTTATACGAGTATAGTGCAAAAATGTAATTATCCCATTAATGGATCAGTGCGTAATGTAGAGGCGGCACAAGTTTAATCAATTTGGCTTCAATACTGTATCAGCGGCAGCCGCTGCAATTTGAAACATGCTCAGTTCACGTAATGCAAACTGTTGGTGGTTAAATAAAAGACGGCGATAGTACAGTACAAATAGAATTTTTTGGGCTGAACAGATCGTCAGGCAAAGGTTATGTGATGGAAATTTTTAAAGGCAAATATTTCAAATGAAGGCGGAGCGAAGCTTCAGTATCTCTTACGAAAGTAAACATTAACGCCTTTGTGAGAGATGATCATGAAATAACTTCCAGATAACTTTTCGAAATATCTCAAATTTCATTTGGTGCCAACGTTACGTGGATGGCATAAAATTTGCACATGATGCGTGTTTGTTTTGGTGTGTGTTCGGAGACTACTGATATAAAAAAACGGGATGCTCGCGATCAGATTTGTTCGCAGTCGAAATTGATATAAAAGGAAGATGAGGAGTATACTTCAAAGGTTATCACTTCAGATGACAACATGGTTGTATCATTTTGACCCTGATATGAAATATCAAAGATCATTGTGGAAGTATCAAGCATCAGTAACACCAAGAAAGTCGCAGTTAAGGATTCTACTGTGACATTATGGTCATATGAATCTTCAATATTTCGACAATGGTTAATTGTCAACCAGTATTGGCTGGCACACCAGTAGATGAATGTTTACTCTGAAAGTTCTCTAAGGCCATATTTATTGAAAAATTCACATTTTAAAACACCAAATTGAATTACGACCACAATAATGCACATCGCAAAAATTGTTGCTGAATATATCGCGAAAATCAATGTGAGGTGTGTTCCTCATCACCAATATAGTTCAGTCTTAGTTCCACGTGACTTTTTCTATCTTCGGGTTGATTTCTATGTTTATGGTTTTATAAATTTATGTGTGTATATTATATGCATATATAAATATATACAAGGAGGCTTTCTCAAGGAGGAAGGAGTTGATGACGGGGACGTTTAGTAGAGAGGTTAAGACAAAACTCGTAAAAACTCTGATATGGAGCGTAGCTACAGGAGAAGGTGAAATGGACCGAAAGGAAAACAAAAGAGGAAGTACTGGAGATGGTGGGTGAGGAGAGGGGTTTGTTGAGAGAAATCCTATGGAGGCTGGAAAAATGGATGAAAAGCGTACTGAGCGGTAGTGGAATGTTGAAGAAGGTAATAGAGGGGAGAATGTTGGGCAAGCGAAGAAAGGGCAGAAACAGGATAGGGATGTTGGACGAGATGAAGGGAGGATAGAAGTACACAGAGATGAAGAGGGACCTGATGTAGATTAGGTTACTGGATTGGGTTTTGTTTGGAGTTACACAATGTTTATTTGATAGTTGTTCCATCCAAAAACCTACCTTAACCGGGAGATTACCTAATAAATAATATATATACAGATTAAAATATTATCTAAAAACAGAAACATAGGGAAAGGACACTTACATATTGTGCACATAAACATTTAAACTATATATGCGAGTGTTTTAATCAGAACCTTTATACATTTCTGTCGCTATTCAAGGGTGTTAGTATTAGAACAAAATAAATATATTTTTGGAAAAAAATATGCATAAATTTATTTATTTATTGTGTCTATAAATTAAAATAAAGGTGTTTAGTGGAAGGATAATTATCACGAAAGAAAAATTTGTGTTGCTTGATCTGTTAGAAACGAAGAGTTACACCATGAAAGAGGCAATCTTGGACACAATTAAGAAAATGAAAAGTTCATCTTAAAATTGCAGTTTTTTAAGGACCTACAAGAATGGATAAGACAGCATGTAATAGATTTAAAAGCATCCGGGGGTATTCTTCAATAAACGTCGGGGACAAATACAAAGACCGAATACAGGGAGAGTAATGGAGGGCCACAGTCCTCATGTCTTCGGAATGAAATACTGAGAATGAAAACGTTGGGTGACCCTTTTTATTTGGGCAGTTTTCTTGAGTTAGTCGCTTGCGATTCGTGCACTTGCGTTAATACTGGCCCAACAAACTCGCGAATACGTGGAAATGGAAAAACCATACCAATGAAAATAATAAATCCAGGCATACGTGAATCGTTCTCTAGCGCCCTAGTCACACTGCCTATTCCTGCCTCATCAAACCCGTATCGCCTGACCCTGAAGGCATGTAACCACATCGCTTGACCCTGAAGGCATCTAACCAAATTCACATATTGGATGCCATGTAGAGTTTGCACCCTTCGGGTTAGGTATTTGGCGAGTCGTATCGTCTTCCCACCTCTGCGCACTCCATTCCCGTTTCGTTTACTTTCCTTGTTTGATCAAACTCCAAACTCGCTGACTGGACCGAGCCACATGGTCCATTTCCTCCAATACGAAATCATTATTTTTTTCCCTTCGCCGTATGGGCGAAAGCCATCCAAAGAGGAAAAATCAAAACTCCCTATTTGCCCTTATCTCGTTGGATTCCGACGAGGCTAGATGTTTAAACAACTCAACTTTACAAACTCGCCGCCTGTTTCGTCAAAGTTGAGCCCCGGGATATGAATTCTCTTCCCATAGGAGCAGTTTATTGGTATTTCGCTTAAAAAGGTTGAGATCTAGTCAAATGATAAAGAAAGAGAGAGTTATAGGATAGAAGGAGACCAACGACAATTCATAACACATTAAAATACTTTTGATTTTGGGATCTCGCATAACTCCAGTCCTATCAATATTTAATTTCCACCCCACCAATATTCCATTTTGTATTGATCGTTGTATGTGTATACAGTGATAGATTAAAAGCCTGGTCAAAAAAGTTAATACATGTTGCTCTTTATCGGTACTTTGTAAATTTTATGAGACGTTTTAACAGCATAAGACAAGAGGTTACTCTGTCAACTTAAAAAAAAGAGTTTCATGAAAAAATTGGAACAAAGTTGAAGTTTAAAAAGTTAATTTCCAATAAAACGAGACCAATTAGAGGAAAATAAAACAAAAAATGGAATTATACTGGGAAATGCTTTAAACCCACTCTAATTTAACCTTGTGAGCACATTATACGAGCACATATATCGTAGCAAGCAGGAATTTTGCAGTAGATACTGAAAATCATAATCTCTGAAATATTGTTCTATTTGTGATTATATACGCTGTACATACCAAGACGGAATTACGAGAACAGTACGTTTCTTGAATGTGAATAAAAAAATAAGGCTAAGAATAATTTAAGTAAAGAAATAGAATAAGAAGTGAAAAATAAAAAAGAGCAGATTGAAATTTCGGTCATAAATAAAGTTATGAAGGATCGACGCAAGTACTGGCACAAACAAAAAAAAACAGATTGCAACAACAAACTATTTGACTAGTAAAAGAGAAAAAATCAAATTATTCAAAAGATGAAATAAGAAGATGAAGACTACATAGCGAATTGGGGAAAGCTGATCACTATCATCTCTAAACCTGTTTTGGTAACAAGCTGTGAAGTTTACAACAGGGATGAGAAGAAGATTCAACAAATATACATTTTTAATTAAGGATATGAAAGATTAAGAACCATTCCAATACCTAGATTTGATAAAGGACATTTAGTTATATTATTGATAAATTTTAATTTAATACTAGAAAAAGATCCTATTGTGCTAAAATAACGTAAATATAGAGGTTACACGAAATTTGCTAGCTATTTATTTTGTCGTGATAACTTCTGTGTCTTGCTGAACACATCTGCTTACCTGCCGGAATTTCTTCAGTAAAATTCGTAGTAATTGGCAAATATAGAACTCTAAAGCTCACTTTACTTTTCCCTCTAAAGTTCTTCTCACGCACTACTCCGTTGGATGTCCTTTTACACTGTTCCACCCCCTTCTGGCCAACACCACACTTTCACCCCTTTTTTTCTCCAAAAACAGTTCTTGCATTAGCATAAATAAGACATCTCTCTCACTTCCAGTTTCTCTGCTCTATAATATTCCTTTCTTCATTTCTTCGTGTCTTCTACCTGCCTCCAAGATTCACATATAACATACCCTCTACCTTCCACAGCAAACGGCATACCAATATAATTGGAATTGGTAGGTTTTAAAATGATTATTATGCCTTAGTTTATTTCAATAAATGAATATTAAGACAACCGTTGATGGTATAATATTCCCGTTAGTTGAAATGTTAACAATAGAAGTAAATATTACATACTTTAACCGAATGTGTTAAAAATATTTGCCGGTACATAGGCTATTAGGCTTAATGTAGAACAAATCGGGTTGTATATAGAATCAAGGAGTTTGCATCTAGAAAATTTATTTTTTCCATTTCCTTGTTTTCTAAAGCATTTATTGTATTTATGTTAAAAATTAACTTTAAGAATACATGACATCGCCGTGTCAAGAGCATGATATATCGTTTCAGAGTTTGGTTCAACTATGAATGTGCTAAATGTATTCGCAATATGGCCATCGAGCACCACACCAACAGAGGGAATGTGTACTCAAATGAACACATGAATCCCTTGATGGATACGTAAGTATTTGTGATGCGTACATCGGAGTCTCAATGAGTGCCAACATGTATGCATAAGCACCTGAGGGGATAGATGGCTACTCGCTTAAATACTTGGATAATAGGAAATACTCTACTACCTCAGTACTCTGAGTACTTGCCCCTAGTACTCAAATGCATACTCAAAGGACAAGTAAATACCCAAATCTCTGAGTATCCAACTGAATACAACAATTAAACATGTGTGCGGGGTCAAATCGTCCTCAATTTGTTTCAAAATTTTATAAAAGTGCTGATATTTGGTTTTAATATTTGACGACTTTTATGAATTTTAGAGAACATAAATTAATCAATCATATGAAAAAGTGAATGCCCACAGGGTCCATCCATGCCCATATTTTCAAAAAGTTTTATTTTTATTTTTAAGTATTCATTCGAATAAGCATGCACCGTTCATATCTGCTTATTATTTTAGGAATCTGAAAATTTTCACAGCTGTTTACCCTCTTAACGTTTTTGTTTATTCATAATGTTTTCAGTTTTATGAAATGATGTGAATTTGAAAGCAATACGGTTGACTTGACTGAAAATATATTATTTCTTTTCGAAAACAGAAACTCATATTTTATAAAAATATAGCATATTTTTCACGCAAAATATCCCTCTCCTAGATTTAACTTAAATATTAAGCTCTTGAAGATTCATTGAAAGTCTCGTTTATTACTTAGTACTAATATAAAATTAATTGATAATGCCATTGTAGATAATCATAAATGTTGTAGCGTTATTAAGTATGCTGGGCAGATGGGATGATTAACGAGGAGATATTTGGTAAAGAATGAGAGGCATTAATTAAAATTGGCAATTTTCCACAAAAATAAATGTTATTAATACGACCGGTTTCAATGTAACTACATCATCTTCTGGTCTTCTCACCAGAAGATGATGTACATACATTAAAACCGGTAGAATTTATAAAATTTATTTTTGTGGAAAATTGCCAATTTTAATTAATCATGATATTCCACGATATCACGTCTGAAACGTCTCTTTTTAATGAGAGGCATGGTGAGCCTCGGAAAAAGCAGAAAGCGTTGAAGAAGCTGCTGAGTGAAGAAGATGCTGAGAAAAAACAAGGTATTGAATTGACCGTATTAGAGAGCAGAATATTAGGTAACAGGAGAAAACTATGGATGGGAATGTGCTCTTTGAACGGCATGTGGACCGATATAAAGTTTGAAGAATGGAAAGCAAATAATGTAAGGCAAAGCCTGGAGTGTCCAACGTGATGTGAAATAAAAGAATGATAAGTAGAGCGGTAATACCCCAAGAAACACATCTGCAAACGAGGTTAATACTCTACTTCTTGAAATATTTGGAGGCAAATGTTAACAGCATACATGCATATCGGTTAATTTGGTTGTAAATATTGGTAATGCTGCGATTTCACCCAAGAATTTCATTATTCCCTGTATCGCTTAGAATATGCATACACCTCATGCACTCAAATTGAAGCTAGATGTACATTTTCCGACAACCATATAGCAAAATATATTCCATTTTGAACCATGTCAAATCCTTTTAGCGGAACAGAGTTATGGGTACAAACTGTGCAAGATAACCTACTTGAAACCAAAATAGACACAGATCTGCTGCTGGGAATGTTGCATTTATTCCCCGTATGCCCATAATTCTTACAGATTTACCTTTCAAGTTCAAAAGGGCATATATTTTTTGAATATTTCACATACTCTTCCCATTATCACGCTCATTCTAGCCAGATCAGGAACTCTTTTCCGTGTTTCGCTAAAAAAGGTGAATCAAAGGTGGGGTTTCCAAATGAACAACCATTCTGTTCCAGAGCAGTGACCGCCTTATATAACCCCCCTATTCCGATATTTTTCATCCCACCTCTCCTCCCTGCTCAACTTATTATTAATACACAAAGCCCTTCTGTTACCTTATACTCCTCCACCAATTTAAATAACTAAATGAATTGCAAACTTTTCCTGCTCTTCCAACACTGAGCAATTCACCACACCTATCAATATAATATCCTCATAAGCGATAACCAAGCCTCCTCCACTACTTCTTCCACATCAGCCTGTCAACCAATCAACAAATAGGCTTCCCTCCATAGTACGTCTTTCAGTGATGTTCTTAAATATTTTAAGAGCTCTTTCTATGTTTTGCGCTATCGTCACTCCTGTGACAAGGCTATAAAGCTCTCTTTAGGTATTAAATTGACTATACTTACGCATAGTTATTTATTTCCATAACTGATTGATAATAATTGTGATATTTCCTCTTGAATTCCTTTGATTTGCTACCGAACGCACATTGAATTCTGATAGGTTTATTCTTCTCTTTTTTGGAAGAAAATCTTCTGTAACTGAAAATTATCCGGTATACAGTCCGGAAGCCATTTACTGTCTCTCCTGGAGTTTAACCGTAATGATTCCCTCTCTCCCTCCACGTTTTTTTCGCCAGTGGATTACTCGTTTAGGGACGTATGGTATTACCGACGATGTGCGCCACTGCTCTGTGGAGATTTCTCTCCCTTTCTTCCCTTTCCCTCTTCCTCTCCCCTCCTCGCTCCCTCAATTGTGGGGGAACAGCCGACTCCCGACCGGTTCAAAGATCAGGGTCACGTTGTGGGAATACGCATATGACATGCAGGATCCCAGATTCTCTCAAGCATCGCCTCTTCCCCAACGTGCACTGCCTTCGACAACGTCTGTTCTTTTTTCGTCGACGAGCGTTTGCGCCGCTTTTATTTTCATCCCCTTCCTTTCCATGCCTCCTTGCGCCATTCCTGCATCCTGGTTGCCGCACCTACCGCAGTTCTGTTCCGTCCCTGAAGAGAGGATTTGTATGATAAGGAACATTGCCGGAAAATTCATTTTTGTCACCAGATGTGCCCCTGATTCGTCCACGAATGTTGTTCCATAAAGAATGAAATAAAAAAATGTCCTGACAATGCATCAACATTATTTGATCTTCTTGCATACTCGTTTTAAGTTGAAATATACAATTTTTACAAGAGGAATATGATGCAAAATTTTTGCACAGATAACGTTTGTTATATTATATGCGAAATATTTTGCAATGGATTTGTTTGGACATTTTAGCAAGAGGACAATAGTTTCGGGTACTCAAAAGAACATCAATACAGTGTAATTCAGATCTAAAATAACTTCTAAAAATATTCAAATGCTAAATATATAGAACCTTTTCAATAAAATATAAGGTCTTAATCAAGCTAAAATAGTGTTATTCCACAGACATCTTTCACGGACATTTTCCATTTCCTCTACATATTATTTTATCCCATGTGCTCCTCTAAAATTATTTCCCTTTATGTTTCCTTTAGTTAACTATTGTCTTTAGTTCTGTTTGCGCTGGCAGCTGCTTCTTCTAATAAAAAGATTTCTTCCCCAATAATAACCTGATTACTTAATCCCTCTTGTTTCTTCCATTACTCTTTCACTTAACCCAGTATGTCTTTTCTAGTCTTGGAGATTAATTATATTTCCTAATTCCACTGCAGACGAATGTCTAAGTTTTCATCCTGTTGCTCTTGAAGTTGCACTTTTCCATTCACTGGTATCCAAGTAAGGCAATGTATTCTTAAATATATACATATATATTCTATAAAATAAAATATATTCTTGTAAGGCAAGGTATTCTTCTCTGCCAATCGGCCTACATCGTCCGCAAATCTCAGCACATTTACCCTCTCTCCTTGAATATATATTACTCCTCACATTTTTCCTTGATCTCTTAAATTGCGTTCTCAATGTATGACATAAATATCAATGGCAATAATGTGTAACTCTCTAATGTGCATTACTTTTTACTTTATTTCAGCAACTTCTCTGCTTTCACCTTATCTAATTACTGCTTCCCTGTTTTTTTATATAGAGCGTGTATCAATCTGCTTTCGTTGTAGCTCATTACTATTTTCTTTGGAATACATATTCAATTCATTAAAAGTGAAAGATAAAATTGCTCTACTCTTGCTCATCAAGGTGGTAAAATGGCGGTTTCCTAATGCCTTCCACATTGAAGATCAGCAGCAATTAATATACTTTTTACCATACATGTAGTGAGATGAGTGTAACTGGACTGACCACTTTGCTCTCCATTTTCTTTCACATATAAAGAAGGGCAGCTGACTTCTCTGTGTAATTGGCGATCTATTGTTTGGAGTCAGCCACTCGCCAAGCCACAACACCTTCATAAATTTTCGTCAAATTTTTAAGCCATCTTATCCAAGCATTGTTTCATCCGTCCTCATACTGCCGTCTTTGTTTTCCAGGACTGCTTATTCGTCGAGTGCACTCAAATACTTATATAAATCTCTATTCTAGCGGTTATCCAACCATCTAATCCTCAACCCACTCTCCCGAGTGAACGCAGTCGATGACTTAAAGCTGAGCACCGATAACTAGAAAATGCCTCACTTTAAATATGTAACTTGAGCATTTACAAAGTGGCTGCCCGAACGGGCAGTCAATGAGCATTTCGGGATGGTAAAGCATAAAAAAAGAAATAAATAATATATATATAATATAATAAAATAATTACATATATGTATTATAGATAACTGTATATATAACCATAAACACAGTAAACAACCCGAAAGACGGTTTAGTAGGTGATGGTAGAGTTCAACTAGGACTAAGGCCGGCGGCCTGTGCCGGTTATGGTTTCCCGGGAAGATCTGGTGCCCAAAAAATCATATAGCTTGGGTGGAGCTGCAGGTGCCCAAAGTGCCTTGCCCGGGAATCGAACCCGGGAACCTCCGGTCAGTAGTCCAACGATCTACCCTTGGGTTCAGCCAGTACATACACAAACGCACGCACACTCGCACGCACGCGCGCACGTAAAACCATACACACAAGGTGTGATCAAGAAAAGAGAGGACTGACACATCTGACACACATCTTTGCCAAAGTTTCTTCTAGATCTCGACTCTTGCCTGGTAAGCCGTCTTAGGGATTCTCTGCAGATCCGCCAAACAATTAGTTTTAATGTCCGCAATACAGTCGAATCGTGGCACTTTCAAGGTTGATTTTAACTTTGGAAACAAAAAACGTCTCATGGAGCCACTTCTGGAGAATAGGGTGGCTGCAAGATCACAGAAGTTCCGGTTCTGGTAAATAACTCTGTCACGATCGGCGCCGTGTGAGTCGGCATGTTATCGTGATGGAAACACCATGCATTGTTTCTCCACATGTCCGGCCTCTTTCGGCTCAGTGCGACCATCAACCTCGTCACAACCTTTAAGTAGAAATATTTGTTGACGGTTTGATCTTGAGAGACATATTCGTAATAAATGAACCCTTGCCAATCGAAGAAACACACCAGCATGACCTCCACATTGAACCGGCACATGCGAGCATTCTTTGGTCGCGGAGAATGAGGACCTTTCCACTGAGAAGACTGCGCCTTCGTCTATAACCATAAACCCAGATTGTATTACCGGTTGCAATGGTTTTAAGAATCTCTGGGTCGGCATTGGCTCGATCCAGGAGTTGCTGACAAATGCCCGCAAGTTTTTATCACTGTTCGTCAGTCAGCACCCGCGGGACGAATTTTGATTCGACGCGCGTCATGCCCAAAATGCCCGTCAAAATTGCCTGACAGGATCCCAAACTAATGATCACTTCGTCGACTATCTCCTTTACAGTTAAACGGCGACTTTCTCGCAACAAATCTTGCACCAATTTGACATGGTTTGGGTCTGTCGAAATGGAAGGTTCGCGACTCTTCATCTGTCGTGGTTCTGCTCGATTTAAAACGACTGTACCACTCAAATACTGGATTCGACTCAGAGCTTCATTATCAAAGGCTTGCTGAAACATTTCAATTGTCTCCGAGGCACTTTTGCAAGTTTTAAACAAAATTTCACGAACACCCGCTGTTCCTCTAGCTCCTTCATTACTGCCGTTTCACGCGGCGACGAACACGTACCGCTGCTGTTGCGTAATAACTCACGTGAGCAAACGCAAAACCTCTCTTTTCAGATGTGTCGCTAGATGGCGCTCTGTATCTTGTTTCGATCTATTGAACAGTTTGCGTAGAATGAAATCAATCCGGTGTTTTTTTGATCACACCTTTTATATGTATACATAACTCATTCTTTTCTATTTATTAATTGTAAATATTGTATTAATATTACTAGGTTTTTCATTACCTGTACGTGAAGTTGTGAATTCAGACCTCCGGTTATGTGTATGCATAATTGCAGATCATTGGCACAAGCGCCACTTCACAGCGGCATCGCTAAGATGACAGTTCACACCATTATCACTGAAAAATTTGCGACACGAAAGATCTACGATAAACTCGTACCGAAAGTCTTGACGGGTGACCAAGAACAGGGTTGAGTGGATGCTTACGAAGACGACCTGAAACGTCATCGCGAAGATTTTCCAACCACCTTACAGTCCCTACTTGACACCAGCAGACTATTCCCTATTCCAAAAATTGAAATCCCTCCTCTAAGGACACCACAATGGAACCCTTCTTGCTTTTAAAGGGGCTTGCATGTCTATCCTTACCGACCTTCCGAATTTTCGCCTGCCGAAGAACGTTGTCGTGGAAAAACTGCTGGCAAAGTGTGTTGACGCTCAAAGGGATGTACTTTGGACCTCAGGACATAGCAGCAATATCTAGACAGCAACTAAAAAAAATTATCAGAAAGATTGTCGTGAAAGCCGCCGCTTCAATGATGGACGTTTCGGGGAAAGGAATTGCCCACTTCAAAAGCAGAAGAAGAATCTTAATTCTTCCTCTGATGGTAGGAGACCAACCCGTTGGAGAAAAAACGCCATCCATTCGTAAATTACTCTAAAAAAATTCTTCTAATGCTATCAGCCTTGTGCCAGTGATGAGATGGTGGTATCGAAAGAAAAGGTAGGGAGAATCTTAGTAACCATAGAATAGGTGAGTGATAGAAAATTATTTGTGAAATTAAAGCTGAACCAATGAATTTGGTAGTTATTCATGTCTATCGTTCATGCCAAAAATTAATCATTGGAAGAAAGAAATCTGCGAGTTATTTAATGCGTTAGAGGGAATAGTTTCCTGTGTCCTTCTAAGGATAGAGTTGATGGAAATGTTTAGGAACATGGAATTGTGGCGTGGAAAAAACATTAGAAAATACTCGTATAAATGCAGTATAAATTGTTAAATCATAACAATCACTCAGGGATGACCAAAATATGGATATTGGAATACAAGCAAAATACCTTTGGATCGATAGCGATATTACTTAAACTAAATTATATTCATGCATAGATTTGTTTATAGCGAAATTCATTTGCACAGGCTCGCGGGAGAGAATGCTTACATAGATTCTTATTTAGCGCTAACGAAGTGTCATGAGACTCAAGAGAATAAAACGGGAAAGCAGAAGAGGTAATGGAATGTAGAAGTATTGTTTTATTTAGTACCCTGTGATTCATCACTAGGGTGTGTGGCGGGGGGTGATTTACACACCTGACTGCCCTTGACTCAAAACAACCAGCAGAAAGGAATGGGCCAATGAAAAAGTTGAGAAGGAACCACAGCGAGATAGATGAAGTTGAAAATAGATCGGAAATTTCAAGAGGACCCGTTGAGTACTAATTTTGACCATTGTTCAATACGCTATGGTCTGTATGCATAAAATTTTCCAGTGTAATATGCAGTTTGGGTAGGAGACTTGTCATAATAAAACTCGTTCGTCTCTTTAACCGTAGGAAGTGAAACTGGTGTTCATCGAAAAACATAACCCTCCTCTTTAGATGGGTGTCGTAAATTATAATTGCGACGTCCTCGAAAGGCCTTTTGGCTGCTTGGAGTCGAGCCCTCGGTGGAGTGTGGCGGAGGGGCAGGCGATGGTTGGGTGGGGAGGAGTCGGGAATGAGTACCACAGTCCCCTCCGCATGTGATAAGTCATTGTCTGTACATTCGCCGCACTCAGAGAATGAGAAGCCGCCAGGCTCCGGCCCTGCAAACACCACTTCTTCTCCCGGAGACAACGCCTCTGCGACACTTCCGCGAAAGAGAAAGCAAACGAATAAGTGACCACTTCGCATGACAGATTTCACTCTTGAAGAAGGATTGGTTCTCATGTTTTGAGGTTTTAATGGGGTTACAAGGAACTTTACAAAATTGCGTCAACAGAAGAAGGTTCAAAAATGTCCAAAATACTTCTCTGCTACGCATTTATCTATATAATAACCAAAAAGAATTGCGAGGGTTTATTTTGCAAAGGGTGTTAGGATGCCATGTGTATTCGGTAAAATTAGATTTTATTTAAACATATTTTAAAAAATAACGGTAGAGAACCCACAGAAATAGTATTCATTATAAAAATTATAGTATTTGTCTCTATAAATTTTTCTTTGCATAGTTCGACACATGCACGGTATTACTACAATAATATCTACCGTACTGTATAAAAAAAGTAGTACGGTATACAGTAAGGTACGAGTATGTCGTGCATGCATCTATATATAGTAGGGTACATACTATGATTTTATAGTATAAAACACCTAGTAAGCACCGTTCATCTGCTTCCACTATCTCATGAAGCCCATTTTGAAAACCTCATATTAAAAATACTTTTATCACATTTACACTCGATGGTCATAATGTAGTAAAGTTAAACTTGTGAGAAATGAGCATTATAAGCGCCACTTAATAAGCAAGCTGTTCAAAATAGCATAAAATGCCTTTATTTTTACCTGCATTTAGAGAAATAATTTAATGCAATAGATAATGTTTTATCATGGGTGGTATTCAATGAGTCTGAATATTTTACTTTTAGTGAAATGATTGTTAAGAAAAATTGTCAGCCAGGGGCATATCTTGCCAGTAAATATTTATATTCAGATGTTGCCTTATAACTAATTGAATACAGATGTCTCAAAGCTAGAAATTCTCTTTTTCTTAGCAAAAAGATGTTATCTATTTCCATAGCTATCAATAGTTTCATTTCCTCTCGCTCGAAATCAGGTACTGCCGGATTGTACATTGTATTGTATCCAACGTAGGACCCCTAAAACGCTCTGGTGATCACTACACGTCTGAGATCCAAGGTAACCGACTACCTGACGAAAAAAGGCATCGCAAAGATTCTCCAAACCCCTTTACAGACCCCACATGACACCAGCAAACTATTACCTATTCCCAAAATTGAAATATTCTCTCAAAGGACACCACCATGGAACCTTAAGTCAAGCTGTCAAAGAAGTTTGCACGCGTACCCTGAAAAACCTCCCGCCTACCATAGAGTTTCCAGTCGTGGAAAAGCCGCTTCCAAAAGTTTGTTGATACTCTGTACTTTAAAGAATTTTGGGGCATTGTAGCAATATCTGAAGTAAATTTATTTTTCCGAAACGTTTCCCGATACTGTTTATAGAAAGTTTGTACGAGGAATGAGTGCCTGTTAAAGACTGCGTTTGAAGGATTATAGATGGAAAGAGAGGGTTAGGGAGAAAGAGGTATACGTATGATAATGGGCATAGTTAAGATTGGCTTAAATCAAGAACAAACCAATAGGATGGATGAGGACAGGACGTTATGGAGGTCAACTATGAGGAAACCTGCCACTCTACAGAACAAACAATGAAAATGCAGCAGACACTTGTATGTTATAGTGCCCATGTGTGGTGGAGCACAAGACGTATATTATTGCATCTTGAAAGTAAAGAATTAAGTCAAAGCACAAGAGTAATAACATAACTCGTGCATATTTATTTTAGAAAAATAAATCTGGAAAGATGTTAAACAGGTTATAAAAAGGAAAGTTTCCCGTTTCGTGAAAACTCATAATAAGGGAACAGAAATTATCACATTGACAAATGTGAAGGACTTTTTGGAAGAATTTGGGAATGCGAAAATTACACGCACGACTTTATCTGCTAAGTAAGTACATACAATTCAATTGAGTTAAATACTGACACATGAGGAATAATCCTAAAATCGCAAGATTACATAGGCTGGTGAGACACCAGCGATTAGTTAAGGGAAACTAACTATAGAATAGATCGCTTTTGGGGATCATATGATCCCTCAGACCATTCAAGATTACAAAATCAGGAAATATAATTGATGAAAAATCAGTCAATAAATACTCCAATGTCTGGTGAACCTATATTTTCTTTGAAGGGTGGGATGTAGATGTGGGTGTAGATAGTATTAATTTTAGTGATATTCTATAGTTTGCATTAGTTTTTGATGGTCCTGGAACTGCACGCTAAACATCCATTCACTCCACAAAATATCCATTAACTCCATGTAAGGCTAACTCATCCTTTACCTCCGTATATTTTTCACCCAAAATGCCTTTTCTTTTCCTCACTACACCTCGTTTTCATACTTTCCTCCATCACAGTCTAAAGCTACTCGTCGCCGCTCAGTATCTCCTACGCATACTTATTCTTCCTTATTCGGAATTTCTTTTAATCTTTCGCCATGCCTGGAACTTCGTTTGTTCGTAATTATCTCTCCATTTTATTTTTTCTATTATTTTCCAGACTCACATCTTAAATGCCTCCAATCTACTTCATTTGAATGAGAGCAAATGGAATCTTATCCTGTAGTAATTCCAAGGAATTGTAAGATTCATTCAAGAAAATTCATTGAGAAAATTCATGGCTGAAGACTTGAAAAATGTAATACTAAATTGCAGAACAGCAGTGAATACTTTCTGTTCGATTACATTGCCTGTTCCCGCCACGGTGCTGCCAAGCGTTTTCTCGTAGCTTTTTGCCTATTCGCAGAATGATCATAAATATTGGCAGGTATATGATTGTATACTGTTCACTGGTTCTTCATCTCAATATTTTTATGCATTAAATTTCACTGATATTGCAATAAATGCTGTATTCGACACAAATAATGATTTATAAAAGATACTGAAACTCACATTTTACTTTTATCTTCACAAAATGTTGCCTAAAAGAGCACTTGTAAAATATTTCAACTTGTAAATTAATTTAATAAAAATGGCAATAATGAACTTAAATTTATTCTTAGCCAGCCATAATATTATGCCTATGAATTCAGTGTTTAAGAGCAAACCTCCTAACGAACCAAGTAGATCGTGGCGAAGGATTTTCCTCGAGTGCGACGGCTAACCAAAGCGTTAGATGATTCGTGCGATGCTCGTAATAAAGGTGTTCTCACAGCGCGCATGCGCAGCGAGCAAGTGGAATATGCGTGACTAGGGTCTGTCGCTCACTCTCCCATTCGACGCCTCTTATCGCATGGCGTTCGTATTCCCCAGTCAGCGTTGCCGCAGCCACGACTTCCTCACGCTGTCTTGAGGCTGGTGCTTGTTTACTTCCCGCCGCCCCGTCCCCGGGGAAGAGTGGCGCACATCGCCCGCCTGTTCAATGTCCCACGCGGCTGCCGAAAGGCGTCTTGCCCCCTTCCGCCGCCCGCCCCTCTCCAGACGAGTAAAATAGCATTTATACGTATCTGCCATTACACTACCAGAAAAATATCATTGGAATACCGGATGGTCTATAGGGAAAATACTATTGTTGATTTTATATATTCCATGTTCCATTTCATTCTCGTTCACGTTTCCTTCTCCTTCAACAGCCAATTCTTCCAACAGATCAAAGATTGTGCCATTGGAAGTAACGCTATTTAGTCCATCCCATGCAAACCTCAAAGTCGGTCATTTTTAAAGAACAATTCCTCTCCAATTGTTCTTTGAAACCATTCTGACTGCTGCGAGTCAACGACATGCTCCTTCTCAGGTTGCACGACACAGAAGCCTTTAACTCCTTCATCTCGGCCTCCAACGACTTCTCCGCTCCTTTCTTTGCCTCTACCGTTCTTTCCTCTGAAATACGTTCTTGTGGTTGAGGACATCTTAAAAACCGACAAACTTCACATTTCTGCCAACATGCATTATGATGAACACGTTTCTCCTTGATTTAATTCGCTTTCTCTGCTCAAACGGTGAAATAACGACGCACAATACACTCCATTTATCGTTTATCCTTTTTTTCAAGGAACTATGTAGGTTGTTATTCCGCGGCCTCCCCAAAAGACCGTAGCCAACGCCAATTCCTCCGTCTTTAGCTTCCTTGGAAGCGGATCACCTTTAAAGACTGACTGTTTTTTGTTCCTTTGTAGTGGTGTATCCTTGTTTTGTCCACAGTTATGCATCTACAAAGAAACTCGATAGATCTAGGACGAAAAAGCAAAAGCGATAGAAAAGATTTTTTTCAAGTGAAAGTACCGAACCATGCTAATCATTTGTGGATGTACAGCCATATTTAAACTCATTTAACGTACCAGAAACAGTCGCAAACAAATAAACAGATGTGTCATGAACTTCATTCAACTTGAATTTGATCTCTTTCGGTGTTAAGCCTTTTAAACAGAAGTGTTTAATCACCACACTGAACTCATGTTTTTCATTTTTCTAAATAAACAATAGTTTGTTGCTTTAATCGATTGTGAAATGGAACCGCATGATGAATGCATAGATGAAAGTTTAACAGCAGTCTAGTAAGATGATACTTACTAAAAGTAAACCTTTTCCGATACTGAGGGTGTCATATCATGGATATTCTAAGGAATTATTGAAGAATCCACGTACTTATTTTCCTGGGGTACATTTTCTTAAATACATTACTTCCCAGAGAATAGCCATGATGGTATACTCATTCACAGGGAAATGAATATATGAAAAAGGGTTACGAGCACATATGAAAGACGAGCACAAGAAAGTTGGGGAATTCGGAATCGAGCAGATCACAAGTGCAAAAATATTTCCTTGACCGGGACTTGAAACACGAACCTTTCGACTTGCTGGGTCGATGCTCAGATCAATTGACCTATCGTGGAAACATAAACGCTGAAATCTTTAGCGAATTCATGCAACCAAGGGCCCCGATTTTTTGGCCAGGATATGGCGTGTGTAAACTTATTTCTGGAATTAAGGGCAAAGTTGAAGCACAGGTGATAACAAAATGAGCAATCAATAGAACACAATATCAATCCGATGAGTTTAAAAAATAAACCGGTTCACGTCTCTACGTCCCATAAGGTAAAAAAGTCAATTTCCTGCTTGCCTCGAGTATTCTTAAGTGGCTTTCTTCATTGATGCTTTTCGGAAGCTACTAAGATTTACCAACTAGGATTCTGGTTTCACCACAATTGAGGACAAATCACGGGTTTCTCTGAAAACCCAAGACCTAAGTTACTGTATGGCCTTGCTAACCTAGAGGTCATGGGTTCGATTCTCTATTTGATGGGTAACCCTCCGCTTGGGTGTATGTAATTTTCTTCAATGTTGTGCTTAGTGGTTAGATAGAGAAGAGGGCTGCATTATCGTAACCTTACCTCACCAAGTAGTAAGACATTAAATAAAAGCAATATATAAAAAAATCAAATAGAATGTGTAAATGTATAAATATCTTTGATATTTAGATATTTGAAAGTGTTCCAAAGGTACATATTCATGCTATAAATCACTTATTCATTTGCCTTTAAAATCGGTGCTGATATATTTGCCAATTGTAATACTTTTGATTTAAATTAAGGGCCTTTTATCGCCAAATGACGATCCTATTTGTGAGGTAATAAAGAAATTTCCAAATTCAAATTCATGAGTTTCAAAGCTTCTTAATTTAATTTGAATCTATATCGTTGTATTTAAGTTAAAGTGTTTTAAAGGTTCTTCGAGCATTCAGAAAATCTTTGCAAAAATAAATTAAGGTATAAGGAAGGAAGGTACATAGAGGAAAGATTTTTATTTTAAAGGTACCAAGAGCCAAGGTTCTGGCGAGATGTGGGCCCGTCCTTTAACCCAAAGGACATATGTTCCAAGTCCGCTTTAGGTATGGGTGGTGTAACACTCGGGCGATTCAACCTCCATGGTCTCATGAATTGCTAAATGTAACCTAGTTTGAGTCTAGGTGCCCGCCGGACACTGTTGCACTCCATAAATCCAAAATTTTGCCAAAAATCTCGGTCTGAACGAGTGATTGATTCAAATATGAGTGGTTATTTCAAATTACTTTCTTGAAATAGTTGTAACAAGGTAATAACTACATTCCTAATATTATCTTTTGAACATGAACAATTCATTTTAATTTGAGCCTTGAAACTATGTCATGTCTGAATGCTTCTAAGTAAATGGCTTTCTTCTCTGGATAAATGTCGTCATTTGTTGAAGCCTTCGCTCTTAAAATATTCTATATCAAATGAATACGAATTGATTTCAAATTGAGCACAAAAAATCCTGACCTTGAAATTCATTCAGCAATTCAAAGATAATTTCAATTTATATTGGAATTCAGTCATTCAGTGACATAGGCACAAAAAAGGTTTTGAGTATATAAATACCAAGGATACCTGCCTCTTTTCCTTGCAAATTCATTTATATCGGCTAGTGCTTATTAAACTAAATCATGCTATTACATAAACTTGTGCTTAAAAGAAGATATTTTATAGGTACTCTGGCATGATTATCATTAAAATCAAGGTACGATATGTTTAACAATTTAAAAATTAATAATTTTCCAGCGAGTAGGCATTTAAAAAGTTTTGAATACTATCGCTTAGTGACTAAAATACATTTGAAGCAGTAATATAACTTCTTTGATGGTGAAGTGCAAAAGTTAACTTTTATTTCTTCTCCAGTGTATTCCCGCTGCACATAATATAATATTTTAAATATTACAGTTGAATAAACTGGTTGTGAAAAGCACGTATCTTTGAGCAATTAATGATGGAAATTGAAAGGACTCAAGTGCAACATGTTCGATGCATTCCGATAAAAACAAGATTGCATTTTTGGCCTAAATATGTTGTTTATATTATACTGCTACAAATAAAAAATCCTGACATGCTTTTTAGATGTAATTCCGTGTTTGCATTAGAAAATTTTACTTTGTATTCTCATTTCCAATCCAATGTTTCGTTTTTTTCAATTATTGACCAATATACATGGAATAAAAAATAAAATAATGAATAAAGTCGTTACAGCTTGTACGGAGACACGCAGGGAGGGGAGCAATTATTCTGTGGAAGAACTCTGGTTCTCTTTAATGTGTTCATCAAGCGCTTCAATTAAACGGCTTCAAAACGACTTGTTGTTGCTACCGACCGAAAATACCATTCGCTTGCCTTCACATCTGGTATTAACAGTCGCTCCCTTTGTCTCTGAATCCCCCGTTGAACTTTTCGTCTTCTATTACAGAAATCCCTTGTATCCTTGCAATCCTCGCCGACTTTCTGGTCATGACAAAGCGCTCGGCATTTCTCTCATTACCCACTTTGCAGACGACAGCAATGCAGGAGACGAGTGCGGGCCCATCCTCTGAAATCTTTGTGAATAGCTCTCCGAAAAGTGCTTTCTCCATAAAGTGGACGCCTTTGCTCACTGTCCTAAGAGAAGACTTTTGAAAAAAAATAAATTATCTCTGTTATGAAGAAAGACGGGGGACTTAAATTCAAACTCTTTATTTTCGTGATGATACTTGCCACGATACCAAAATGTAGAGGATCGATGTTGAGCAGGGTCTTCAGCTCTGAATAATATTTTGCTCCAACTGTTCGCTGCGAGTGAGAGTTTGTAATAAAAATATCGATGTGGCTCGTATCATAAAATGGATGAATGATCATCATACTGCAAACCTTTCCGGGCTTGGGACGGACTGCTTGAAAGCATTTAAGGCGCCAGCATATAACAGTGTAATTCTTGCAAATAAAAAAATGTAAAATACTTATAATAATAGTGATGACACAGATCTTTTCATCCGAAATGAGGAGGTCTAGTGACACAATTGAAATTACGCCAGATGAGAAAGATCTACTCTTTTGGGATTCCTTATTTTCCGCGGATTTCTTCTTTATTTAATGCATGCCGTTATAGTATGGGATCTTAATAATTTCAATTTTGACGAGAGAAAACAAATCAAATTTAACTATCCGATATTTTTTATAAGTATTTAGTGCCTTATGCACTCTTCTTATTCTGAAGTTGTAAATATTCTCAAAGTTTCCAGATTTTAATTTCTCAATTATCCGATTTTAGAGGAAAATACTACAGGTTAGCAAAGGGAAATTGCGAGATGGAGGAATACCGTTTTAGGGGGAGAAATGGAAGAATGCAAATAAATGGTTAGGTAAAATAAAGTACAAAGAGTTAAGTAATAACCTTAGGCTGATAGAATAGATCGAAAGAAGCTTGGCGGAAGTCATAATCCGCGAATATAGAGGGTTTGGGAGGATGGGTGAAATGGATACACTGAAAATAAAATCAAAAACCACTTTCTAGAAACGGGAATGGAAACGCCCCTTTGATAAAACAGGAATATTAATAATTTCCTGAGGAAGGAGATAAAAGGAATATATGGAGGATCTATTTTGTGGTTACTACATCAGGATAGCATATTAATCTGTAAAAAATAGAAAGTATTTTTTCTATGAGGGTAGGTAGGGTCCAATTGTACTACAGTGAAGACTTCAATGGAATTTTAATCAAACAAGTATAAGGGTAAATATAAAATCACGCAAGGAGGAAATAAGAGTTTTCACAGGTTAGTTCATAGCATTTATGTGGGAGAACTTCTTATGAGAGGGGCTGGAAGAATTCTTCTGATCCCTGCTAAATCTCGTTTCAAAAAAGGGTAGGGCTAAGGTACATAAAGACTATGAAATACATGTGTGATTTTACTTGCAGGTGAGATGGTACACAGGATCATGATGGTGTAGAAGATGGCTATCGATTGCAAAGACGCATGTAACTTCTCATAATTGTAATTTTTTGAAAAATTCACTCTACGAAAACTGCGTTGCAATAACAAACAAAACTTAGGGTGGATTGATTGACAGGAATGGAATTTTATAGCATAATAATGTATAACTATGCAGCTGAAAATTCTAACAAAACACCAAGACGTCACCCATTGTCAGAATAGTGAAAAATTGTTAAAAATGACTTTTTATGACATCTTACTCTTACGCTAAAGTTTATTTTTGTTGCAGTAAGTTTGTTGCGCTTAATAGACCATATTATAACAAAATCGCAATGAATTTAGCCATCTCGATCGATATAATTCAAAATTCACTTCGAGGTAGGCACTGGTATGTAAAGAGAGCACGGAAGGCTGACACTTCTGCGCTTTCTGTTAGTATTAAAGGAGTTCCAGTTTGCCGACCCTCGTGATCGTCGTTCTCTGGTGGGGGCAAAGCTGAGTTCGATCGCCAAAGCAATCAAATTTAACTTCCGTGCAAACGTCCGGTTGGGTGATGAGGAAACGCAAGGCGTGCATCCATGGGTCAGAGCCCAAGGCGCTGTGAGGACCTTTGTGGCAGGCAGCCAGTGGCGTGCGCAGCTCGTGGTAATTCACAGTGTCCATGGTAACATCCATCGCGACGGTACAACTGACTGCATTCTGTGCCATCCAAGTTTAAACTTGTCGTGATTCCCTGTGCCCATCCTACGTGTACTATTGTAGTGACACAAAATGGAGTAGTATTTTGGATCTCAAAATAAGATCTAGTATTTTAGATCTCATTTTAAGAAATATACTCATGGGTTTGATAAAATACAGCTGCGGATTATTTTATTTAACCCCCACATATGAATGCTTCTAGAAATGAAAAAGGAGAAGTAATAGAAAAATACATTTTTTCTCATTTCAGTGATGAATTTTAGATTAAATATGAGCTATGTTGTTCTTAAGAATGAAGATGATTTTCTCCAAAAGTATTCTTTGTTAGTTTTAGAATGCTTGAGACTAAAAAATAAAACATTTTATCAAAAAAATGTTTTAATTGGAAGAAAAATATTGATTTATTCATTTAGTCTGAAGAGATTAGTTTGAATCACGAAACTGTACTTCTTGATCAGAGCTATACATTATTTGGAATCCTTCAACGGTCTTAAATGCTACTGTAGAGTTCTCGTACACAGCGTCCAAGTGGTCTTTGATTTACGTAGGCGTATTGCCTTTCAAAACACATTTTTAATGACAGCTTAATACTCAACATTTTTAATTTTCCAAAAATCCTAACAATGACTCACTCAAACAATTGTTAAGCAACAACAGAGCGACTAATAAGACTGAAATTCTGGTGAGTACCTCACAAGGTATGCGTAAAAACATTATCCTGCTGTTGTAGAAGAGTGCAGCTATCTTCATGGTGAGGTCGGACACTTTTCTGACAGCCCTTGTGTATTGCTAGAAAACAATTTGAAATCCATTTTAACAACTGTAAACATTTTCTATACTTATTTTAAATGATATATTTTACGAAATTCTAAGCGTCCTGAAAATATATTCGGTTCACCGTGAATTTATTTTATCGAAGAAATGTCGAAGCAACCGACCTAATAAGAGATCCATCAATATGTTGAAACACTAACCTTTATTTAATGCAGTAATAAATACTCATAATAAGCATAATTTTTATATTTCTGTTGATGGCAAAGTTAATTCCGTGGGTTAACTAACTGGGATTGTGTATTGCGTCGGGGTTCTTTGAGGTGCACCTCCTTATGGAAACCTGGCGATATATCCTTATGTCGACGTTACCGACGGATTCTATCGAAAGTGACCGCCTGTTTTCACCAAGTTATAAAGAACATGTCATGACACAGTGCGAAGCCGGAAACGATGATAGATCCGAGCAGACCTTTAAGTTTTCAAGGTCACTGTCCCCGTATTATCGCCGCACAAGTTTTAGCGGAAGTACATTTATCGCCAAAGCCGTGGGCTTCCAACAGCGACTGAATTTCCACAGGAAAGGGAAACGGCACAAGTACGTATGATCGGCTTCCTCTTTCTTCTCTGTTTGTCCATGTTCCTTTTGATTCGCGTTTTAAATGCGCCAGCCCAAATTCCATTGATACCTTTCTAAAACGGTGTGACACCCAACCACGTGCGTGACACCACGTTGCGTGTGCGACTAATATTCCTCGTGTGCATAGAAATGGCAAAAAATCGACAATGGTGAGCTTTCGACAATATATGTGAATATGTGTGTGTGTATATATATATATATACTTCTTCGGAAGATAAGGATATCTTATCTTCCGAAGAAGACGGAGTTCGAGTCCGTCGAAATTATCAAGATATTATTGTGAGTGTTCTTTTTATGTGTTCTCGTGCTGTGTGTTGCTGTCTAAGTTATATATATATATATATACATATACATATATATATATATATATATATATATATATATATATATATATATATATATTATATATATATATATAATTGTGTGTTTGTGCGTCGCCGGAGTGCGTCATCTTCAAGAGTATATATATATATATATATATATATATATATATATATATATATATATATATATACTCTTGAAGATGACGCACTCCGGCGACGCACAAACACACAAACACTAGGTTAATAAATATTAAACATACAGAAACATAAAAGAAGGACACTTACT
The DNA here is from genome assembly GCA_037158775.1 of Hetaerina titia. Taxonomy (NCBI): domain Eukaryota; kingdom Metazoa; phylum Arthropoda; class Insecta; order Odonata; family Calopterygidae; genus Hetaerina; species Hetaerina titia. The sequence continues at coordinate 81,482,048 of CM073778.1, forward strand.
TACCGTCGTCATCAGCACTGATCAGCATAGCTGATGACGACGGCCGTGCCGTCGAAACGTAAATATCTACCGTAAGTGTCCTTCTTTTATGTTTCTGTATGTTTAATATTTATTAACCTAGTGTTTGTGTGTTTATATATATATATATATATATATATATATATATATATATATATATCTCTGTTGGTGGCTGCATCGGATAGGGATTCTAGGGTTTTTAGGGAAAAACATTCGTCGAATGAAAGGTTGTTGGAAATTGCGTGTGAAGGGATAGGAAGAGAAGAGAGTGAGGCAGAATTACAGGAGTAGCGATGATTATTCATTCGAATGGATTAGGGGGTAGTGCATTCGCCTATGTAAAATGAAGTGCATTGTTGCATGCCAAAAGATAGATAATATTTTTCAAGAGGCAATTAGCGTGGGAATGGGGTGAAGGGACAATGAGGAGATGTGGAGAGAGGAGTAGATCTGAGCAGCAGACATGTTTTACATCGGGGCGGTTGCAAGTTGGGGAAATATGAGGAAATTTGTCAGGACGTGTCGCCAAAGGGTTGGTGGATCTCAGAAGGTTTCTAAGATTGGCGGGTCGTCTGTAAGCGATAGAGGGGTATTTGGGCAGTAAGGATGAGGTCGCGTCACTGCCGTGTAAAATAGGAAAAAGTGCTTTAAGAAAGGTTTTCAGTCTGTGGGATCCGGGTAAATAGGTTGTACAAAGGTTGAGTCCTGCGTGGATTTTATTCTGTAGGAGCTTTTTTGGGTAACCGCGTTTGTGGAGTGCATGGTATAGATGGTGGACATATTCGTTGAGAGTAGCTGTGGTGTTACAAATCCGATGTCTGCGGATAGGGAGAGAGTTGGGAATTGAGTGTTTGGTTTGAGAAGGATATACGCTGGTGTTGGGTATATACTATATTGCTGGTGTTGCTATATTGCGGGTATTGCTGATGATTAGTGGCTTTGGTATGCACTGAAGGGGTAAATATGTTATTGTGAAGTGAGATGTCTGTGTGAAGAAAGGTGATGGTGGATGCTGAAATAGAAGAAGTGAATTTAACAGGGAAAGAATAATTTAACGCCGATAAGGAATTACCGAAAGACTCAGAGCCGGGTGTCCAATGAATAAAAATGTCGTCTATGTAGCGGACCCAGAAAAGAGGTTGGAAGGGTTGCTTTGAGAGGAAAGTCTCTTCAAGGTGGCCCATGAAGATATTGGCGTATAATGGCGCCATCCTCGTTTCCATCGCTGTGCCTATGATTTGTAGATAAAAACAGTTTTGGAACTAGAGTGCATTTTTGGTATATAGTATGCACATAATATATTTATAATATATACGTAAATATATTTATAATAAATTTGTGTAAATATAATGTATTCATTAAATATATAGATATATTTTTATACACACACACGTGTACACGCATTATGAACAATACGGAGTTTGAGTCCGTCGAAATTATCAAGATATTATTGTGAGTGTTCTTTTTATGTGTTCTCGTGCTGTGTGTTGCTGTCTAAGTTTTTTATTCAACACTTCCGTGTTACTTCGAAGAAATCATGTATATATATATATATATATATATATATATATATATATATATATATATATATATATATATATATATATATATATATATATATATAGGTCTCGATAAGGAAATTTTGCATTTGACAGATTTATTTTATACATTACCTCATATTCATTCATAACAGTGAAAATAAAAATCTTTCACTCCCACCCCCCCCATCATTCGTACTATGGTAGGAGAGATCAGGTCTATAATATTAGAGAATTACATGTGGAACAGACAGATTTAACATGTCATTTTTCCACGAACGATAAGGGATCAGAATAACATTGTCCGACTGTGGTAGGATCAGATTCGGGCCAAAATTAGTCTAATGTGTATTTACCCCCAGCCATACACCATATCGGTGGCTTGCTGGGTAGTAAAATATCCAAAAATATAAAAATTATCAGTATTTGTTCATGTGTTGTGATATCGTAATTCTTACAGTTTAAAAACACGAAAAGTGTAATTACATCAACGTGCTATCAATCTCGCGATGTGATCAGGTTGAGCTTTTTAATAAGAAAATGCTCAATTCCGATTTAATGATCGTTAATTAGTACAAATCGTTTGAAAAATAAAAATATCTTTCACTCTTGCGGTTTCCACGATTTTCAAAACTAAATAATCATTTTTAAATATGGGTTGCCAAAATTTAATGTGGAAGTAAAGTTTTTGCCTTTTATGGGGAAATACATTTGAGTAACTTAATTTAATGAATGAATGGATGTCATCTTCCCCAAAATCGTAATTGTACATATTTTCTAAGGAAATGTATTGGAAGAAATTAGGAATTCAACGGAATCGGTTTTCTTTGAAATATATTGATAAAAATGAGGTTCAAATTAGTACGGAAAGCTTTTTTTTCTATTTTACTAAGTTTTTCGGGCCACTATGCATATTAGATAATGAAACGATAGAATATTCAATAAAAACTCCAATAAATTCCACTGCGGTTTACTCTCAGAGTTCAAATTTCCAATTGATTCAATCCAATGGTTACCTCTTCCAGGTCTGTAATATGAAATGATCAAGGGACGGAGTTTTAGAACGTGAATTTGACATTGAAAAATCTTTTTACTCATTTATTTTGCAGAGAGGAAAAGTTACATAAAAATGTAACAATCAAAATTTCAAAAAACTTATAAAAACCTTACCTTGGTATTGAGGCAAAGCAATATCCAATATACAAATAATATTTTCTTCGTTCCAGTGGAGATACGTCGCTCGTCTCGCTTTAAAGCTAATATATACATAGTTACTTGTTGCGCTTGTTAGTATAATTAAGGCTTTGACAAAAGATAAAATCCGTTAGATTTGCCAATCAGTTAACTAGAGAGCTGCCCTATGACACTGCAAATTTTGGATGCACTACGTAATAACAATAATTATTATGATGAAGTCATTTTATCAATTAACTATAAATAACAACACAGAGACCGAAATATTAAATTTAAAAAAGTTCGTTGGTTTGATTTTTTCTTTATTTTTTGTATCTAGCAAGGATAACCTTACAGCGACGTGATCTCAAGATAAAGTAATGAATGTAAATCCAATAATGTCCGAAGTGTGTAAATGCATATTTTTGCGTTGGTGCGCTTTTCCTGATGCACAGTTTATGAACGCCTCATGTTTTCAGGCGTCACATCGAGATCGTGGGTTATTTATTCAGGTTTGCGAGAGGATGTTGATATGTTACAGTGTACAGTGCTTAAACCCAAGGAATTATAATTTAAAATGTTATTATCAGCGCTCAAACGATCATGTTCACTAATTCAAGACCAACACCACAACGTTCATATCCGCGGAGGCAATACGTCAAATGATTTTTAATCTCTGAGTCGATCGTGCCTTGGAAATACCATTGCCAACATTCGCCATCGAGACCAAAGGTAAGAAGTTGATTTCTGTCTACTTGAAAAGCTCCATGAAACCTCGCAAAAAATACACCCGAGTTTTCTCATTATGAATCTTGAAGATGAGTGTGTTTTACGAGAACCCTAACGTGGACACACTTTTAGACTACAGCATGGTTTTCCAACACTACATACACTGGATTCCGATAAAGGCGTGCATTTTCCCCAAGCAGGAGTATTGTATACTTTGGGTTCCCAACCCCCGTGCCCTAACTATTCGAGTAGCGGGTGGGGACGACAGTGGCGAGGGCACCGCCCCCTGCATGAATGCCGTCCAGCGCCTCCGTCAAATTCACTCCGCCGCGCCCTATCCCGACAGGTGTGGGCGACCGGGCGGGGGTGCGGCGGAGCCGGGAGGGAGGGATCGAGGAAAAGGAGATTCCGGGAACGGGAGGTTTCATTCGCCCGCCGGGAAGGCATGGGTTTCGGAGTCGAGGGAGGGCCAGAGGGGGGGGAGGTTTTTTTGGTCACCAAGGGGGTGCGCCGCACCACTTTGCCTCGTGTCTGGTTTGCGCGGAAGGAAGGGGAATGCGTGCTTGTGTGTGTGTATGGTCGTATCGTGTGTGTGTGGTGTTCGTCTGTGGGGTGTTTTAAGTGTGTGTGATGGCCATGCGTCCCTCCCCCCCACACCCCTCCTGCCCCATCCCCCCGCCAAAACAGCCATCCCCCACCCCCGGACTCACTCCTACGACTTCTCCCCGCCTGGCGCCGCCACGGTCGCAGTGTGCGTTTGGATCGGGAGGCCCCGCCGCAGTTAGCACGAGGCCTCCCCCGGCGCAACAACCCCCTCTCTCTGCCTCTGTCTCTCTCTCTCTCTCTCTGTTTCTCTCTCTCTCTCTCCCGTGTCTTCGAGTGACCACCATATGCACGCAGACATTTTCTCTCTCTCAAAAAAACCATAACATTCACGTGCGAGCGTAAGGACTCCTTTTTTATCTTCCGCCTTGCCTCTCACCACGACTGACGCTAACACTCCCCTTTTTGACCTCATCGTGGCGAGCGCAATCGTTTCGCTTCCTCTTCCCTCGACAGGAAGTCTTTCGCTGTCGAGCCGAGCGGAGCGCGTCCGCTTGGTGGAGGAACGCGACTCCTCCCGGACGTGTGCTCCCGAATGACTGTTCCCCTTCCCTCCCGAGACCGCGTTTGACCCCCCACGCCGCCCAGTGGAGGGACGCCTCTCGGCCGCTTTGATTCACGGCCCTCCCGAAAGAGCCACCCCGAACTACTCGTGTGAGTGCTGCCTGGAAGAGGGCTTCGTGTCGAGGAGCCTCTCTCTCTCTCGCCCCAGAGGAGGGCTTGGGACGCGTTCACCGCTCTCTGGGCGTCCTTGCCCGTCCACGCCCCCTGTGTTGTTTATGACGAGGCGCTGCCCTCCCCGCCCACCCCCGCATGTCCCTTTCCCCTCGACCGCGCACTTAGCAAGCGGGCCTCAACCCTCTGCCTTGGCCAGATTGAGTGTTGCACATGTGTGTGTGTGATCGTGTGTGAGTAGGCTTAGTTAACCACCCCGTCTGTCTTTTCCACCCCATTGTCCCGCACACGGAAAAATTGATTCGCGAACAATTGCGTAAGCACGCGAATTCGGAGGGAAAATAAAACTTTGCCTTCGCTCTCTCGCCTCGAACGGGGCAGTAACAGGATCGTAGAGGAAGACAAAAGAAATCGCACTGCCTAAATAAGTCCATCTTTAGTAAGAAGTAAATATTTTAGAAACATTTATGGCTGTTTGCCAATAAAAAACAAACTCTTCTGCGTAGATCTCGCTGGATTGGGTAAAAGCTAATCTAAACTGAACTTACAAATTTCATGCTTTAAAATCCACAGCAGCAGGGAAAATAGATTAATTTACATTATTTATTTCCTAGGAGCTACCTCAATATTCCTTATCCGACATTCATCAGTCCGGCCACTGTTTCCTCAACGCGTTGCTGCTAGATTAATATTTTTTTTCTAAACCACCGCGGCCATGAATCCGGTTGGCGAGTGACTACGCTTTCACAGGAACTACACGGTAGTGTGAGTTCGTAATCGAGTATAAACATATCCTTGCCTCGTATTCCAAAGATTGTGAGTGTGGAGTGTGTGGTCGTCACAGACTGGGGAGCCCTCGAATCAGTTTCACTGGGGCAGCCAGGAGTCCGGTCGCTGGCCGCAGGGAAGGAGACGAAGACCGCTGCTATCAAGCCGGAGGACGTCTGGGAGTAGTCTTCGCTAGAGGCAAGAGAGCAGGAGTTTTTGGGGGTAGCGAGGGAGGGAAGGGGTCGGGGGGGGTGAGAATCCGGAGGTCCCCGTCTCGCGCGTGGCGCCTTCTCCCTCAAACCGCGTGGAGAGGGAAACATTCACCCCGCCAACGGGACTTGCACCCCACGCCCTCCCAAATACTGCCCGCGACGGCGGTCTGGGGGAGTATCGCTCGCGCCGTCGACTTGGGACGGTCCCGCGGCTCGGCCCGCTGTCCCGGACCGCAAATACCCGGCTGCCTGGTTACGGAGTGGAGATCCATTTGAAAGAAACCATCCCAAGGGGAAGAAGACCCTGTGACGTAGTGTGTCCGAGTCCCAAGGGGGGAGGGGGCAGACAGAGAGAGGGGCGATAGGGGAAGTGAGGGAGGGTGGGGGGGAGGGGACGGATCGCGCGAGGAGCTAGGGAGCAGGTTATATTGGAGAAGGTGTTGGGAAGCCGTTCTTTAAGTTCTTTAAGCAACCGCGTGAGCTGTATCTCGGCGAACGGGCGAGTGAGCGGCGGCCGGCGGCATCGCTCCCTCCAACCGGCCAGACACGTCATGGAAGCTCTAGCTGGCTACGCGTACGGGTGCTCGTGGTGCTGATGCCGTGAGAAAGGGGGGTTTTCTGGTGGCCGAGCGATGGGGCGCGGTTTTTGCGACGGCTTTTGGCGCTACAGTCGTCAAGTGAGTGAGAAACTCTGCGTCGATCTGGTGCGGTAGCCCCAAGTTCGTGTGGTGCCCTGGAATCAGAGAATATAAAAATATTATCCGTAATAACAATACGACGTAAAGAAGTGTTTCCTGAGGAAGAATTCAGGGAAGAGCTTCGCGGAGGGTGGTTAACGGTCGCACGGATTATACTTGTGGGGTGAAATTGAAGGATAAAGTGGGGAAAGGAAAATGTGCATGTGAGTGAAAACAATTTTTCTCGTGTGGATTCCATCTGGATTAATCCCGTTATTGTCGCGCAAAGATAAAGAGGAGGAGGAAGAATACGAATGTTTTGATCCCGCAAGTCGGCAGCTCTCTTTTAAGTTAATTTGTATAACAATTTGAAACTCGTGTGTGCATTTCCCCCGCTTTGTTCAAATATTTTTTTTAATATCGTTTTTGTTTTTGGTTTTCGTTTTAAGTGGATCGAGAGGGAGGGGAAAGAGTGAGAAGAAAGTTTTTGTTGCTGTTTGATTTTTCTTCTTGTTATTATTATTAATATTGCTGTATTTTTGAGAGTTCTTGAGAATAGTTCAAAAGAAAAAAAATCGTGATGGGTGCTTTCGGTGTCAGCCGAATAATCGCCCCCTCAGTGCTTGGGTTGGAGGCTGGAGGGAGGAGGAGAGCAAGGAGGTGGTGGGGCTCTTGGTGCTACCCGGCTCTCGTGTTCTTGGTCGCCCACCATATAGCATCATGCATGGGGATCACCTCCGACTCTCCCATCCACCACCAACGAGCCGCGAAGGCAAACCACACGTCTTGCCCCGATGGCCTGATAATCCCTGCGTGGAACCCTCAGGAAAACCTGAGTGTTGGCGATAGGGTCTCCAGAGGCTTGGTGTACTTCATAACATTGGCTTACCTGTTCATAGGAGTGTCCATCATAGCAGATAGATTCATGGCCTCCATCGAAGTGATAACTTCGCAAGAGAAAGAGGTGACCGTCAGCGTAGGGTCTTCGGGAGAGACACAAATAGTGGTGGTGAGGGTTTGGAATGAGACGGTGGCCAATTTGACTCTTATGGCCTTAGGGTCCTCGGCTCCCGAGATCCTGTTGTCCATCATTGAAATAGGGGCGAAGAACTTCGAAGCCGGCGACCTAGGTCCTGGAACGATCGTGGGTTCCGCGGCCTTCAACCTATTCGTCATCATTTCGTACTGCGTCTACGTCATACCTGACGGGGAGGTCAGGAAGATCAAGCATCTTCGGGTGTTCTTCGTGACGGCGACCTGGTCCGTTTTTGCTTACGTCTGGCTGTACCTCATCTTGGCGGTTATTTCCGAAGGCGAAGTGGAGGTTTGGGAGGGTTTGGTCACCTTTCTGTTTTTCCCTCTCACCGTGATAACAGCCTACATCGCCGATAGGCGCCTCCTGATATACAAATACCTGAACAAGAGGTATAGAATTAACCGCAGGGGGGTCGTTGTGGAAGCCGAGGGCGACGTTGAGATGGGTCCAGCCGGAGCTTCGAAGGATGGCGCGTCGAACCACGTAGGAGGTCCCAGGAGGTCAGTCGACGGTCTGAAACACTTCGAGGAAGAAGATGCCAGTGAGGAGGTGAGGGACTTCGAGCAGAGCAGAAGGGAGTTCATCAGGGTATTGAGGGAACTTAGGCAGAAGCACCCAAATCTCGACATGGAGACGTTGGAGAGCATGGCCAGAGAGGAAGCATTGTCCAGAGGACCTAAGTCTCGCGCCTTCTACAGAATGCAGGCGACTAGGAAAATGGTTGGGAGCGGAAACTTGATGAAGAAGATGCAGGAGAAGGTGAACAAGGAGTCCAGCGTAAAGTCGTCGGAAAGAATCGCCACCGATGATGATACCACCAAGATTGACAGCAATGTAATCAAGATATTCTTCGATCCAGGGCACTACACGGTTATGGAGAACGTCGGGGATTTTGAAGTCAGGGTAGCTAGGGAGGGAGGGAACCCCGAGCAAGCCGTCCTCGTGGACTACGAAACCGAAGACGGCACAGCGAACGCCGGCAGCGATTACGTGGCCGCGAGGGGCACCCTCCTGTTAGGACCCGGCCGGGAAACTGCCAGTATCAATCTTCAAGTACTCGATGACGACGTCTTTGAGGAGGACGAGCATTTTTACGTGCGACTGAGTAACCTTCGGCTGGCGAATCCGGACGGCACACCGCTTCCCGGTCCTCCGGCCGCCAACGGGGGCACGAGGGGAGCCGGCAGCCCCGCGTCGCCCACCGACTCGGAGGCAGCGGTGCAGCTCGTGTCCCCGGCACTGGCCACCGTCATGATCTTGGACGACGACCACGGAGGTATATTCGCGTTTCCAGAGAGGGACGTGGAGATCGTCGAGTCCGCCGGACAGTTGGAGTTGAAGGTGTCGCGGTGGAGCGGTGCGAGGGGGAAGGTGGCCCTTCCTTATCAAACGGAGGACGGCACTGCCAAGGGCGGAAAGGAGTTCGAGGCGGTCGAAGGGGAACTCATCTTCGAGAACAATGAGACAGAGTGAGTTGACTGATGAACTATTTTGATTTTCCTCTTTTTTAACAAACAACCTCTCGCTGACTACAATGTATTTTGCGAAATTAAATAAATAGTCGAATTCGAATATTTTAAATTTTAAGGCCTTTTAGTTTACACAAGTTGTCTCTCGTGAATGAGTTCCAAATTATGTGCGTTCATGTTTACATATGTTTTATCATTCCTTATTGCACTAGTAAAAGTGTGGAATTCACTGACCTGATTCTTTTTAATTTTATGAGGATCAACTTCATTGTGTAGGAAAAAATTTTGATATTAAAATTTGTAAGTTTTTCCCGTAAATTATTTGTTAATCGAGGAACTATGCAATAGTTTTTTATTCAAAATGTACTTATTTTTCGGTGAGGATTATCGTTTCGAGAATTGGTAAATGTGTAAAAAATATTTTCATATCATATTTGAAATTATTACTCGGCTAAATTGTTTAATTGCTGGGAAAACAAGAAATGGCGTTAGGTGTATAAGATACCAATGCTAAAAAGACGAAAAGTGATCCGCTTAGCGCTGTTTTGTTGCTGTAAATCAATCTGTTATAGTATAATTTTTAATTCCCAAATAATAATTAATTGACGCATTTAATAGCTCGAAGTCAGCTTACCTTAGAGAAAAAAGTGGGACCTTTAATGGTAATATTTCTAAGTTTACAAAGAAATATCAATTATAGAAATTAAAACACTCAAATAATGTATTGATTTTCATTAATAAAATCAAAATATCCATATTAAATGACCTGCTGGTTAAAATTATTCAGAAGTGACACCTTTTCACAAAATTAATATTATATTAAATATCAGCCGTCTAAAAATCGGAATGACCCAAATATTTGATATTTGTCGCATATTTATTTACTTAAATGGATCACGGATGTATTATATCATTCACTGGAGTGAAGAATAGCAATTGAAATAACTAATCAATTTACTAATTTGGGCTTATAATTTGCATAAAATTTTATTTTTACCCTGAGGAAATTTATCTCATATTTCATGAGTAGTAACACGTGTTAGTGTGTTTAGCATGTTTTTGCTCTTTTGCTATTCTAAGAAGAAGTGAAAAAAAGTCTTTAAAATTGGGTTTTTTAATTTATTGAATCAAGGAGAGATTTTTCCTAGCGAGAAATTTACTTTTCCTCGTGGATTTATTTAACGTGCATATAAACCATACAAAAAACGGAAATAACATTGTCATCTCAGTATTGACTTCACTGAACATTGATAATAGCTAAGAGCCAAGAGAATAGCCCAGTCAAGAGCATACCATTCAAGCTAAAACTTTCTCCCCTATAGATGTAGAGGTGATTCAGAGTTTCTCACGAGTAATTCAGGTGCTATAACAGCTGCTGGTAACGGACAGACATAAAATATGATTATATACGATATAACCACAATGTATTGGGAAAATTCCTTTTTAGCGGAAGCCCGGGTAATTAAATCGCAAGTACTTTATATAAATTCCATTATATCTCACTAAATGTAATGGATGCATTTGCGAAATCACTGTCAGTATCACCATTGTTTTGAGAATTTGCCTTCAGATATCTGAATTTTAGGTTTACATGAAATTGGGTATTTTTATTAATGCATTGCAGATGAATTTTTTTTCGTTATATTTCGAATTAGCAAATATAATTGTGTGAACTCCATCAATTTCTGATTTCCGACGGATACGTTAATTAGCAAATGGTTTGAAAAGGGCCATGTAGTGGCGTGATGTAATAAGGTACAAATTTGCCCTAGAGTTGTAAGAGAATCATTGGGTTTTTTTAGAAAATTATAGATTAATTTTCTGTTACTCTTTAATTCATCCGGTAATTCATTGTTCATTGATATTCGAGTTTATAACTCTTGTGCGTACCATACATTTCAATGAAACCATCCCTTTTTGTTTGATAAAACGACGTGTATTGGCATGATGACATTTAAATTGTCAACATCCTTGCCAAATATAAAGCCCCACTGAGAAAATTGTATCATATATTCATTGCTTTGATAATTGAAAATTTGAATGGAATTGTATTTGGAAGTCACGAATTTTTAGTAGAATTTTATGCATATGCATAGAAGACCAAATGCATTAATTGATATTAGACATAACATATGAGAAATTGAAAGGTGACATTAGAAAAGGAATACCAGTGATAAAATAATGTCATTCCTTTTTTATTGAAATATGAAATCGGCAGAGAGTCAGTCAGTAGGTAGGGTACTGGACTACTAACAGGGGCCACCGGGTTCAATTATGGGTGATGCCTTTTAAGCAAGTTTTTCCCTAACCCATCAAGCCGACTATAGGGTTGGTAATTGACCTTTTATAATCGCCCTGATCATAGAATCAGAGACGATGGCCTTCAGGTCCTCTACTCGCGGAACGATTGTCGGTGTCCCCGTTCCTAGGGAAAGCGCTTCCCACCATCCCTATCTCCTTAGTTTTAATCATCTCTTGTCTTCCTTTCTCTGAGAATCGATCTTTATTCGTTAAATTTTTATTTTTATTCTTAGGGAAATCGAAGAGATTTTTTGGAAACGTATCTTTTCATTTTTTTCGGTTTGTTCAGAGATTGATTTGTCTGAAATGCGATTACTTGGAACGATAAAAATGATTTTGTCCATAGGTGCATTCTTATCATTCGTCTTGCATAATTAGATTCCTTTTATTTTCCCAATGATATTTGAAGCTTTTGAAACTTCGAATTAGTGGCTTTCGAATGCTGCATAGCAGTTTTGTACTTGAAAAACTACCAACTCGATATAAATAATTTAATGGTAAGATTATTCACATCTTACGCTCACAGATATAAAAATCATTATGTTTAACGAAATTTCACTATGCATACAAAATCATATTACATAGTTGGAAATGGCATTGGTTTTCGTAATTTTTATTATTTTTCAAAGTTTTTCGTTTTCAATTGAATGAAAATAAATTATATTTAGGAGAAATACCTGTATTTAAGCTTGGGAAACTTGCATATGCAATTTTCATAAAATAATGTGATTTACTACAAACAATTTTCCACTACACAATGTTATTACACGACCGGTTTCGATATGATACTCCGACTTCAGCTTCCGGTAGTTGAAACCGGAAATTTGTGCAGTATATTAAAACAGGTCTTGTTATATGTTTTCTCTACCGGAAAATTGTTATCAGTTGGTCATTATTTTGTTCAATTTCCACCACTTGAAGCCTGTAACTATGCAGTTTGCACGGAAGTGATAGGTAACTGCTAAGAAGATAGCAGAAGTCAGTAGTCGCTTAAAGAAAGAAAATTGTAATTTTTACCGAAACAAATAAATTTTCTAAAAATCCAAGTTCTGTGACGTTTTAACACTTAAATGCAAGCTTTTTTATTATTAATAGAGACCTCACATACTAAAAAAAGCCCTACATTCATTTAAAGGGAAGTGAACCTTTGATTTAATTTCAAAGATTTTTTATTTGTACATATACTCATGTGCTACGTGCATCTAAACGGCCCAAGTATATTTTTCCCTTCGGCGTATATAATTACTCTCCGTGGTTCGCGCGAAAAATCCAGTGGATGAGAGGCAACTGGAATGAGGACCCTCAATCGTATGTGTTCCCAATGACTCTTCCGGCTGAATCTCACATTCATTACAATGCCGGTGAGTAGTGTATTTTTTTTAAGTTCGGCACCGCTACCTTGTCGTATAGACTCCGCCTCGTTCCCGAGCTCAAACGGCATGAAAGAGGGCAGAGCTGAAAAAATAACGTAAAATTTCGTGCAGGAAATTGTCGACAGCGCTCGTATTCACGTCAATTAGTCGATGTAAACGGAAACCACTGTTTTCTTTCCTTCGTCTCTAAAATTCATCCTTGCTTTATATCCTCCAAATTAAATTAATGCTAGTTCGTGTTTGAATAACTAATGAGCATGGAATCAGTGGTGGTTAAAAAGAATATAAATATGAATACTTTAGGCTTTCCGACCCTTCTTTGTGTGACTTTTAAGAACGCGCTATTCGCCAGACTCAATGATACGAACGTGGTCTTTAATTTAAGTACTAGATTAGCTTCTGAGGTGCAAAGAGTATCTTGAGGCATATGATTGGTTATTCAAATACAAATAAACTCGTAATTCCTTGTTTTAAGAAAGATTCAGGAATGTGATCAATCCTTCTCAAGTATATCTTTTACTCTCTCTCTCTCTCTCACTGATTAAGCTATAAAAATTTAAATATTTTTGTGATATGGCAATTTGAAAAATACATCCATGGTGGTTGTAATTTTTAAAATCTTTAGTCCGTAGTGCAATGAATTACCTACATCTATTGAGACTATAGTATAACAGTATAAGTTACATTTATCATAGTCATATAAATGTTGGTAACTTTTATTTAGATGTAGATTTTTAACTCTGGGAGATTCGTGGAAACTCTTCGAAATAATCTCTAATGTTCACTTCTTCTCATCTAATGGATAATTACTCGTGAACATTCCTTTTGCAGATATGAGATTTAGATTATAAGGAAATTTACCCGTTGAGGTAGGTTTTGGATGGGCACAAACTACCAAATATTTCTCTTGTATCTCCTAGCAAAACAAAACCCAACATCCCCCTCTTTATCACCGTTGCGTGTACTTTCTTCCTCCCTTCATCCCGTCCAACATCCCTATTCTATTCCTGCCCTTTCCTCGTTTGCCTAAAGTTCTCTCCTCTGTCAGAGTTTTTAACTTCTTTTTGGCTATCGGCATTTTGAATCCACTGTCTCTGTCTCCTTTGGATTTCTCCCAATAATCCCCTCTCCTTCCCTACCATGTCTAGTACTTTCTCGTTTGCTTTCTTTTCTGCCCACTTAACCTTCTCCGTCCTACTCCACACCCATATTCCAAAAACCTCCAATTTACGCCTATCATCCTGCTGCATTGCCCATGTTTCCGCGCCGTACAAACCTGCACTCTATATAACTCATACGCGGGAATACGTATGCAAAACATGAACGCATACGGCTTACGGGTGAAACACATACGGGGAATATGTGGACAGCCTATTAAAAATTATGATTTATTAGAAGTGTACTGGGTAGTTGTGATGAAAAGGTTAAATATAAATGTTATCTGTTGCTGGTTAGGCCTCATTTTGAATATGCTTCAAGTATATGGGATCCTCACGAAGGTGAATTAATTGCCGTATTAGATGTCGTACAGTGTAGAGGAGCTAGATTTGTAAAACGTTGTTATGATAAACTGAGTGGAATATCCAAAACTTTCGAGCAGCTAGCCTGGGAATCACTCACGGAGCGAAGGTTAAATTACTTATTGAAGCCCTTGCATACATTGTATGGGCGTTTCTTTATCAATGATACTGAAAATGTATTATCACCCTCATCGTACTACGGTAGGAGAGATTATGTAAATAAAATTGCAAATATTAAGTGTTGGCCAGATAGATTTAAGGTTAATAGATTTAATTTTTTCCACGAATGATAAGAAATCATGATAACATTGTTCGACTGCGGTAGGGTCATGATAGGGTAAAATTTAGTGTGATGTGTATTCACCCCCTGCCACATCTTAGTGGTGACTTGTAGGGTACATAATTAAATAAATATTAAGTGAGCGTTTTCTTAACATTTTTGATCAACGCCCCTGTCATCAATTGTCTCCTCCTTGTGAAAGCTTCTTTGCCTAACGCAAGTCTTCTCCTTTACCCCCTACTACTTTGACCATTTTGGTCTAAAACATATCCGAGAAAGGTAACCTGTTCCACCTGCTCTTCTGTTTTGTTTAGCTTAGCCTTTATTTTTCTGAAAAAAACCGCATAACCATTGTTTTATTTAACTTATTCTAATCCAAAAACTATCGCACTGAATCTCCCAACTCATTAAGCAATGCTTGTAACTCCTTGGCTGGCTTACAAACTAGAGGTTGGTCATCAGCAAACCTGATGTTATTAAATGTCCACCGACTTTCATTGCTGTGCCTATTTCTTCCCGTGTTTTTCAATCACATCTTCCACGTATTTTCTGTAATATATTAATCAGGTTTTTCCAATTCACTTTATCAAACGTGCTTTCAAAATCTAAGCAACAGGCAAATACATCCTGATTTTTATATTCCACCCTATTAGATCCATCAATACTGTAATGGCATCACGTATGACTCTTCCCTTCCAGAACCTAAAACCGTACAGACATCAAGTAAAAATTTGTACTTTCCACTCAGGTAATAATTCATAGGAGATTGGGGTCCTATTTAGGGTAAAATAGGTATTACATGTATTTATTTTCAATCAAATTGGAAATATTTTATTGCATTATGAGCAATCAATGTGTCCATTTTTGAAGCATAAACATTAAAAAATAATTCGTCTGAAGTGAAGAGGATGGCTGGAGGCTTCACTTCGTGGAAGCTATTCACATCGGAGAAGAAAACACTTTGTTCTTCGACGTACGTTTTCATTAAGCACGCCTAGGTTTCCCCTGATGATGACCTTGTACGTCGAAACCTAGGTCGTGGTTAATAAAAACGTGTGTGGAATAATCAATTATTTTTTTCTAGTGCTCATCTGAAGCGGTTATAAAGATTTATATTTTTATATTGAACAAATTTTTATCTCCTAGGCCAAAATCACAGTATATATATATATATATATATATATATATATATATATATATATATATATATATAGATGATTTCTTCGAAGTAACACGGAAGTGTTGAATAAAAAACTTAGACAGTAACACACAGCACGAGAACACATAAAAAGAACACTCACAATAATATCTTGATAATTTCGACGGACTTGAGCTCCGTCTTCTTCGGAAGATAAGATATGACTCGTGTGTCATATCTTATCTTCCGAAGAAGACGGAGCTCAAGTCCGTCGAAATTATCAAGATATTATTGTGTTCTTTTTATGTGTTCTCGTGCTCTGTGTTACTGTCTAAGTTTTATATATATATATATATATATATATATATATATATATATATATATATATAAAATTCCTTTTCAAAACATGCTCTAGTGCCATTTTCTGGGCCTATTGGCAGGATCTAATATTTCATCTACGCAAGGAAATGACTTTAAGATGGTAAAATGATGATGCCAACTTTATGTATACTAACTATAATTTGAATTTAATGATAAAATAGACATATAAGCCATTGAACAGGCCGTGGAAGTGAGGGAAATTTGATTTGACAGAACAAGAACGGTGGAAAAAATCTGTGATTTAAAGTTTCAAATAGTGGTTCCATTGGCCAACCAATCACACACCTATAGTATATGGTTCAGGACTAGCAAATTCTTGGAAATTTGTCATCGTCACAGTAATTGTCTTAGACCCTGTTTAGTGTTTCCGAGGCAACTGGCATTATTCAACTCTCTATTATTTCTTTCTTATTTTTACTTCTTAGGGCACGAAACAACATCATGTCCAGTGGAAAAGTATTAAAATTGGGTTCCTTTTGATATTGTCTTAATAACTCTGAGTGGTATTGGAAAATATTTTTATCATAACTTATCCAGTTAACTTTTATGATACCAAGCAACATATTTTTAATATGATTTTGCTGCTAAAGTACGTGACGCGCACCGTTTGCTCCATTTATTCCCACAAAAGTTCATTGTGTTATGCAGCAAAGGGAAGAACATTACGATTCTGTTGAAGTTAATAAATGAATGGAAAATCGGTGTAATCTTATGTCAGTTATAGTCGAACTTATCGCTAAGGGTTGTCCTCTATACTAGAGGGAATCAACATATTCTATTATTCACGATTTTCTCAAACTGACGAGGAGAATGTTTCTCACGTTTAGCGTTGCATCTCTTAAATCTCTCTCTTCAAGGCTATATCGACTTGAAAAATGATAATAGGAAGGGAAGAGTAGGGAATTTAATATGAAACAACTCCAAAAGAACTTTTTGCCTGGAAGTGGAGATAACGTCGCTTTTAATATCATAGTTCATTTTTGCTACTTAGGAATCAAATAAGATATTTTAACGATGGATATCGGAGACAATGTCAAAGTGATATCCAATAAATGGAATTAAAATGGAATAATAATATTCATTGAAGAAAAAGAGAAAAGAATTTTGAGGGAAAAGGTAGAATGGCAGAAAGCGCCAATTTGGTATACTTTGGGAAAGGTAGGCAAGTGGGGAGGCTCTCCACTTAGCGGAAAGGTCTAGTTGTAACTTGCACGCAAGATAAATACCGTGCGCAAGTAACGAAATACTGCCCTGCTCTCATGTTTTTTTCTGTTCTCGATACTCCAGGAGTGCGCGACCGATATTGATTTTAAAACGCCACTTGAAAGGAATCTTCGGCTGTTATCTTGGGGGAATGAAAGAGCGAATTTCCGCTTTTCAGCACCGTGCGAGCCCCGTCCCGTCATTCGTTCGACCTTGATGTGACCTCGCCCATTTCGATTGGCACGTAAACCCGCCCGTGCGAAACCTGGCGCTCCCCCGGCCGGCAGAGGGTCGTTTATTTGAACCCTTGACGAAAGAAATCCGTTTCAGATGTAATCCCTCACCTATCATCGTTATAACGCCATAGCAGACCATTCCTCTCTTCACCTCGTCAACCTGTTTAATGTGGCAGTTCCCGTCTTCTCTCGACACCCCTGTCTCCCTTCTCTAAAGTTATTGCCACAGAATTCAGCATTTAAGAGTCAATTTCCCTTCCCTTTTATCGTGATTATGGGATCGCGAGGGATATCTTCGGACTAGGTCGGAAATGAGATTTTCGTGTCTAATTTCCAGTCTAGATAACGGATCTCAGCCTCGCCGCTTCCCTTAGCGTTGCCCCAAATCAATGGTGTGATCAGCGTGGCCTGTGATTGTGGCAGCTCATGATTGCTGCCTTTGTGAAGCTCCTTGTCACGGTTACCCGGAAGAGTGAAATATTTCGACAAACATCTCCTCGAAGCAATGGTCGTTATTTTGATGAGGTTTGGAAAGTCTAGGCATCATCATATCTTCCACCAAATTAATGTTTACGCAAAAGTGTCATTCACCATTCATCAGTAATCACGTGTCCTGATAAATAACCCTAGGATATTTTCATTGAATTAGCAAGTTGCAGTTTTATTTTTTGTTTTCTGTGTATTTTGGCGGTTTTACGCGGTGCTTTAATTTTGATATCCTAGTTACCTCCAAATTCTCCTACCCAATCAGGAATATTCGCCTGTTAACGAGTTTCATTAAATTTTGCAGTTGTTTTATTAAGTAATCTCAAACACAGCATTTCATAACATTTTAATGTAATTCACTGTTTTAAAAAACCAGGTGGCATTCACCTTTCAAGGAGAAGATTAATGAAACATCTTTAAACTTTTGAAACATTTTGACACCTTAATTCATTGTGGTATCTATTCACCTCGGAAAATATATGGTTAGAGAAAAAATATGAAACTCTGCATATGTTTATTTTTTAAATTTGGCCTCTTCGTGCCTCTCACACTGATCATTATGTCAGAGACGACTGACATTTTGAAAAAGTATCGTTATTTCTTTAGTTTTTCCGTTTTATGTTTCTGAATGCCCTGTTAATTGTGGTGTGTCATATAATTTTTACCAAAACGTTATGAATTCAGCCAATGGATGTTATTTCATTCTATACGACATAAAGACCCTTACACACGTGTATATAAAGTTATATGTAGTAGGTAGCAAATATAAAGTAGGTGAAGCAAAGAAGGTAGTATAGGGTTACATCGTTTAGACCGCTTAATGAGAAGAAAAAATTAGTTAGAAAGGCAAAAGTGTAGAACCACGCTTTGTTTTTACGGTGAATGTGTTCATATAGTATAAAGGAAGGGCCAGATCTAAAGGGAAAGCGCCGGTGATCATAATCCGATTTCGCAATATTTTAAAATTTAATGGACTTTAAATCGGCTGATTGAAAGATCGATTGGATTCAACATTACCCACGCCAGCGTGAAAATAATGTCTGGTAATTTACGCATTTCCTTTCAAAGTTTCAGCGTACTTAAGCTGTATTCCGTGCTTAGGAAAAACAAATTTCATTCTGAAATATGACGTATAACGTCTGAACTTGTACATTGCAAAGAAAATCTTTTTCTTTTCAACAAATATTTGTGCAAGTAATGTGTATTTTTAAGCAGAAATGAGCTATTTCATGATTTTAAATATGATTATGTTCTACCTATGTAAAAGCGCTACCCATTAACAACTACTTTATGACGCTCTATTTTGTTTTATTTTATTTGAGGCAATGTACTAAGTTAGATTGAGTATCGTGCTAAATTAATAAGCGTTTGGACCTGAATTCTGAAATCAATTCTTGCAGATATTTTAGGATAACTCATGTATCCCATCATGTCATGACAAGATCGTCAATAATTGATATATTGAAAATCCTCCTTATTTATAGAATTGAAATTGGTCACTGTCATGAATCCCAATGAATAACCACGTTGGTTAGAATTCATTTTAATTCAAAGCGTCAGCAACTTGGAAGAAAAAATCGAGAAGATGACTTTAAAAGTCGAAATACAAGCTTTTTCCAGATTTTCATAAGAATTATATTTTTGCGCCTGATTTAGGGGTTTCCTTTCATAAAAAACTTTCCTTTTCAGTTATGTCGGAAATTAAAATTATCATACGTATGGATTAGTTAGACTTCTATGAAACCATGAGAGTAAGCATAATTTTTGGAATGTTTTACCATCAAATAAGTTTTAATTCATTCTCATTTGGTAATTTGGACTGCTGAAATGTGATGGAGTCATTTAAAATTTAAACAAAATTCAAGATAAACTGACAATATTAGATCATTGCGCAACATTATTGCATTTTTTAGAGTCCTTGCCCCTATGCACCCCTTGTGCAATGCTCACCTTAGTATGCGATCAATCTATCCGGGGTACAACGTTGTAATTGGATTAAATATTGTGTTATACAGATAATAATAATGATTAAATATTAATTTAATCGCGAAATGAATCGAAGAAAGTTTCTACACTGCTTAGAAAAGGAAATTTGAGGGTGATCAGGAATGATCCACAGTCTCTAAGGTTCTAGAAACCGGACTTCATTAGAAAGTCAAAGGCACGAGTAGGGATTTCGCTCTGAAAATTAAAGAAATGTCTACTTCAGGTTTTGCATCTGCGAAAGATAATTTCAATTTTCTATCGGAAACTCATATTTGCACGCATTCGCTCATACACTGTAGGACCTTTTTCCCGAGAGAGTCCACAGGAACCTCAGAAATGTTTTATTTTTTTGGTCTAACATGTGTCACCGGGTAGCCTTCAAATTTTCCTGTTATTCGTTCAAGCTCATATATCAGAAAACCTCATATTTCCAGCACCGTAAGGATCGCGATTACAGCCCGAGTCTTGTGAACTTCTTCCGTATGAGTTGGAGGGACGGTAGCGTGAGATTGATGATGGTATGGAGAGGTCTGGAAGTACATCGCCATGGTTGATTCAAATTGTATACAGAGTTCTCGATGTCCCGAACACTACGGGATTTCCAAGGTCAAGCATGGCTGGATGCGGCCGCAGGTGGAGGAAGGAGTCAACTCTTCGCTCTCCTCCCCTTCGCCTCCGAATCGGATGGACGTCACACCTTTCGCAGCGTAGAGCACCTTCCCTCTCGCATAGGCTGCCACGGTCCGCCCTTCCCTTCCTCGCCACCGCCTCGGGTCAATTTTCTCCCAAGACCAGGACATCATCAACCTTGAGATTCTCGATTCTCACTCCGTACGTCACTAACAATGACGTAGGGAGATCTTTTATTCCCCACCTCGTATTTCCTTATGGACTTGCTTCCTGCTGCATAAAATTTCTTTCATTTCGTTAGCCTATTGCCGTCTCATTGATGACTGAGAATGTTCCACACTTGTCGAAGCATTAGGCCTCCACCAGAAGCGGTGTTTACTCGGATTTTCAACCGGACCTTCCCGAGGACAATCCCCGTATCGTCTTTTTCTTCTTGTGGAAAGCACGCGCTTCTTCTCCCCCTACGCCATCGTTTCAGAAAATTTTCGTGCACTTCAACGATGTTTATTTGACTCTTCCTTGCCTTTGAATTTTCGTTAGAATAAACATTTGATACCAACTCTCGACAGCTTTTTGTTCCGTTGGATACTTTCTCACCGCAAACCAATTTAAACTTCCCCGAGAAAGAAAGAGAGAATGAGAGGGAGTAGACTGAGGCTCTTAGAGCGCGTGGAAATCTATTTATTCGGCCATTTATCTTATTGATCATACTCTGGGGTGCTCGCGCAAGGGCGACTGATTGAAATGAGCAGGTTGAATTGCCACTGTTGTCCTCGTATGGACGGACGTATGGGCCGGATGCGGACCGTCATTGTTTTTGAACTGCGGTTTCCTACGTGGGTCGCCACGAAAGTTTTGAGATGCACATAACTAAGAGACTTGATATAAATTACATAAATTTATTTTCTCCAAAAATAACCACTCAAAACCGCATCATGGATTCGGTCATTCATTTTAGAGGAAATCATTTTCACTGAATGTTGCGAACAATTTTCATTGCAACTATTTTAGAGTGTAAAAATCATTTACCCAATTAAAAACAGTCACGAACACAGGAGTAAATGTGCCATAAACTTCATCCAAGTCGACTTTGATCTCTTTGGTGCTAAGCCTTTTGAATTGAAGTATTTAATCACCGTACAAAACTACTTTTTTCATTATTCTAAGTAAACAGAAGTTTGTTGCTTCAGTCGAATATGAAAATCAAACCATGCGATGAATATAGCTGAAACCTTAACACTAGTCCAGCGAGGATTACTAAAAGCAAGCCGTTTCCGATACTAAAAATCTTTTTGATTTTTAAAGAATTTTTTAATAGCCCGTCAACTATGGAGGAAATGAACCGTATCAATATTGTTTCTCTAGGTCTTGTGTTCGCCACGACATTCTATACGTTTTTTCATTCTAATAAACCACTTCTCAATTCATTTTTTCCACTCATTTTCCTCGAGGGCTGAAAGTTCGCTATTGTAAGCTTCAACAGCTTATTTAGGATCTTAGAACCTCCTTCCTTGCATTATGGGGTGGCTTCGATGCACGCTTCTGTGAACGGTATAGGAGGGATTTCGGATTCCTGCTGATGTTAGGCGCAGCTACAATACGATGCTTATTCCTACCAAGGGACTATGGGGTACTAAGTTCCCAGTAGCATCAATTGCTTCCACCCACGCTTGAGATTTCGCTCTGTAAACGTTCGTTGGGCTTTCAAATATAGCACAACTGCTCCCAGAGGTGGTGATTTGCTAAATATTTAATTTAATACAAGATATCTGGAAATCACAGGTTCAGCACTAGATTAAATTTAATGCAGGTTTTTGACACAATCTCTACCTCACCAGGGTGGACAACATGAAGAAAAAAAAGACTGCTGCACGCTCAAATTAACAGAATCGGTTATTGTTTTTATCTCGTTACGATTTAATCATCACAACACGTCAGTGATAAATTAACACTCATTTTCAACTGACGGGAATGGTCCTCTCTAGTTATATAGCTGAAACCTAGTGCCCACAGCCACCGACATCGGGTTCATTATTTTACAGGGATGATAATGACAAAATTTAAATTAAATAATGTGCATAAGATAATGAAAACTTATTGTCACTCTTGTTTGCCTCAATCAAAACACGGCGTTTCGGTCAGTGGTCCAATCTCAATGTAGAAATTCATTTACAAATACTTGCAGTCTGGGAATTGTGACGGTTTTTCCTTTCAAATGTACGCCTTATATGAAATAAATAATCGTGTATCCAGTTGCACCTGGAAGAGATAGTTTATAAGTTTTCTAAAATAAGAAAGTATTCATAAAAGTAGTAAAGGGATCGGTATTGAAACAAAATACATGAAATTTGGTTTGATAATTGGGTGTTTTGTTTTAGAGCTAAATGATTTCTAAAACTCAGGTTAAAGTAGCCTGCACTAGGAGGCCATTTTGACCGTATACTATACCTAACATTAAGTAATAATTCAAGGGTATCTGGCAATAATATTTGTAGGTAAGAGAGGGTTAATTATTCAAATGGTAGGTAATTTTTTACTGCTCCATCGCCAGGAAATATTTTGCATATTTTCCTAAAAGCACAAACCGAGAAAAGCTTCTTTTCATCCCATCCTTGGATTTCATTGGTTCGAAATATGGAAAGCTGAATAGCATAATTGAGGTAGAAAAACTTACCTCCACAATAACACCTTATAGTCAATAACCTACACTGTTGAGAAATTATGCCATTAATGTTTGTCCAAAATTTTGAAATCTCAAGCTAAAAATTTATTTTTCGAACTGAAACTTTTATATTGTCCATATATATATATTTACATTTATATGTTCAATATGTCTCGCATCCAAAGCTCTAGCGTCAGTATTAACATTCAGTGTTTTGTGGTATCGTCACCCTATCAATTTTTGTGCCAAGTATTTTTCTTATTTCACGGGGAAGAAGTTAATAGTTTTAGTTTTCTTGCACACTGTACGCCTTGATCAGTAATAAGTACAATATTTCTTACTTATTTTTCGTGATGCAATCTTATCTTGTGTTGAATTTATCCAACCATTTACCGATATCGTGTTTTTTTCGAGACAAATTATTTAAAACTTGTCTTTTAAAACCCTTGTTCAAATTTAGAATTAAATACTTTAAAATGTATATAATGTTGAATGAAATCAAATAAATCAGAAAATAGCCCATCATATCACTACTCTACCCGTTATGGTAATAATTTTAGTTATTGTAACTGAGTTAGTTGAAATACGAATGTAAGAGTATTAAAAGACTCCGTGTCAATCAAATATAAAAGTATTAAAAAACTCTCGCATTAAAACTGTGTAAAACACTATTAGTTAACATTGAGACGTGAAAGGAACCTGTTACGTGCGGGAATCTCTTGTTACTTCACTAAGCTAATGTCCGCTCAAATATGGGATCATACATTTTTAATTCCTGCTTTATCATTCTATTTCAATTAGATTAAATGTGTCACTGTTAAAATATCATTTAAATTTATTTAATATGCTATGCTTAATGTAGTCACTTCTGCTAGAGCCAGTTTGGTTACCATTTTTACCAACAATCTTACTTTGCCACTTCATTTTTCATCTTTGGTTTACGGTACTTGAATTGTTCCTCCTTTCCCGTCATCTTGTCACGAAAGCCATTCGCTTCAAAAGTTACTACTGATCTTCATAGCGATAGCTGAGAAACTCGCTCGGCTGTTTCGTTGCAAATGAAGAGCGAATGCTGATGGAAAAGTAAGGCTCGATGCTCTATTTTCATAAAACCTACCGAATTATCGCATAAGCACGTTTTACGGCTTGGCGAAGGTATTTTCTCAGCAACGTGCGTTCATCATCTGTATGACAGAATGACAGAGGAGCCAGCGCCACTGGAAAATTAAGGTCTATCTGAAGATTTGTTAGATACTGCTTAGACCGAACTAAGAGCTCCCGCGAACTCCTTTGCGCACATGAATGGTATGAATGAAGAGAATAACAACTAGTTCGAAACAAGAAATGTTGAAGATGGAAGACATGGTACATAGAAGAACTGTATGGTAAAGAACTTAAGCCAGCAAGATTAGATACAGAAAGAGAATATGGCGTAGATGAAGATAGCTTAGGTCCAGGCTTACTCGATGACGAGATAAAAAGGGCGTTAAGGGAAATGAAATCAAATAAGGTCGTGGGGGCGGACAATATTCCTGCGGAACTACTTAGAGGATTACAAAAATGTGGGAAGAAGAATTTTTATGTAGTAATTTACAGACTTAATGAGCGATGAATTTGGCTAGAAGCCTTCGTTAGATCAATCAATATCAATCAATAACCAGAGTTGGAGGAACAGTTTACCAATCCCGGAAGGGCTTTGGACCAAAATAGCAAAAGCAGTTGGAATATAAGAGTTAACAATGGGATGCTGAAGGCTATGCTAGAGAGGAGAACGTTGGCCAAACGATTAAAATTGGATAGTTGGTTGAAATGGAAGGATGTAGACGGAATTGAAGAGGGACTTAGGGTTGTATGTCAGGTCCTATTTTGTTAGGAGAGGCAAGGGAATAGTCGTTTTATAGCTTGTGCCCATTCAAATATTACCAAAATTATTATGCTGTTAATTGCCAATAATATTGATATTCATAATATCTCCTATATTTGAAGATAGCGGAGTTTTCATTCCATAGAGTGGATACAAAACTAACTACACTGTGATATCATGGCAGTCGGAAATGATGGTGATTCAGGCGATTCACCTTCCCCGCCGCCTCGTGCCGAACAGAACTATTAGGACTGGAAATAGTAAAATACTGCACGATTCAAGTCAAATCAATGGCTATTTTCTTCGAATAAGGTATAAAATTAGACATGTGTGAATAATTTGAGTCCAAAGACATTTTATTCCGTAAGTTTTACTTTTGACGCAATATGACAAATATTTATTTCAAATACTATATTCCATGGAGAAGTGAGGGATGGAGAGACGAAAGAGGGAAAAAAAATCCTCTCGGAGGCCATCTCCTTTTTTCCTGGCATGTTGAAGGGTTCTCCTTACTCTTCTCTTTTCTTACCCGTGGCCTTGAAGAAGACGGAATGATGTCGCTTTGACGTCAGCGCCGGCAGGGAAAGGTTGTGGGTGTTGTGAATAATTGTCTAGCTCCGTAAGTATTCCCGCCAGAGCCGGTTTCCTTCGAGGAAAAAGAATTACATTTAAGAAATTTTCGCGTTATTCTGGCATGCGTGGGATATCAATTTAACGACTCGCCTATAAATGCGTGTGCACTTAGAGGGAATACTTGTCTTCTGCAGCTGTTGAACTGGACCTTCGAAACTACTCCTTCATTACCTAATTATCAAAATAACATTAGCCTTGGTTTAACGAGTGAGGGCCAATTTTTAATTGATACAGGCACTAGTTATAGGCACACTCCTGAAATTCTATAAGCGCTGGCTAACATAGCACTTATCCTTTAACCATATACGTACTACATATCTCATTCTTTCGCTATCAATACTTTCTACCACTCTCAATTGTATCAAAATAGTTTTATGGGAGGCGACAGACAGCTCTGGTCGTTTGCGCCATTATGGAGGGACAGGAGAGGATGAAGATTGGAGAGAAACCCGGGGTCGGTAGTTGCCTACTCTTAATGAAAGGCGCCAAAAGGTCCGCAGCTTAACGTTCCATCCGACGGGCGGCGTGCTCACTCGAAGTGCTCCTCACAAAGCATCTCAAGTAAGGATCGAGGTACCGCTGAAATGCGGAATATAAATCATTGTATCGTGTAATTAATATTAGTTCTGATTTAATAAATAGAGGTCGGTAATCTTGTTTCAAGCATAATTTATCTAACTGAAGCTTTAAGTAATACATTTTAATAGAATACAGCGACGCATTTCTTTCTAACGGCGCCTACTTATCACGGTAATTGGTCATTCATCAGGGGAAAAAGTGGTTTCCAGCATTAGTTGGAGGCAAAATTCAGCTATCCATTTGAATATACATTTATCGGGCAAGATAGTGCCACTGAAGTAATAGACTCATTTAACTACCATTGTATACTATCGGGAAGGTAACTACTATTATCAAATAGGAATGATCATGTGTCGAAGCCTATTCGGAAATGTGGGGCTAATAGTTTCATTTCAAATTCATTTTTTTAAATAAATTTAATTTTTTTCTCCACGAGATGTATTTTTTGGGCTTCAATTTCATTTATATATGTCCTCCCTGCAAAACTAAAAATATAATATTTAAAGAATGAGCAACAATGTGGAATTAAAACTTTTATCAAAATTATCGCATGATTTATCACATTTATACGAGTTTACGAATTATTCATTTGTATACCCAGCATAGAGATGACTAATAGCCTATATTTCGCGAAAGCATGCTTTGGTACCCTTTATCTCTCACATTTTTTCTGTATCCTTCAAAATATTCTCATTTTACATCGCAAATTAACACTCATTTATTTGACTACATAAAAAATTATTACCAAATTATCGACCTAGTGTCTCTGACGCATTGAAAAGATATGAAGATGGTCTCATTTAAATACATTTCAAAATACTCTTTTTTATATTTTATTGCAAAGTGGCGTCTGTATTTATTATTTCAGGACATATCCTGGGGTAACTTCAATAAACTAATTTACTTCATCGATTGCGAAAGAATTGATACTATAGGCAAAATTTAGATGAATGTATTGAACTTATTACTTTAAGAAGTGAAGCAATTAATTTAAGACTCATGAAATGAACATACAGTAGTTTTAAACCACCAATTAGACTGTTTACAGTCTCTTTGAAGGCAATGATGTTTTGCTGGATGTATTTTTTTAAATTTTACCACAATAATATGCTGTTATAAATAATAGTGTACATTATTGGACAAGGAAAGTAAAGTGTAATTCTCTGCGTGATATAAATGCCCGCTCCGGTTTAGCATGAGAATTAATAAGTATAGGAGCACGCCAATTTGCTTTGGAAAGAAGACCCCTCCCTCTTTAGACTCTGTTCCCAAGGGTTGACCCCTTGATTGTGTGTGCACGTCTATGTGAAGGAGAAGAGCCCTCTTTAAAAAAAAACAGAAAAATAACGTCCCCATCACCTGCTTTCTCATTGCTGTCCACGTGATGCGCCAAGGGATATTTCAAAGGATTCTTTCAGAGCACGTATGTGAGGGGGAGGAGGGTTGAGGGTAGCTGGAATGGGCCGAAAAAGGGGGCAGAGAGTGCCTCCTGTACAAGGTGCCTCCCGCCTGTGAGTGTGACGTATGAAGAGGCGGGGTCGGGGGCAGAATCATGGACGGTGAGGTCACCAAGGTCCAGGGAAGAGAGGTTCGAGGAGCAGGGTTTCGCGCGGCGAGGGAATTAATTGAATAAAAAGGGAGAAATGGGTGCCCTAGTAAACTGGTAGAGGAGAGGGTTGCAAGGTCGACTCACGACCGATATCGGGCAATCCGTGCCCTCGTCGCCGAATTTACTCGCGAGAGTTGTAAAAATACTCGACGATGGGTTTTTTTTATGAAAAGAACACTGTCAAGTAGGTTCCAGGTCCTAGAAATATTGATTGCGCTATTTTTGGCATGACGATTAGCTATCTCATCTTCATGGTTGAAAGAACTGATTTTTTGTAATCTCTGCGTAATCAAGTAGACCCCTTTTCATAAAAAATAAATAATAATACCTGGAATTCACTGTAAAATAGGGAGACCATATTGTAACAAATAATGACCAAACTTTTCAAAGGTGTATTACTTTTTTCAAGAGCCCTGATGTCTAAACTTAATGTGTGTGTATAACGTATTCATAAGGCATTTATGCAATGGTTGTAAGGTGTACCAGTATTTAGGGTTCAAGTTTGAAAACAACTCAATTTCAAAATTACGAGTGGGTTAGTAAGAAATAACATTTGTTCTTTAGCTCAATTGTATTTGGAATGTTAGGAATAGATTGATATCGTGCACTTTTATTGTATACCCAATGTTTTATATCAAAAATTTAGTTTTCCTTCATTACAGATAGCCTAATTAAGTCTACTCGTGCATATTACAATCGCAGGCTATTGACAACCCGTCCGACTTACACGTATTTCATTTGTAGACCTCTGGAAGTTCTCATATGTAGTAGCCGCTAAGAATTCGATTATGCAAGATCTAATAAAAACATAAGCGCAATTAACTGCTGCTATTAGGGCTAAAATGAAGTCCATCTAATGGGGTTACAGGTCTGTTATAAATTCCATCTCCTTAATTAAATTGGGTATCGACTGGCATTTAGTTGACCATTGCCCATCAAGGAACCCGGAGGATGAAGTTGATCCCTCAACAGCATGGTGTGAACGGCGTCGCAGGATTTTCTCCAGCTGTTAAGAAAACCTTTGCTCGAAATCATTCGGTTTCCCCCCACGCCACATCAAACCAAATAAAAGAACTTCTTCATCGCTTGCTCAATTTTTTTTTATTCTCGGGGGCATGTGCTTCCTTCCTCCGCAGCGAGGCGGCCCCGAAGCCTCTCTCGAATATCCCGCAATGCCGAGCGAGAAGGGATTAAAGGAAAGTCATAGATGGGCGATGTCGATCGCTCGGACGGCGTAAAATGACGGGATGGGGGCGCGTTGAACGGGAGAGGGAGAGCGGGGGTTGGAGAGGGCGTCGCCGGGAGGGTGAGTCGCGATGGGGTATCGATGGGGTGGGAGGAGGGGGGGGACGAGGGGTTGATGAAGACGTCGTTGCGTCATTGCCAGTGAGTGGGTACCATGGGGGAGGGTAGACGAAGGATGGGTACTTAAAGCATTGCATTCACCCTGTACCTGTATACACCTTATTTCGTCTCGTGATTAGCTAGAATTTTCGTGCCTTGACAACACAAAAGTGCGCGCGGCAGAGAGTATCTTAGCCATTGATGCATAAATATGCACTAGTACATAAAATAAATATGTTTACGAGTGTCGCAAAGAATGTAAATACCTCCTTGCTAGTAGTTAGCTCGGAGGTTAGCCCACGCCGCTAAGCAGAACGTTAGGCATGAATCCTCAAGCGGCGTTGGCTTGCTCGTGGTAAATTTCACGGCTCTCTCTCTCTCTGGTAAGTTTCGTCATTGTTGTGCTTGTTTGAAATGGCAATGGGAATGAACAAACCCGAGGCGGACGAAGGTCGTTCATTTATCTGTGGAATGCTGTGAGTAAAAATGGACGCCCCTACGCAAGAGACGGCGTTTTGAAACGCTTGCGGCAGAGATCTGTGATGAAGATCTTCAAAATACAGGTTCAATGAATTATATGGTCAATGGTTGAACAGTGAATGGGTGTGTATTATTTTGATAGGAAATAATATCCAATGCTAATAATTGAAACTAAATTATTTAAGTTAAGTGGTAAACATTAGAATTTTAAAAATTAAAACTTGTGTCAAGCGATACTCGGTATTGAATCAATGTTAGAGGTACATTCACGGTGCGTTCCAAAACTAAGGCAGTGGAATTTTCCTGTGGATGTGTTATTAATTTAAGCATGAAATTTTGAAATAGTATTGACGGGTACTTACTGGAGTCAGTCAATGGTGGTTTCTCTCATATTTCATCCCAATCTGTCAATGTAATGTGGGAACATAATGATTCAGACGGGGTCGCAAGAAAATTCAGGTGCCCTATACATACTTTTCTAAAATGCTAATTCTTGCCTGCCTCTTTCGTGAATCAAGAGACCCTAATTGTAATTCTGTAGAACATACTCTCATCTCATAGCAATTGCATCAATAAATCTAGCAAATTTTCTGTGAACGTTTTACAAATCCTAAATTAATATGTTCCTCCATGGATCCTATTTATTTACCATTGAAAGTGGGACCAAATCAAGCAGAATGCTTGCCTTAATTTTTCATCGATTTTTCCAACTCTGTCTAATGAACCCCGTTGTATCGATGTCTCCCATCATTCACTCACGTCTTAGAGCGTG
The DNA here is from genome assembly GCA_037158775.1 of Hetaerina titia. NCBI lineage: Eukaryota > Metazoa > Arthropoda > Insecta > Odonata > Calopterygidae > Hetaerina > Hetaerina titia. The sequence goes on from CM073778.1 coordinate 81,512,423, forward strand.
AAATGGTGCTTCCGTCTGCGGTCCTCCCCCCGCTCCGACTCTCACTCCGACGTAGATTACACGCCCATAGGTGCTTCATTGTCTTCGTTTTATTTTCTCTTTAAAAAAATGAAAACATATGTTTGTTTTAGCTGGGATAAAGAAAAATGCGGTCGCACGCTCCAGCCAAGACCCCCTGATGGATGTAGAGCGGGGGGCGGGAGTTGCTGGGAGGGAGTCGTGGTGCGGCGAGAGGGGGGCGCGGGGAGAGGGATATGTCGTGTGCGGGTCCCTCCGATTGCGAACTTTCGCGGCGCGCTCCGCTCCAATTCCTTCCGCCGGCGGCCGAGTTTGCTCTCTGGGCGTCGATTCGAGGACGGCGGGAATGGATATAATCGCGGAGATATTTTCGCGAACGTCTATTTCTCGCATATTTTCCTTTCCGCGATCTTGTAGACTTTACCGAAACAATCCGATCGATTTGTCAATGGTCAAGGTCGATACGGGTGCCTCGTTCACGGAAATAGTTTTCTCGTCTGCCGTACGGAACGGCGTCGCGAGGCATTCGGGAATGTTTTCCTGTCGAGGGAACGAATGCATAAAACGTGAAATGCCGCTCGAGTGTTTAGTTAGACGCGCCGCTGATTCCATCAACAACAGTTAATGCGGGTCGTTGCAATGTGCTATTCTGTTCATACGCATTTCTAATGTCCGGGTAATTGCCTTGGAATTGTTAAAATCTTTTCCTGCCGCCAAATTCAAAAGCCCTCTTTTATTGTTCTTAAGATGACTACGCTCTCCCATGAGATGTTTTTAAAACTATTTACAACATATTGATCTTAAATGTAATCTCTTCCTGCTAAGCATTGTTATTTCAAATATTCCATGCAAATGTAAAAAGAAAAGTCCAACCTCTGATGCCGGCTATTCCAAACAAATAGTTCCTCTTGAGAATTTATTTTAATTTTTTTAAATATGCCATTAACAAGAAAAAATATATCCGTCAATACGTGATATGGAAATCTTTGTTTTTCACATTTAATAAGTATATTTTGTACTGTTTTTATAAATCAGATAATTTTCCAGATGAATTTCATGAAACCGTGTGGCATAAAATACAATTCAACGATAGCTTTAATATTTTCTAACAAAGTTCAAGCAATTAGTCGCTACTGCTATTACTCATCGGAAAAATCTTAACTCACTTTTTTTTATTTTTTACCGGAGTTCAATTTTTTTTGCTTGCTCGGTGACGTTGGAATGTATACGAAAGTCGTATGGAATCTAATTGCTCCGCACTTAGAAATTTCAACTCTACTGAAGAAGCAGGCAGTCGTAACGTTTTGCTGGATGTGGTTTATTGGCTTTGAGAGCGACCTGGAAGGGAATGATTTTTGCCTTATAACGAGGTAAAGAGTGACTGCCGTTCTGTAAAGAACGGCGTATTCAGACGTTTCTCTGTCCTAATAGTTTCAAGTATTTTCATTTAATCGGGCAAACGCGTCGGCGAAATCGTAACCATTTTCTAATATGAATGCGGCCGGCTGTTAGTGCAAAATTCCGACAGCCCTCAGTAAATAAGGGCAAGCCGCATTAGCAGTAACGACATAAGATTTGGATATTCATATTTGAAGTGCAGTTGAATTATGACCGCTTTCCAGACTTTGCTTAGCCTAAACATTGTAAACATATGTTGTTTTTGGTTGTATTATTTAAATACGTTGCATGAAACGTATTAAATACATGGACAACCCTGAAACCTTCATAAATGTTAAACAATATAAAAATATCCGCTCCACTTAACTTACAAATTCGTATTGTTGTAATAGAATTCTCCAGTTTTTATGTTTTTCAAATTAAATAATTCCTCTTTTGCGGAAAATGTTGTTAAATCCTTTCTCGTCATTTTATCGAAGAATTCAGTAATGCTTTCAGTTTTTCAGATTAATAGATAATTTTCATATAGGATTGAAGAATTAGTTAATGGTATTTTTCCTGATTCAAAATAAAAATCAATATAATGTAATAGCATTGCTTATATAATACAAGTTGTAACTTTGGTAATTTCAGTATAGAAAACATGAATTTTTTTATTCAGCTCCCTATTTGATTGTTTATAAAACTTCTAGATAAAAAGAAAAGTAAAGACATAATAAGAGGTCAATAAATAAAATATATCTACTATTTGTCTCATTTAGATCCTGTGAGCAGTTAAAAGATAATTTTTGGAATTTTATAAACTTCCAAGAAATAATGTTTACTATTTATTCCCTCTATGAGTATACGCTTATGTAGAAAGCAGTGATTTGGCCGACACATGATGCATATTTAAATCAGTCATTAATGTTACATTGAATTGTCATTTAATTACTAATTCTCGTACAATACTGACTTTCCTGAAATAATCCAAAAGGGTATACTATATTTCGTAAAGTACGGTATCCGCTAGCAAATATTTTCGGTAGTGATTTTGTAAATATTTGAAAAATAGTCATTTTTGCATAAATAGTCGACCCACTAATGCAATATGTTCCCTAATCGAAGTTCTCTCTAAACGGTTGTTACGACACCCGTTATTTCTATATATTCCCTAAGACAGACGATGACGTGAAAAGAAAATGAATCGAATGTATTCAAAGATGTGAAATTTATCGGAAATTATTCGGTCTCAACTGACTTTCTTGAGTTTTTAGTTTTTTCTGTAAATTTTACCGATGTGCATCACTTTGAGGAACCACGAGCATTCACGCGTTAAAAAAAATATTTACTTAGAATGAAAAATATGTGTAATTTTTTTCAGAAAATGAAACTTAAATGACATGATGAGCATCTGGGAAATCACTTTTTATCATTTATCCCCTCCCCCTCTAATAATACCCCTCAGATCCCTCGATCTTTTAGCTAATTTGATCAGCAGCGCATTGCAGTGGCATCAAAAATCAGTGGTATCTAGAGTGAATCAAGGAATAATTGCCTCACGGAAAGCGAGGGCATTCCCCTTCCTCCGTTCCTAGGTGTATGTGTCTCGAGATGCGAGATGCCGACTTTTTTTACCAAATGATGTTCGCGTGGGGACGTAACCAATGTACGAGAATGAGGCGGGTTCGAGTTTGGAGCGAAGCGGGAGTGTTTGCGTGCCAGATATCACTACGGATCCATTATGCGATTGGGGCCCCCCTCTGCCGTTATGATAAGCTACTGTTCGAATGGAGAAATTCAACTTGATTCACGCTCGTTGTTTGATTATTCTTCTCTCTTTTCTTTGGTTTACATATCTCGTTTTCAAACTTTCTCTTACCCGTTAAAACAGTTAAAAATATTAATTAGGAAAATTAATATTAATTTTTAACAACATGATATTTTGTTTTAGTTGAAAAATAATTCCGTTGTCATTTTTCTCTATGCAATGGTTTTAAATAATTTGAATGATTTCCGTTGATGTTGATGATAGAAAAGTAACACAATGTGGAAACCAAGGTTTGGCATCAACTATTTCTCGCCTTATCCCTGGGGCATTAAGTAGGTGAACATTCTCCTTGACACGCGTACATTACGGAAAATTGTGTGATTTTTTTCGCGCGAACTTGAGAGGTTACTTGTCTATTTTTTTCAAATTATTTTGGTGTAGCGGCTTTGGTGTGATTACCCTGTAAGTGAAATTATTTCCATCAACACGTGTTGAAAGCATTTAATCTGGTTCATGAATAATTCTCTTTGAGTTCTATTCGTCTTCGTAGTGGTTTTCTGCTGACGGTCCGCGTAATTCGCAGTGGTCGAATGTTCCGAACGCATCCCCACATTTGTGGTCGCAAATATCTCTCTTTTAATAGAAATTAGCTGCAGGAACATTAGTGTGGTTCAATAGTTTTCTCTGTTAGTACCTCCACTGATCAGATAAAATAAATTGAGGGTTAATAAAGAATATAGTTTATGTATCCCATTAGTATTAATGAATTTCTACTCTTAATTTATGAGGACACTCAGCAATGTATTTGAATCGGTTTGATTTATATGAATACTGATTTAAGAATTATTGTTAAAGGAAAACATTCATCCATTTCTGTACTTCTATTGCTCAGACTGTCCCTAAGTGTAATTTTTTTAATTCATTTCTATATAGTAAGCCAACCGAATTTATCGTTTTCAGACTCGTTACTCCTTACAAATGTCATTGTTTGAAGTTCAAATAACGGAATACAACATTTTTCGATCTAGTTTTTAATTCGCAAACAGTCATTTACTACATTTGTCTTTAGTACAGGCCGGCAGATGTTTAGTATATTTACCTAAGCCTGGGGTCCATGTCACTATAGCACACAAGCATTAATGATGACCCACTATTATTTATTTACCATCCACGAATCTACAATGGGGTGGCACGTTATTCCTATAGAACGAAAATAAAACGCACATCTGTTCGTTTTATTTTCAGATTTGACAGGAGATTCTGCTCCTGACTCCGAGCAACCATATTTTTGAGCACAGTAAAAATTCCACATAGAAATGTATCTTTTCGGAAAGGAACGGATGATTAAACTCTTTTTCCGGTTATTTAAATGTTACTGTCATTGAGTCATTGAAAATAAAAAGAGCATAGAACGTTATTACTAATATGTAATTGAACATTTCATGGCTCTGTCAAGTTCTGCGATATCATTTCTCGCGTATTTTTTACGCTCTAGCGCTAGCTTAAGTGAATTATAATAGAATGATATTCATTTTTACTTCTTTGCAATAATAGTGTTCTAGCATACGCCCTACTCTTATATTTTTAATGCACCCCCCATTTTTTGGCATTCTTATAAATTTTCAATTACTAGTAAATAGCAAGACATTTGATGTCAAATATATATATAGATTTTCATCATCGTAATTGAAATTGTCCTCCTCCTCGCTGGGACTTCAAATTATTGGTAGCTATGGTTTTCATCGTGATCCATTTGGATGTCTTAGCTTTTACGGTCGCGAATGGCCGGTTACTACACCCCATTTGCCATTGAATGAAATATTTAAAAAAAATTTATATGTAATTACGTGTCTCACTACTGTTCCTATTTATAATTTGATAATGATATTGAGCTGCCTCTCGGGACACTGTAGTAAGCTGTTTTTGAATCGATGAGCACATAATCTTTTGTAAGATATTCGTGGTGCAGAAGAGGTTCCCCCGAATACATCATAATAACTGTACCCTGCCGTAACTTAACAAATTGACCGCCAGATGGTTGACATTTTTTAAAATTTCATTATTATTTTAAAATATAATTGCGTAAATTCAATTTAATATAAATGATATCCTAGCACAAAATGGCGAGAAAATGGCCTGGATAGATCTTTGACACAACATCGAAGAGATTCCTTAGGATTAAGTTGTGAAAATGTCTTATAAGTTTCTGAAAAAAAACCCTTCACGTAGAGCTAAAATCAGATAGGCTCTTTCTTCTGCAGGAGTTTTACAAATGAAAACGTTTTATATATTTATTTTTTCGTTGATCTTCGGCACATCTGTCCATGATTTGATTTAAATAATATTTAAAGCCTTTTTCATGAAACTAAAATGGACGCATTAAGGAGGAATTCCGACTGTGGGTGGAAATTCAACCATCAAAGTCCACCGCTAACAGAGTTACTATTAGCAGTTTTACTAGCTAGTCTAGCTATAAGCGGATAGTCTCAACCCGCCAACCCAGCGAGTCCCGGCGAGTTACATAAGGACAAGAGGCATCTTTCACCGGCACCCGTTTAGAGGTCCTTTGTATACCAAACAAGAGGAGCTACGGCATATACTTCACACACACACACACTCTCTCACTCCTCGGTTCTCACTCCTCATCTTAAACGGGAAACTCATTAACCAGGAATCTACTTCAATGTTCTTCCGCGTGGGGCGACTATTATTCTTGGTTCTTCCGAGTTGGTCGTGTGTGTGTGTGTGTGGGTTTATTGTGCGAAAGTGTGAAGCTAGTGTTTCCACGGCGAAAAGCGTATCTCCTCGGGAAGTTTTAGCGCATTAAGCGGACTTACGCGTTGCAACAAAATTTGGCAAGAGCCCAAAGCGAAATAAACATTATACTCTCATTCCACGGAATAGCATGCAACATCCTTCGAAAAACGATTTTCCGTACATTTTTATATCTTCTTAGAACACTCCCGACTTATTCTCCCGATTTCCCTCAATAATTTCTAATTACAGATACAATCTTGGACAGTCATAAAGAGGCACAGTCGAGTGAAGGGGATTTCTTTTATCCATTTGTTTTTGAAATGTTGTGTTGACACTTGATAAGCAATATCGTATGCCATACCTTATGTCATAACTTTTGGAACGATAAATTTGTTTAATGATATGGAGTATTATTTTTTCATTGATCGAAGAAAGTATTCCTTACGTTTTTAGGCTACTCCTCTTATGTAATATAAGTAAAAAAATAGAAGTATACCATAGAGTTTGAAAAGAATATTTAAAAATTTTTTTGTGATAAAAAAATGTTTGTACGTTTATGTATTTAGGAGAAAAACAAGATTTAACATAGTCTGAATTTCGAATTTTACTATGAATTCATAGATTTTCTGCATGCAAGTGAGAGTATCTATGTATTGGAGCAATAGTGTGATTATATCTATGCATCATGAGAAAGGAGACATCCAAATATGTGAAAAGTTATTGCAAACATTGTTATCTCACAATGAAAATTTGGAGATAATATTACAAATGATTGAATAGGGCATTCATTTATGTTATCAAGGGGGAGAGATATGACCTGAAAAGAGATTGCTGCGCATGACCTTGTGCAATGACCTTGTGAAATTGGGAGTTTGGAGAATATCAATAGAGAACGGATCATTAAACTAGAAGAAAGAATAATGAATGAATACATCTTATAAGAAATTGATGGGAATAAAAAGTCTATACTCATAGGAAGGATATGCAAAAGGTAGGAAAGTTAAAATACCTGTGTTCAAAGAAATTTTGGAATGGAACATTGGACGAATAACTTGATCCTGGAATGAAATCTAGTCTGAAAAATAGGAAGGAATCATTCAGGGATAAGCGATCGGAGATTCACTGGGATAGTGGAAGAAAAGTGTCAAAGGAAGATTCTAGACTGGCATTAATATATAGTATATTAACAGGGCAGTTTAAGAAAGGAAACGAAAGGCATTAGGTTCGAGAAAAATGAGAATTTTGGGATGGATATGAGAGGGAACCTGGTGAGGCGGGATTTGAAATGCAAATCAGGGGAAAAACTAATTTGGGAGAATTTACAACGAAAGTGCAAAGGGGTAGCTAAAATGGTACAGGCATCAAATCAGAAGGCAGGAGTATTGCTTAGGGAGAAGTGTAAAGCAGATGGAAGTCCAAGAGTGGACGAGGGAGAGCGGGAGAAGGGGGGCAGGACTGCGTGAGAGATAATTCCCATTCGGGAGAGAGGGAAATTTATTGTGACATAGAAAAGACAGCTCTGAGAGGCTGACAAGGCTCAGCAATCGCATATAATGGTAGGAAAAGCTGCGGAATAAAAATATTTTAACTTGTATATTAAATATTCAAAGTTTGTTGATAAAGACTGACTTAAAGATTACACACCCGAATGATTACGCCCTAAGACCACTCAGTCCACATTCTAAGATAAAACTTAAAAATACGTCTAAGATTCAAATGAAAATTCATGAATTTATGCATATTCATGGGTTTTTAAGTAGTTCAGCGAGAGTTTGGCAAACATACTCCATTATATTTCCATATTTGCCTTTCTAGTTTTATCATTTCTATCAACGAATGAATGATCTCGGACGATGAGGGTGAGCTCTCAATAGGCAACCACGCTTTAAAAAAATTCGGCATGTAACTTAGACCTACGAGGAATTTGTAAGTACCCTCAGAGGAATAGTACCGAGCTTCATTTGAAAATTGTTCTTCATATTCATGAATAATTATGCGCCATTTGAAATTCGTACTATGATTGTATCTCATATTGTATTCAAGTTAAATTGTATAATCGCAAAAAATCACAGGATCCCCATATTTGATGTTGGATTATTCCTTAAGGTGACAATAAAATCCTTTCAAGGATTTATGAGATTTGCCTTAGTTTTAATTCATTTCAAGGCAATGATCTCGTTTGCGATTAAAATATTCCCACTTCTTTTAGTGCGTTAGAGAAACTTCATAAAACGAGTTTTGTTTGTGGATAAAAATGTTGGATAAGTAAATGGTTATACTCCATACAGGGTATGAGGGTAATTATAATGACTTAAAGGACGGAATAATATACGTTGAATGTAGTATCTGATTCTCCTGTAGATATAAAAACAAATATTTGTAAATAAAAATCGGCGATAAATTTGTTTAGTGAAAATATAAGTATGCCGGCTGGGTTAATGTGAAACTGTAATTAAAATATGGTCCAATTAAGATAAATCACTTCAACGGTTCAATCTGGTAAGTAATTAGAAACGCCTTGATATTTTTTTCACACGTATCTGAGATATCGTTCCCGTATTTCATTTGTGAAACATCCCTTTTGAATGTGCGAAAAGTATAAACCTTCTCTCAGCATTTCTCTCAAATCTTTTTCTAAGAATAGTAAATTGATACTAAATTATGATAATCAATAGGGTCGTAAAAGAATTCTCATATTCGTGAGATTTGTGATGACTAATTTTCTTCGTGCTTTGATTAGAGTTACAAAGTTTAAGGGAGCAAAACTAAAACAGTTACTCTATATGGAGAGATACTGAGATTGAAACGACCTAGATAGGTTCTTTCGGCCTCCAGTATTAGGTTATAACTTTGTTCTTGCGCCAAACTTTCTCGAAAGGAGATATTGTATCAAGGGGGCAAATGAATAGTCATGTCAGCATCTGGTAAAATTCGTGCTTCTTCTAGAGTTATGCCGAGGATGAATGATGACATTACGGAGACGATTTTCTTGATCATGCATAAAGAGCGTCGCTAGGGAAAGGGTGCCTCTTCACAATAATCGTCATGCCGAATGCTTCCGTCCTCGCCGCCTCCCCCGCCGTCGTCGCAATTAAAAGAGTGGGATTTGAGTGAGTCGAAGGAGGGCTCAGCCCAGCATTCCGTCCGTTTGTTTCCTCCATTCGTTTCAATTTAGAGTAATGACGAACAGCGTCGCAGAACTACCATGCTGCAATCCGAGGTTGTTAAGACGACCCAGAATCTCCGTATTTTCCGAAATAAACGGCACATCTATGCACGGATCTGTGAAGATTCTATAATTTCTCCTCTCTTAAACTAGAATTCGAATTCCTGTGCTTCACGCTCGGCTTTGAGACGAATGCTATCATCAGCGATGATTCAATTTCAAGGATTTTCTTGGCGCATTACTGATATGCTGCTGAAGATGATCAAATGACAGAGTTTTTTTTTTCATTTTTCTCTTGAAATATTTTCCATGTCATGAAGTGCTTATCATAGCTTCGAGTATTTTTATCATACGATTTGATTGTTTTTGTAAGCAGTTCCTATCAAATAAATTCGGGTCACGGTAGTTATTCATTGGTTTTTTATATCTCCTAGCATTGACCACTACGATGAGTTTGATGTTGCCTGATACCACCAATTAAAATCTATTGGGAGAAAACTCTGGATTGAATTAAAATTTTCAAAATAAATTCGTTTGAGACAAACTGTGAACATAGGGCTTAACCAGCTGATGTATTTTGCGCGCTGCGAAGCGTCAAAGAAAAGAAACTTACAGAATGAAGAGGTTAACAGGCAGAAGAATTGGGTGGGGAACTAAGGCAAGCTAAGGTTTGATAACCAGTGCTGATGATGACATATAATATCATACAGAGATTAACTATTGATAATTGTCGCTACGAACTAGTCGAAGGAAACATCTAATGAACTTAAGATGAGTCGATCCAGAGTGCGCCATCATAGCAAAGTTGATCCAACTTTTGACTACCTAAAAGATAATGGGGATACAAGAGGGTCCGAAAATGTAAAAAGCGATATTGGGGAGTTCATATTTCCCACATAAGTCCTGCTCATACGGTGTTTTTCCTGGATGGATTCATTTCCGATTCGCGTAGAGTCCTTTTGGTTGGTATGTGTGTTCCCGTTTGCTGAAAATGCTGCCAGATCCGGTACTTTGCTGGATGTTGAAGATATGTCCGGTGCTATATAACCTAAGGGCTCTAAGTCTCATCAAATAAGCATTGAGCAACAGAAAATTTCGTCGTCGGTTAACGTCATAATTGCGTTCCTTCAAGATCATTTATTTAAATATAACTAGAAATCCGTAGACGAGAGAACAGGCAACGGTACTGATTGAATCATAGGGAAGGTAAATCAGTTCATGCGCAAATCCAAGTCCAAATAAGAGCACTGATGCTATGAGGATATTGATAATGAGTGTGAAATTCCTCTCACACAGATTTTCACTCGTGTCCTATGTCATGGTGGAAGGGATGCGCTTCTACTGAGGTTCCTCCAGAACGTTTTTGTGCATTGATATAATTTTTAGGGGACTTCGGGGCTTTAATTCAATGTGTATTAATGAAAATCATTCAATTTAATTTCAAGTAGAGATTCAAGAGAACCTGTTGAAATTTGAATTGGTAGATCTGGAGTATTTGTGAAGTTCAATTCATTGTCTAAAATCCTTCTGAGATCTCTTCCTGAAGTTCTGATAGGCAGCCATTCCTAGCTTCCTTTCTGTTTTTCGCTCCTCTATTTCTTTCCTTCCGAATCCATCACAACGGCTAAAAGTTCTCTTCAAACAAGCTGGACCCCAGCTTTTGCCTTGACTTCCCTTTTATTTGTGGTTCTTTCTAAATATTTACAAACAGTTCCCGCTAGGTATTAAAATTTCGCTTCATTTCCGGTTGGCGCGCAACTCAGCCGACAACGAAAATCCTCGGTCACTATGCACCGTCTAGGCTTTGAAAACTATATTTGCTTATTGGCTTTCTCCCCCGACTCTGTACGAACTGACAACCATCAGCAAAGAGTAAGCTCAGGACCGAATGGAGAGCAAACGATCTTGCCATGTGTCCATCATCAACCCAACAGTGTGAACCGGGCTTTAATCTCACGGGGGTCCCTCGTAGCTTAACTAAACTATAGGAAAATATGATCCTGGGAATGAGTGTTTAATCTTTATAAAAAGGAGAAGAGATAGCTTTTTCTGCAACATGAAACAAAATATTAAAATGCAGAGGGAAATGTAGTCATTACTAGTAAACATAAACACGCACGCATTGAATTGATTTGAGTATTTTTACACTCGTTTATTGTATGAACTGAAAATGCGTAAGGAATGTTTCTAACATCCATTAAAATTTTGCCACTTTCATAGGTAAAACCAACGGCAGATGACAAGAAACGACTCAAGATTAAAAAAAACGAGATAATTTAGTCAAGAGTCCATGCAGAGAGAAAATGACAGGCAGGGCTTTCTGCTGCTATTGCAGTGCTGGCGGGTCTGTTATCCTCGAGATCCTTTTTGGGAATGGTGGTGGGAAGAGGCAATTGGAAGAGGGGAAGGCATAGGATGGGAAGAGACACAATGCTACCAGATAAAACCAGGAATTTGATTAGAATCATTTAGTTGAAGGAGTCCGCGCTCTATAGGTCACAAGCAAGTGTGCTCGAATGCAGTGTATTTTTACAACTTGCGAACGAATTGTTAAGAGAAAAACTGCAAAATTCACCAATGTCCCATTAAGGATAAACCGCAAAAAATGTGAAAAGTGGATTACTCCTACACTTAAGCAGTAGTACATATATTTCATCTTCATCTACATCTACATAAATACCCTCCGCGACCCATCAAAAAGGTGTCTGCCACACAGTGAAAGGAGTGAAAGCACCAAAAGGGGTGGGTAAGGATTGAGTGGGGAAAGGCGGTTAAAGGGTTAGTAAAAGAGGTTATAGTTAATCCGAAGTCTCCTTTAAGAATTAGAATATATTCAGTGAGGTAAAAGATCACTAAGGCCCTATATTTCCTTTTCTTATACTACAACGTTTCATTATGTACCCTAAGAATCCTTAACTGTGTGAATGCACGATACATGCATGCCTTACGTAACTTGTTCATCATTCTATTTTCAGACTCCCTCTTGAATACTTTCCACTAATTCTTCCATCTGCTACACTTTTCAAGAGACATATATACTTAAGAGCAAACCACTGAGACCATCCTTGTCTGCAGTGTTTACAAGAGAGATATTTACCCTTGGCTTTTGGAAGACTTCTTCATTGAAGATTCACCCAAGTAATTTTATCTTAATTATTATTATTTATCCAAAGCAGAAAAATAAATTCGTTTTATCGCATCCGCCTTCAAGTGTTAAACTTGCTAATATCTTCACTCCTGTTTGATTAAAAATATCGTAGTATCAAAGGGATTTGAATTCCTGAGGCGCAAGTCTACGCTGAATTATCTTAATTTTTATCGGAAAAATACTGAATTGTAAGCTCATCTAAATTCATCAAAAACTACCAGTAGACGCCACTCAAAGTCTTGATAGCACGTAAAAATCAGTCGGCTCGACAAAAATACGAAACTTCTTTGTGGTTTGCAACGAATATATAAAAACGTCCTAAGAATTGAATTTTCAGTTGGGATTAATAGTTTACGAAGATTTAACATGAGATGATTTTAAAAATTAGTAGATTCATTTATTCTTGAAGCGAAATTATTATTGCCAGTGGTAATTCTCAATAAAACCTTTTGATTTCTCTTTTAAAAAAGGGTAGGGTTATTACAGCCAAGGAATTGAAATTCATTTGCATACTGATGTTAGATGCTTTAATTAGATGATATGAAAATGTTTAAAAGTTAATTTAATTAAATTTTAATTAATCATCGAAATGGCAACGAAGCTTTAGGCATATTTGAATTTTCACGAGACTTTAATGCAATTATGGTACACACTATTAATAATGATTACAATTTCAATCTTTATATATTGCTACGTAACTGTGTACGCTCTGTAGAACTACATGTGAAGGTTAAATTCATTCAATATATGATATTGTGCACAAATTAGAAAATATTTCTATGAATTAAAAATACAATGGACTACAAATTTCTAACCAAACTTTTATTGAGGTAACTTATGGTTGCTCAGCACTAGTTTTTCAATGCGAATGAATTGCTATGAGCCGTTTAATCATTAGGTGTGCATATACTAAAATGAGTAACCAATGATGTTCGAAATTGACCGTTTTGCTGTAACATTGGCGAAGGATATCTCGAGGAGACAGGAAGTGAGTACCACCAACGAGGTAAAAGAAGATAGCCAAACTGGGGAACTTTTTGCTCTTTGCCAGAAATGCTTGTGGTAATAATATTCCAGAAGTGAGAGCGAAAGGGGGGAGGGAATGGGGGAGAAATTTATTTACGGTGAACTGGGGAAGAAATGAATGGATTCTTGGATTCACCTGCAGAATATATGCAGAAATAATACCCAGGAAATTCAACGAAGAAACTCCGCCACCTTGTTGAGAAAAGGAAAGTTAGATGGTGGAAATATAATTTCGTAATATGCACAGGATTGAGCGAGATATTGAATTAATTAAAATAGCAGACGTTATAATTTGCAGTGAATCTCATTGCATCAGATTCCGTGAGACAATTATACGTTTGAAGAGTAATTCGAATGATATATATTAATCCATTATCATCTCATTGCACCTTAAAATTACTTTCATTATCCAAACTTATTTTAACCTCTCTTAATTAAGAAATGTGCAATAACACACCCTCTGTTCTTAGGATACTTTAAGTATATTTTACCATTGCACTTAAATTAATATAAAAATTAAAATGGTTAAATACTTTATATGGCCGATATTTTGGTCCAAAAAGATTTTTCATTGATCTATGGTCATTTTAAATGATTCATGACTAAATTAATGCGTTGCATACGTCAAATATTTAATACTTTCGATGACATGACCAAAGCTTCGGATCTCGACTGAGAGCTTTACATTAAGATTAATTATATCCCACCATGCCTAAAAATTGTCGTTTTAATGACTTTGTTTGAATTGCCTTCCCCAACTCATTCAAAAATTTTGATACTATAAGGAATTCTCACAAAAATCAAGGATACATACATCTGTATATTTTTCATGCTCAAAGTTAGTTGTAAGAATGGGAAAAATGTCGCTAATTGCTAAATATAGCTGAAAACGGCGATCATAAAATGATAACATACTCCTTGTAATTATTTTTTTGAGTAATAACGATAATGATAATCATAACATTCAACATATAAATATATATATTAGTATACGAGTATGTTATCGTTTTATTATCGCCATTTTTGGCTATATTTATCAATTAACAACATTTTTCCAATTCTTAAAGTAAACTTCGAACATAAGTTTACAGAAAGTTACACATGTATCTTCATTTTTTGTAAGAATTCCTTATAGTTTCCAAATTTATAAAAAAATATATATGAATGGTTAACCTTAGTTATATATATATATATATATATATATATATTTATAGTTAACCCGGAGAAGGGCACATTTGAGAAATTTTAGGCTTTATATATATATATATATATATATATATATATATATATATATATATATATATATATATATATATATATATATATAAAGCCTCAAATTTCCTCTTGAGAAAGGTGGTTGGACCACCGAAAATTCGAGAACCAGTGAGTCCCTCTTTTGTGTGTTTTGGTTTCTGTGTTTGTTATGACTATCAGTGAATTTATATATATATATATGTGTGTGTGTATATATATATATGTGTGTGTGTGTATATATATGTGTATATATATATATATATATATATATATATATATATAATGTGTGTACACACACGCACGCACACATTTCATATGCTAGTCATGCCTTGCTCACTTTTAGATAAAATGTTTACATGGATTCCGCGAATTTCCATTTGATTAGTTTTTGTAACCCTCATTCGATTTTACGTTTTTTATCGAGAATGATGGGACTCATATGGGGCATGGGACCGATTTGTCGCTGCATTTGGGAAACGTGATGGAATTCATTCTTCGTGAGTCGTGGACGGAATGCGATTAGTGCACTCGAAATAAGCGTGGCATTAAAAATAATGCCTAGTGCACTTAAAATCCTCGCCAATTGCTGAGGATGGATGACTTTATCCGTCCTTTTTCCGTTCTCAGCCATGAATATTTATTCATATGATGTGTTTTTGGTCAAGAAATATCACCTCAAGGCCCAATGGATTCAATGTTTAATCAAAACCAACTTCATTAGTCATTGACAAAGAATGGTATGGAGTAGTATACTCGTATGATGCAGAATCACCCCTATGCTTTATTCGTAGGTTGTTCAAATTATTTGTATCCTATTGTGAACGATAGGAATTAGGCCGAGGGGAAATAATTTTTGGGTGCGGAGTAACCTGTGCTGGTATTCATTGGCTGCTCCTATTGTAAAGGAGCCTCATTGTAATGCAGGATCACGTACTGTCAAGAATTGCTGGAGTAGTGCACAAAAAACGAGCGGCTCCTAATTGTGCTACCATGTACCCCCGGCTAAATAAAGATCAACCCCGGAATTGACCCCGGGTTCAAGAGACGTTGGAAGGTAGTACGTATGTCAGTCAGTCAGTGAGTTCGATATCTTCGCCTCATCACGCCTGCCCCACTAGATGAAAGCCGTTCTTAAATTAGACCTCGAAGAAAGGGGCATAGACGTTTAATTACCTCTGCCGAGACCACGTTTCCGGTATCTAAGGGCCCGTTGAGTGTTGGGGGTAGCAGGCAGGGCTTTGCCGCTTAGGTGGACTAGGATTTATATTGCTTCTCGCACCACATTCCCTCCTCCGCTACCACACGTCGTTCCAATTTCCCCCGAATCCCTCTCTCCTCCTCATCCCCCCCGCTCTCTCCCGCGCCCCCCCCAGACAGTCCTACCAATTCGGATGAGAGCGAACAGAGTTCCCCAGTGGCACTTTATTTTTGGAGGTCCCCAGTGCAGGAGGTGGGAAGGAGCTCGGCGGAAGGGGGGTGAGGGGTCTAATGGGAGGGTAGAGAATAAAGGGATAGGCGAGGGAGAGGGAAGGACGGGGATAGGGCATCCGCCGCCGAATCCAACTCCTCCTGCCCCACCCCACATCCTCCATTCCCTCTCCTCCTCCCTCCGGGTCTTGGAACACCTATTCGGGCGACTGGTCGTCAAATGTGGTTGGCACGTGGATGCTACATCCGCCCCACGCGGCCCTTCCAGTCTTGATCACCACTCCCGACTACATGAGTGCGATTTTTCGCGATACTGAGAGTTGGTTCTTTTTCTCCTTTGCCGTTCATTCTCTCGTATGAATTGTCTTCTCTTCTTTGATAATTACATCTACATCTACATAAATACCCTGCGAGCCACCAAAAAGGTGTGTGGCAGGGGGTGTAGCACCATAAGGGTAAGGGTTGAGGGGGTTAGGGATTAGGTAAGGAAAGTTGGGGGGAACCTGTAAGAAAAAATATATGCATATAGTATATACATATAGTATTCACATATTCACATATATTACATTTTAATATATATATATATATATATATACATATATTGAAATATATATATATATATACATATATTGAAATATATATATATATATATATATATATACATATATTGAAATATATATATATATATATATATATATATATATATATATATATATATATATATATATATATATATATATATATATATATATATATATATATATATATATACATAGACACATATCCTCGCGCAGTCCCTAACCTGTACGTTAATACTTATTGTAATGAACTGACTCCTGGGGGGATTTCGACTACAAGCATTCTGGCCTCTTATCGTTCTAGGAAAAATGACACTTTAAACCTGTCAGTCTTGCAGCCTATCTCTCTAGTCTTATGTTCGTGATCCCTTCGACCGTAATACGTTGGGGTTCGTATTATATCCTTGATGTCATCGGAAAAGGGCCCATCTTTAAATGTTTTTAATAAGTTTAATCTATATTGGAAACGCCGCTGTGTAAGAGAATCCTAACCTAAATTGTCTAGCAAAGTGGATACGCTGTTGAGTTGGTCATAACAATGTTTGACAAATCTAGCCCCCCTCCGCTGAACTCCATCTAATTCCGAAATCAAATTTATATTATGAGGATCCCATATACTGGCAGCATACTCTAGGTAGGGCCTGACCAAGGCAAGGAAACATCGTTCTTTCACCTTTTCGTCGCATTTACCTAGCACTCTTTTCACAAATCCCAATTTTTTATTAGCACGACCGCATATTTCTCGTGTGTGTTTTCCCCAGGACAGATCGTGAGTAATTGTTACACCCAAGTATTTAAAGGAATCTACCCTCGCGATTTTGGTTTGTTTCACTTTGTAACTATAAGGGAGGGAATTATTCTTTTCCCAAAAATGTATTACTACGCATTTTTCAAAAAAACATTCGTAAAATAATCACCAAAATTCGGCACAGTTTGCCCGTTACTTTATTCGAAGCTTAATTCTAATCACTTTAGGGTGCTACATATTGCATTTTTCACTACTTGCTTGATACAAGGCTCTGTTCTTTTCCTTATACGATAAATTCTCTTGTCGGATTCGCGTGTATGTGACGGAATTCTAGCATGTAAATTCGGTGAAGCAGCGTGTAATGAAATTAAGTTCTTTCTCTTGTAACTTTCTAAGACAAATTTTCAACACTGAAAACTGTCGTTGTATAAAATAAATTTCTTATAAGTAACTAACATTTCCTTCTCAACGCCATGAGGACGGTGGGGCGAGTTATTCATCGAAACGGTGAAACACATGAACATGGTCCGGTGGGGAATTCGAACTATATTTGAGCACATTTCTTTAATTTTGTGTTAAAAAAAAGAAAATATTTGGAACACAAAGATTTACTGAGAGCTGACGGTCATTCTTGCGTCAGCTTGAGATATTAAAGATTGTTTTGAATAGTCAGCTTTTGAGCTTTTCCTTGTGGATGTCTGTCAGTTTTTCCTAATTCGTTTCATTCGTTTTCATAATTCATGTTTCTATTTCAATAATTTTAACAGAATCTGAAATATGCATTTCAATTGAAGTTTTGAAGAACATTTCTTTTTATTCTTGTAGAAAAAATAAGACTGCATTTAATCGATGAAGGTATAAAACATGCAATCAAAATTCGGAAGGGACCTTTCATGATAATAAAAAATCGTAAAAGACGTTTAACTTAGAAAGATGATATTTTACTATAATCTGGTTTGTTGCTTTAAGGGATCCTTCTCTAGGATAATTTTGACTAGTTAAGGCTGTTCTGAGTCTTCACGAAGTTTCTTTTAAGCAGGGTTTCCTATTACCAATGTTGCTATCCAGATCTAGTGGCGATGAATAATTCAAGTAGTTGTTATAAACAGGGATATAATAATAATAATTTTAACTTAATTTTAATTATTAATTCACTTTCCTTTCCAATTTCCTCAACGGCTGGGGTTGATACTTCCCATGATATTCATACGGTCGTAGTTACCATTCCTCTTATTCATTATGAAGCAAGATATGAAAAAGAAGGCGAGTTTCTTCGGAGAAATTTATTTAAGGTAGGTGTGTTCGTACTTGTTTGTCGCTCACCAACAAACTGCCTCAGTTCTCACCCGGTATATCAGGTCTGTTTCAGGATTATTTCAACATTTTAAAACTGGAGTTTGGTGAAAGAAAACTCCCACGCAGACGACGAACCTCTTTACCTTTAGCCAGTGTTTTCTTTCGCTTACGCTAAATTGCTGGGACGTCGCCGCCACATCCCATTGCGAATGTTGCAACACCCATTCTTGCACCCGGAGCACCTCTATCCCATTCCAACACTCCGAGCGTCAATTAGATGGCTGTGAGTTGTGCGCGCGGCTGACAATTATCGCCGCCCTCACCAAATAAACTCGGTATATGAGGAGGGAGCTGTCACAGGTGGGACGGGTGGAAATTTACACTAGGAGCCCCCCTCCTTCCCCTCCCTTGCCCTTTTTTACGTCTCAACCAACCCATCAACTAATTCCCGCCCTTTGCACCCTTATTGAGGACATATTTTCCCCTTTCGCACCCCTTCCACCCCAGTCCCTACCTCCCGTCGCGGACGCAGCGCCCTCACACACCTCCATCGTCAGCCACCCTCTTATCGATCCATTGGTCTGTGGCACACGTGTTCCGCGAGCGTTGCTGGCTCCTCTTATCCACTTTTCCAACCCCTTCGCAATTCCATCCGCACTCGGTTTCTCTGCTAAGGGGTGGCCAGAGTGCTTCGGATGGGCACCCCTGCCTCCCCCGGCCCCTTCTCGGTTTGACCCGGTCCGCAACCGCAGAAACGCTCCCCTTAACACTTTGAGCACCCGTGTTGTACGAGCTCTCGTCTGAGGAACGATACTGTTTAATTCTTCGGCAACGTTTCGGCCATATGAGCGTAACCTGTTCCACCCTCAAAGTGTTTTGAGCATATCGAAATGTTCGCTGAGCGTTGAAGAAGATGCGTCGAGGAGTGAGAGGTCGGGAGCGCAAAAATCGGCGGATGTTCATTTGGTATGGAAATTACGAAACATGAAAGTGAGATGATGGCTGATGAAGAAGAATTCAGTAGATCCATGCATTCGTATCATGAAGTGAAAGTGGCGTTTTCATTATTTTTTATATCCTGCCTCGTTAGAACATTAGTTTTTAAGCATATTTTTCCCATTAGTCTTCCCTTAAGCACTGCTATTTCAACTGTACGTTCCCCTTTAATTGTAGATCAACCTCACTGAGTGTATCCATATGATTATATTTATTAAATGGGCTGAAACTTTAATGATGGGCTAAAACTTTTTCAAATTGCTCTGGAGAATTTAAAAAGCATTCCTATTTAAGGTACGATTCCCTCGTTAAATAGAATAGAAATTGTTCCACAAATTGACAAGTGGAGAACCGTTATCATGTAATTTATGAATGTGGAGGTGGCCGGATATCCGTATCACCTCCGCACGCAGTCCGCATTCCGACTCCAACCTCTCCAAACCCTTTCACCATCAAACCCATAACGCTCTTCTCCTTTCTCATATCTCCAACCCCGAATACCACTCTCGGCTCCTCCCAAATAGTCGTCCAAAAACCGCCCCTTCGTGCCACCGACCTCCTTCATTCTTCGCGCCTTGGAACAACCCTCACACACTCTCCCCCTCTCCTGCCACGCACGAAAAAGTCTAGGGAACAACAATAAAAGAAGCTCAAACTTCCCATAATTCCTCCGATAGGCTTCTCTCTCGCAGGCCTTTTCTTTCGACGTTTTTCTGTTTTGTTTTCTGGCATTCTTTCCTCTCACGCACGCCTCTCCACCCCCTCCTCTCCGCCTGTGGCGTGGCGTCCCCCTTCCCCAACCACCCTCTTCCCTATCCTTTGCGCCCCCCGTTGCGCGTTTATTCTTGTAAAAATGCCTTATCCAGCTTGGCTGATACTTTCCCTCTCTCTAAACCTTCCCTTGACTCCACCCAATGTCCTCCCCACTCCTCCCCCACCCCCGCAGCACTCAACCGAGATTAAAATTCGTGAAAACTTGGAGGAGGAGAGGGTAACCGCCGAGACGTAATTTTCATCGACGGTGGCGCGATGAGAGGAGACTAATTTACTTTTATGAGTAGCAATGATATTTCCAGGCGGTCTCTGTCCGAGGTTGGGATTTTGCCTCTCACGCAAAAAGAAACTAAGACACGTTGCTGTCGTATTTTATCCCACCAACAGTTCTCCTATCGTGATTTCATTATATCCCCGCAAATTTGTCCACTTGACGTACCGATCCCAAAAATTTTGTTCCGTAATGTCGTACGAATGTCCAGTACAAAGAGAATAGTGCATAAAGAGTAGGTCAATGTCATCGACGAAGTGTACTTCTTTTTATTTTAGACCTCGAAAAGAGTTTGAATTTATTTTTAGCACTTCTCAATTTGGAAGTGAAAAATAATTCCGAAAAGTCCGTTAAATTTTGGAGGTCTCACCTCAGCGTCCGCAAAGTAAGAAAAATTAGTTTCCGTCTAAGCTACCTTGATTTTTTTTAGCAAGCCACCACTTGAGCGTGTGGCATGGGGTGAATACACACCAGAATAATTTTGGCCCGAATGTGACCCTACCGCGGTCGGACAATGTTATTATGATTCCCTAATCGCTCGTAGAAAAAATGACAAATTAAATATATCTGTTCTATACTTAATCTCTCTAATTTTATTGACGTGGTCTCGCCTACCGTAGTGCGATGAGGGTATTAGTACATTTTCAACATCACTACTAAAGACACCTTCTTCCAATTTATGCAAAAAGAGATTAAATTTGTACTTTAAGTTTCGTTCGGCGGTGATTCCCAACCATATCTTCTAATATATTTTGGATACGCTATTCAGTTTATCAAAAGAACGTTTTACAAATCCAGCTCCTCTACGCTGAATACGATCCAATTCGGCAATTGATCGAACTTTGTTTCATATTCTTGCAGCATATTCTAAATGAAGCCTAACCAGCGAAAGTTGACCTTTCTTTTTGACATTTTCATCACATTTACCCAGTACTCTTCTAATAAATAATAATTTTTTTAGCTTGTCCACATATTCCCCGTGTGTGTTTCACCCAGGAGAGGTCGTGAGTGAAGGAACGCCTAAGTATTAATCGAGTCTAAACATTCCATTCCGGTGTTCCAGATGCAGGAAGCGATCGCGATGGAATTTCCCTTTTTCCAAAAATTTAATGTAACCCCCCAAAACTATTCACTTTATATCCTACTATAATGAATTAGTTTTATCCTCAATATATTTGCATTGTACACCACGCCATACCATACTGCTGTCCTAACACAGCTTGATAGAATGGGTATGATTCCAAGAGATATTATTCCAGAAAAATATTATTTTTCAATTTAATTTGAAGTTAAACCCTCTTACATAGCAAATGCAGCTTGCAATACTTAGGATGGATTTATTCCTCTCTGTAAGATTGTCAAGGCTATGCTAGAGTGGCATACGGTATATTTATCATTTTTCCTTGTGATATATGCCAATGTACAACGATTATTGGTGATGCCATTTCTTTCGAAGACCTTAAAGTAGCTACTTTATGTTGATGAGAACAGAAATTTATGTGCTTATTGAGAAATGATAATTTTTCATAAAACGTGCAAAAACGTCAAATTGTCTCTTCATAAGGACACATCAAAACAATGTTAGGTGGATTGCCTTGGTGGTGGAAGTACATATGGCAAATGTGAAATACCTCAGCTAGCAAAAATTCCACTTTCTAGTAATAAATTTTATTCATAGCAAGTAAAAAGGACGTATGCGTTCATTATTTAAGTGAAATAATACACACGCACAGAATGCTGCTTTTTTTCCTGAGTTTTTTTCCTTGTTGCATTAAGTAATTGGACGCCTTTTGAGTCACCCGCACATTGAGCTGCAATTATTTTTTCGAGCAATCATCTTTTCTTCAAAGCACGTCATTTCTCTTACACTATACCTCATAGTCAGGTATTTTCCATGCTATTAATTTTGAGGCCAGAAGGTAAAGAGATTCGTGCTTATGGACTACGGAATCAAACTCCATAATTTCATACGCTCAAAGATTCAGAGAAGAGCATAGTTAACGGATACGAAGGTTAATCATTTTCCAACACGGGTTCTCATTTTTTGCCATTTGATTATAAGCTCGTCCAAATTTGTACTTTCTTACATAATAATGAGAAATAGTATGGAAATATTTCAATTAAAAAATTTCACAATACGATCATTTATCAGATCAATGTTATGGGAAAGTTATGAAAATATGTACACTCTTCAATAAAATATCCGTGGTTACTTTCATACTCCCGACAGTTTGGAAAATTAAAAAAAAAGTCCTATCTCTATCCTTTTCCTGGCCCTTGCTCGTTTGTATAACATTAAAAAAAATAATTTCTTTGAATTACAAGAAACTGCGGGAGATGCCGCAACAGTAACTTTTAACGGAGTCATCCGCTATGTGTGCATTATAATGCAACAATTTCAGAGAGTAAAAACTCAGTCATACATTTTCCTAACCGTAAGTAGTTCCTCGGGAATGTTATCTATCCCCAGAGCTAATTTGATTTTAATTCCCTTTATGTTCTTACTGTTTTGTTATTTATTTCTTTGCCCATCTACTGGCGTTTTTCACGTAAATCTACGACTTCCATGTTATTCAAACCAGCTTTTTGTTATGACTGTTATGATCCTTGTCTCCTGCAGTACTGTTCTGCTTTCTGCACACAAATTTTCCTGGTTCCTAAACCGTAGCAACTTACCTCCCTACTATCTCTTTCTTCGCCCACCTCCATTTTCCAAATCCATATTACTATCAAAATTTGTCTTAAAGAATCACCCCATATTGTTTTATTTGATAATTTTATACCCTATTTCTTCCTACTACTGGTTACGTGTTAATATGTAGACTTGAAAAATGACCAAAATTTCTGGTTCCCCTTTTACTTCATTTATACCTCTGTATACCACGCTTCCACATCCACATAAACACCCCGCGATCCACCAAAAAGGGGGTGAAAGCACGTTGGGATGGTTGAGATATAAGGGATGATATTGGAGGGGTAGTGAAAAAGGAAAAATATTAACTGAAAAACCTCGAGTAACATACAAATTGATACACATGTTGGAGAAAGGCTTAATTCAAAACAAGTGTTAATTGGATCCAGTAAAATTCTCTGTATTATACTAAAAAGAAGGGAATGAAAATTACCCACAAGCATTTATTCGTAATAAGACAGACCTTCACCATACCAACACCGGCCATGCAGAACTGTTCAAAATTAACCAACTGTCGCTTCTTCCTACATTTTTGTTTAAAACTAAGGTCACCCCTCGTTGGCACTCTCCCTCTCTGCTGTATGTTACTCAATAACTATCATTCCCGTAGTCCACACTATTTATTCATTTTACCACTAATGTTATTCAATATCTATAAAAAAGTTACTCTTAACAAAGTTTCTTCTCAGGCGTTCTCACTTCAAGAGTATATTCTCTAATTTTCCTGTCCTCCACATCGTTCTAACATTCCAAGTCCCTATTCCAACTGGTTCTTTCCCCCCTGAGTTTTCTTTTGTCACTTTGTCTGAGCTTTTACCACTGCCGTAGGTTACCTTTTGAAGGGATTTTATTGAAAAATGACTGTGTGCGTGCCTTGCCTCTCACGCTGCAGGGTAAAACACACAGTCCACAGAGTTGGGCTCCGTAGTTGCCGGTACTCATATCTATACTCTTCTCCACCATCATTTCTTGGGATAAATAAGTGAGATGCTTTTCCATTGCCTTTTCAATAGTTTTTCCTCTACGTGGCACATCTGTCTAATTGTTTATTCGACATTTTTTTGTTGAATTAGAATTATTTTGCGTACAATAGCTTCATTTTTCCTTAACGAAGCATTTTCAAAATGATACATTAAAGCATTTTAAAATGTCCGGAGATATTCATGATTCCTTAGAATGTACTGGATGCGCATTTTTGGTTTTGTTGGAAAATTCAACCATATAGCCCTGGAATCCCATAATTGGAATTCCATAAGCCTTGAATTTCATTACTTTTGTGTTTCCTTCTCACTCTCTCTCTGTCTTTCTCTCTCAGCTCCATCCCGTTCCCTTAATTCTTCACCGTCTCCCTTGCGTCGACATTGTTGTTAGCAGTCGAACGCTCAAATTACTGTCTCCATCAAATTTACTCATTCCAAATTACCTTCTCTCTTTTCACGTCCCTCTAGACTTCTCCTTTTGTCGTTATTCTTTACTCCCTTCTCTTCTTCGTTCTCTCGTCTTCCTCGATTCCTTTTCCTGAGCGATAATATATTTGCTTTCACTGGTGGCCTTTGGTGGCGATTAAGTTTTCGAGTTCTCGCGCTATATTTCAGTTTACAGCATAACAGTGAATATTTCCAAGAATTTGTTTTCACATTAATGAATATTAGTAACCAATTGAGGAGGAGAGAAGCTCTAAAAAATTCCACTTTCCGTTATTATGAGCATAGTATACAATTATAATTACAGTGCAAAACTTAATAAATACCTGATTGTTATTTTTTATTTCGAAAACTTCGTCGTACTTCAACAAGATATTAGAGTAGAAATGCTTTTCAACGCAGTTAACCTATTTTAACCTTAACCTAACACCTGACGACCTTAAATTATTTAGTTAAAGTATTTTTTGAAATTCTACTGCGACTAATATTTCCAGTTCTGCGTGACCTGTCTTGGCATGGTGTAGGTCTATCATGTAATTGTGTGTGGTTCATTTTTACTCCCTTCTTTTTGTATACGAAAGAACCATTTCGTTGGGTGAAATTAACACTTGTTTTGAACTCAGTTTTCCGCCAGCATGTGCATAAATTTGCAAGTTTTTTGAGGTTTTTTTGTGAATTTTTTCCCTTTTCCTTTTCCTCTCCCTTATCTATCTCATCTGGTGCTTGCTTCTCCTGCTGAACCCTTTTTTGGTGGGTTGCAGGGTATTTATGTAGATGTAAAAATGTCAAGCGAAGTAAATCAATATTATACTAATGCATGTAAAACGAATGTTATCATAATTCAGTCTTTGATATTTTTACTTAAGTGAGTGAGTTTTATTTGATATTTAGAAAGTTTCTTCATTTGTGAGCCCTTTACCAAATTTTAAGGAGGTTTTAAGCGAGAAATCTTGTCGATTCCTACGGCAGTGATGTACGTAACGCTCTATAAATTTTATAATATATTTACACACGTTATGGATTAGGTTATCCAATTATCATTCCATTAATGTCGCCTGGCTTATAATTATTAACCATTTGCTTTTCTCATAAATGGGTCCGAAGGTTTCATTTTCTTATTCCTACCACAGGAAAAGAATTCTCCCGTTCCTTAATTCTCTTTTTCTAGAGCCCCAACCTCATCCATAATCTCCCAGGACATCTCTGTTTGATTCATTATTTTTACGCATAACTTCCTCCTCGTATTATCATTTGAGTTGTCATTTTTAACAATTAATTGTTAGGTTATGAATTATGCTTTGGTATTTGGAATAAAGGAATGCATTCTCGTGTTTGGAGATATTTGAAGGCTTAACTGTAAAAATAGATACGTCAGTTCTCTCAAATGACTATGAAAAATTAATTTTAAAAATTCCAGAAATACCACATTTATAATAGTCAACTCCCTGTTTATGGATAATATAAAGAGAATACTCCATTTGAGATATTTGAGACACTTGATTAGCATTTGGCAGCGTTTTCCCACGTAAGTAATATATTTTGGTCATTAGTATTAAATTTATATCTATGTTATGTCCTTTTTTAAATCAATTAATGTCAACATTTTCTCAAGGTGATTCTTCAATTTTTTAGCTTTAAATTTAACTGAAAGCAGTAATTGCGTCGTTTTGGGACACTTATTTCTCACGTGTCACGTTATTCACTCGTGTTGAGGGAATGACTCTAGTTAATTCGCTTGAATTATAGTTTCAGTTGTATGTATAATAATAGATAATGAGAAAGATGGATGTAGAATATGGATACATATCAGCCTTTCATTTATCACAGTTCCTATTCACAACCTGACTTGGCTTTAACATTTGGAAAAAAATCGTAACTCAACCGTATACTTTAGAAAGGTGACCCTATTCGTCCTTCACTCTGTGGGTTCTGGTAAAAAACCCTGCTCCTTTTCTTTGCCAGCATAACCAAGGTTTTCAGGACTTTGTTTCTGAAATTGACGGATTAGGGGGAGAACGAAATCCAGTTGAGTGAGTTTACGGAATGAGCAGAAAAGGCGACCTTGTGGTACTAATGAACTGGCGCGTTGCTAAAAGGCTGGATGGAGCAGCCGGGGATTTGGGTTCCTTAAACTCGAGATGAATTCGCCAAGACGCAGTAGGATGGCCCGCCCCGCCCCCTCGTCTCCCGGCACCTTCCGCCCCCTCACCCCCCCGGCACCTTCCGCCACCGACGGCGGTTGTGTCCCCTTCAGTGTCCGGCTCGCTCGCCTCTCTTGTCCCCATCCCTCTCTCACCGACCACCTCCAAAGTCCCACTCTCCAGGCCATTCCAGAGCATCATTTCCTTCGCGACTTTCTTTCAAACCGACATACCGGCTTAATGATCCTCCTTTCTACTTTCTTCATGCGCCTTTCTCACTCTCCCATTCGTTCACCACAAGTCCCACACGCTAATGCGCCTCCCTTTCTTTCCACGCCCATATCCATTCACTTTTTCCCCGACCATGCTGAGGAATTAGTTACTTTTTTAGGGAGGTTTATCGTACTGACGTTTGCAGATAGAAACTACGATTCACGCACAAAGATATATGAAGTCTGATTTCTCTTTCTTTATTTTGGATGTTTTTTTTCAATGCTGATACATTTCAGTCCGCGGTGTAGGGAGTGTTTCGAAATAAATTAGGAGAGGTTCAAGAGGGTTTATAGATAAATTTATCAGAGGATTAATTCTTCCCTATTTTTGGCCTATTCATTGGGCAATGAATACAAGGCTTCGTAATAAACTATCACGTTTGAAATATGATTGTGACCTTAGTATTATTAACGTTGAGATTTGTACCTTTTCCATAGGAAACATAAAGTTCTTTAATTTATTTATTCATGTATAACGAGAAAACGGGCGATGTCGCGAGTTAGGAAAACAGCCTACTTCAAGAAACGACGGCTCATGAGAACAAAATTGATATTCAGCTAATTTAAGTAGCGATATGATACAGGTATTAGAATTAAATGATAAAGAAAATTGAAATTTTCCTCCTGATTCAAATGCCACGCCTGTTCACTTACCCCACAAATGTGTTCAAAATAATGGACAATATCATTAATTTCAGGCACAAATGAACTTTGATGTTTCAATGGTATTCAAAATTCTTTATAAAAAGGAAATTGTTTCCATTAGCTTGTTCCTGACTACTGCTAGCGCTAAAATCTTATCAAACCTCACGTCAAACTAGGAAAATTCTAACCATTTTAAAGCGGACGCTTTAATCAGATAAAGTTAAATTAAAAGATGTAGAACTTCACGTATTTTCCACCTAACCGTGGAAAAAATAACAATTGGCAATAACTTAGCAGTACTGTTGCGTGCAAGAACGTACCCTAGCGTGCGGGGAATCGCACGCCTTTGCCATTTCCTGAGCATAGCTGTCGGAACCTTGCGACTATAGTAGGAGTCAGCATTTCATCATTCTACCACTTACTAGGAGTAGGCATTAGCGGATGTGTTCAAGGTGCGCGTAAACAGTGGTGGTCGCATTTAACCGTGATCACTGCTAATCTGCAAAAGTATTTTTTTTAATATCTTAGCCATCTTTTCAAAGGCGCACAGCTTCGTCAAACTACTAAACGACTCGCAGAAAGAATTTGAGCTGAGGTGTTGCTTCCTGTTCCTGACAATATAATAAGAATATATGTAGAGTAATGAAAAAATCGAATAACAACAAAAATCAAGGCTAGTTCTTGAAGCTTTAAAGTTGATACAAAAATAGTTGTTTATATTTATTGGTTACTCCGGTCTGGAATACGCTAGAGAAAAAAATCACTGCACCAAATGGATAAATTTATTTTTATTAATTCTCTTCTTACTTTTCTTAAAATTTAGATTTTATAAGCTCTAAATTTTTATCAAAATCCGTGTCTACTGTCGAGAAACAGTGAGAGTAGATCAGACTATTTCTAAATTGATGTCTAACCATATTAGTACATTCTGACTAATGAATCCCTGTATCTCCTGGCATTTTCCATGCCTACGTCTACTGTGGTGTTTAAACGATGTGCCATTTATAGTTAAGGTGTTCTTCCCACAAAATTCTTAGTTTCAACTAGTTGTGGTCAATTATTTCTCTAAAGGCGTGTTCTCCTGCCTCACACCCGTCTATTCCATCGCCTACCACCCCACGTTTCACGCATTCCAATCACGCGTCACTGTCAAGTTTCTCCTCGGGTACAATACTTAAGTATTCTCTCGGACCATTTCATTTAACTACGTGCATTCAAGTTGTACTGCGAACTTTTTACTCTATTTACTGGCATGTGTAATTAAATTTAGTGCGAAATATCAATATATCGGAGACATAATTAAATATTCTTTAAAAAAAATGAAAGGAAAAAATCGCTATTTTGTACTGAAGAGAAACCTTTATCTTCGAATCTTTATAAGGAAAACCTGTGACGGTGAAAATACCGTTTGCTTTTTACCATTGAGTCAGAGCAGTAGACATTTAGTTGTTTCGTTGTGTTTTTCTCTGATTAGTTCACGTACAATGATTTTGACGAAGATCAGCGTAAAGTAGTGAATAAAGCATTAACTACCTTGCAGCAGAGTCCCACACCATTTCTGTTGTGTACACCTCTAAATATTGAAGAGCTACCTCCTATATTTGCAGTTGTTTTCATTGGGAATTGTAGTTGTATAAAAGCCATTTCTATTAATAAAAAGGACTATGAGTACGAAGATGCCTTAAGTCTTGCAATCAGAAAATAGGAAAATTCTGTATTTTCGAAATGTATTTAATCAGTAATAAGGAAGAACATAAGCTTGCAAATAATTTTAATTTTCAAACCGACACAATAGCGGAATAAAGGATAGAAGGCTGTACTCACTAACTTCCCTCGGGGAATTTTAACCTTCAGGTTTTACTACGTAAAGCATAGCTTTATTTATTTATTCATCACAGAAATTTTTGCGGAAAATGAATGGAGTCAAAAGGAAAATATTTGATGATTCCTAAATAGCAAAATAGAGCCTATTAAATGCATATTGAGTCGATGAAAAACTTGATGATGAACAAATTAAAATGGTCCAAAATAATTAAATGTATTGTATTTTACTACATTATTTCAATGACACTGGAGCTAATGTTTGCATTCCAATGGAAAATTCGCAATAAAAAATCGGTTTTTAATAAAATATTTTTTACGTAGCGGGTAAAAAATGAAAAAGTCAATTAGTGGAAAATTTACCATGGAGGAAAGTTTTATATATTGGCTTCTTTTTCTCGGCACTCGCGCAGTAATCACCTTTGGGTGAAACACGAGTTCTATGGCGTGCATATTTGCCATTTCTTGCTCAACCCTTGGAGAATACCGCAGGCTTGAAACGTCACCCCTTTTTTCACTTGGAAAGTCGCACGAAGAATCCAGAATCCTTGTGCCGCTCGCTAATGAAAGGTGCTGCCCACCTGAGATAATCCTCCTCCTGCGTTATCCATTCTCCCAGAGATAAAATGAAAGGGCATCGAAAGTTTTTCTTTATTTTTAATCCTCTCATTTGCACACTCTGACCTCTTCTTTTGCTACTTTTGGGACTGAGTTCAAAAAGAATCTAACGAGAGAATTCCAATTAAAAAAATAAATGAAACTAAATTATTTTTTTGAGAAAGCTATGAAAGTTTCGTGCGCACATTAGTGTCTCTTCTTTTTGTTTTGATTCCGCTGGGATTAAAAGAATTGAAACTTTCTAAAAGAAGACCTTTCTTTTACTTTCCCTTCCCTTTATTTCACGCTTTTGGAACTATTTTCGCGCAAGATTAGGGCGAGATAAGCTATCGCGTGTGGTCTTTTTGCGTATTGGTGTGTAAAAATTAGATAACGCTAGACCCTCCGGCAAGCTTTTTTTTAAAGTTCGTCATCAAGCAGATTTAACACTAACATTAAATTGATTCCTATACTTGAGTGTTTTATTCTGATAATTTTGTTTCATTAACAGTTATAAAGTTAAAGACGGGTAGACATATTTTTCTTATCGCCGCAATTTTCATGTTTCGTCCTAGATGAAAGGGTTTAGAAGGAAATGAGTTTTAGTGCCAATGATTTCATGTATACCGTCCAATTATGATCAGTATTTGAAGTTGAAATCGAAGGCATGGTGCTTATTTTGATACGTTGGTATCCTGTCTAAAATGCATAAGTTTTTTGATAATTTCTTCCAATCTTTCCTTTAAGAGCATTCAAAATAAAAAGTTACCTTCATTTTATGAAATAGTTACATAAAATGAAGGTAACTTTTAATGGTAAACAAGGTGAAGTTGGAACGTACCCCTTAGCTCTTCAGAGGGAGGGTGTCTCATTCAATCCAAATAGCTTAAAAGGGTAATTGTATGTCTTGCTACTTAATATAATTTGACGAAACAATGCTTATGCCATGCATGGTGAACGGTATTAATTAACTTCGTCAGCAATATCAGCTGACTTAAAAAATGTTGGGTTGATATACATCAATGTATTTCTCATGAATGTGCTTCTGCATTATAGTCGTCAACACATTTTTTTAAGGAAATAGAAAAAAGTGGTGAAAGTAAAGATCTCGTAATAAAAAAAAATCGCATTCGGCCTTCGAACAATAACACAGAAATTCCGGCAAATATTTTCCCTAAGATCGATTATAATAATACGTACGAGACGGAAACCACGGATTGCCTGTTTGATTGAGAGGAAATTGTTTCCAAAACTCCCTCGCCAGAAACGTGACCAAGCGACTCATAACTGCCATGAGGCATTTCAGAAAAGGTCGACTGTGGGATTCTTGAATCACTGAAAGTAGGGAGGAGAGAGAGAAAGAGAAAAAAGAAGAGGAAGGGAGACAGAGTAGTATACGGGAAGAGTGAGAGGGGAAAAGAAGGGCAGAGATAAAGGGACGGAGAGAAATTGGGAGGATGGGGACCCATACCACGCCAACATTGTGGTAAAGTTTGCGCCTGATGTAAGGTTTGGCGGGTTTTGGCCGTGAGAGTCGGGGCGGAAGTAGAGAGGAAAGAGGAAATGGAGAAAAGTTAGAAGAAAAGAGGAAGGAGTAGGAATCAGATCCCGCGCGCTAAGCAAAGTTTTGGAAACAGGCTTTAATGAGAGATAGTCTGAGAGGAGATTCCTCTGCCAAGTCCGATGGGACCGGGAGGCAATAGTGGAGAGACACAGCGATAGGTGACGATGGAAGTGGACGAGAGAAAATGATGAATCGGTGTCATGTTAAACTGAAGTAAGAGGATTCGTAGTAAGTGGAATGGCGAGAAGGATATGAGCAAAGAAAAACATATTTTTGCTTCGGAAAACTTTATTTTAAACGACTCGCTATCAACACTATGCTCATCACGTGGGCACATCAAATAAATTATTGATATAAACATTGTTTTTAGGCACCAAAAAAGTTGAATGAGGGATAAATTGATGGTATCCGAATGAAAATTTGTGGATCACTCAGGGGCAGTTGATGACGTAATATCTATGCATTCAGGACGAAATATTTGCAATAAAAATATTGATTCCAGTCCCCTAGTAAAGAGTTGAAATTAAATGCCAATTACTTTTGTAAGTGCTCGGCAAATACCCTATGAAAAACTTAAAGCCTGCTTTTCGACTTTAATTTAAATATATTTCGTTTTCATTAATATGAGTGACGAAATAAAATCTGCATTTTGAACTCATTCCCAGCTTTCAGTATTTGTTTCCTCAGATATATTTGGGTCTCATTAATTAGTTAATTAAGTAATGCAATTTCTTGCCCACATCTATTTGTTGAGTACCTCCTTGGTGAGTTCGTGTGTGTGTGTACAGCTGCATGGGTATATATATATACCCATATATATATATATATATATATATATATATATATATATATATATATATATAACTGTCACATAGGAAATGTTATCTCAATGCTCATAACATTCGAATTTTATTTCTGATTGCATGTTGCCATATAGATCCCCCTTAATACTTTTCCATGATTTGGCAAGAACATGAATATTCTGGAATGGGCCATAAAAATTGAGCCATTGAAACGTAAACAAATAGTAATATACACTAGTAACATATGTTTTAAAACTATATTTTATTGAACATCATGGGAAAATTACTATTAACATTTTCTGAGTCTTTTTACAGCTACTCAAGATAATGTTGATAATATCGTGCATAGTGTCCATGTATCTTTGTCTACCGGCTTTCAGAAATCTTTTTTGCCTAATTGAGATAAGTGACCAATACAATTAAGTAAGTTAAGGGAATCGTATAACCTAGGTGACCTATTTGAAATGGTTTATAGAGTTTTCTGTTACATTCGTATTTGATTTTTCAGGCTTAACTTTGTGGAAACCCATAACATTGAAGTAAAAAAACGCTATCTTTCCACTAATTTTTAAATTTTCATTCGGTACTATTTGTCTAAGACATTTAGTGGGAAGATACATTGGTATTTTCAACTTTAGTTAGAGTTATCTGGGTAACCACTGTGATTTTATTTTAAGGCAAAATTTGTGTATCAGAGACAATAATTTCGGACGCATGCTGTGATGCTCACCTTGCATAGAAATGAAGATTTCATTAATTTCACTCATGAGTGTTTTGGGATTGAAGCGATCTATCGAAAATGAAAAAAACTACCTAAAATAGACGGTTAATGCATAAAGCGGAGATTATCTAGACAGTTCTGGCGAGTATGCAGCTATCAGCACAGTACGAGTATGTGTTACTAAAAGTATGTGTTACTAATTATCGACATGGGCGTTCAGTGTGGTTTTAATCCATTTCAGAAATTACTGCCCATCTAGATTAAACCTTTGAATCACTAGAAAGAGATTATTTACACTGAAAATAGTATTTATTTTTCCAACTCATATTTTTTTTCAGAACAATTCATGATCGCAATTAATATAGATTATTATTTCGCATAACTGGACCAGGCTGGATTATTCCTCTCAATGTAAATATTAATTAATTGGGCCACTTAAATCTATTAGTGTCATTTTGACTTGTTTTTTTTGCTCACATTAGTAATTTTCAACTCGTAAGACATTTAGAAATCCTAAGCCTTTGAAAAAAGGTATTTAGATGGTCATGTTTCCAGCGCAATCTCAAGCGTCTGGCCAACTGAGCTGGACCATTAGATGCGTATATTATTCGCAACAGAGTTATGCCACAAAGTAGCACCATACCGGGAATTTTTCGTGAATGCGTAGATGACAAAAGTTTTTAATGTTCGCGAAAAGGAAGGAGGAATCTTCCGGTTCCTCCACTCTAATTGATCGAATTATTAGAATAATAATGCGAAGAGGGGATGTGAACGTATGGAAAGGAGAGTAAAAAGAGAAAGGGTCTAGAAAGGTGATTGCATTGGGGAAGGAAGGGTGGATTCGAATCGGAGGGCTCCCACCAACGCCCGCGGTGAAGAAAAAGTTTAGCGAAGGTCGGGGAAAGAAGGAAGGGGATCGACAGAGGACGATAAAACGCGAGGGATAAAGAATAAAGCCCCGGGGCTGTTCCTTTCTGCCCGGACTAAATGAAGCTCTCGACCCGCGGGAGGACCAACGCGTGTGTTCAGGGGGACGGGAACGAATGAGCGGAACGAGGAGGGAGGGGGTGTAGGCGGTGAGCTCTAAAGAGATAACTGCCCTTCGTTGCATGTAATTCCTTTTCCACCAAGAGTACGGAGTGGGCGGAGGCCGAGAGTCCGTTTTTGAGAGTTTCGAGTGGACGGAGAGCAGTTGAGAACAAGTGTGGTGTTATTAAGTCCTCTCACTCCTTATCGTTTTCCTAACCACAGTCTTTTTCTCTCGGCGTAATCAATGGCCACCGCAAGGAGAATAATACCCACCTGATTACGTCCGCAAGTGAGCGCGGGGCCTTCGGAGAGACGGTGCGGCCCTTAGGGCGGCAAGTGATTACTCTACGTGCTCGCCGGTGCACGTGGTCCAAATGGCCCTCGTTGGCTCCTCTGGCTCGGTGCCTTTCTTTTGTCACCTGTGCCATTTTAACGGTTTTCAACCCGAGTCATTAAACTCGAGCCCCATTGTCCTCTATGACGAATACTCCGGCCACAACGAACGTCGAGATCTGGTTCATATTTTTTTTAGTGAGGCGTAAAATGATAAACTTTTGCCAGTTTCCGTATTTAGAGTATCCTCGATTATTCTCCGGTGTCAATGGGCGATTTATATTGTTATAAAACAATGGACTTCCACCATGGTATCATAATAAAAACATTTCGTAAAACGTTGCGAAACTTATTAAAATACTGAGTCAAAATCTTCTTTCAATCTCTCAGTAGTTATAAATTAGTTGTTAAATATCTGGCACGATGTCCCGTGTAAAAAAACAAATTTGAACTCCGTATTGCACATTATTGCTTGAATGACTGTTAAACCTTATTCACATTGAGTAACTAGATCAATTTTAGTGAATTGCAGTTAGTCTTCAGTTCATCTTGTCATTTCTAACGAAAGCATTGTTTTGCGCAGAAAACTTTGAAGACGTCTGTTCTTTAGAACTCGCCATTTCTCATGGTCATTTCTTTTTCAATTTGAAGTACCATATGAGAGTAGTACTTAAATTCATCCGGTTAAAATGACGAGAAAATAGAAAGAAGCATAGAATCAAAAACTCCTCTGTTTTAGAAAAACAAATATAAACATTCAAAATACTAATGAAAAATACTTGATGCATTAAAAGAGGAACATTTTCATAGAGAAAATGCTCTATCACACCTCATTCTTTATGAGCCAAGTAAGTTCAGTACTAAATAATGAAAATGGAATATCCCTCATCCGTGGTTATACCAAACATAAAGCCAAAAAAGTTCTTCAACAAATCACATTTAACTATGGCGTATTCCATTTGTCGGGAGATATTAGGCCAAGTATGAAAAGAATGAGTGTATTAAATTATTTGGTCAACTAATGTACAATTTTTTACAAATCTATCCCTCGGTTAAAAAGTAATTGCAAAATGTTCTAACCCTTGAATTCAAAAATAGTAGAATAGGGGACCCCCATGCATAAATGATATTTCATCATACGGCCATCATATAAATCACTGTTTAATTACTTTCATAACTGGCTTCCCACCCAGAGGGCTCGGGTTCGAATCCCAGAGGTGGCAGATATTTTTTAGTGGTATCCCGATCCTTTCTTGAGGTGCTTTGTGGAGGGCATTTTGAGGGAGCATGTCGTCCGTCGAATGGGACGTTAAGCTGCGAGCCCCTTGGCACCTTTCGTTAAGAGTAGGCTAATGCCGACCCCGGGTTTCTCTCCACCCTTCATGCTTTCCCGGATCACACAAATGACCTCAGCTGTCGGTCGTCTCCCCTAAAACTACTACTGCCTAGGTTCATAACTTAAAAAATCAAAGTGAAAATTTTATAAAATTGTGTATTCTTTTAATTTATAGAAGAATTATCATTTTGGTTTTCATTTCTCAAATTGTTACCAAAGTAGTGATATGCTAACTAATAATTGTCATTCTGTGAGAGACACCATTCGCTCTGGTGTAGCAACTAAATCCAATCCTTTGGGGCACATTAAAAGATAGAGCACTATTCCTTGCCGTCTTTAAATCCTAGCAGGATAACTTTATGACACTCTCTCTCTCTGCATTCGCTTGGATTTCATCCTTATCTTGCTTCCACTCTCCTGCCCCCTGCTCTGTGTCACTACGGATTATCTCCACTCCCCTCGAATTTTTCCTTTCCTAAATTGATAATTAATTACCTTATCAAGGCATCAATATCATACGCTTCTCTGCGTTAAGTTCTTTTTTTGGTAAACATTTGAATTACGAGTTAAGCCTCTCATGAGGATTATTAACGGAAGACTAGCTCGATCATAAAGCGATTTAGATATTAACTTAAACCACCAAAAATATAATATTTCCGATAAAAGTAGATTTTTTTACTCATAATGAATACATTCAATAATATATAAAACGTATATTATTAACTTTATTCATAACATTTATCAAAGTTATTTATAAAAAAATGTTTCTTTTTTACGAAGCTGTCTGTCCCATCTCTTTTGTTTTCTTCATCCTAGTCATATGATCTTAACAGAGCAGAAATGCGATTATTTTGAGTATGACACATTTTTATGACTCACATTTGACTAGCACAAATGATATACCTCAGAAGGATGTTATCAAATAAGAGACAAGATAGAGGACGAATGAGAGCTTCCAAGAATTAACTAAATCCTCTAATTTCCCATTATTTTTCAAATTTTTTATTATAAATTATGATTGTAAATTATCGTGATTATGGTTGCATGGAAATCAAAATAAATTAAGTTATACCGACAAAATTTTTTTCTAAACAGCTCATACATATTTATTTATTTCGTCTTTTTACATTTGACATAGTACATTATACGTTAGCGCGAGCAAGGCCGTGCTCTAACTCGTTCAAATTTGAAAATTGTTTTCTTTTTGTCAATTAATCGCCAAATTATTAGTGGACCGCGTGATATTTCTTTGTTAAAGGTTGTCTTTAGCGGTCTATCCTAATTTTATGGTAATTTTAAATAGTAAATAATGATTTTGAAGTTATTCGTCTCGTTTAACCAGCGTTATGTAACATTCCACTGTACTGATTGGTCTTAATATTTATCCTTCTAAGTGAATAGTTTTCCTAATTTCTCTTTATTTTTTATTACCCTGGTCAATAAGCTTCCTGATTAGAGAGACTCTCATCTAAATAATTTCTCTTTTATAATGAAGGAAAACTAAAGAAGCTATTTCAAATTGACATCTTGGTAAGAAAAGCAAAACAATTTATTGGGAATAATCCGACATGCAGAAGAATCTTTGTGACTTGATGATGACGGCTAGCATCGGAGCCAAGGTCGCCTTTCAATAAATATCATTGAAGAATATTTTTATTCTTAACTCTCCATAAAAATCACATTTTGAGGTACCCAGTGTAGCCCGAGTCAATCTCTTTTTCAACCCCATGCGAACGAAATTCCTATGAGATTCTTGCCGCACTCTTTAAATTGCTTGTACCTCTGTGACATAATATTTAACTTTTCCAGCACATATTTCAATTAACGCTTTAATTATGCCGAGTCTCTTGGTCAACCTTTATATTATTCTCATTTGTGTGCTCCATTATAGGATATGGACATGAGTAACCAGCTATGACACTTCACTCTTTGGTATGGGTGGCTGTTAAATCGTCGACGACAATAGTGACTGTCGTGGAGGATTTAGCAGATACTATTCCCAATTCGATCCCGTCTACTTTGTTTAAAATTGCCCTAGTTAATACCTACATTTCTTTTAATTGTGAATACAATCCCTAAGAGTACGTGGTAGTCCAGTGGGTCTAGCACTACGCTACTGATCGGAGGACCCGGTTGGATCCCGGGTGACGCCTGTGGGCACATAATTTTTACAGGGAAAGAAACCGCCCCCCCTACCCTGATGTGTTAATTTCACATACCGCTGGAGGGTGGAGTGAACTCCACCCTCACTTTTCGAAAAAACCTTCGGGTGGATAAGTGTGTATATTTTGATGATCTATAATCTTTCAGCGAAAACTCTAAATCGTTGTGTTTATTAGGTATTCCTCAAATTGTAGTAGCGAGTAGAATTTAATCGATTTTATTATTAATTTATTGGTTAGTAAAGTGTAAAGTTTTTACTGAAACTGTTTGCTGCTAATTTACGCATGTACGATTTATTTTATATTACTAATAAAATATTATTCAATCGTAATTTATAGAGATACGTGCAATGTGATGTACCGTGACTTTCGTTCAGGAAAGTATGCATTCCATAAAAATATCGAACCGTTTTATTAGAATATTTGAAATCAATACAATCTTAACAATAATATAACTCCTAAGAGACATAAATTTCTCCACATACCTATTCCTCACACAGAGCTTAGAATGTGTATCGGGGAAAGAAATAAGCCTAAGGAAACCTGTGAAGTGGCGAGGTTTAAGAAGGGAGTAAAGAGGGCAGCATTGTTGACTGTATATCGTGTTTATGACGTCAAAACGGCAGCGGCTAGCGGAGTTCACCTTGCTATCACAGTCTCGATCTGGCGAGACGGCAGAACGGTTATAATCTCTCATAAAAAAAATATCTTTTGTATTTTCACTTACATTTTCAATATATTTCACTGATTTGCTGCTGATCTCTATATAATTTGCTTTAAAATAATAGATGTTTAGTGAAAATATATTCAACACATGAGGATTGAACGTAATTTCATTCATTATTAAATTCGTATTTAGACGCTTGGAGTAGGATAAGTATACAAATGAAATACATATATAATTCTGAATTATATGTAGGTACATATTAAAAAACAACCAAAACCAACAACATTTTTCAGCCAATTCTATTATTACAAATTAACTTTTACAGGGTTTTAAACCAGAGATTCATAATAATCATTGCAATAACGTACCAGTAAGCATCATATTAGCACCTTCTGAAACATAATAAATATATTAGGAATTGCGTTAAGTGGATTCTAAAGACAAGTTTTGGTAACTACCTTTTGGACTAGACGTTCAATCAAGTTTTCTTTGACAAAAAACCGTTATCTTTACGTCTATTAAAGCTCCTTCTAAGGAAAAACTTTATTGAATCATCCGAAAAATTAATTTATCCCTCTATGTCCAGTCATGAATATATTTGTTTACGATTTGCATCGCGCGATAGGACGTCGAGTGAAGAAAACAAATTTTTGCTTTTTTCATATTGTGGTTCATACTTTTATTGTCATGTGAAAGACTAAAACTGTGGAGCATATTAACATGACTTCCAATAACTGGGAAACTGAAGTTGAAAATTGGAGTAGGAGGAATTAGCTTGAGTAGGTGTAGCAAATCGTGTATATGGACCGTGTTTTACTGAAATAGAAGAAATGGTAATAGGGACATTAAGGGAATAATTGTATTAGCAAAAGAGTCATATGCAATAAGAGGGAACTTGATGGCGGGGAATATCTTGTACAGATATGGAGAGTCAGTCTTTGAGGCAAGATGCTGAGCGTACTTGGGAGGATATTGTGATATTTCATGACTATGTGACACACCTTTTGCGGCCTTGTAATAAGGGTACAGTATTGGTAACACTGATATACATCGTGTAAATTTTGAGGGTCACTAAAGTGTACATGTAACTTTTACCGTCCCGAGTGAAAGTTAATAAACAATCCTATGAATGAGAACTTTCCCTGAGGGACTTATCAGGACCAAATATAAACAGATCGTGAGTACCTCCCAAACTGCCTTTGCCCTGCGAAATGGCCGCTTCCAGAGCAGGAAGTAAAGCCATCGCAGTATTTGTACGTATGAAGCAGAGATTGCGTCAGTTCAAACATCAAGTTTCATTAGGCCAGCTACGCTACTACTCAAACAGTGTTCACACTGACGAGGAATGATCATGAATTTGAGCTCTCTGAGTGATGCTTCCGGTAAGATGGTTTGCAAATGCTCTCTTGATGGTTTAGGAATATCATACTATCCTTTCAACTCTGCACACTTTCTTATCCATTTTCATCAAATGTCATGTCCTTGATCCCTTCTCCATGCTGTTATTTCGGGAGTGTGTACATATATATGTACACACATGTGTGTGTACATATATATGTACACACACATGTGTGTAATATATATATATATATATATATATATATGCATAATTATATTATTGAGTAATCTATCTGTTAAGGAGGTTTTGGATGGACACAACTACCAAATAAGTATTCTGTGACTCCTAACAAAGAACATTGAAGTAGCCAGCTCTACATCAGGTCCCTCTTCATCTCTGAGTACTTCCTTACACCCTTCAACTTATCCAATATATCTGCCTTTTCCTGTCCTTTCCTCGTTTGGCTAACATTCTCCTCTCTATTAACTTCTTCAACGTCACACTGCACATCAATACGACCTTCATCCATTTTTCCTGCCTCCTTAGAATTTCTCCCAACAATCGCCTATTATCGCCCACCATAACTAGTACTTTCACATTTGTTTTCCTTTCGGTCCATACACCTACTCCAGCTTTTCCACACACATATTTCAAACGCCTCCATTCTACTTCTATTATCCTGTTTCAGTGACCACG
Organism: Hetaerina titia; assembly: GCA_037158775.1. Lineage (NCBI taxonomy): Eukaryota > Metazoa > Arthropoda > Insecta > Odonata > Calopterygidae > Hetaerina > Hetaerina titia. The sequence continues at coordinate 81,553,273 of CM073778.1, forward strand.
TTTCCCCCGCGTACATCACTATGATCAATATCAAAGTTTTGACGAGTCTTCCTTAAGCATCCTTTCTCAACGCCTCGGTAAGTAACTACCTGCTTCTTGTGAATACATCTTTGCCTAGTGCAATTATATTCCCTGCTACGTTGATCATTTTGTTCCACTACAGTTCCGAGATAGGTAAACTGTTCTACCTGCTTTATTTTTTGCCCTCCTATTGTAATGCATACATTAACCTTTCATTTTCTGTAAAATCGCATAACGTTTGTTGCATTAATATTGATTTTTACCCTTTATTCATCGCCCTGAATTTCCAATTCACTCAGCAATGTTTGTAACCCCTTAGCTGACTGACAAAATAGAGCTTGGTCATCAGTAAACCCAACTGATTTTACGAATTCCCCTCCGACTTTCATTCCTGCCTCCAGTTCTTACCATGCCTCTTTAATCATTTCCTCCACATATACGTTGAACAGCACCGGTGACAATGGGCAACCCTGCCTTACACCTCTTCCTAACACTACCCATCCGGACTCTCCGTTCCCCACTCTCACTTGAGCAGTCTGGGACATGCACATGTTGCGGATTAGCCTCCTCACCCTCCAATCCATTCCCATTTTCTGCAGTATGCTAATAATTTTTTCTCAATGCACTCTACCTGACCACCCGTTCTGAGTATATTCTATATTCCTCTCGATTAGTGTTCTCACTATTGCAATGGCATCACGCATACCTCTCCTCTTCCTAAACTCAAATTGATCATCTCCTAAGTGATCATTTCAACCCTACTCTCTATACTTTTCTTTATGATCCTGAGAAAAACTTTACCTGCGTGGGATATCAAGCTTATTATTCTTTAGTTCTTACATCATGTGGCCTATAACTTTTTCGGAATAGGAAATAACACTGATCTCAGTCTCCTGGCCAAACTCCTTTCTCATAGATTCTACAAATTAATCCAATAAGACTCTTCCTCCCACATTTTCCTAAACCTTTTATTAGTTCCAGTTTGTTTTCAATGTGTGTGTATATATATATGTATATATGTATATGTGTATATATATATATATATATATATATATATATATATATATATATATATATATATATATGAAGAATTGCGCTAGGCAAGGAGGCTTTCTCAAGGAGGAGGGAGTTGATGACGGGGACGTTGAGTAGGGATGTTAAGACAAGACTCGTAAAAACTCTGACATGGAGCGTAGCTATGTACGGCGCGGAAACGTGGTCGCTGAAGCAGGAGGATAGACGTGGATTGGAGGCTTTTGAAATGTGGGTGTGGAGAAGAATGGAGAAGGTGAAATGGACCGAAAGGAAAACAAATGAGGGAGTACTAGAAATGGTGGGGGAGGAGAGGGGTTTGTTGAGAGAAATCCTATGGAGGCAGAAAAAATGGATGAAAGGCGTATTGAGCGGTAGTGGAATGTTGAAGAGGGTAATAGAGGGGAGAATGTTGGCTAAGCGAGGTAAGGGTAGGAACAGGATAAGGATGTTGGACGGGATGAAGGGAGGAAATAAGTACACCGAGATGAAGAGGGACCTGATGTAGATTAGGTTGCTGGATTGGGTTTTGTTTGGAGTTACAAAATGTTTACTTGATAAGCGTGTCCATCTGAAAACCTACCTTAACCGGTAGATTACCCAATAATTATATATATATATATATATATATATATATAGAGAGAGAGAGAGAGAGAGGGGTAAGGCAGGGTTGCCCATTGTCACCGGTGCTGTTCAACGTATATATGGAGGAAATGATTAAAGAGGTAAGGGCAGGAGCAGGGTAGGGATATTGGACGGGATGAAGGGAGGAAAGAAGTACACCGGAGATGAAGAAGGACCTGATATAGATTAGTTTGATAGGTGGGGAGAGTCACAAAATGTTTATTTGATAGTTGTGTCCATCCAAAAAACCTACCTTAAACGGTAGATTACCTAATAATAATAATAATAATAATAATAATAATAATAATAATAATAATAAGAATATATAATTGCATTAAGTAATATTTGGAGTGTAATGATTCATATTTTTTAATGTAAACGTAAATTTGACACTTTAAAAAAGCAAATCGTCTTAGTCAAATTGGCTATTCTCCTTGATTTTATAAATAGTTTCTTTTGGAACGATACGTATAGGTTTATCAAAATTGATCATGATAATAATTAAAGTTTATTGTATTTCATATAAATATTTTGAAGTGCCTTAATCAATTACTTTCAATGATATTTAGGCATGGAGGTTTGTGACTTATCTATGAATATCATGTAATTTTTATTGCTTAATCTGGAAAAATATAGAGATTTGCTATAT